>OX463237.1:25520000-26162500 GCA_949820135.1 Sylvilagus floridanus
GGTTGCTGTTCACCTTTGGGCATGTAGATGTGTACAGTTTGCTACAACTTGCAGTTTGCAAATTCATCCATTCACAGAAGGGATGCTAGGGTGAGCAGCGTTGTGGACACCTGTATGTTGGTCCATGCGAGTGCATATGTTGTATGAGTCCGTGTGTGGTCGTGTACGTGCGGCAACAGATGCTCCTATACGTGAACGTACGTCCATCAAGGCCTTGGGCAGGTTGAGAGGCGGGTCCAGCACACAGCCTGGAAAATGAGGCCAGGGAGACCCGCCCGCCCAGTTTCCTGTGCCCTCCCAGGAGCCATCAAACTAAGACTCATCTCCCACTCCCGGATTTTGTCCGGGGTCACGCAAGGCCTCAGCCTCCCGCGGCGCCAGGAGAGGCGGGGTGCCACACGGGCAGAAGCCCAGACGGCAGATCCCTCCTGCAGCCTCGGGGGCCAGCCCGAGCTGCGGTGTCGCAACCACACCGGGGCCCCTGCCGGAAGCGGAAGCCGGCCGGGGAGGGGGCGGGAGTCGCTGCGGCGGCGGTCTCGGCGTGCCAGGCCCGGGGCGCCCCGCGGGGGCATGCGCGCCGCGCGCGTGCGGGGCCGGCTGGGCGCCGGGCGGCACCCTTCCAGCTCCGCGTCTGTTTACCAACAAAGTGCCGGCGCTCGGCGGCGACGCATTCCGACGCGCTGAATAAGCCGCCGGCGCGGGCCGCGGCTGCGACTCCCCAGCAGGTCGGTGGCGGTGGCACCAGGATCAGCGCGCCGATCCCACGAACGCGGGCTTGTGGCGTCCCGGCAGCCGCCGTGCCTCGCCCACTGTGCAGCTCCCCTCGCCCCTTGCGCATTCCAGGCCGGCGACTCCCTAGTGTTTCTGCCACCGTTACCGAGGTTCCCAATTGCACCCCTCTCCGAGAAGCTAAATGCACCCTGAGCGAACGCACTGTCCCCCTCCCTTTTCCCCGACAAGGGCTGCCCCGGGGGCGGGTCCCAGCGCCGGGCCTCCGTGAGGTCACCGCTAGCCGCAGCCAATCCGTGGCGTCCAAGTGGGCGGGGCCCCCATCGGGGCCCGGGAGCCGAACTGATGCAGAGGAGGGGGTGCCCTATGAATTTAGGGGGGAGGGGGAAAGCCATGAGCCATGGGGGGTACCCACCCGGAACCCCTTTCCCGGGCGCGCCCTCTCCGCTGGAAGAGGCTCAGACACTTTCCCCAGGATCTTAAGTGTGGGGGCGGCTGCCTGGGGGTCTTGTCCGGCCTAACGCCCCAGGCTCGGGAGAGTTGGCGGCGGGAACGAAGGACTTGCGGGGCCATGGCCTAGGCCCCTGGGCTTCGGCTCGGGCCGCAATGACCTCTTTGCCCTGCCCCCTCCCTGGCCGGGACGCCTCCAAAGCTGTCTTCCCGGACCTCTCCCCCCTCCCGTCGCTTGGCCTCCTGCCCGCAACCACAGCCTCCCCCGATTTGCCCTATTCCGGCCCGTACGGCCACCTCCTGTCTTACCCCTACACCGGGCCGGCCACCCCCAGCGACTCCTACCTGCCCTGCCAGCAGCCCGCGGCGCCCGCTCAGCCGCTTTGCGGCCCCGCCGAGCACCCGCAGGAACCGAAGGCAGGTACGTGCGACCGCGGCGGCTCGCCCACCTGTGGGGTCTCGCTCCTGTGCACCCCGGAATTTCGCCCTCGCCTGGCTGGACGCTGCTAGCGGGATTCAAACCTTGCTCGACTTCACGAGTAGGGGGAGGGTGAAGGGATAGGCGGGAGACGGGGTGGGGGAGCGGTAGGAGGGGCGGGGGCGAGTCGGTCTCGATCTCCTTTCCAAACCGACCTGGTTTCGATTTGCAGCCGCGTGAAAGCCGGCGGCGTGAGGGCTCCCCCTCCCCCAGCAGCCGGGCTGTGTGCACCCTCGTGTAACGGAACACTGAAGCAGCGCAGCTGTGGGGGTGGGCGCCCAGCCTCCCGGCCCTGCCTTCTCGCCCTTGCCCAGGTCGACCCGCTGCGCGTTGGTGTGCTTTTAGAAAGGAGTGCTCGGGCCAAACCCTGAGACACAGACAGCAGTCTTTGCTTGCCGCACCGGCGGGCTGGCAGACCCGCGCATGACCTGGACCCCCACCCGGGCCTGGCAGAATTTGGGGCATCGGGCCCCACCATGCATTGCTCTCAGAATGTAGCCACAGGCTGGGAAAGCGACTCCGGTCTCTCTAAAGCCACCTCAGCCTTCCCGCTGTCATTTCCACCCTTTGCCTTTTTAGTACGTGGGTCTCTAGTTCCCATCGCCTGGAGCCAAATTGAGCTCCTGAAACAGTGCTCCCTGGGAGGCCTCAAAGAAGTCTAAGAGCTGGCCTCTGTTCCCGGCACTGGGCTCCAGGCCGCCAGCTTCCGCCTGCCCCACTGCACACTTGCAGGAGTGCTTGGTAAACTCATGGAGATGCTTTCTCGTGTTCCACTTCCCACAGCTTAGACGGCAGCGCTCCTACACTCCGTGCCCTGCACCTCGATGTGCCACGGTTCTTTGGCGCCGTCCACTCTATGGCTGCACACCACCCACCCGGTGACTTGGGGCCAGCCAGTCCAGGACCCAGCGGTCCCTTCTCCCTCCCCGGTCACTCGGATGCACGGTCACAGCCTCTAGGATTGGGGAGCTTCCCTTAAATTGTACACAAGGAAGAGCCGAGGGAGGCCTGCAGGCAGGGTGTGCAGGGGTCAAGGACCTGCCTGCTTTCTAGGCTCCCGGCCCTGGCCCAGGAGAGCAGGAAAGAGGATTTTTAGGTTTAGGTTTTCCCCCACCGCCCGGGGAAAGGTTAACTGCCTTTTGTGGCAGAGCTGGGGCTGCCACCCCCCCCCCCAGGCTGTTGGAGAGGACAGGCAGTGCGAGGAAGAGGGGGCAGAACCACGGGATAAGTTTGCACAAAAGGAGCCTTCCCTAGGTATAGGCGAGTTTGGTGTGTTGTGTGCGCCTGTGTGTGCGTGTGTTTGGGGAGCAGCGTGGAGATAACATGACCTTGCCCTTCAGGCTGTGGGGTGGGCGGTGGCGTCCTGTCTTCCACACCTCTCACCTTCCCTTTGTTCGGTGTAAGGACGGCGCAGTGGGGAGTCGGGTTGTTGGGCAGACTTCCCCGGGTCCAGCGAAGCACTGCACCGACACACAGCAGTCCCTGGATCGGCGAGGGGCAATTTCTTCGCCAAACTGGGGGGGCTGGGCCCAATCTAGCATGAATGATGGGGATGTGACAGAGCTTGGGGGTCCTTCTTTTAGCCCCAGTCTGCGTCCACCCCAGCCTCAGGGAAAGGTCCAGCATTTGTGCCTGGAGGGAGGCCCTGGGGCTCCGTTATCTCGACAGGGCAGATCCAGTTGTGACTCGCTGCAACTGGTGCGGCGGGCGGCAGACTTCGAGGGGGTCTCGTCCTGGAGTTCAGAAGTGAGGGTCTGCCCGGATGGTGCCAAAGAGGCACGGGTGGTCGCCCGAGGAGCAGCGAAGCCAGGAGTTTAGAGCAGTGGCGTGGAAGGGGCAGGCGCGGGCGGGAGCGGAAGCCCAATAGTTTTTCTGGGAATTGGCTGAGGCAGGGGTCGAAGGGGGTGGATCTGAGAAGCCCAAAGCGCCTGGGGCCTGGGTGAGGGATACGGGGAGGTGAAGGCGACTGTTGACCGCGCTGGGGACCTGGCTGTTTAAGGAGGGAGCATGCGTGCTGTCGGCTGGTGCAACGGCTGGGCTCGCCCGTGTGGGACGCGGCGCACGCTGCTCTCAGCCCGCCCGTGGTCCCACCTTTCATGCACTCCACAACCGTGCACCTGAGACAGTCTTTGGGATCCCCTGGAGTGGCACAGGTTGGGGGAAGGGTGGACCCCCGCCCCACACTCTAGCGCATCAGGCTGTCCACAGCTGAGGGCTGTGGAGAGAGCAAGGTAGGCAGGTAGTGATCGGCTCTCCATCATGACCTTGCAGCTCTCACCATCCTGGCCCCCAGGGACCCCCAGTGCGCGGGCGGCTCAGTGGAGGATGGGGCCGCCCCGGCGTCTGGAGTCCCTGACCACCGGGGCCTGTGAGCCAGCTGTCACTTTTCCTGCAGGGTGCGCCTCGGGAGAGGGCCGGCCCGTTCCAGCAGGCGAGGCCACGGCAAACCCTGGGGGGTCACTTTCCACCCTCGGACACTGGCCTTCGAGGCCTGCAAGGCTGAGCTTCTCTGACTCATTCCCGGAGGGTGCCACGCGGACACTCTGGGGCCTCTGAGCTTTGACTTTGCCTCTGTGCGCCTGGAGTGCCCTGCCCCCATCCTCTCTGAACCTCGGCCCGGCCCCGCCCCACCCCAAGCCAGCTGCTCAGCACCCTGGCTGAACTCCGACCTCACACCGGGGATGCCCCATACCCTGGCTCTGGTTCTTGGCACTGCAGACCCAGTGCAGATGAGGCTGTGAAACTGTCCTACCCTCTCACCATCCCCCCACACGCTGTCTGTGCTGCTCCCCCAGACTCAAAGCCGCCGCTGTCCCTGGAGTCCTCAGAGCCCTCGGAGCGGAGCCGGCAGGCCCCCGCCAAGAAGCTGCGCAAGCCCAGGACCATCTACTCGAGCCTGCAGCTGCAACACCTGAACCAGCGCTTCCAGCACACGCAGTACCTGGCGCTGCCCGAGAGGGCCCAGCTGGCGGCGCAGCTCGGCCTCACCCAGACCCAGGTGGGGCCAGTCCCATCCCTGCGGAGCTAACCCGCCCCGGGTGTGCTCTAGGAACTCACAGGCCCCTGGCCCTGCTGTCACACTCCTTCAGGGAGTGTTCAGAGTGGGGGACACGGGTTAAAAGGCGGGACATGAGGTGCAGGAGGGTACGCCAGGCAGGGAGCCGGCTGCCAGCTCAGAGGCGGGAGCTCAGGGGACCCCCGGCGCTGCGGAGGACTCAGCTAGTGCTCCCCAGCCTCTGCTCCCTGTGCCTGGGTCTGTTTGCCTTCGGCGGAACCCTTCCAGGCACACACTCCTCATCTCTCATTCTCTCCCCCTTTCTCCTCAAAGGTAAAGATCTGGTTTCAGAACAAACGCTCCAAATACAAGAAGCTCCTGAAGCAGAACTCTGGGGCACAGGAAGGGGACTTCCCCGGGAGACCCCCTCCCCTGTCTCCCTGCTCCCCACCCCTTCCATCCCTCTGGGATATGCCCAAGGCAGGAGCCCTGCCCGAGGCCGGTGGCTATGGCAACAGCTTTGGAGCGTGGTATCAGCATCACTCCGCAGATGTCCTGGCTCCACCCCAGATGATGTGAGTCCCAGGAAGGGTGGGTCACGCCCCCAGCCTCCTACAAAGCCCAGGACCCTGCCCACCTGCACCCCTCTGGGCCGGGAGGAAACCAGCTCCAGATGGGTTTTCTCGGGGGAGGAGGAGCTAGAGGAGGAAAAGGGGTGGGGTGGAGTTCTGTCCCCCTGACCCAAACAGCTAAATCAAAGACTTAACCACTGCTCCCCCAACACCGTGGACTGGACACCTTCCCTCCAGCTGGACCAAGGCTCAGGTGAGAGTCCAGCAGTCCTCACTGCCCCTCCCCGGGTCTCTGGTCTCGCCATTTCCTCCCCTCAGAAAGGACTGCAGCCGCCACTCCCACCCCCCCACACACACTCCAGCCTGGGAGTGAAACCAGGAGGAAACTTGGAGTATTTTTCTAGTGTGTGTGCCTTGGGCTTTGCCCAGCCCATTTGTGAACAAAAGCAAAGCGGCCATCCACAGCCCTCACATTTAGACACTATGGGTTCCACCCAGCCACACACTAATTTGCCTGGTGGTCAGTCTCCCTGTTGGAGCAGCTACTGGATCCCGTTGTCTGCGATTCACTGGGTATTTATGAAGAGTCCACGCCCCCTCACCTCAGCCTGACAGCTGTCAGACCCCTGTGCGCACCTCTTGGGAACCCAGAAGGGTGACACTTTGGGGGACCTGAGGACAAGCAGGCTCTCGATGGCTGCAGGTGCAGGCACTCCGGATTGGGCACAGGGCCCCAGCACTTTGGCCTCTCCCAGTCTCTGCCTGAAGGAACCGCTCAGAGACATAGCCTACCTGACTAGCATCCCCCCCAGCTCTCAGATGTGAGCTGGCCAAGATTAAAGTTTGTACCAAAACCTGGGCCCTGGATTCCAGGTGTGTCCGTCTCCTGATTTCCTCTCTCACACTGACTTATCCTCCCCTGAGCCAGTACTCAGAGGCAGTGGGTTCTGGCTTCGCCTATGCCACTGGCTTGCTCTGTGATTCTAGCTCTGGAACCTTCTAGCATCGCCCCGTACTGTCACTAGCTGCGGTGTAAAACAAAAGATGCTCACGCTGGGAATGACCAAGGAAGGCCTGAGTGATCCTTGCTGGCAAATTCTCTCCTGGCCCAGTTCTGGAGGGAGCCAGGCACCACCTCACCAACAGTGGGGGAGAAGACACGCCCACTGAGCCACTCAGCCCACCTGGGGGAAGTAGTGAGGCCTCAGCCCCACCATGTGGGGAGGGGGAGGGAGGAAAACCCGAGAAGGGACTAGAATTCTCCATCCAACACGCATTTGTACAGCCTCTGCTCTGTGTTAGTTCCGGGGATACCAGCGCAGATGCCCCAGGCTAACAGGGAGCCAGAAAAATGAACAGTCATTTGTGTGGCAAGGGCAGAACCAGGGCTCCCCACCACACTGACGGCAGCCCAGGGGCTAGGGGAGCTGTGGGGGAGGTCAGAGCATCAGGGCCGGGAATAATCCCGAGAATCCAGCTCAGCATGGCCCCAGGGGGTGGGGGAGGGGCTCCAGTTCCAGGCAAAAAGCTCCCAAGAGTCGACTGATTTCCTTCCTCCTGCCTAAACCTGTTCTTGGGACTGCAACTCGGGGCCATCTCCCTCTGAGTGCAAAGCCCACTCAGGCACTGCTAGGAAAGCCCAAATTGGGGTTACATGTAGCACAGAGGGGGTGCAATGTACCCTGGAAGCCACCACCTCCAGACCCCCGCAGCCAGCCCCTCCTCTCCTTGCTCCCTGTCAGTGGCCACCCCCTACCCATAAAACACACAGGCAGAGGGATCTCTCGGGATGCAGATGACACAGATGGCCAAAGCCGTGATGCAAGGAACTCCGAGCAACTGAGGGTACCCAGAGGAGAGGCACTGCCCCGTTCCTTCCCCCCACGCCTGCCCCGCCCCCCTCACCCCATCTCCACCTACCGTTGTCTGGTTGTCTGTCCGTGGCCTGGCCCGGGTTCCTTACCTGGGTCTCTGCTGAGGCCACAAGCCCTCAGGGCAGCTGTTCCCTCCCAGTGCAGGTTGCACACTCCCCTTTCCACAGTCCTGAGATAAGATCTACCGCCCATCTCGGAAAGCCTCCAAAGGCGAGATTAATTGGACAGCCCAACACGAGTCGCATCGTTAAAACAACAGCCCAGGTTGTAAAGTTGCGCAGCAGAGGAGTGTAATTACTCTCCCAGCCAGAGGCCAGCAGAGCTGACTGCCGAGTGTGTGTGATGGGGGGAGCTTCCTTACCCCCATCACCCTTTCCAGGGGAGGGGGGAACGGGAATCTCTTTTCCACTCGGGAGTTGGGCCAGTTCCCCTGGGATCCCAGGAACCCCAGTGGAGGAGGCGCCCCACACCCTGGAAGAAGCCCTGCTGGGAAAATTGGGTCTGCAGGGAGGGAGGGGGAACCAGACAGTCCCAGCCCTGCTGCCTGCTAGCTGTGTGACTTTGGGCAGGATACTGAACCTCTCTGAGCTTTCGTGTCCTGCCCTCTAAGCCAGGAATACTAATAGCGCTTGCTTCGCAGGGTGGTGGTGATGAAATGGGATAGTGCTTGTAACACGCCTGACACGGTGCCTGGGTCGTGGTAAGCGCTGAACAGATGGCGTTCGCGGCTGCTGTTTTGATTAACCGGGAAGGGAGGGGTTAGGGCGGAGGTGAGTCCACGCTGCCATCCATCCATTCACCTCTCGACTCTGGCAGACCTGCTGCCCACGGGACTGGAGGCGGGACTCTGCACATGCCAGACTGTGCCCTAGAAGAGGCCAGAAAACGGGGACTTGCCTTGGCGGACGTCCCAGACACACGCTGGTACCTCCGAGGGGTCAGCCACACCCGGAAAGGGACTGGGGCGTCCCTCCTGCTGGGGTCACTCGCCTCCCCTCTCCCGTAGACTATTTCAAGACCTGCTCCCCATTCGCTCCCCCAACGAAATGAGATTCAATTAATTCAATTAAAGCAATTTTGGAAGCAGCTCCTGAAGGCTTTCAATGTGAGATAATTACAAGTAATTTGCTGCCTCGAAGAGGCAAAGGGCACCCGGGGTCTGGGGGAGACGGGGTGGCCCCCTCCCCCCCCAGTGCAGGCGGCTCTGGAGGGACTCGGCACTGCAATCTTTAACTGCCCTCCTATTGGCCAAATTACTTGCAGGTGGGAAGAGGGAGACTGTGGGGGTGCAGGGGAGACTGGGGAGTGACAGAAGGCCCCTCCTCCACCCCAAATCCGTTGTTCGGGGTGGGGGTGGGCAGCTGGTGGTTCCCGACAAAATGTCTGCATAGCCACAGCAGCTGATTACTCAGCTCCAACCCTCCTTCGAGCTTGGATGCCTGGACTTGCCCTTGGGATTGAATCCAGAGGCAATGGAATGTTATCCGGGTAGCTGAGGCCTGTGTAGACGGGGCCTTGGAGATCAAGGACTTCCCCCAGAACTTAGGAGGGATATGAGAGGGGGAGCGAGAGGAGGATGACAGTGACTTCCTGTTCCCAAGGAACCGATGAGACCCTGCTCTTTCCCCTCGCCCAGCTCTGCCTGGTCTCTATCTCAATGCCTCCCCTGATGCTGGTGGCAGATCTCTCTGGGATTTCAGTCCTGGGGTGGGGGCAGGGGGCCCAAGCCTCTTCCTTCCCCAAGGCATCCTACAGGTGTTTTCTACCCTCTCCTGGGGTAACCCTTTCCTTGCCAGGCCTCTCTTGGCTTGGGAAGAAACAGAAGGGAGCGGTGATGGAGTTGAGAGGGAAAAGGGATGGAAGCTGGAGGCAGGGGCTGAGGCCGGGTGGGGATGGGCTTCCAGCCTCTGCAGAGATCTCGTGCCTGCCCACAAAGCAGCTGGCTTTTAAGGGCCTAGGTCCTCCTTTACCTGGAAGCCCCTGTTCCAGATGAGAAACATTTCAGAGGGGCCATCGTGACACAGTGGGTTAAGCGGATGCTCGTGATACCGCCATCCTGTATCACAGTGTAGGTTCCAGGGCTGGGTGCCCCACCTGCGATTCAGCTCCCTGCTCATGCACCTGGGAGGCAGGGGAAGATGGACCCCTATGGAGTTGCTGGCTCCTGGCTTCAGCCTGCACCAGCCCCAGCCATTGCAGCCATCTGGGGAGTGAACCAGTGCATGGAAGATCTCTCTCTGCCATCGCTCTGCCTTCCAAATAGATAAATACCTTGTTTTTAAATGGTGATCAAAGAGAAAAGGTTTTTGATCCAAAGTATTCCTCTTCCCCCTTGCCTGCTCTGGCTCCTCTCAATCCAGCAGGGGTGAAGGGAAGGGGTTCTCCCAGTTCTTTTGCCCCAGCCCTTCTCTGAACCCCTTAGCTCTTGGACCTGGGGGACCCTGGGTGGGGGAGTTCCATCAGAGTCCCTGGGCTCCTGCTGGCCCCTCTCTTCCAAGATGAAAAGCTTCCAGGGGCAAGAGTGGCCTCCTAGCCATGCCTCCCCTTCCCCCTTTCCTGACAGTTATAAAGGAGGCCCACAGCTCAATATGCAAATGCTCCCCCCTCCCCCAAATGCTGGACCCAGCCACGCAGGCACCTGGACAAGGTACCTGTGAGAGTATTGCAGAGGCTGCACAGGCAGGCAGGGCACCCGGGGGAGGCAGCACTGCCCAGAAACACACATGTGCTGTGTGTATGAGGCAGCCCATGGCTGTGCCCGGATCATACACAGGGCAATGCACTCGCTGGCCTTGACTCTCAAGAATGAGATGCCCAGGGGCTTAAATCTAGGCAGACACAGACAGAAGCACACACAGAAATATACACATTAGGGGTGGGAGTTTGGCATGGCAGTTTAGACGCTGCTTGGGACGCCCGCATCCCACATGAGAGCGCCTGTGTTCAAGTCTCAGCTCCGCTCCAATTCCAGCTTCCTGCTAATGCACACCCTGGGAGGCAGCAGGTGCCGGCTGCAGCAGCTGGCACCCCTACCTGCCACATATGAGACCTGGCTTGAGTTCCTGGTTCCTGGCTTCAGGAATGAGCCAAAGGATGGGATATTCTCTCTCTCTCTCTCTCTCTCTCTCTCTCTCTCTCTTTCAAATTCATCAATTATTTAAATAAAAATTTCAAAAAGAATAGACTGGCACCCCTGTGTGTGAGCACAGGCGTGGAGGGAACAGACCCCACCACTTCCCTGTCTGTCTCCTGTGTTCGGGAAATACTTCCCGGGTGAGCAGCCAGCACCATGGCTGGCCTGCCCCAGAGGCCCAGGTTTGTTCTAAAGATTTGGTTTCTTTTGTCCCCCCCCCCTCCCGCCCCAAGGCCTCACCTGCTCCTCTCACTAGAAGAGCTCATGTCCCCCGCCCTGCCTGGCACATCCCACTGCTCCCAGGCATGGCCATAGGTCCAGCTCTGCTGCAGGACCCCGAAGGCTGGCTAAAGGGGGGCTTAGGTGGTCCCACCTTGGACATCTTTGCTGATCCCTCCACTCCTCTGCCCTGACAGTCACCCAGGGAAGCAGGAGGGCGCCAGGGATCACAGGGTGGTGAGGGCAGCATGTTTTGGAAGGCAAAGATCTGGATCTGCTTGCTATGTGACCTTGGGCAAGTTGCATCCCCTCTCTGAACTCAGATAATCTCTCCTGCTAAGTCTTGGCAGTGGCAGTGGCAGTGGGGGAACGTGCATTAATGTGTGTCGATTAGACTTCCCACTCCAGTCTTTTTTTTTTTTTATGGTTTTTTTTTTTTTTTGGACAGGCAGAGTGGTTAGTGAAAGAGAGACAGAGAGAAAGGTCTTCCTTTGCCGTTGGTTCACCCTCCAATGGCCACCGCAGTCGGCGCACCGCACTCATCCGATGGCAGGAGCCAGGTGCCAGGTGCTTTTCCTGGTCTCTCATGGGGTGCAGGGCCCAAGCACCCGGGCCACAGCAGAGAGCTGGGCTGGAAGAGGGGCAACCGGGACAGAATCTGGCGCCCCAACTGGGACTAGAACCCGGTGTGCCGGTGCCGCAAGGCGGAGGATTAGCCTGTTGAGCCAGGGCGCCGGCCACTCCAGTCTTATAAGGCAGACCCTGCCTCTCTCATCAGGTTCTGCCTCCCCCATCGGATTGGATGCAACCCGCAGCTCCTTCCACCCCTATGCTCTGAGGATGGGAGGATACATCCTGGGGGTTTTCCTGGGGGTGGGGGCATGTCTGGCCAGCAGAGTTGGCTCAAGCTTCCTCCACACTCCAAGCTTTCTGATTCAGCGCCTCGCAGTACCCCGGCCTGGAGGAGATGACTTCATAGCCAGGGCGGGTGGCGCTCTCTGCGGAGTACACATGGAACATATGCCTCGTGGCTCCGTCAGCATCAGTCCCTTTTACACTGCAGCTGGTTTGGGGTCAAACTCAAGAAGATCCTTCTGCCAGTGAGAGGGGCTTTACTCTGGCTGTGCCCTCTCCTCCACACCCACCCACCCCCACTCCCCGCTGTAAGCCAGCAAGGATGCACAAGCCAAGTGGTGAGGTTGGGCTGGAGGCACAGGGGTTGGATGACCCCCAGGGTGTGAGGTTGCCTGGGAACCCCCTCCACCTGGAAGCTCTCCCGGGATCACCCTCTCCATCCTGTTTTGCATATTAACCCCACCCACTAGGACTTGTAGCCCTCCCCAGAGGCAGGTTGCCAGACAGCAGAGCATCAACCTCCCCTCTCAGACTGGCGGCCCTAGGGCTCAGTGGTTCCTTCCTGTGCCTGCTCCCCCCTCCACCCCTGATGTGCCGCCTCTCCTCAGGGTGCAGGGGCTCAGCACGCAGGGCTGATCAGAGGGCTGGGCGGGGGAGGCTGGGGGCTGTGGCTTTGCCTGGGCTCCACCCTTCTCCCCGTGGCCACTAGGCCCTCCACAGAGCAGCTAGACCCCTCCTCTGGGCAGGACTGGGAGATGCTTTCTCCCATCTCTGCAAGCCAGGGCCTGCTCAGAGCTCCTCCCCCAGTCCTGGAGCCGCCGGGAATGCTTTGCTCCGACAGCTCCTGGGGGAAGCCAGACTGCTGGGGCTCCTGACATGCCTCTGCCCGGCCCCTGTCACATTCCCCGCGCCCAGGGGGATCAGCTGGAGCCACCGAGGGAGGCTCCTTCCACCCTGCTGACCCTGGAGCTTTGCCCCTCATCTCAGGCTGGGGGGGGGGCGTTGGGGGGAAGCAGGGGGGAGCGAGGGCCCTCCCACGCCCAGTCACCCTGGCAACCACATGTGAGAAAGAAAAGTTACTGTCAAAAAAATCAAACTTGACTCCTCCTCCAGAGAGACTTCATGGATTGGCGCTGTGGGATGCAGACACTCAGCTGTGAGGCCTTGAGCAAGTCGCTTTGCTTCTCGGGTCTGTAGGGCCTCACATCGGCAGCAGGGAGAATGAGCAGGGCGGTGCCTCCCAGCGACTGGGCGACAGGGAGAGTGCACCCCTGGGGAGCAGTGAGATGGGGGTTGCCAGGAGATGGGGTGCTGTTCCCTCACCCAGGCCCTTCCAGCTCAATGCTAACTTCCCCTCCACTTACCTCTGCTTGGTTCTATCCCCAAGAACACAAAATAATAAAGGACCAGTTCCTTTTTTTAAAGATTTATTTATTTGGAAGGCAGAGTAACAGATGGACAAAGAGAGAGACAGAGAGAGAGAGAGAGATCTTCCATCTCTGCTGGTTCACTCCCCCAAATGGCTGCAACAGCCAGGACTGGGCCAGGCCAAAGCCAGGAGCCAGGAACTCCATCCAGGTCTCCCACATGGGTGACAGAGACCCAAGTACTTGAGTCATCATCCACTGCTTTCAGGGAGCTGGATCAGAAATGGAGTAGCCGGGACTCGAACCCACGCGTCAGTATGGGGTGCCGTCTTCCCAAGCAGCAACTTAACACACTGCATCACCACGCGCACCCAGAGAGCCAGTTTTTGGCACTCAAGTCCAAGTCTATGGTGAGTTGGGTGCATTCCTTTCTTTCTCTTTCTCTTCCTTCTTTCCTTCCTTCCTTCCTTCCTTCCTTCCTTCCTTCCTTCCTTCCTTCCTTCCTTATTTATTTATTTATAAGGCAGAGTTACAGGGAGGCAGAGGCAGAGAGCAAGAGAGAGGTCTTGCATCCACTGATTCAGTCACCAAATGGCTGCAACAGCCGGGAATGTGCAGATCTGAAGCCAGGAGCCAGGAGCTTCCTCCGGGTCTCCCACACGGGTGTAGGGGCCTAAGGACTTAGGCCATCTTCTACTGCTTTCCCAGGCCACAGCAGAGAGCTGGATTGGAAGTGGAGCAGCCGGGACTTGAACCGGCGCCCATATGGGATGAGCGGGGGCTTTACCTGCTACGCCACAGCGCTGGCCCCAGGTGAGTTTCTTAGCTCTTCTATACCCCCCCTTCCTGCCCTAGAAAATGAAGATGGTTGCAGGTGCTTCGTGGAGTCCCTGTAAGGCCCAGCCAAGCTAAAACACAAAAGGCATGGAATAGCAGCCAGGATTTCTCATTACGAGAATCTCCTCTGTCCAGGAGGCATCCTGCCCAAGCACCCCAGTGCCCCACTGCTTTCCTCTGCTGGGGCTCTCGGATCCCACCCTGCAGATTTTGGGGCTGGGGCACCTGCGCTCAGGGCCCCGGCATGGGCAGTGGGCTGAGCAGAAGCTGCTGTGTGAGGAGGGGAGGAGGCTGTGCCAGAGGCTGGCTAAAGGGTGGGGCCGTCTGACTGTGCTCCCAGAACAGCCCCCGGACACGCCATGCGCAAAAGGCACCTGAAGAGGTACGGCCACCCCATGCCTGCTCGCTCAGAGCTAATGCAGACTCAAACCAGGCTTCTGACTTCTTCATTCATGAAAGACTGCCCTCCCCCTGCCCCCAGGAACCCCAGATCCCTCCAGCTGAACTAAAAAGCAGAGAGGAAATATTTATTTTGGGGTCACGTTAGCACCCCCATACCATAGCTGGCTGCTCCGCTTCTGACCCAGCTCCCTGCAATGCACCTGGGAAAGCAGCAGAGGATGCCCAAGTGCCTGGGCCCCTGCGCCCACATGGGAGACCCAGATGGAACTCCTGGCTCCTGGCTTCAGCCTGGCACAGCCCTGGCTGACTTGTTTTGGAATCAAGAAGTACTTTCCTAATAGAGAGAGGAGTCTGTAGGAGAGCTGCCCTCCTCCACAGAGAAAGAAGGGTCAACTTGGGCCCTTGTGGGTGCCTACAGTGCCCATGGCCACCTGGAGGGCGTCCTGACTGCCCACGGGTGATGTGGGCAGTACCGTGTGTCAAGTTCTCATCACTATGCCAAGCTACGTGCTATGGCCTCTGTACGTGCTATTTCATTCTCTCAGCAGCCGGCGCTGTGGCATAGTGGGCCAAGTCCCTGCCTGTGAGAGCCCTAAGCTGTTGCTTTCGATGCCACATCCTCTGTCAGAGTGCTGGTTTCAGTCCCAGCCACTGCACTTAAGATCAACCTTCCTGGGGTCTGCATTGTGGTGTGATGGGTAAAGCCATCACCTGCAGCGCCCCTGTCCCATATGGACACTGGTTCAAGTCCTGACTGCTCCTGTTCTGATCCTGCTCTCTGTCATAGCCTGGGAAAGCAGTGGGAGATGGCCCAAGTGCTTGGACCCCTGTACCCTTGTAGGAGACTGGAAGAAGCTCCTGGCTCCTGGCTTCAGATCAGCCCAGCTCTGGCCATTGAGGCCATTTGGGGAGTGAATCAGCAGATGGAAGACCTCTCTCTCTTTCTCTGTCTCTCTCTCTCTGTCCCTCCCTCTGTAACTCCACCTCTCAAATACATAAATAAATCTTAGCGCTCGAGAGAGAGATGTGATTAGCTCCATTTTATGGGTGGAGGAAAGTCAGGCTCAGAGGGGGTGAGTGAGTGCACAGCTTCAGTTATCTCATCTGTAAAATGGGACAATAATGGCCCTGCCATTGCCAGGCAGTTGTGAAGATGAAATAAGACAATGCCCATGAGAGCTCCAGGTGTAGGGCCCAACACACAGCAGGCCCCCAGTCAGGCCTTTTGGTGCCCAGCCCTTGGCAGGCCCTGTCTGCCCCCAGCAGCTTTGTTCTGCTCTGCCTTCCAGCCTGGCCCCTGCTGACTCCCGCATTCCAGCTGAGGGCAGCCTCCCCCTCTCCATCAGGGTGCTGGTGCCCAGGGCAGGCCTTGCTGGCCCCAGGGGCAGGCGTGAGACTGTGCCACACGCACTGCATGAAGCGGCCAGGCAGCCCGTGGGAAGGGCACGCTGTTGTCGCCGTGGCGGTTGTCCTTTGCCAGGTGCAAGGTGAGCTGCCCGGAGTGGGGGGCCGCCCCGCCCCCGCACCAGCTAATCCTCCAGGGTGTGGAGCAAGCGCCCTGCTTATTCAGCAGACACTTCCAGTCCTGCACCGCTTTGCCCCAGGACACAACCCAGGAATTTGGGCCTCCGGGACCCACCCTGCCCAGTCCCCTCCTTCCAGGCTGCCCTGGGCTCCTCCGCCCGTCCTTGGGCTCCCCACCCCGGCAGAGAGAAGCAGGGAGACTCCAGACCCTTCCTCTGCACCTCTCCAGGCTCTCCTGGCATCAGGTCTAGACCCCCTCTCACTCCAGGCAGCCTCCTGGCCTCTGCAGCCGGCCAGGCCAATGGAGGAAAAGCAGCGCAGGGACTTCAGATCACTGGGGCCAATCTGCTTGCTTCCAGATGACCTCTTGGTGCTGTGAGGGTTTATGGCCCACTCAGCTGTACCTGTCCAGGGGCTGGCATTGAGCCGTGGGTTCAGCCGCCGCCTGCAACACTGCATCCCATAACAGTTTAAGTCCTGGCTGCTCCGCTTCTGATCCAGCTCCCTGCTAATGTACCTGGGAAAGCAGCAGAGGATGGCTTGAGTGCTTGGGCCTCTGCACCTGTGTGGGAGACCCAGCTGGAGTTCTAGGCTCCTTTCTTCGGCCTGTCTCAGGCCCTGCCCATTGCAGCCATTTGGGGAAGGAATAAGCAGATGGAAGATGTCTCTCATTAAACAAATAAATGTGTACTGAAGAATCAACACAACAAAACAGTGCCTGTCCGGACGTGGCCTGGCGGATGCAGGGGAACCTGCCTCTCTATTGCTGGGTGCGCATGCGCAGCTGATAGTCTCTGGATCTGCTTCCTGGTGACTGGAGGAGGCCACGCCTGCCGAGGGTGCCATCGCAGGCAGCTCAGGGGCAACCATCAGGTGCTGGGCCTTCCTCCTGTCGCCTTGCCTAAGGCCCAGCAGCCTGGAAAGGGTGCAGCTCTCACACAGCCCTGCTCTGAGGTCCCCCGAGCCCTCTACCTCTCCACCCATTCATTCATTCATGCATGCACGCTTGCATGCATCTCCACCGGATGTCCTGTATCTCAGCTTGTGCTCGGTGTCCAGTGAGGGGGACAGGGCAGTGTCCGGGTGAACACTGCCCCTAGTTCAGCTCCTCTCCCAGCTCTGCTCTCGGGGACACCTTGGGATAAAAGGCAAAGTCTGATGGGCCCCCCACCATTCAGCCCAGGGCCCTCCCCAGGGTGAATACATGGCTCCACGTAGTCTACGTGCCCACACCACTGAGCTGAGGAAGAAGCAATGAAGCAGTTGTTACCCAGGCTCTGCCCCTGCACGGAGCTGGCCGCCGAGGACTGGAGAGAGTCACCGATGGGTGGTGGCAGTCACGGCTGAGTGACAGGGGAAAGGCCGGGGCTGAGGACCCAGGTCAGAGTGTCGGAAAGCATTCCCTCCTCCGAAAGTGACCTGCAGGCCTTCTGGCCTCAGCCTGCTCCTGCAAGCCCCTCCCCCACTCTCTGCCGCAAGCCTCCCCTCCAGGGGGTCCATGGCCGTGGTCCCCCTGCCCCCTCCCCTGGGGCCCAGGAAACTCAGCTCCAAGCACTTTTTGGCTTCTGAGTCTCGAAGTCGCAGGCTGCCGGTGGTTGGTAAACAGCTTATTAAGGTGATTAACGCTGCAATTAAAGCTGGAAAAACAGAGACCAGGGTGCTGGCTGCAGGTTCCCCCTGCTCCTCCCCCTCCTCTCCCCTTCCCCTCCGATCCCCTCTGGGCTTAGTTGATGCAACTCTGAGCCCTCAGCTGCCGGCCTGGGAGCCAGAGGTGGGGAGGGTGAGCAGCAGGGGTCCTTTCTCAGCTGCTCAGGGCCCCTCCCCCATTCCCCTGTTGTCCAGGACCCTGTGCTGGGAGCAAGCAGCAGAGAGGGTGCAGTGTGGAGGGCTGGGAGTCCTCCAAGGAGGGACCCCAAGTATAGGGTTCCGCTCTCCCCAGTGAGGAGGGCAGGGGCTGCCTCCCCGCCATGAGCCAGGGCAGCTCCCAGCACACCTGGGGGGACCCCCGGCCTCTGATCCTTGTCTGCCCCAAGGAAGAAGGGTGTGGGAACCTCTGGATCCTGCCCTAGCTGCTGTTCCCGGGCACCCCGTGGAGTCCTGGAGGGGGGATCGCTCCACAGCAGGGGCCCCAGGGAGCGCGTTCCCCAGCCTGCCCGGCTGCTTCCATCTCTTTCAAGGCATAACTCAAACGCCGCCTCTCCCACGCCGCCGCTGCCTTTCCAAGCCTCCTTCTCCCCGCTGCCAGCCGCACCTGCCCTCTCCTCCGAGGCTCATCCAAGTCCTCCCAGGTGGTGTCAGGTGTGCCTGGCTGTGGCCACTCCCAGCCCAGGCTCTGTGCCCACCTTCACTAGGCTTTGGTCATCTGTGGGACCACCAGAGCCTGGCATACAGCAGGTGCCCAGAAAACAGTGGTTGATTTGTTCTTTCTCGCTGCACCTAGAAACGGCTAGGTAACCACCGTGGCAGGGGCAGCCAGGGGCCTGGGTCTGAGTCCGGGGTGTGCAGGATTGGGCAGGGCAGGAGGCAAGGCAGGGGTGGGGGGGCAGGAATGGCCTCTCTCCTGTGGTCAGCAGCAGCAGCCACTTCATGCGCTGAGCATGGCTTGGTACCTCGGTAAGCATTTTACTCACATTATCCCATTTAATTCTCACAACAACGTGGCTAGGTAGGCAGCATTATCCCTACATTACACACGAAGAAACCAAGGAACGGAAAGGTTAGGTGACGTGTCCAAGGTCAAAGTGTCGGAGGCAGGACTCGGATCTGGGTCAGCTGACTCTGGCGTGCACATTCCAGAGCTGGCGTTCAGCTTCTCCTAGGACCAGCCCAGGGGAAGCCGCAGCACAGGCCCTCCCCCTGCCATTTCTCCTCCCAGGGAGGAGGGCGGGTGGCTGGGTGGGCGGGGCCACAGTGGCTCCTGCATCATCCTCAGTTGAGATACAGAAAAGCCCATGAAAAGTACCCATTCTCCAGACAGACCTGGGTTCAAATCCCAGCATGTCCATGTGAGTGTGTGTGTGTAAGTGAGTGTGTGTGTGTGTTTGTTATGTGACCAGTAGAGACGGAACCTCTCTGGCCTCAGTTTTCCCTTCTGAAATATGGGCACTTTACCACGCACCTGCCAAGCCATTGTGAGGCTCACCTGTAAAGTACCTGGCTTGGAGTAAGGGTTTAGGAGATGCCACCTGTCCCGGGGTTTGGAGAAGAGCAACGCTTTTCCCAGGACTGCCCTTCTTCCTTCCCTTTCTGCAATGGGCGTGGTCCAGAAGCACCTGGCAGCCCCCCACCCCAGCCCCCTCTCCGGCACCTTGCCTGGTTCCCCTGCGCGGGAGCCCTCAACCTCACCAGGCAGGTGTAGAGGGCAACCTGACAGGCCTGGAGGTGAGGAGAGGAGGAAGGGGAGGTCAGGGGTGGGGCTGACCCCGCAGGAGGTCACCTGGGCAGTTAATCCAGCCTGACAGCACCGGGATGAGCCGGGAGGAATTAGGCAGCTTACAACATCCTTTCATCCCTAGCTGCCCGCCCAGCCTCCCTCCTTCCTTCCTCTCTCTTTCTGCCCTTCTTCCCCCCTCTCCCTCCCCTTGCTGGCAGCCCAGCCCTAATAAAATGCAGTGTCTCCAGCGAGTCTGCCGGCTGCTCCTGCCTGCACGCAGCCCTCAAACCCAACTGCCCGGCTCAGCCCCGCCTGGCAGCTGCCACCTTAACCCTTGGCAGCCCGGCTGGCGTCCGTGGGCTGAGGGCCCTCCTCCCTTCCGCCTCCCTCAGGGCATTGGGGTAGGGGAGGAGAGGGCCTGCTTTCTGAGAGGGAGGAGAAGGGTGGCCTGGGGAGGGGATGGGGGGCCCCTCGAGCTCTGCCAGGGGACCCCAACATCTGTGTGGCCACCACTGTCCAATCCACCCCCGCTGTGAGCTGGAGACCACCCCCCCCAAGCCTCCTCATCTACATTCTGCTCTGTGCCGCTCAGCAGAGCCAGAGGCCACCAGGGTGGGGATTCTTATTCCCATTTGACAGATGAGGAAACCCAGGGCCTGCCTGGGAGGGTCCAGACTGAGCTGGGTCACCTCAGCTACCGGGCGGTGCTCGACTTTTTCCATGATAAGCACTTCCTCTGCCTTGTGTGTGTGTGTGCGTGTGTGCGCGCGCGCGCGTGTGTGTGTGTATGCACCTGTCGGGTGAGCTGTGTCTCTGGGAGCATTCTGGCTTTGACTGTGTCCTTTGGGTGAGGCTGCTGTGCCTCAGGTGTGTGTGTGTGTGTGTGTCCCAGGGCTGTGACAGCAGGCAACAGCCCCTTGGTCTTGAGTGAGTGAGAGTCCGTGTATGTCACGGCGGAGAGATGTGGGTGTCGCGGTGTGCGTGTGCATTAACTCCAGTGCGTGGATTTGCACCGGCTCGCCTCCGTGCCGAGACGTGGCGGTGCTCACACAGCCTCCCATCTCCCCTGCCCTCTCCACTTCTCGTCTCCCTGGGCTGGAGTTCAGCACCTGGAGGAGGAGGAAAGCAGGGCTCGGACCCATGGCCCATTGGGACCACAGGGTCCCTCGTTCCAAGCTGGAAGGGGTACCTGGGAGGGTGAGGGGCCAGGAGCGCCTGTGCGTGGAGGCAGGGGGTTACATGCATGTGCAAACACGTCTGCGTGTGAGCTTAAGATCAAAGAGCAGCCCTGAGGTGACCTGGCCGCCGTGGTAGCGGCAGTGGCGGTGGCCACTGGCTGGCAGGGAACGCCAAGCCTCCAGGCACCACGGAATCGGGGCCACCACGGCTAGCAGCCTCCCACCTTGGCTCACCCAGATTGGGGGCAGCCTTGGGGCCGACACATCTGCCACTCGCAGCCAGGTGCAGCCCAGTGCCATCGGCCAGTAGCGAGTTCAGGGCTGGGGGCTATCTCCCCTGGAGTCCCACCCCCCACCCCGCGCACCGGCCAGATGCCTCCCCAACTCCCAGGTCCTCCCAACAAGCGTCGTTGGCCACCAGCCTGTAGTTCAAAGAGCTCAGTGGTTCTTTCCCTCTTTTTTTTTTTTTTTTTTTATTAACATTATATATAAAGATGGGTCCAGTAGGAAGGCAGGAATGAGAAGGCTGGGAGGGCCGGCAGCTGGCCCGTCCCTGTCCCCCGGGTGAGACTCTTGGAGACCCACGTCTGTCTGTCTGTCTGTGTCCTCGCTCCTGCACCTCCAGTGAGAGGCGATGCAGCCAGAGCCCACAACCCTGTCTCAGCTCTCACCGCACAGGGCGATCCGTCCAGGCGCCCGGGAGGAAAGGGTCACATAAATAGGAAACCACAGGAGGGAGGAGGCTGCTCCCTCTTACTCTTAGCAAAAATACTTACTGTATATATAGTCACGGCACCCACCTCGGCTTTTCTTCCCTGCTTCACCCTCGTCACGTCACGGTGGAGGAAAGCTGGGAGGGGGCACCAGGGCAGGGAAGGGGCGGCGCCTCCAGCCCCCCAGGCAGCCCCCCCTACCGCTAAAGGCACAGAGTTAGAATCCCTTCTCTCCTGGGCACCGCATGCCCCCCCCCTTCGCCAGCTCTGTCTCCAACAGCACCGGAAAGGGGGTGTTTGGGGGGCTTGTCTTGCCTGGTTCATCTCCATGGAGATTTGGGGTTTGGCGCCAAGGCCGCCAACTTACTGGAGGAGAGAGGAGGAGGTGAGGTGGGGGTGGGGGTGGGGGGGCAGGACCAAGCAGCCCCCACCAGGGGATGTTGGATCCTATCTGGTAACAATGCCCTTTGCTTTCCTAGTGTTCAACAGCTTTCAAAACCAAAGTCGTGCAAAGTCCTGTACAGGAAAGAAACAGTCCTTAGGAGAAACATCGGCGACCTTCCCCCTCGCCCATGAGTGGAGGAGCGGAGGGAGGGGGCTCTTCCCTCTAAGCCACAAACACGAGCGGATCCCCACACTTGGGGTGTTCTCTTTGGTTTTCCCCTCAAATCTTCAGTGAGGGCCAGAAGTGCAGAGTGGGGGCCGGCTCCCCCCCACCCTGAGGCCGGTCGCGATGTCTGATGTCTTGTTTTTTGGCAGTGAGGGCCTGCTCAGGAAGCAGGGGGCCGCAGGTGGCTGAGAAGGAGCCAGGCCCGGTGGGTTCGGGATCCACGGCCCCCGGCACCCCAGCCCCACCTGCAGGCTCCCCGCGGCGTCCCCCGTGCCCGGCATCTTCAGTCTGGGAAGGTGATGAGCCACAGAAAGGCCGCCCAGGCTCCAGGAGCGGAAGGGGAACAGCTGTTCCTGCTGGGGTGGGGCGCTCCAACATCTGGAGGGGCACTCCCGGACCCAGGCAGGGGGAAGGAGGTGCAGGGGACATCCTTGGTCCATGCAAAAGTCATCTGACATTGGGAAGCTCTCGGGTCCCTGGAGGAAGGGGCAAGGGAGCAGGAAAGGGGGTGCCTTTCCCGCGTGCTCCTTGATTCCTGAGTGTCGGCTAGGACGGAGGCACCTTCCGCCCGGTCCCGGGGTGGGGGGAGCTCCTTCGTAGGGGGCGCAGGCCAGACCGGGCACTCAGTACACAGCCCCAGGGTTGGGCGGGGGCCCGGGAGAGGCGTGGTGCAGGGTGGCTGGCTGAGGCGGCTGCTGCTGTAAGTGGGGTCCACTCAGGTTCTGTGTGTGGTACCACGAGTTGGTGGGGTCGTCCAGGTAGCTGGGGGAAGCACTGTACGGGAGCGGCGGGGGCAGCTGGCTGCGGGCGGGGGCCGGAGTGGAGTGCGAGGAGGTGTCCCAGAGGGCCGGCGACGGCGGCGAGTTGCAGGCCATGGAGTCGCTGTTGTTGGGACTGTGCTCCAGGGGCACCTCCCCGTTCTTGTAGAGCTTCTTAAACTTGGAACGGCGGTTCTGGAACCAGATTTTCACCTGGCCGGGGGCAGGAAGGGGTGCTGGTTAGCCTTCGGGAGCCCTGAAGGAAGACCCTGTGGGACAGCCAGCCCCGAGCAGCGGGGCCAGCACCAAGGCCCCACGACAGGAAGCTGGCTCCCCCGATCAGGGCCGGAACTGGAGCCGGGGCATCGGACAGCCATGCTCCAACAGCTGTCCTGCCGCTTGCTCGGTGTGACCTTGGCCAAGCTGCTGGGCCTCTCTGGTTCTCGCATCCCTCTCTACTGCTCGACTGGGGAGTGGGGGTGGGGGGTGAGGCAGCACCCCTGCCTATGTCTTGGGGTCATTCAGAGACTCAAATAAACCCGGACAGACAGAAAGCTCGTAGCAACTTGCTCTGAAACAAGCACTCTGAAAAGGCCGCACAAGCTAGGGGGGCGGGGGCGGGGGCGGTGTGTGGCATCCCATGCACCTTCGCTCCAAGGGCAGAGGCAGGCACGCCACAGACATACGCACCCACACATACACCGTCACATGCAGCAGTGTACCCAAGCACAGCTCAGCACAGACACCCCCCCCCCCCCCGTGAGCACCCACAGTCCCACACCTGGGCTTTGCCCCTGACCTGGGGACTCGGGAGCAGGTGAGCCACGGGTCCCCAAGTGTCCCCTGGGGTATCCCCCCTCCCGGCGCGACTCCCCACCCCATGACTGGTACAAACAATGAATCAGCTCCTCAGGCTGACCCAGATTCCCCGCGGCCCAGGCCCCACGCAGCCAGCCGCAGCCCAGGCCCGCCTGTCCACACCTGCAGGGAGCCGGGCGGCCGCCACTCCTCCCTGAACACTGCCAGGCTGCTGGGGCTCTGGCGACAGCCAGGGGCGGGGGGAGGCCTCCTACTCTGGACTCCCCACATCCCTTTGGCTAGGAAGCCCTCTTGGCTCCTGGCAGAGGTGGGCTGGAGCGTGTGGGTGCTGAGCAAGTGTGCAACCATTTTAGCATCTGCACTCCCCAGTGTGCACGCACACATACGCATGCCTCCCACCTTTGCACCCAGTGACCCTGAATGACAGTCCTCACTGGGCATTCTCACGAGTGTGCAAACCACCAGCATATGTCTAAGCATACACATGTGTGGACATGCACCCTGCCCTCCCAAACACACACACAAGCCTATCCTGGGGGAGAAACACAACACGCCTGTGATGTGACCAGCCCTGCTGGGGCACTGGGGAGCTGGGGATTTGGGGCTGAGGGGGACATCTCTGCTTGTGACGGCCACACACCATTTGCACAGGTTGCAAATTGCGCATTGCAACAGAGCTTGAGGCTTGGAGGGCCCCTCCGCACAGGTAAAGGTTCCAGGAGCCTGCAGGGCTCTCTGTAGGAGGCCAGCCAGGCTCAAAGGCAACTGAGGAGCCCCAGGGTCCGGCGCCCCGACCCAACACCCACCTGTGTCTGCGTGAGGCCTAGCTGCGCGGCCAGCTCGGCCCGCTCGGGCAGCGCCAGGTACTGTGCCTTCTGGAAACGGCGCTGCAGGGCGGCCAGCTGGTAGCTGGAGTAGATGGTGCGGGGCTTTCGGACTTTCTTGGGCTTCCCGTTCACCATGCGCACCTCGGCTTCCGGCTCCTCCTTCACCGACACTACGGGGGGAACGCATCGGGGAGAAGGGCGACTCAGTCTGGGCCTGCGCCTCCTGCGCCCTCCAGGGTCCCCGCGGGACGGCCAGCCCCCGCCCCAGCTCGCCGGTTCGCCGCGGGATGTCTCGGGGCTGCGGCGACAGAGCCGGGCCGGCGGCCGCCCACGCCGCGGCGCCCCCGGCTCCGCGCCCGGCCCCTGGAGCGCTGTCCCTGGCGCCAGCAGCCGCCCGCGCGAGCACCGCGGTGGCTTCGCGCACGACGCCTTCCCGGATCGCCTCCCGGCCCCCGGGCTCCGCGCTGGCCACCTCCTCCGTGTCCCATCGCGCCGCGGCCGCCACTCTCCCTGTCTCCCGTTCCCTCCCTTCAACTTTCTATTTTGGAAGAGTTTTGGATCTTCGGGAAAGTTTCAAGATAGTTCCCCCCTCCCTTTCACTTCCTTCTTCCTTTGTGTCCCCTTCGTTCGTTGCCCTTCCCTCGCTCCCTCGGTCCGTCCGTCCCTTCCCCAGCCTCCCTGCGCTCTCAGCCCCCGGCGGCCTCTCGCTCTAGATCGCCACCTTTTCTCTGCTTCTCTCCCTCGGCTTCCCTCCGCTCAGCCGCCCTTGTGCGGGCCTTCCTCCACGTCTCCCCTCACCTCCACCCGCGGCTCCCCAGCCCCTATCCCAAGTCGAGTCCCTGGAGCTGGCCCTGTCCCGTGCCGGCCGGAGCGCCGCGAGGTCGCCTCGCCGAGGAGGCGCCCCGACAAGCCGCAGCCCGCGCCCTCTGCGGCTCGCCCGACGCGCGCCTCGCGGGCAGCCTCCAGCCTGTCTCCTCCGGCGGCCATCGGAGCCACCTTCTCAAACCACGTCTGCCCCTCGAAGCTGTCCTGCCTCGTGCGGCGCGCCAGGCTCCCAGCGTCGGCTCCCACCCTGCCCGCGACCCCGCGGAGCTCACCTGGGTCTTGCGCCGGCAGCGGCTGCTCGCGGTAGGCGCCGTATTGCCGGTAGGACGCTCCGTAGGTATATTCCGACTTGGGCGAGTAAGCGCCCGTGCCTGCAAGCCCGTTGAGATTGAACTGGTGGTGATAGGTGTAGGGGTTCACGGTCTGGCCGTAGGGCTGGCCCGCGTAGTAGTCGTGCTGGGGAGCGCTGTAGTAGCCCAGGTCGGTGACCGAGGACTCGGGCAGCGTGGGCGAGTCCTTGGAGCCCGCATGGCAGCTCAGCGAGCTGGAGATGTCGGTGAGGATGCTGCTGAGCTTGCGATCGAAGGAGCCGCTCATCCTGGCGGGCGCCGACCTTCCGCGGGCTGGCCTCAGCCGGGGAGCGCCCGGGAGGCAGAGGAGACGAGTAGACGAGGCGGGGGTGTGTGTGTCCGGAGGGCGAGGGGAGGGCCCGGTCTGCGTCTCGGGGGAGGGGGCGGCCGAGGGGCGCTTAGACCATCGCCAGCCGTGGGGGCCGTCGCCGCGCGCCTGTCCTCGCGTCCCAAGCCACAGTCAAATGCTGCCAGCTCCGCCCGGCCAGCCGGTTATACACTCAATGTTGGAGTCGAGAGGGAGGCTCCTGCGCGCTGATTGGCTGCAAGTCTTGCCTCGGAGGCAAAACATGCTCTCTGGCTCTCTCGCCCTCTCTCTCTCCCCATTCTTTGTTGTTACCCAAAACGCACGCGCACACACACACACACACACACACACACACACGGCGCCTTCTCCTGTCGCTCCAACTCAGATGACCCTTGCGGGTGGGGGCTCTTTGGAAAGGGCTGCTCTGTAGAGCTCCCCCCCAGGGCCTGTCAATCTGTTTCCTGGGCTGGGGCAGGACTTGGGTGCAGTGGGGGAAGGAAGGGACTTTGTCCACTGGGTGTGTGTGAGGAGGGAGGTGGGGGCGTGTGCACCATGCAAAAGACAGGCAACTCACCCTGCTCAAAGTGGACTCTGGGCACTTGATAACGGCATCCCCCTTCTTAAAATCAGAAGAAAATAAAAATAACTTTAAGTTGAAGGAAATGTTTGAAATGTTTGGATATATATTAATATATTGTCTAACAATGCGGTCATAAAGCATAGTTTAAGCTTTTAAAAAATTTTTTTAATGAATGGAAGGAAGTGGACAGGGCCAGAGTATGATTGTCGACTGTCGTGGGTTCACAGTGCTTCTTCCTGGCTGAGGGACAATCCTGCTGGAGAAGGCCTGGGGCCGGGGCAGGTCGGTGTGTGCTTAGGGGCTGATGAGGAGGCTGTGTGCACCAGCTGTCTGGTGATAACCTCAGCGACCCCCAAACTGTGTGTGTGTGAGTTTCAGATCTGATGTGAAGGCAGCAGGGGCCCTGGGGCTCCCACGAGGTTGGGTGGGACACAGGCTGGCCCCGTCACTGGGATGCAATAACACCAGGGCAGAGTCTGCATTCTGGGTCAGCCTGGGCAGAGTGGGCGTTTTTGGGGAGCCAGGGTCTGGGCTGCTTGTACGCAGGGTGTGTGATGTGAGGGTTCCATGCATTGCACAGCACTCGGAGTTGTGTATCGATGCAGAGTGTGTGTGTGTGTGTGTGTGTGTGTGTGAGAGAGAGAGAGAGAGAGAGAGAGGGAAACAGAGGGGGAGAGAAAGAGCGAGCATGCCTGGCAGCCTGTGGGGGTAGCAGTGGGTGTGTGAATGTGCAGCTGTGTGCTGACCTCCCAGTACCCCCCCACAAGCCGAGACCATGATACTTGGCCCAACCCCCACCCCTCACTAGGGCTCCCAAGGAGGAGGCCCCTCCCTGCGGACCCCCTAGTTCTGCCCGTCCCACAAAGCCTGTCCCAGGGTCACCCTCGCTGCTCCGGAGGCCTATCCCCTTCTCCGTTCCACCCCCACTTCTGCTCTCCTCCGGGGGAGGGAAAATTCCTCCAAATCTCAAGTCCCAGCCTGCCCCCTCCCCCCATCCTACTGTCCCCTTCCCGGCCTCTGACGACCAGCGGGGTGAGGACAGCAGTGCGAGGGCGCCCCCATGCGGCTGCTTCTGGACCCTGCAGCATCGCGAGCCCGGCGTCTGGCCCAGCCCCAGGGAGGGGTCTCGGGCGCAGACCCCAGGGGTCGGGCAGGGGGCTTTGTGGCCCTTTCCCAAGTCAGACTCGCGCGACCGCCTGCCGGGGCTGCAGAGTCCGTGAGAGGGGCGACGGGCGGGGGCGGGGGCGGCGACCGCGGCGTGGGAAAGGTGGGGGCGGGGGCGGACGAGGGGAGCGCTATCTGCCTGTCTATCTCGGCGTCCCCCAGCCCTATCGCCCGCCGCTGCGAGCCCGTGGCGGGGCGAGTTGCCACCCGCTCCGGGTGCCCTCTGTTCTGCTGCCAACAGAGCGCCCAGGGAGCCCGCGGCGACGCGGGCAGGAAGGGCACTGGGCGGGCCGGCTCACCTCCACCCTGCTCCAGGGTGGGAGCAGGGAGGCGGCAGGAACCTGCTTTGGAGCCCCCACCCCTACCCCCGGCCAGGCCCACCCCCGGAAGGGACAGCGTGGGGCATGCCTTTCTCAAGGGCTCCTTCATTCATGTATCAGGGCTCTGTGGCCTCACCTGCCAGGCTTCACTCCCCAGTGCCCCCTGACTACAGGGAAGGCACCCTGGGCTGGGAGCCTGCCGTCCTGAAGTGCCCTGGGGGAGAACTTCCAAGCCCCATTCCGCTGGGGGAATTCTGAGAATTCTAGAAATGGAGGGAAATTGCAACCCAAGACGCTCAGATGAGCAATTCAACACTTGTTTGGAACTGTGAGGGTGACATCTGGTCCCTGCCACCGCTGTGGGCTCCAAGATGCCAGGGACCGGCTGTCCAGTGCTCCTTCCAGACACCTGGACCAAATTCAGTGGATGTTCATTGAATGAGTGAATGAGACACCCTACTGCCGGGTCACCCTGGCACGGCTGCAGCAGGTTTGGCAGGGCTAGGACAGAGGGGTCGGGGCAGGCACAGGCGTTGAGCTGCCCCCTCCGGGGTCAGAGCACAAGCAGCTGCCCAGCTGTGGCCATGAATATCCCCCGCTAGGGGCCTCTTGGGCCAGCAGGACTGGCGCATCAACTCCTGAGCGGGTGTCTGCTGGCTCAGGGTGGTGAGGTAGCCAGAGGATGCAGTGGGGCCAGTGCCACCCACCAGGCCTCACCTGGGCCAACAAGATGAGCAGGTGCCAGCCAGCCAGAGACTTGGCCCTGGAGGTGGGGCGCCCCGGAGCAGCCTGGGCTGGCGCCTGGGGGGAGCAAGAGACCACTCTGGCCGGTGCTCAGATCACGGTATGCTGCCCACACTGTTTCTGGCACCAAGAAGAGGTACCCTGTTGAAGCAAGCTATTCCCTGGAGCCCAGGTATCACGCCACCTGTGGGCACTGCCTGAGGGGGAGGGACTCAGGGAGGAGCCTTCTCCTGGCCTCCGCGTCCGCCTTGCCTGAGGAGCTGGCGCCATCTAGTGGTCAGTGTGAGGAAGCCGTGTCAGCTCCTCTGGGAGAGCCGGACCTGGAGCACCGGCAAGCAGGGGCAGGGCCATTATGCCCAGAACTGTATTCTTAATGCTTGTTTTCATTGTTATCCTAGTTTTATTTATTTGAAAGGCATAGTCACAGAAAGGGAGACAGGAAAAAGCTCTGCCATACAGTGGTTTACTCCCCAGTGGCCCAACAGCCAGAGCTGGGCCACACGGAAGCCAGGAGCCTCTAAGTCCATCCGGGCCTCCCACATGGGCAGCAGAGGTCCAACACTTGGACCATCTTCGCTGCTTTCCCAGGTGCATCAGCAGGGAGCCAGAAGCCGGCTCAGAGCAGAGCAGCCGTGACCCGCACCGACGCTCACGGGGTGCCTCAGCGCCAGGTCCACCTTTGCGGTTCCCCTTTCCACACGCTGACTCAGCTAGTTCTTACCTTCAGTAACTTCACAGCGAGGGAAAATTCAGCAAGCGATGTCGGACTGTTAGATATCAACAGCTTGTAAAAACGTTTGCCAGACGGTCCAGTGCCTTCTGTAGACTTTAAGAAAAGAGCGTGTGTATTTGGAAACATTTATCTTTTACATTTACAAACTTTTTTTTTTTAGCAATTATATATAAGTTACCTAAGAAACTGTAATATTAGACACGCATCGTTACTGAGTCATGATCTTGCCAGAGAACAGCTCTGGAAGCTAGATTGGACTTCAGAGACATCGTGAGCATTGCTGCAGACCCTCACCCATATGGTTTGCTTCTAGGTCAACAGCACACCTTTACGATTTCACATCTCCAACACAAATAAGTAGCTTTTGCTTGCTCAGCAAACCCAAGCACAGGCCTGCCAAGGACTCTGAAAACACCTTCAGTCTCTCTCTTTTTATTTATGTTTAAATCTTTTTTGAAAAAGATTTATTTATTTATTTATTTATTTATTTATTTATTTATTTATTTGAAGGGAAGAGATACAGAGAGGCCGAGAGAGAGAGAGAGAGAGAGAGAGAGAGAGATCCTCCATCCACTGGTTCACTCCCCAAATGGCTGCAATAGCCAGAGCTAGGCTGATCCAAAGCCAGGAATCAAGAGCTTTTTCCAGGTCTCCCATGCGGGTGCAGGGTCCCAAGGACTTGGGCCATCTTCTGCTGCTTTCCCAGGCCACAGAAGAGAGCTGGATCGGAAATGGAGCAGCCAGAACTTGAACTGGTGCCCATATGGGAGGTCGGTGCCACAGGAGGAGGCTTAGCCTACTACGCCACAGCACTGGTCCCTCCTTGCCTTTTAAATAAAATGCAAACAAATGAATGAAAAATTAATTTTAAAAGAAGATACTGCCACATAGCTCTCTCAAGCAGTTGTGTCATTAGCTCAACCCGTTGTGAACCTGTTGCTCCCAGCATGCTTTGGGGCTCCTGGGAAGAGCTGTGGGGCAGGAGTGGGTTACAGGCTACAGGGTCTGCAAAACCAGCAGAGAGGCCAGGGTTGGAGAGGTTAGCTGGGGCCTTCGGCATCTCAGGGCAAGTGGAGCCACCCACAGTGGGGGGATGGCTCAGAAGGAGGGGGAGGACATGTTCCAAGAGGCCAAGGTTGGGGGTGGGGGTGTCCCCTGGCAGCAGCGGGGGGTGGGGAGAACAGGCCGTAGAAGCCGGTATAGGGGAGGGCTGGGGAGCGCTTGGAGGAGGCCAGGAGGCTGGAGTCCGGCCAGTGAGGCCAGACGGCGCTGTGAAGTTGGGGTGGGCATGATGAAGACTGAGTGGTCCCCTCTGGTTGGGGGCCTCAGGGTGGGGGCACCCACAGGCTGTTAGCAGCTGAGGGGCAAGTGGGAGGGGAGGAAGAAGACAGGTGTGGGCAAGGTTGGGATGGCTGCAGAGGGGAGGTGGAGCCCAAGGGGATTTGGCACCAGGGGTGGGGCTTGAGCGAGTGTGGTTTAAGTGGGAGCGAGGCTGTTTGGATGTCAGTTACAGCAGCCCATAAAGGCAGCTGATCAAGAGCACCATCCCCAGGAGGCAGGAGGGGAAGGATCTGGAAGGATCTAGAAGGCTTTGGAAGCTCACCCCGGGGAACGGCCTTTCGGAGCACCGTCTCCACCACTGAGTCAGGTGTGGATAAAGAGCTGAGCTGTGGCCTCTGTGTGCCAGCACTATTGGAAGCTTCTACATGGAGGGGCTCGTCTGGGGCTCCCAGCCACCTTCTCTTTTCTGCTTTTTGATAGGGGGAAACTGAGGCACAGGCAGCTCAGCGGTAGACTGGAGGTTTGCACCCAGGCAGTTTGCCTCTTAGCCTCTGGGGGTGGGCTGTTGCACCTGCAGGGTGCTGGCTACGGGGTTTCTTGTTAGGCTCCTGTTTGCACTGCTCAGCAGGGAGACAGCGCCGGCCCAGGTGTGCCAGGGCTCCTGCAGGGGTGAAGTCAAAGCTGGTGAGAGGGGAGGCGTGAGACCAGGGTTTAGGGAGAGTGGAGAAAGGCGAGCTGCCACAGCAACCAGAGAGCGTGCAGAAAGATGGCCGCGTCTAAAGTGTAGGGGCTGCCCCAGCCTGGCCAGGACACAGGAGGATGTCTGGGGGTGCTGGAACCTTCTCAGGCCCCGGGGGTAGCAGAGCGCTCTGCAGCCAGGCTCGGGGGGTGGCTTTGGGCTGTGGGCCTGGCTAGGGCGAAGGCTGGGTTGGCAGCAGAGAGAGAAGGGTCTGGGGCAGTCTGAGTGCAGCCAGGAGGGAGGAGGCACAGAGGGGACGAGGTCTCCAGGCTGCAAGTCCCAAGAAGACCAGGGGCAGGCAGAACTGGGATGGTGGAAGGGAGTGTGGGAGGCTGGGGTTTAAGGTTTTGGAGTGAGAGCGGGTCCGGGCGGTGACAGGTACTGGAGGTAGATTTATGGAGAGGCTAACAGAACTGAAGCCTTGGAGCCTGGGGGAGGCTGATGCATGGGCCCTAAAGCTGTCGGCACTAGAAAAACCTGATGCAGTTAATAAAAATCTTGATAAATAGACTTTCTTGGTTCATGGAGAGTAAGACTTAATTTTGATTTGTTTGTGTTTAGATTTGTTTATTTGAAAAGCAGAGAGAGAAAGAGAGAGAGAGAGAGAGAGAGAGAAAGAGAGAGAAAGAGAATGTTCCATCTATTGGTTCACTCTCCAAATGTTGGAGGCCAGGCCAAGCCTAAGCCAGGAGTCTGGAATTCTATCCGAGTCTCCCACATGGGCGGCGGGAGCCCAAGTTCTGGGGCCATCATCTGCTGCCTCCCCAGGAGCCTTAGCAGGAAGGTGGGTCTTAAATGGAGCAGCTGGGACTGGAACCAGCAGTTTGATATAAGATGTGGCATTGCAAGTGGTGGCTTAACCCATTGCATCAGAGCACTGGCCGCTCAATATTAAGATGTCAGTTTTTGGGGCTTGCACTGTGGTGTAGTGGGTAAAGTCGCTGCCTGCAGTGCCAGCATCCCATATGGGTGCCGGTTGGAGTCCCGGCTACAACACTTCCCATCCAGCTCTCTGCTATGGCCTGGGAAAGCAACGGAAGATGCCCCTGCACCCATATGGAAGACCCAGAAGAAGCTCCTGGCTCCTGGCTTCGGATCGGCCCAGCTCTGGCCATTGCGGCCAGTTGGGGAGTGAACCAGTGGATGGAAGACCTCTCTCTTGCTCTGCCTCTCCTCTCTGTGTAACTGTGACTTTCAAATAAATAAATAATTTTTTTAAAGAAGTATGACAGTGCTGGGAGAGCAGACAAGTAGATCAATGGGACAGAATGTGGAGCCTAGGAACAGAACCGCGCTCAGTCCGTCCACCCTCCTCTGACCCAGGAACACAGACAGTTCCAGGGGAAGAATCGTCTCGCCGACAGAAGGTTCTAGAACAACTGGAGATCTCGTGGAAAACAGGAAGGTAGACCCAGCTCGGACGCCTTTCCCCAAGACTAACTCAAAATAGAGCTCAGACCTAACTACAGCATGCAGAACTACACAACCCTAGGAGACAGGCCAAGAAAGCCCCTAAGTGGTCTCAAATCTGGCAACAGGTGTTCAGCTGTCACACCAAGGTGCAACACACACAAAGAAACATCGGTAAGTAAGATGTTAAAGCGGACACCCTGCTCGGCAGAAGCCTCCCTTGCAAGAGCGAAGGACACGCAGGGCCCACTGGGTGGCCTCCTGGGTGGGAGAGCCTTTGTCTCGGGGGAGGCTGGCGGAGACGGTTTGGTTTCTCTATTGCTGCTCCTGTCTATGTGCAGAGTCCCTGGGAGAACCAGGTAAGATTCCCATACAGAAGCGTCAGCAGGGACCGGCGCTGTAGTGTAGCAGGCTGAGCCTCCCCCTGCGGTGCCGGCATCCCATACAGCCAGAGGTTCGAGTCCCGGCTGCTCCTCTTCCAATTCAACTCTCTGCTAATGCACCCAGGAAAGCAGTGGAAGATGCTCCAAGTGCTTGGACCCCTGTACCCACATGGGAGACCCAGAGGAAGCGCCTGGCTCCTGGCTTCAGATCGTTACAGCTCTGGCTGTTGCAGCCATTTGGGAAGTGAACCAGCGGATGGAAGACCTACCTCTCTGTCTATAACTCTACCTCTCAAAAACATAAATAAATTAAAACAAAGTGGCAGGAGGTGCTCACCAGGTCCAAGGACCCAGCCTGGCAGGAGGATACCGTCCGCGTTTCCCTGCCTCCAGGGGGGTCCCAGGTCCCTCTACCCAGTGCTCTCTGGAGGTCTCCAGCAGCTCAGCTTCAGGTGCGCCCCAGGCCCCCCAGTGAGCAGGCGCTCCTGTGCTGGGGCTGGACCTCAGGCTGGATTCTGGTGCCCTCAAGTTGCCGGGACTTTGGCTGTGACCCCTGCTTTCGGCCTGATGGATAGGAGCGGACAATGCAGACGTCGGAGGCGAAAAGGGTGCTGTGTCCCTTCACTGCTGGGCCTGCGGGAGCTGCAGCAATGCGTTGCTAGCCTGATGCCTCCTGGGCTGGAGGAGACCTTTCAGGCCAGGGATCTGAGGAGGGCTAGCCTGAGACCTGAGGCCTTTCTCTACAGTTCCCTTTTCCTTCGAGTGTCGAGGCAGCCTCACCAGCAGCCCTGTCTGGAGGAGCAGCTGGAGAAACTTTGGGCAAGTCGATGCCGTCCTCGTGCCTTGGGGATTCACAGGATCCCTCCAGGCCTGGGATGTTGAAAGGAGTTTGGGTGCTAACATTGGCCTTGGCAGGTTTTAAGGCTTCAGGAGAAACCATGCAAACAGCCTTAGATGTTTTCAAAATGCAACAGATAAAAACTCTGGGAGACATTTGTTTCCAAAATAAATCAGATATATCTGCTATGAAAAAAAAAAAAAAAGAATGAAGCAACATGCCACAGACTAGATAAAATCTTTGCAAAACACATATCGGAAGGACTTGCATCCAAACTTTACAAAGCCTTGGGGAGGGTGCCTTGGGGCAGCAGGTTAAGCAGCCGCTCGGGACACCTGCACCCTTACGAGAGCACTGGCCCCCTTGTTTCAGATCCAGTTCCCTGCTAATGCACCTGGGGGGCCGTGGATGATGGCCAGGCGCGCAGGCCCCTGCACCCACATGGGAGACCCAGATACAGTTCCTGGCTTTGGCCTGGCCCAGCCCTGCCTGTTGTGGCATTTGGAGAGTAAATCAGTGGATGGAAGATCTCTATGTCTCTTCCTCTCTCTCTGTCACCCTGACTTTCAGATGGATGGATGGATGGATAGATGGATGGATGGTTGAATCTTAGACTAGTCTTATTGCCCTAAAAATCTGTATTCCACCTGGTCATCCCTCCTCCCTTCTCTGAACCCCTGTGACCCCTGGTCTTTGTCACTGTCTCTTACCAGACATTTTCCAGAATACCATCAGTGGTGGAGAGAGTGATGGGGCTACCCAAGACCCCCCCCCACCAAACCAACTGCCCTGGTTCCTGCCCATTCCCAAGCCTGGTTCACCAGCACCTACTGGACAAGTGCACCATGGATATGCTTCCAACATGCTCTTTGGCTTTTTAAAGTCATTTGATGAAGTTATCTCTATATGGAGGCACAGAGGAAAAAGGCAAAAGCACTCAGCACGCACACACAGAAACATTATACTTAACGGAGACATTTTACAGGTAAAATTTTTTCTTGTAAAGTGAAGAGACAGACAGATCGTCTATCAGCTCAGCTGCTCCCCAAATGCCTACAACAGCCTGGACTGAACCAAGTAAAGCCAGGAGCCTGGAACTCAATGTGGGTCTCCCACCTGGGGGCAGGAACCAACTACTCGAGCCCACCTCCTCCCGCCCACCAGGTGTGCAGTACCAGGAAGCTGGAATCAGGGGCTGGGGCTCACACCCAGGCACCCCGACATTGGAAGCAGACGTCCTGAGTGAGATCTCTCTCTCTCTCTCTCTTTTTAAAGATGTATTATTTTATTTGAAAGGCAGAGTTGCAGAGAGACAGAGGCAGGGAAGAGAGAGAGAGAGAGAGAGAGAGAGAGAGAGAGATCTTTCATCCGCTGGTTCATTTCCCAGATGGCTGCAATGGCCGGAGCTGTGCCAAACTGAAGCCAGGAGCCAGGAGCTTCTTCCACATGAGTGCAGGGCCCCAAGCATTTGGGCCATCTTCCATTGCTTTCTCAGGTGCATTGGCAAGGAGCTGGATCAGAAGTGGAGCAGCTGAGACTAGAACTGGTGCCTATATGGGACCCCAGTGCTTCAGGCTGGGGCTTTAACCTGTTGTGCCACAGTGCCAGCCCCTGAGTATAGATGTGACAAATCCTTGGGCATACATGAAGAACTAACAGTCAGCCATATGTAAAAAGAATGATATGCCTTGCTTGAGTGGGATTTAGTCCAGAAATGCAAGGACAGCTTGGCTCAGTATTTGAAAATTAATCAGCATAATCTACCATATTTGCAGCCTAATAAATAAGAAAAGCACAGAATCTTATTGTCTGATGCAGAAAAAAGTGACAAATTTAACACACATTCATGATGAAAACTGTCACGAAACTAGGATTTCAGGAGAATTAACTTGATTTTTAAAAAATCCATAGAAAAGCTGCAGCTAACGCACTTCATGGGAAAAGACTGAATGCCATACTCCAAAGCTGAGGAACAGAGCCAGGACGGCGCCTGCCCACTGTGACTCCTATCAGCAGAGGACACAGTGCTGTGCAAGAAAATCCCCAGGGGAATCTCACCCTGGAGATTCCTAGAACCAGTAAATGGATTCAGTGGAATCAAAGGATCCCAGATCAACTTGCAAAACCGAAGCGCACTCCCACACATGGGCAGTGACCATGGCGAATACTGGGACCACGCTTTCTTTTGTTTTTGTTTTTTTTTTTTTAGAAATCTTTATTATATTTTCTAATTTGAAAGACATTTACAGAGAGAGAGAGAGAGAGAGAGAGAGAGAGAGAGATCTTCCATTCTTTGGTTCACTCCCCAAATGGCCACAACAGTCGGGGCTAGGCCAGGCTGAAGCCACGAGCCTGGAACTCCATCCTGGTCTCCCTCATGGGTGGCAGAGGCCCAGGTACTTGGGCCATCCTCTGCTGCCCTCCCAGGTGCATTAGCAGGGAGCAGAAGTGGAGCCACCGGGACTTGAACTAGCACTTATACGGGATACCAGCATTGCATGTAGTGCCTTAACCCACTGCGCCACAGCACCAGCCCTGTGGCCATGCTGTGTAAGAGCTCAGATAATGAAAATTAGAACAATAATACCAGTACCAAAGATGACAATACAACACCAATGACATCGCTGGGAGAAAAGACTAAGGAACTGTGTTATTTAAACTTTATTTATTAATTTAAGATTTTAGTTGTATTGAGAGAGAGAGTAGAGGACAGACAGAATGAGCTTCCATTCTCTGAGTCAGCCCCTGAATGCAACAGGTGGGAGCCCATTTGTAGGAAGCTGGAGTCAGAAGTGGAGGTGGGATTTGAAGCCATGAGATGCAGACATCTTAATTGCTATGCTAAACACTCACCCCTACTTTAAATAATCAGATAATTAATTAGGGAGACAGAGATGAGCTCCCATGCACCGTTTCACTTCCCAGATGGGCACAGTGGCCAGGGCTGGGCCAGGCTGAACCTGGAAGCCAGGAGCCGAATTCAAGTCTCCCACGTGGGAGGCAGGGACTCAACCACTGGAGCCATCGCCACTGGCACCCGGGGCGGCATTAGCAGGAAGCTGGAACTGGGACTCAGACCCAGGTCCTCGGCTGTGGGGCAGGGATGTCGTCACTGCGAGGCCAAAACCTGCCCCTATTAAATCATCATCATCACCTTCTTCTTTTTTAAGATTTATTTATTTATTTGAAAGACAGAGTTGCAGTTGCAGAGAGGCAGAGGCAGAGGGGGAGAGAGAGAGAGAGAGAGAGAGAGAGAGAGAGAGAGAGAGAGAGAGAGAGAGAGAGAGAGAAAGAGATCTTCCTTATTCTGGTTCACTCTCCAGATGGCCGCAACAGCAAGAGGTGGGCTGATCCGCAGCCAGGAGCCAGGAGCTTCTTCCTGGTCTCCCACGTGGGTGCAGGGGCCCAAGCACTTGGGCCATCTGCTGCTGCTTTCCCAGGCCATAGCAGAGAGCTGGATCGGAAGTGGAGTAGCCGGGACTAGAACCAGCGCCCATATGGGATGCCAGAGCTGCATGTGGCAGCTTTACCCACTATGCCACAGCGCTGGCCCCCAATTCATATTCTTAAAAGGGCAAGATAACACCATCCTTCTGTAAGCTGGAACTACATTATGTTTGTTTGTTTGTTGACAGACAGAGTGGACAGTGAGAGAGAGAGAGACAGAGAGAAAGGTTTTCCTTTGCCGTTGGTACACCCTCCAATGGCCGCGCCGATCTGAAGACAGGAGCCAGGTGCTTCCTCCTGGTCTCCCATGGGGTGCAGGGCCCAAGCACTTGGGCCATCCTCCACAGCCTTCCCGGGCCACAGCAGAGAGCTGGACTGGAATAGGGGCAACCAGGACAGAATCCAGCACCCCGACCGGGACTAGAACCCGGGGTGCCGGCTTCACAGGTGGAGGATTAGCCTATTGAGTACTGGCCTGGAACTACATTATAAATAAGAATGGAGAAAGAGGCTACAAGGAATCAGAAAATTCTATGCTGTTTCCCCAAAACTGTTTGCTGTTCCGTGGGGGACCATCAGCATGAACTTGACTCCTCTGGGTGTTCACTGCCATTGGCCAGGTTGTGAAAGTCACTGTAAGACGGAAGAGCCAGTGCTCGGGAGAAGCACCACCTGTGGTCTGTTACCCCCAGACCCTATCCAGCCTCTCTCCCAGCGGGGCGGTGAGCACTCTCAGCAACATAAAATAACTCATCGTCTGGACATCAGAGTGCTGCAGAACTAAGAACAAATGTCTCTCGGGAAAGAACAGACGCGCTGGATAGGACTTTCTTAAGTTTCTCTAGCAAACCCGCAAACTTACTCAGAGTGCAGCCTTGATCCCACTCTTCCCAGCCTCCTCTGCGTTGAAGGTCGGAAGTGCTTTCTCTAAGGAGAATTAAACCTCCGACGGCCTCCGCCGTGCTTCCAAGTATTTAAAAAGTGAGGATGCTGCAGGATGAGTTCCTAGGAGCAGAAGAGCTGAGTGATAAGCAGTTGGTCCATTGACAGAAACCCACAGATACAAAGTCCAAGGACATTTTTGAAGACCACAGATTAATTCTACCCATCTAAAAACCTGCTACTGCCAACCTGGAAAATCCTGAGTAGTCCACAGGCCAGGCTCACTTTTTGTTTTAAAGATTTATGATTTGAAAGGCAGAGTTACGGGGGCGGCGGGGGAGAGACAGAGACAGAGAGGTCTTCCATCCACTGGTTCACTCCCCAAATGGCTGCCATGGCCAGACTGAAGCAAGGAGCCAGGAGCTTCTTCTGGATCTTCCACATGAGTGCAAGGGCCCAAGGTCTTGGGCCATCCATCGCTGCTTCTCCCAGGTGCATTAGCAGGGAGACGGATCGGAAGTGGAGCAGCCGGGACTTGAACTGGTGACCATATGAGATAGGATGCCGGCATTGCAGGCAGAGGCTTAACTCATTACCCCACAACGCTGACCCCTCACTTAAAAAAATACAGTCTACTTGAAAGGGAGAGAGAGAGCAAGAGCGAGAGAGAGCGAGAGCGAGAGGGAGAGTGAGAGAGAGCGAGTGAGCCAGTCAGGAATTCAGAACTCCAAATGGGTCTTCCACAAGGATGGCAGGAACCCAAGCACTTGGGCCATCATCCTGTGATGCACATTCGGATGTGCATTAGGAAGAAGCGGGGTGGGAAACTGGGGTGCTAGGACTCCAACCACACCTGCCCGGGAGATGCGGGCGCCCAGGGCTGCGGCAACAGCGGCCCCACTTAAGGGTTCTGTCGAGAGGACGTCTGATGACGTCATCGCAGAGCGGCGACAAGGAGGATTTGTCAAACAGGTCTTGATGAAAGCAGAGCTCCAGGTCAAAGTGGATTTTACATTTCACCAACACCCATGGGACGAACAAGATGTCCAGGGCTGCAGGCACTTCGGAGGAGCGCCATCAGGCCGGAAACACAGAGGCGAATTGTCCGACTCCGGCGCGGGCCACACAGAAACCTGGCAGTGGTTGTCTCTTTTTCTATGATGTGCAAGAAATGTGTTCCACTTGGCTTACTTATGTTCTCCTTTTTAACAGCATTACAGGTCTGTTTCTTAAGAATATACAGTGAATATATAGTGTAGCAAGAATACACAAGAATATACAGTGTAGCAGGTGAAGCCACTGCCTGCAGTGCTGGCATCCTATATGGGCGCCGGTTTGAGTCCTGGCTGCTCCTCTTCCGATCCAGCTCTCTGCTATGGCCTGGAAAAGCAGTAGAGGATGGCCCAAGTCCTTGGGCCCCTGCACCCACGTGGGAGACCTGGAAGAAGCTCCTGGCTCCTGGCTTCGGATCGGCGCAGCCCCGGCCGTTGCAGCCAACTGGGGAGTGAACCAGAGGGTAGAAGACCTCTCTCTCTTTCTCTACCTCTGCCTTTGCCTCTCTGTAACTCTGCCTTTCAAATAAAATAAATAAATCTTTTTTTTTTTTTTAAAAAGAATATACCATGAGAAAAGCCTGCAGCACTTAAATATCCAATAAAGAGTTAAAGCCAACTGTCTATCAGAGGACAAAGCGGTAGATATTATATTTTCTCACCCACAATATTTGTTTAATTGGTTGTGCCATTAATCAGTATTCATTGCTGTAAACTAGCCCTATTGCTCACATAATAACATGGATGAAAAGGAAATAAGAAATCACAGATAATGTCAAGTAAACCTATTGTTGTGTTTGCACATTAAAGGCATAGATTCTATTGGATATAATAGTATTGTGTTTTGTATCTTGTCTAGGATGTCTGGGTCCCAGGCCGGCTCTCTACACAGCTGGCCCCTCTCAGGTGAGGACGCTCGCTGCCTTCAGCAAGCCAGATCCAGGGTGGCACTTAGGGCTCGAAGCGCCAGTGATGTCACCGGGTCCCCACCATCTGCTCACTGCCGCCCTTGCCCCCGGTTCGGCTTGTGCTGACATCACCCTCACCCGGCTCCCAGACACAGCCCTGCCCTCCGCCTCCCTGGGGACCCTGACTGAGCTCACAATGGTGTCTCCTGAGGGAGTGGCCGAGCCTGCTCAGCGTGGGAGGCAGGCTGCAGGGAGCCAGCCCTGTCCAGCAGGCGTCCAGAGAGCGAGGTGGTTCCGGACCGGGAAGTCGAGGGCTCCTTACCATAAGAGGGAATGGCTGCAGCGCCGGCCAGCGCTCTGTCTGCGCCGGCCATTACCCGTTTGGCGGGGAGCCAAAGTGCCTTCCGCGAAATCCTTTTGGGCCAATCCCTGGAGCCAGACACACACGCACCCGTTTCATCACTTCCCGGATCACGCTGCAATGATCTCTTGAGGTGACTTTCTGGCTGGCTGGCCAGGGAGCGCCCAAGGACAGGACCCACGCCTGCCTCCTGCGGTGTGCCCAGCCCCCTGCCACAGCCGGGAGCGACACAGATGCTCAGGCCCCAGGGGCCCGTGCCTGCCTCGGCCCTCAGCCTTCAGGTCCGCGGTGCCAGCGCCCTCGGCCCTGACCCCAGAGCTCCGTGGGCTGCGGGCTTCTGGTCACTGCACAAGCAGTGTGGGAGCCTGGGCTCACCGCCTTCGGCCCTAAGCCGCCTCCTCCTCCTGCACAGCCCCCAGCACTGGTCCCTTCACCTCCTCCACCATAGCCAGTCAATCCCAGGGTTTTTTATTTTCTAAGATTTTTTTATTTACTTGGAAGGCAAAGTGAAAGAAAGGGCGAGATTATCTGTCTGCTGGTTCACTCCCCAAATGGCTGCAGGAGCAGGTGGGGAGTGGAGCCAGGAGCGTGGAGCATCCAGGTCTCCCACGTGGGTGCAGGGGCCCAAGCGCTTGGGCCGTCCTCCGATGCCTTCCCAGGTGCATCAGCTGGAAGCTGGGCCGGAAGCGGAGCAGCTGCACAACACTAGGCCCCCTCGGTTCCTCTAAGTGCCCGTCCTCCCCACCCCTCCTCCCTGCCCTGCTAGGGCACCCGTGCCAGGCCTGCTCCCCACAGCGCTGGCCATGCAGGCCCCATGGGAAACCCCTCTGTGTTTCCCAGCCCCTTCCCACTCCCACTCACACACACCCTGCAGGCTCTGGGCCCACAGCTCTGCCCAGGCTCTGGGGCTTCCATTCTGCCAAAAGCCGGGTGTTGCCCGGGGAGGCCCAGCTCCCTGTGCGTGTACCTCTGGGCCCCTCTCCACCCTCCTCCCTTCGCTACCCTCCAGCACCTTGCACTCATCCATCCATTCATTCATTCACTCTTTTCAGGGGGGCACCTGGCCCTGTGCCCACTCCTGTGCTCCACCGTGATGTGACCTAGTGTGGAGGAGCCCCATGGATGGACGGACGGCCTCTACTTCCCAGTCTCTCCCTCTGGGTGCCGAGACAGCCGCCATGGCGTCCCCTCGCTCTGGGACTCCAGCCGGGGCTTGTCGAGGTGTTGGCTCTTGGGAGGTGCTCCCCATTGTTAGCTGAGTGAGTCAGCAGCTCGGCGACAGCGCCGGCTGGCAAACTTTGCACAGGACCAATGAGCAACAGCTTTGGACTTTGCAGCTCATGTGGGATCTGTTGCAACGAGAAAGCAGCCCCAGACATGGCGGAACAAAATCGTATTCATGAGAGCAGGTGGCAGCTGATTCCGCTTGTGGGTCGGGGCCCTCCGAACCCTGAGCTACAGGCCTGAACTGTCCCCAGTCAGAAACAACTTCTACCCCCATCCTGTGGGCTGCATGGAACCTGACCTCCTGCGCATTTCGTGTGTGTTTCCTCAGGAATCCAGACCTATCCAGACACAGACAACTGACAGAGGAGAATTAGAAGTCAGTGGAGAAACCTGGGGTGGGGAGGGGACAGACAGAATTCCTGCCAGTCGGGAGTCTGGGGACCTGGACCTCTCAGATTGGCCTCCCTGTCTGGGTGCAGGGAGAGGAACCCTCTCTCTCTCTCTCTCTCTCTCTCTCTCTCTCTCTCTCTCTCCCACACACACACCTTGAGGGGCCTGAGTGTCCTGAAAAATAAAGTGATGTGGCCTGAGGCAGGAGAAGAGGCCAGGTGGGCCCTGGGTCCAGTCTATGGGCTGCACTCTGGGGTCCACAGCTTGGGGCAGAGGACTGCCCAGCCCCAACAATACACCTGCAGTTAGTGCAATCGCCACCAGGTGGCAGGCCTGCCCACTGCCAAAGGACTGTGGCCGCAGGCACCTCAGGTTGGCTGATGGATTTGTTTATTCAATCACCATTGATTTATTCACACGTCATTCATTCATGGTTTTTATTCCCCAAGCACTTCTGAGTCCTCCTAGGTGCCAGCAGGCGCTGTGCTAGGTGTGAGGAGGAAATGCACGGGGGCCCAGGCAGGGGTGGCGCCCTCTGCTCCGCAGCCTGCAAGAACTCGCCGCGAGGGTCTCCAGGGGCCACTGGGGGTCTGTGGGGGCAGGACCTTCGGCGTGGGGGCAGGGGGGGTTCCCCTTCAGCCGTCGGGGACGCTGCCCCTTGCTCCGGCTTCTGCAGCGGGAGCCAGCGGGCCGAGGGCCCTGAGCGAGGTTTGGATCAGCTCCCAGCACATCTCAGGTCGCCCGCAGCCAGTCTCAGGTGCAGCCGCACAGCTGTCCCTGGGGCTGAGGTTTTCCCCATCTCTGTTCTCCCTTCAACCAGGCCCAACCTCAAACCACCAGTCCAGCCCCAGCCCCTCCCCTCCTTCCCTCTGCTGCATGTCTTCTGGCAGCTTTTCTCCCAAGTGCCCAGCCCGACAGCAGAACCTGGGTACCCCCAGCAGGCCCCCCCCGGGGGGGGGCACAGCGCCTCTGTGCCTTCCCCAAGCCTCGTTTCTGCCCCTCAGCTCCACACAGCGCTGGTCTGCTGCTTGCTGGCAGTGGACCCTCACTTTAGACACAAGACAAGGGCCTCAGCTTGCTCATTGTCAAAGCCACAGACCTTGCCCGGGGCCTGGGACGTAGGCAGTCTCCACCCACGCAGGCTGAGTCACGGCCCCTCCGGGAAGGTGGGCACCACCAGCAGGCCACGTGGATCTATGGGGAGGCAGGGGCTGGCCCACGGGAAGGCGGGGAGGGCGCTGTAGCGAAGCAGGTTGAGCATCCGCCTGAGGCACCGGCATCCCATTTGGGCACCAGTTCAAGTCCCAGCTGCTCCTCTTCTGATCCAGTTCTCTGCTCATAGCCTGGGAAAACAGTGGAAGATGGCCCAAGTGCTTGGGCCCCTGCACCCACGTGGGAGACCTGGAAGAAGCTCCAGACTCCTGGCTTCAGATTGGCCCAGCTCCAGCCATTGTGGCCATTTGGGGAATGAACCAGCAAATGGAAGACCTCTCTGTCTCTCCCTCTCTCTGTAACTCTGCCTCTCTAGTTAAATAAATAAATCTTGCCGGTGCCACGGCTCAATAGGCTAATCCTCCGCCTTGCAGCGCCGGCACACCGGGTTCTAGTCCCGGTTGGGGCACCGGATTCTGTCCTGGTTGCCCCTCTTCCAGGCCAGCTCTCTGCTGTGGCCAGGGAGTGCAGTGGAGGATGGCCCAAGTGCTTAGGAGGGAGACCTGGCTCCTGCGGCGGCGGCCATTGGAGGGTGAACCAACGGCAAAGGAAGACCTTTCTCTCTGTCTCTCTCTCTCACTGTCCACTCTGCCTGTCCAAAAAAATAAAATAAATAAATCTTACATGGGCTGTCCTTCGTAACAGCCCTAAATAGAATTGCAAGACCCCCTGACCTACCTCGGTGGAGATCATGGGAGTCGCAGGCCACTCTGGAAGGGCTGGGATGCATCAGGGTAGGGGCACACTCACAAATTCGCTCTTTGGACAGGGGCCCCTGGTGGTTTCCTTGGCCAGCGGCCATGGTGCCCAGTGATCGCTCTGCCTGGCTTCCCCCCTCCCCTGGCCTGCCCCAGCTTCCTGCTCCCCAGGCTTCATGCCTTGTGACTCACAACGCAGCTCAGCTGGAAAACATCTGGCCATGCCCACAGCCCTGGCATCTGGCCCATTTGCCCCACATGAGGCCCCCACCCCCCGGGGGGAGGGCTCCCACCAGGCCCTCCATTAGGGTTGCGTCCATTTACATCTTCCTCCCGTCTGGCAAATCCCACCGATAAAGGGGGGTGGGGGTGTGTGGCGTGGCGCCCCAGCCCCTGGGTCGTGCCAGGTGGAGTGGGAGCCCCATCCTATCAGCTCATCACATTCCAAGCATTCCCAGTGGGCAGAGGGGGCGGGGCTGGCCGGAGGAGGAATGCCGCTTGGCTCTCATACCCTACGCTTTGGTTTCTCCACTGCCCAGCCGGCTCCCAGGCCCGCACGCCTCAGCCCACGTCCAGCTCCTCAGCCTTTCTTTCGCTGCTCTGGGCTTCCTTCCCTTCCAGTTTTTCCTCCCTCGCTCGGGGCTGCCCTGTCTTCCCTGTGGCGTGGGGGGAGACCAGGCCAGGGTGCTCCACAGGGCCTGTGTCCCGGGAGGGCAGTGGAGGATGGCCCAGGTCCTGGGCCCTGCTCCTGCATGGGAGACCAGGAGAAGCACCTGGCTCCTGGCTTCAGATCAGCGCGGTGCTCTGGCTGAAGCACGCTGACCGCAGCGGCCATTGGAGAGTGAACCAACGGTAAAGGAAGACCTTTCTCTATGTCTCTCTCTCACTGTCCACTCTGCCTGTCAAAAAATAATTAATTAATTAAAAAAATAAAAAGCACATTTAGAAAGGTCACTGGATGCAAGATCAATATAAGAAAACAAATGTTATTTGATACACTATCAATGTGTTATTAGGAAAAGGAATGAAAAATATATCATCATTTACATAAACGCAAAACACCTAGAAATAAATCTAACCAAGAGGTACAGGGTCATTCATGACACAGGGAATCATAAAATATTATTGAGAAGTACTATTTTTTTTTTTTAGATTTATTTCTCTTACAGAAAGAGAGAGGCAGAAGCAGAAAAAGAGATCTTCCATCACTGGTTCACTCCACAAATGGCCATGACTGCTAGAGCTGGGCCCGTGCAAAGCCAGGAGCCAGGAGTTTCTTTGGGGTCTCCCACATGGTGCAGGGGCCCAAGCACTTGGGCCATCTTTCACTGCCTTCCCAAGCACAGTAACAGGAGAGTGGATCAAAAGAGGAGCAGCTGGGACTCGAACCAGTGCCCATATGGGATGCCAGTGCTTCGTCATAGCGCTGGCCCAGAGAAATACTTTTAAACACCTGAATTCATGGAGAAATACTCTGTGTTCATGAACTTGGAAGGAGACTGTAATGAAGTCAACCCTCCCCAGATTGGTCTGTAGATTCAATGCAACCCCAACCAAAATCCCAGCAGGAGGTTTTATACGAATGTACGTGTACCTTGATAAGCGCTTCTAAAAGTTTCTGTGGGAATGCAAAGAACCGAGAAGAGCCAAGACACTATTCAAGAGAAAGAAAAGTGGAACACTTTCAGTAGCAGGTGTTAAGACTGCATGGTGTCAGTGCAGGGTTGGGCGTGGAGCCCTGCAACGGAGCCACACTAATAGGGCCATTTCGCTTTTGGCAAAGCTGATACTGTTATGCCAGTCTGGGGAAGGGGGTTATTACCAGTAAATGCTGATAAATTACTTGGATATTCTTGCGGAAAAAAAGATATTTTGATCCTTTGTAAGGGATCTCGATGGTACACCGAAACATAATCCTAGATGGAACATAGCTCTGAATACACAAGGTAAAACAACTACAAGAAAACACAGCCTGGGACGCCCGAGGCTTGCATCCAGAACATAGCAAGAACTCGTACAGATCCACAGGAAAGAGACAGACAAGTTGATAGAAAACGGGCAGGAGACTTGAATGGGCATGTCACAAATAAGGTTTTGCAAATGCGCTTAAAGGATCTTATAGGAAGGTGTTCAGCATCACTGGTCACCAGGGAAATGCAAAAACCAGCAAGAGCCAAAGTGAAAAAGATGAGCATGCAGCAGATTGGCAGCGACGGGACGCCAGTAGCACTCTGGTGGCAGGCTGAAGGGCGTGTGCGTGGGCCCAGCCGCCGTGGATGACACCGCGACAGCATCAACTGAAGTCGAACAGCGGCAGCCCCTAGGACTACACGAGCCCACTGACGCTCCGGCCAACTCACCCTGAGGCTGTCTCTCCTGCTCCACGCTCACAGCACAGCGCACTTCTCACACCAGGTCTGTAGCGTTCAGGCAATCAGCCTGCAGCAGCAGCCCGCAGCTCAGTTCTGACGCTAGCCACCTGGAGATAGCGTCCCATGCCACAGGCTGGGGCTCCGTCCCCCAGACCAAGCCCTGGGGGCTTTCACCTGTGCCCCCCCCCACACACAACCTGCTGTTTGGGCTCAGTTAATTTTCCAGAGCAGTGACACTTATGTCCACTTCTGGGTTGCCTAGGACAGGTGTGACAAAGGGCACGGACGAAGAGATGCACAGCACAAGGCGGAGCCAGGGGTGCTCATGCCCTCCCCCAGCGCCAGCTTTTAGGAAGCGCCAGATGCCCGGCTGTGCAGGAGCTCTGTGCGCCCTCTGTTCTGGCTGTGTGTGGAGACTTCCAGGGCCAGACTGCTAGCATGCCGGTGGGATGGCCGGCAGGGCCTGTCCGTTCAGATGCTCCGCAGCCTCTCTGTGGCATTCCTTCCTCCAGGGTGTGGGGCTGGGCTGCTGCTCCCACGGGGGTCTTGTCATCCGCCCTCGGATAGCACCGGTCCCAGCGTTCTTTTATGGTCAGCTCCGAGGAGAGTCAGGTGCTCATGACTCACCTTAGAGAACAGAAATTCTAGTTTCTGCAGCCTGCCTTCGGGAGGGTGTTAGGAGCCAGGACTCACAGACAGAAACCCGGAGGGGCTGGCGCTGCGGCCCCGGTATCCCATATGGACACCAATTTGAGTCTTGGCTGTTCCACTTCCGATCCAGCTCTCTGCTGTGGCCTGGGAAAGCAGTGGAAGATGGCCCGAGTGGCTTGGGCCCCTGCACCCACATGGGAGACCCAGAAGGAGCTCTTGGCTCCTGGCTTCAGAATGGCCCAGCTCTGGCCGTGGAGGCCATTTGAGGAGGGAACCAGCAATGGAAGACCTCTCTCTCTCTCTCTCTCTCTCTCTCTCTCTCTCTCTCTCTCTTTCTCTCTCTGCTTCTGCCTTTCTCTGTCTGTAACTCTGCCTCTCAAATAAATAAATAAATCTTTTTCAAAAGAATCTATATGGATTATTTTTTAAAATCCTGTATATGTATATATATACATATAGGGTTATTAAACATATCATATATATCATATACATACATATATATGTATATATATATGATATCTAAGTTCCAAAAGAACCCCTGGATGTCCCTCTGCAGTGGATAAATGGATAAAGGAATGGTGGTTTACTCATGTTTCTTCTTCTTTTTCCTCTTTTCCTTCTCCCTCTTCTTCTTTTAGAGACTTATTTATCGATTTGAAAGGCAAAGTTACACAGAGAGAGAGAGAGAGCCCTACCATCCACTGATTCACTCCCTAGATGGCTGCAATGGTCAGGGCTGGGCCAGGCCAAAGCCAGGAGCTCCACCCTGGTCTCCCACACGAGTGGCAGGTGGGCCATCCTCTGCTGCTTTCCTAGGCATATTAGCAGAGGCTGGATCGGAAGTGGAGCGGCCAGGACTCGAACCAGCTCTCCTGTGGGATGCTGGCATCTCAGGTGGCAGCTTTACCTGCTGCCTGTAGTCGTGTCTATAGGACGGTGTCCCGTGCAGCAACCCAAAGGAGCAAAGTGGAATTACAGAAATGATGCCGGTGACTCCGCAGCTTAACGCTGAGCGAAAAAAAAAAAAAAAAAAAAGCCAGGCACAAAAGGACACATACTTGGGGCCTGCACTGTGGAATAGCAGGTAAAGCCATATGGCATATGGGCACCGGTTTGAGTCCCAGCTACTCCACTTCCAATCCAGCTCTCTGCTATGGTCTGGGAAAGTAGTAGAAGATGGCCCAGGTCCTTGGGCCTCCACATCTGCATGGGCGATCCGGAAGAAGCTCCTGGCTCCTGGCTCCAGATCAGCACATCTCCAATTGGGGAGTGAACTAGTGGATGAAAGACCTCTCTCTCTCTCTCTCTCTCTCTCTCTCTCTCTGCCTCTCCTTCTCTGTGTAACTCTGATTTTCAAACAAATAAATACATCTTTAAAAAAGAAAAGAAAAGAAAAGAAAAGAAAAGAAAAGAAAAGAAAAGAAAAGAAAAGAAAAGAAACTCCATGGGCTATTCAAAGCCAGGCGAGGCTACTGCAGGCGGGTAGGAGGGCGGCTGCCTCTGCGGGGTAGACATGCAGTGGAGGACTAGGGGCTTGGGGGATGCTGGAAACCTCTCTTACTGGCTTCAGATACGCAGATATGCCAGTTTTGTGAAAATCCACTCTCCTGTTTCCGCATTATATTTCAATTAAGCATTCCCTATATAATCAAATGGCCCGGAGAGACTCATTAATGGGCCCAGAATCTCACAGCTCTCACTGGAGAAGTTACAAGTCCCATTCTGCTGGCTCTCGGGTGTGGGAGTAGGAGAGGCAGAGGGAGTCTAGCTAGTAGCCTGGGGGAACGCAGGGTTGCAGGGACCACTCAGGAGAGCATCTTGGAGGAAAGACAGCGGAGGGAGAAGGAGAGAGAGAGAGAGAGAGAGAGAGAGAGAGAGACTGACTGCAACAAGACAGCAGGTCGTGGGCACCCAGAGTACAAGCAAGCAGGTGGTGAGATTCTGTGATGGGTGGAGAGGTAGCCCCCCTCACTCCCCCCTCACCCCCCCAGGAACGCCCCCCACACTCACTGAATGAAGAGGTCTTTTTAGGAGGATTTAAGGGGAAGGGGGCTGTGCCCCACACCTAGGCTCAGGAAGAGCAGAGCCGCCCCCACAGGTGAGGGGCAGAAGGGAGTGCAGCAGGCAGCGGCCGAGATCAGAGGCCGAGGGAGCAGGAGCCAGGGCGCGGTGCCCTGCCCCTGGGCGGGTGTGTGGGAGAGGGCAAGGTGTGCTCGCCCTGAGTTGGGAGGACTCAGAGTGCCCAGGCGACCGACGCTCACGCTTCACGGTGATGTGGTAGGGGCGATGGGTTGTGTGCAGGCTGCACTCGGGGCACACCCAGCTCAGAGAGCATCCCCAGGCCCCTTCCTGCGCTGCTCAGGGCTGCTGGCCAGCCCCTCACCAGACATGAACACAGACGTGTGGACCGTGTCGGAGGCTGCGCGGAGGCTCCTTGCCAGCACTGGGAGGCTTGGAAGAGAGACCCACAGGGACCTTGGATGGAAGGACCCTTGGATGTGGGCCCAGCTCCAAGGACAGAGTCCATGGCCCTGAGAAGCAAGCAACAAGTGTGGCTGACCCTGAAGGGTGGGGGCGGGTGCATGGGGAAGGGGAGGCATCCCATTATCTCTCCATTGCCTCTCACCCCTCGGATGGCACTGTGCCCTGCGGACCCCACCTCTCCACACTGTCACCAGCACGACTCCGGGGTCAGCAGGAAAAGCCCAGGAGGTCCTGTGTCCTGGTCTCTGCAGTGCGATGCAGCCCCGGAGCTTCGGCTGCCACGTCACCATTGCCCACAGGAGACACCCAGCTGGGAGGTGCCAGGCCGCGGGCACCGGCAGCCTGGGTGAATTGGCGGGAGTGCTGGAAGTGTGCTTTGCCAAGATGCTGAGGGGGCAGCGGGGGTGGACACAGCCCCCAGAGAACTGGGCGCCTCCTTTGATGATGGGAGTCCCTCCTCTTTGAGACCTATCTCCAGGAGCTGGTATTGTGACTCAGCAGGTTGAGCCGCTGCCTGGGATGCTGGCCCATAAAAGCAGAGGTTCAAGTCCCAGCAGCTGCACTTCTGATCCACTTCCTGCCGAAGCACCTGGGAAAGCAGAGGAGGATGGTTCAAATGCTTGGGCCCCTGTACCACATGGGGTTCTGAGCTCCTGGCTACAGCCAGGCCCGGCCCTTGCCATTGTGGCCATTTGAGAAGTGAACCAGTGGATGAAACAACTCTCTCTTTCTCTCTGGCTTTTAAATAAATAAAACTTAAAAAAAAGAAAGACCTGGCCGGCGCCGTGGCTCAACAGGCTAATCCTCCGCCTTGCGGCGCCAGCACACGGGGTTCTAGCCCTGGTCGGGGCGCCGGATTCTGTCCCGGTTGCCCCTCTTCCAGGCCAGCCCTCTGCTGTGGCCCAGGAGTGCAGTGGAGGATGGCCCAAGTGCTTGGGCCCTGCACCCCATGGGAGACCAGGATAAGCACCTAGCACCTGGCTCCTGCCATCAGATGAGCGTGGTGCGCCGGCCGTAGCACGCCGGCCGCGGCAGCCATTGGAGGGTGAACCAATGGCAAAGGAAGACCTTTCTCTCTGTCTCTCTCTCTCACTGTCCACTCTGCCTGTCAAAAAAAAAAAAAAAGACCTGTTTGCAAATGCCACCTCCTCCAGCAAGCCTTCCCAGATGCCCTCATCAGAGAGGCTGCCCCCCCCACCCCTGTTTCCCCAACTCCCCAGGATACAGACCACACCTTGTCCCCCACCCTGAGTGGGGGCTGCTCAGACTGAGTCCCCATCTGGTGCCCACTGACATCCAAGCAGCAGGGACAGAGGGCTCCTCTGGGTCTCCCCCAAGATGCCCAGGTCCCCAGTGTGGATTTGGGGCAAGGCGGGTGCTCACCAGCCTTTCTTATGTCAGGTCTCTTGTGACAGCCACATTCCCCCCCAAACACCCCGATTCTAGGGTGGCCTTGTCCCTGCTGCCCCGGCCTGGGACGCCCCCTCCCCCAGAGGTGAGGAAGGACCAGCCTGCCCGTGGTTCCTGGCTGGGCAGGCATGGGGAAGCTCTCAGCGCCCCGCCTCCATCACCCCTGCGATTCAGCCCCGACCGGGGAAACCTGAAAAGAGAGGCAGGGGCTGAGCAGAGGCCCAGCCCACCCGGAGCCCTGGCTTCAAGGACCTGGAGTCTCTCAGCTGAGCGCCCCTTCCCCACCCCCAGGCCGGTGGCTTCCCCAGTGGGGCAGAGGGGGTTGTGGGAGTCCTGCTGAGCTGCCTACACCTCACCTGGGAGGAGAGAAAAGCTGCGGGTTTCTGTGTCGTCCCCGCCCCCGCCCCCAATTCCACAAAACTCCCAAGGTGGGGCAGGAGGGGCAGAGAGGGTGAGGGTCTGGCCCCTCCTCCCGTCCCACCTCCTGTGGGTGGGCGGAGCCTGGATTCCTGTCCCAGCCTGTGTGAGCAGACCCAAGACAGGAACAGAGAGGGGCTCGGAGAGATAGAGGGAGACAGCAACAGGGGATGGCTGTGCAGTCATGGAGGAAGAGGAAGGCGGCAGGAAAGAAAGTTCTAGACGGGACCTGGGCAGGGCTCCGGAAGTGGGGCTGGAAGGGCTGGGTGCCTTGGCAGGGCCGGAAAGGGCACGGTGAATTCCTGGGGCCGCACAGCCGCAGGGGGTCAGGGTGTGTGCCGGCGCCCTGTGCCATGCGCGCGCCCGTGGGCCCCGAGAGGCGGCTGCGGAGGCCCGGCGGGCCCGGGCAGCTCTCTCGTCCCTGTCAGGCTCCTTGAGGAGCTTCTCCTGTTGGCGCTACCCCCCTCCCAAGGATGTAAGGCAGGCAGCAGCTTGTCTGCCCCCGCCTGGCCCTGAGGAGCCTCCTCCTGGGAGCAGACAGCTGGCCCCGGCCAATCAATGCCCCCCCACCCCCACCCCCTGCCGCTCCAGCTTTGCGGGTGGTTGGGGAGAGCGGCCCTGAGCTTCTGGTTCGCGCTGGCGGGTGGGCTACTGTGCTCAGCCCCCCTGCGTCCAGGGCCTGCCTGCCTGAGTGACATAAGAGTAATGGATGCAGCACAGGGCCTGACCCGAGGCCTTGGCTGCGAGCCCAGCTCTGGGAACGCTGTGCGTAAATATTTGGGGAGTGAATAACGCGCGCCCCTCCCCAGGCAGCCCAGAAGAGTGGAGTGGAGGCCATAGCGCCATCCCTCTGCCTTCGAGCTGAACCAAGAGCCAGGATCTGGGAGTCCAGACGGCTGGGCCTTCGGGGAGGTTCGGCACGGACGGGAGAGCCTGTTCATCGCCCACGGGTGGCTCCGTCTCAGCCACGCCACTGCCCTCAAGCTGGTCAGCATCTCCTCCCGCCCCAGAGATCCCCAAGCCTTCTGTCTTCTGGGTTGGGGGGCAGAATCCCCTGCTGATGAAGGCACACTGCCCTTGCAAAACCCCTTTCTTGGTTCTTAGGATGGACGTGAACGCCACCCCACTCTCCACCCGCGCGCCCTCACCTTGCTCTATTGCGCCCCCTCCTGGACAGCTGTCTGTTGCTGTCACCTGTCTGGAAGAGCTCATCTCTGGGCCGACATCATCCAAACTCCTAGGGGTCCCCTTCCATCTTTTTCGGGAGCTTGGAAGGGGCCACAGCTCTCAGCTTTCCATGACCCCTTCCCTCTCCTGTAGCCTTAGATCAAGACAACAAGGATGGGGGCCGGCGCTGTGGCATAGTAGGTTAAGTCTCACATCTGCGCTGTGGCATAGTAGGTTAAGTCTCCATCTCCATACAGATGCTGATTTGGGTCTGGCTGCTTCACTTCTGATCCAGCTCTCTGCTATGGCCTGGGAAAGCAACAGAAGATGGCCAAAGTGCTTGGGCCCCTGCGCCCACGTGGGAGACCCAGAAGAAGCTCCTCACTCCTGGCTCCTGGCTTTGGATCAGCCCAGCTCTAGCCATTGTGGCCATTTGGGTTGTGAACCAGTGGATGGGAGATCTTTCTCTCTGTTTCTCCTTCTATCTGTAACTCTGCCTCTCAAATAAGTAAATAAATAAAATCTTTAAAAAAGGGACAACAACAAGAATGGATTTCAAAAGAAGTCTTGGACACTTGACCCGCCAGCCACTTGCAGGTGGATGAAGAGGTCCAGGCCGCCCCGCGTGCCCACTGCCTTCCCGGGAGGCTGCAGGTGCTGAGCTGTGCTGGTCTGGAAGGAGGCGGTTGTCAGTGCAGTTCCAGCCTCACTCCCTCGTCTAGAAGTCCATATCCACTTAAATTTCGTGAGAGTCCTCTCGTCCGGCTCCTTGCTCCGTAATACTGAGTGAGTCACTTACATCCCCTAGGGCTCGGTTTTCTCATGTGTAAAAAGGGGATAAAAGCAGGAGCTGATAAATTATGAGAGATCCACACAAAGCACTTAGCGCAAGAGAGTATACATTAAGTGCTCAGCAAATGCTAAGCACCATGAGGAAGGTTTTTAAGAGTTTAGGGTCAGTGTCTTCACCCAAATTCATTCAATCCAAGGTTGTGGGGGGGGGGAGATTTTACCTTGGGATCAGATATAGCCCACCTGCCCGATCAGGCCAACCTGACCCCGCCCATTGCTGCCCTCTGCCCCTCCCCGGGGTTCTCCTGAGCTCTCCGATCTGGTGCCTCCCTTCCACTCCCACCAGCCTCACCAGACGAGTGCCCAGGCCACTCCAGGAAGAGGGACGTAAACACAACTGGCATGCACAAGGGTCCCAGCATCCTCTCCGGAAGCAATGTGCAGCCAGGGGCTCCAGTCTGGATAAGAAGGGTCTGGGAATTCCTAGGGCTTGGGTGTGTTGGGGGCAAGGGAGTCTGGAGACAGGGGAGGCTCCCCTTCCTGGAGGTGGGGGGGGGAAGCAATGTCCTTCTGGATGCCTGAGGGCCATCAGACCCCTGCACACCTGGTGGGAGTAAGGCTGTAGCTCATATAGTCTGACCTGCACCTCCCTAACAACTAATGACGTAGAGCAGCTTTGTGTGTGCTTATTGGCCAACTGTGTCTCTTCTTTGGAAAAATGTCTGCTCACATTCTTTGCCTATTTTTTAAATTATTTATTTATTTGAGAGACAGAGAGAGAGAGAGAGAGAGAGAGAGAGCGAGAGCTCCCATCAGCTGGCTTGCTCCCCAGATGCATGCAACAGTTGGGGTTGGGCCAGGCAGAAGTGAGGAATTCAGTGTGGGTCACTCACATGGGTGGCGGGAACTCAGCTACTTCAGCTGTCATCGGCTGCTTCCCAGGTGCCTGTGGTCGGGAAGCGGGAATGTGAAACAAAGCTGGGACTCGAATCTAGGCACTCTGACAAACAGCATCTAAATCTTTTTAAAATTTTATTTATTTGAAATGCAAAGTTATAGAAGGAGAAGAAGAGGCGCAGAGAGAGGTCTTCCATTCACTGGTTCACTCCCCAAATGACAGAAACAGCTGGAGTTGGGCTGGTCTGAAGCCTGGAGCCAGCAGCTTCTTCTAGGTCTCCTACGCGGGTACAGGGGCCCAGGGACTTGGGCCATCTTCTACTGCCTTCCCAGGCTGTAGCAGAGAGCTGGATGGGAAGTGGAGCAGCCAGGACAGGAACCAGCACCCATGTGGAATGCAGGCAGTGGCTTTACCCACTACACCACGGCGCTGGCCCCCAATACATATTCCTGATTCAAATCCCTTACCAGAAAGATGGTTCACAAATATTTTCTCCCATTCTCTGCATTGCTTTTTTATTTCCTTGTTAGTGTCCTTTGAAGCCAAAAGTTTAACATTTTTGAAACAGATTTATTTATTTGAAAGGCAGAGCAACAGAGAGAGGAAGAGACAGCAAGAAAGAGATCTTTGTGCTGGTTCACTTCCCAGATGCCTACACAGCCAGGACTAGGCCAACCCAAAGCCAGGAGCCAGGATCTCCATACGGATCTTGCATGTGGGTGGCAGCAGTCCAAGCACTTGGGCCATCATCATCTGCTGGCTCCCAGGCACATTAGCAGGAAGTCGATGGAAAATGCAAAGTAGCTGGGAGGGAGCCAGGCCCTCCACCGGGTGTGCAGGTGTTCCAAGCAGCGGCTTAACCTGCTGAGCCTTGACGCCCACCCCGACAGTGATTTCAATGAGTTCCATTTTTCTATCGTTTTGCTTTTGTTGCTTGTCTTTCTGGTGCTGTGTCTAAGAACCCATTGCCAAATCTGAGGTCCAGTGATTTACCACTGTTTTCTTCTGAGAGTTTTGTAGGCTTAGCTCTCATATTTAGGTCTGTGATTCAGCATGAGTGACTTTTGTGTATGGTCTGACGTCAGGAGAGGGAGGGTCCCCCTTAGTCCTCGTCCTCTGGCACATCCAGTCCCCGGGCCCCATGGGACTCCGGAGCCCTGGAAGCACCAACTGGCAAAGCCACCTTACAGATCCCCAGCCACGGGGCTCAAGAGCCTGCTCATAACAAAACACAGCTCAGCTCTTAGCTTGCGCTTATCACAGCTCTGCCCGCCACTCCACTGGTACCGAAACGCATCTACGGAGCGCCACCCGGTAATTCGCCAGAATAACAAGTTAGCGAGTGAGTAAAAGAATGAACAGAACTGCACTGTCAGAGCTGGAAGGGACCCAAGTGACGGTGCATTTCAGGACAGCGACTCGGTGCGACCGCCAGGGAGGCCCTGTCGCTCCCTCGGGGTCACAGGGTGCAGGCCGAGGCCATGTCGGAACCCAGGGTGTCCTCACCTCCTGACCAGTAGTAATCTTGACTCCATGCTGGCTGCGCCTCCGCCCAGCACAAGTTCACTGCCACTTGCCCTGTGCCGGGCCTGCCCCATGGGACCCTGCCCTGTCTCTCTCCTCCAGGGCGGGAGCTGCTTAGCCTGGCCCAACAGCTTCTCCTGGGCCTCAAGGCCCACCCAGTGTCCCCCAACCCGTGCCGGGCCATCCCCGGTCTGGGGCCCAGTGCTGTGTGTTCCCTTGGAGCGAGCACTGGGAACGGGAGGTGGCAGGCGGCCAGGGGCACAGGGCGGGCCGAGAGGAAGGGCCCCAGGTCCAGTTCATTTCCTGGCACCCTTGTTTGCCGCGTGCCCCTGACTTCTGGTGGTGTTTCCGCCCCGCCCACAGCCTCCCTGGCGGAGTGGGCAGCTGGCTGGGAGCTGGAATTCTTCCACTCTCTTCAGCCTCGGCTGGGCCCTCCCCTTGCAGCCCAGCAGACCCCGGTGGGAGAATCCCACATGAGCTCAGCCGCGCTCCTAACCCAGTCCAGGCCTTCGGAAAAGAGGGCGATGTGACGGACCCCACAGGCTTGTCAAGGAGGACCCGTAATAGACAGAAAGGGCTTGGTGCAGTAAGACTCCCCATAAAATGAGTCCCCTCTTCAGCCTGCCTCTCCCCATTTTCCTCCCCAGGAAGTCCTCCAGGATGCTCTCCCTCTCAGTCTGAGCCCTGGGGAGAGCCTCCTGTGATCCTCTGTGATGGGGGGGCCGATGCCTCCAGTAGCCCTGGGTGGGCCCTTTCTTAGTATAGAAGTATGGGGACCCACAGGAAGGACTGAGTTATGGTGGGCGAGAGAAGATTCCGATGGATTCACATCATTGAGCCGCACTCCATCCGAGCACTGTAGCAGGAGCTTCTGGCAGGGTGGAGACAGAGGTCTGAGCCACCTCCACTACCACTGCCACCACCCCTGCCCTCCTTGTCCCCATACTGAGCCCTGCCCACGTTCCTTTACTCTCCTTGCAATTCCGTGATGAGGGCGTTATTAATTCTGTTTTACAGAAAGAGAAACGGAGGCACAGAGTGCCAAGGCCACTTTGCCCCAGCTCACAGGCGGCCCACCCTGGCCGATGCCCTATGGGATGGAGGAACAGGGTCCTGCAGGGGTGGACGCGTCGGCTGAGCCCAGGAAGCCGAGAGGAGGCAGGTAGATGTCAGTTGGGCTTGAAGGAAGGGGAGTTGTGCTGGGCAGGAGGATGCTAGAGCCCTCTGGGCAGAGGGGGAAGTGGTGAGCAGGTGTTTGAAGTGTGCAGATCCACCTGGCAGGCTGTGTGGAGGACCAGTGGAGGACCCTGCAGGCAGTGAGGCGGTGAGGGTGCCGGAGGAGCTCAGACTGCCGGCCCAGAGCACACACGGCTCAGGGCTTGGTTCCGTAAGGCACCCAGGGTTGGGTTTTGCATGAGGTAAGAGTGGAGGAGGATGAGTGGGCCTCCTGGAGTCAGGTGACAGTCGTCTCGATGGGAAGAGCAGAAAAGGGCGCGGAGTGCTGGGCCCCGTGCCAGGGGCTTCCCGTGCATGACCTCAGCTTGTCCCCCGCCACCATCCTGAGAGCCAGCAGCGTTATCGCCTCTTTGCAGAGAGGGGACCGGTAGCTGGCGCAGCAGACAAGACGTCCCCTGGGACGCACCTGGGTTTGCGTTCTGGCTCCGCTTCTGATTCAGCTTCCTGCTGATGTGCACCCTGGGAGGCAGCAGGTGACGGCGGAAGTGCCTGGGTCCCTGCCACGCACGCGCGAGACCCAGAATGAGTTCTGAGCTCCTGGCTTCAGCTCTGCCTGTTGCAGGCATTTGATGAGTGATGAGCATCTCTCTCTCTCTCTCTCTCTCTCTCTCTCTCTCTCTCTCTCTCTCTCTCTCTCTCTCCACTCTCCCCCTCCCCCTGCCTCTCAATAAATAAATAATTAAGAAAGAAAACCCTGATGCTCAGAGATGAACCCTGGCCAGCTGGGGGCTCGTGAGCACTGGGTGGGTGGACCCCACTGCCCAGCAGAGGGCGAGGGCCCAGGCCCTGCTCACACACTGCAGCCAGGGTCACCTGAACAGGGCGAGACAACAAGGGGTGGGAGGAAGGACAACCAGGGCAGAGGGGCTGGAGCTCAGGGTGCCGGTGGGGAGACGCCCTTAGGAACTGCGGCCTGGGCGCTGTCTTGGGTGCGCTTCTCGTGGGCCCTGCAGCAGCAGCGTGGGGCATTTGGCGCATGGTTAGGATGCTCCTTGGGATACCAACCTCCCTTATCCGAGTGCCTGGGTTCCAGCCCCAGCTCTGTTTCTTTCATTATTATTTTTTTAAAGATTATTTATTACTTACTTATTTATCAATCTATCCAAAAAGCAGACTCATATACCCACACACACCCACAGACACACACACACACAGAGAGAGAGAGAGAGAGAGAGAGAGAGATGAAGCTCCACTATTTGCAGGTTCACTACCTGAATGGTCACAACAGCTAGGGCCAGGCTGGGCTGAAGCCAGGACTGGGAACTCCATCCGGGTCTCCCACGTGGGTGGCAGGGACTCAAGTATTTGAGCCTTCACCTGCTGCCTGCCCAGGCGCATTCACACCTGCATGGGAAGGCACTGGGGTTCGGGAGGTGTGCGGACTGAGAGGCAGCGTAACCGGCTGGACCACAACGCTGGCCCCGGCTCTGCTTCTGATCCAGCTTCCTGCTCATGCGCAGGAGGAGGTGGATGATGATGGCTGTCATACAGCAGACCCTGATGGAGTTCCAGGCTCCTGGCTTCAGCTTGGCCCCAGCCCCTGTTGTGTGGACATCTGGTGAGTGAATCAGTGGATGGAAGTCACCTCTCTCTCTCCCTCTCCCTCTCTCTTTCAAATAAACAAAAACATATAACATTTAAAAACACAGAGGGGCCAGTTCCAGTCCCGGCTGCTCCGCTTTCCATCCAGCTCCCTGCTAGTGCCCCTGGGAAAGCAGCAGAAGGTGGCCCAGTCCCTGAGCCCCTGCACCCACGTGGGAGACCCGGGAGAAGCTCCGGGATCCTGAGGAATGACACAGCAGATGGACGATCTGTCTCTGCCCCTCCCCCCGCCTGCCATAATTCTGCCTTTCAAACAAATCAAATAAAACTTAAAAAAAAAATCACAGAGAAAAACCTGTATGAACTTTCCTCAGCTACCTGGTTTGGGGTGGACCCCTTGGGTCCCCCTGGGTTCCAGTCCCTGTCTGGGGGCCTCGGGCACACTGCCCACTGGACCTGCAACTCTGCCCAGGAGGCCCCAGCAGTCCCACAGTCTTGCCAGTCACCTTGCTGCTGCCCTCACCCGCCATGGCCCCCACCTCCCACCAGCCACCAGCTCCTGCCTCCCCCCCCCCCCCACTGATATCGCAAGTGCCCCGCATCTCGCCAGCCCCTGGGCTGCAGGGCAGCCCCTCGGCCCCTCTCATTTCCAACCCTGCACCAGTGCCAGATGGGTCTTTGCCTATAGTCAGGACACAGCTTCGGGATCAACCAAGGCCGTGGGCTCATTCCCTGTGTGGAGCTGCCAGCTCCCTTCAGTGCCACGCTGGCTGAAACCTAAACTCCAGGGCCAGGCACCGGCATCTTGTGTGTGTGTGGCTTCCGAGCCACGGTGTCTGCCTCTTCTGCCCCTTGCGTCTGCCTCACTGCCCGCTCCGCTGCTCCACTCATCAGCCCCGGCCCCCCACCCGTTCCCTTCTTTGCTCCCCAGAACAGCTCTGCCCTAAGGCGTGGCCTTGACATCCCTTGATCCCCACGACTCCTCACTCAGAGCCCTGGTGTCTAGGACAAGGTAGGATCGGGGGCCCTCAGAGGGGAAGGTCAAGGCCCTGGGCGGGGCTTCCTCCATCATTGTTCCAGCTCCTGCCGGGAACCCTTGCCCACCCCACCTGCCCCACTAAACCATTCTTCGTCCTGTTCTCCCCCATGCCTCTGACCCTCTCCCTCCCATCTGCTACCTTCACAGCTGCCTGACTCATCCCTGCCCTGGGGCCCAAGTCTCTGTGGACTGACAGACCGACTGAGCTGCGGTTCTGCCCCTGCCCGCCCAGCCAGCCCCTGCCAGGTAAGCTCACTACACACTCAGGAGGCAAGGACCAGCCCACAGGGCAGAAATTGTGCCATGCGTGCATGTTCCCAGATCAGAACCCCTCAGGACACCCAGCCTCCCCCATCAGACCTGGGTCCAGTGCCTCCGCCCTCAGTCTGTCCTGTGATGGCTGACTCCTAAGCACAGCTGAGACTTGCAAGCAGAGTTCCAACCGGCAGCACTGGGCTCCCCTGCCCTTCTGCAGCTGCCCCACAGGGGTGAAGTCAGCAGCTGGGGCAGGGGGAGGCTTCAGTCTGCATTGCTGAGGGCCTCGCTCCCTCCAGGGCAGGCGGAGGGGAGGAAGTGAGTCAGTGGGTGCAGCGATCCTTGCCTCAGAATTCTGACTTTCCTTTTCAATGCACTGAGCTGAGACGTTTGTCCCAACAGGATCCTGGGGTGAGGGAGGGGACGGAGCGGCGAGTATTAAAGAGACAGAGCTGGCTGGCTCCTTTCTCCAGTGCCATGAAGACTGCATTGACTGAGTGCAGTGGGACAGGCAGGGACTGGGGGGGAGGGGACTGTCCTAGGGGCTGGGAAACCCAGGTGTCACCAACACAGAGCGTAACAGCTGTCACTTCTGGGTCCTGGCTCTGTTTCGACAATGTGGAAGTTTGGTATCTTTGTGTCCAATTTATAGAGGAGGGGGCCGATGATGTGGCAAAGTGGGTTAACGCCCTGGCCTGAAGCGCCGGCATCCCATATGGGAGCTGATTCAAGTCTCAGCTGCTCCACTTCCCATCCAGCTCTCTGCTATGCCTGGGACAGCAGTGGAAGATGGCCCAAGTCCTTGGGCCCCTGCACCCACATGGGAGACCTAGAAGAAGCTCCTGGCTCCTGGCTTCGGATCGGCGCAGCTCCAGCCATTGCGGCCAATTGGGGAGTGAACCATCGGATGGAAGATCTCTCTCTCTCTCTCTGCCTCTTCTCTCTCTGTGTAACTCTGACTTTCAAATAAATAAAAATAAATCTTTAAAAAAATAAAAAAATTATAGAGGAGGAAGTTGAGACTGAGAGGTGTTGGAACTTGTCCAAGGCCAAAGTCCCACCCGGCTACAACCATGTAACCAGCCCAAGCTGGACGTCAGTGCAAGGCTCAGAAGAGTCAACAATGACTATGTGTGCGCATGCGGGTCTGTGGGGTGGGGTGAGGAAAGGCTTAACCGACAGGGTGGAAACTCAGGAAGGATTCTGAGGGATAAGTGGAGGTTTTCCCAGTGGACGTGTGGGTGCAGGGCATCTCAGCAGAGGGCCCAGCAGGTGCTAAGGTCCAGTGGCAGGAACTGGCTTGGTGTGCTCATGGAATCCTGCTGAGCTTGGGGACCACCGGGCACTGACACAGAGGCTGTTGAAGGAGGAGCAGGCTGTGGAGATGAGGGGGGAGGGGCCGAGTCCTTTCTGGATGTGTCGAGGAGGAGGGGCCTGTGCAGCCCGTGCAGCCAGCTGGAAGTGCCTGGTGAGAGCGCAGCATCAAGGCTGGAGCCTGGAGGGGCTTGGACAGCACAGAGGAGAACGTTAACGGGCAAGGGGTTGTCTGGGGGAGGCAGAGGGGTGGAGGCCACACACGGATATGGGGAGGAGAGCACTGGGAAGAGCAATCAGGGATGGCACCCGGGAGAGATGCAAGGAGTAGAAACAGAGCACGGAGGAGAAGGCAGCAGGTCACTGCTGTCGCCCTAGCAGGGTCAGGGCACAAAGGACCAAGCCAAGCCTAGGGTTTGCCCGGCGCAGGAAGCTGGTGCTGGTGGGCTGGAGGGGGCTGAAGCCAGACTGGGGAGGTGCGAGGGACTCAGGTAAGCTCCAGAAAGGATCCTTACTCCAGGGGAGGGTGGACGGGCCAGTCCACGCAGAGACTGGAACTTCGAAGCCGTGGCCTCCAGGGAGAACTAGGAGGCCAAGATGATGGGAGGGTGGGCAGGGCAGTGGGTGTCGGTGCAGGGAGAAGGGGCTGGAGGCAGAGCAAGCCCGGCTCCACCAACAGACTGCCAGGGGCTCTGTGGGCCTGGGTGTGGGATGGGAGCTTGGAGAGGACTGAGTGGGGGACAGGACTTAGAAGGATTAGCTGGGCAGTCTCAAGGAGAGCGTTGTGAACTGAGAGCAGAGGTGTCATGGGAGACAGTGACAGCGGCAAATTGAAAGGACCCCACTCTGGCAGCAGGCAGGGGGGCGTGGAGGCAGGGAGGGCAGCAGGAAGCATTGAGAGGAACCTCGGGAGCAGGGACGGAGGCAGTGGACGAACTGGCCAGGCACCTGGGAGGCAGAGTTGAGCACCCAGGGTGGACTGGGCTGAGGGACGAGGGGAGGGGAGGGACGCAGGCTTCTGGCTGAGATGAGCCCTGGGGAGCAGTGGGACGAGGGCTGCCTGCGGAACTTCCCTCCAGGGTTGGGGTCCAGCACTCGACTCTACCATTCTGGCTCTTGGAAGGAGGCTGGTTTGGAAAGCACAACCTCTGGTCTGGGTTACTAAGAACAACGAGGGGCAGGATATTGGGGCACAATAGGCTAAGTCACCACCTGCGATACCTGCAGCCCACATCAGAGCACCGGTTGGCGTCCTGGCTGACTCACTTCCAATCCAGCTCCCTGCTAGTGTGCCTGAGGAAGCAGTGCAAGGTCTCCCTCGTAGGAAATCCAGATGGAGCTCCAGGCTCCTGGCTGTGGTCTGGGCCAGCCCCAGCTGTTGCAGCCATTTGGGGAGTGAACTAGCAGATGGAAGACCTCTCTCTCTCTCTGTCTTTCCCTCTCTCCGTCTCTCCCTCTCTCTCTGTAACTCTACCTCTCAGATAAATAAAATAAATCTTAAAACTAACTATATAAAGATTTATTTAAGGCAGAGAAAGAAAGAAAGAGAGAGAGAGAGAGAGGTCTTCCATCTGCTGGTTCATGCCCCAAATGACCACAACGGCTGGAGCTGGGCCAATCCGAAGCCAGGAGCTGGGATCTTCCTCCGGGTCTCCCATGCGGGTGCAGGGGCCCAAGGACTTGGACCATCTTCTACTGCTTTCCCAGGCCATAGCAGAGCGCTGGATTGAAAGTGAAGTGGAGCAGTCAGGTGTCGAACTGGCACCTATATGGGATGCCAGAGCTGAAGGTGGCAACTTTACCTGCCAGGCCACTGTGCCAGCCCACAAATAAATAAAATAAATCTTAAAAAAACGGAAGAGCCAATGAACGGTGGTGTCATGGCACTGCTCCTCTTGCGATGCCCACAACCTGTACAGAGGAGTGCCTGGTTTGAGTCCTGGGTCCTCCCCTTCCAATGAAGCTTTCTGCTAATGTATTTTGGGAGGTAGCAGATCATGGCTCAAGTGTGAGTGTCCCTGCCTGAGAGACAAGCTACTGTGGGATATTCCAGCACATGGAAGATTTTTTCTTTCTCTCTGTTGCTCTGCCTTTCTTTTCTTTCTTTCTTTCTTTCTTTCTTTCTTTCTTTCTTTCTTTCTTTCTTTCTTTCTTTCTTTCTTTCTTTCTTTTAAAGATTCACTTAGGGGCTGGTGCTGTGGCACAGTGGGCTAACACCCTGACCTGAAGCACCAGCATCCCATATAGGCGCTGGTTTGAGTCCTGGCTGCTCTACTTCCAATCCAGCTCTCTGCTATGGCCTGAGAAAGCAGTAGAAGATGGCCCAAGTCCTTGGGTCCCTGCGCCCATGTGGGAGACACTAAAGAGGCTTCTGGCTCCTGGCTCCTGGCTCCTGGCTCCTGGCTCCTGGCTTCTGATCAGCACAGCTCCAGCTGTTGCAGCCAATTGGGGAGTGAACCATTGGTTGGAGGACCTCTCTCTCTCTCTCTCTCTCTCTCTCTCTCTCTCTGCCTCTCCTCTCTCTGTGTAACTCTTACTTTCAAATAAATAAATAAATCTTTTAAAAAAGATTCATTTATTTGTTTTGAAAGAGTTACAGAACAGAGAGAGAAAGAGAGTCACAGACAGATCTTCCATCCGCTGGTTCACTCCCATATGACCTCAATGCCCAGGGCTGGGTCAGGCCAAAGCCAGAAGCCAGGAGCTTTATCTGGGTCTCCCACCTGGGTGCAGGGGCCCAAGCACTTGGGCCATTTTCTACTGAATTTCCCAGGCAATTAGTGGGGAACTGGATTGGAACTGGAGCAGCCGGGACTTAAAGCAGTGTCCGTAGGGGATAACAACGCTGCAGATGGTGGCTTTACTGCTACACCATGACACTAGCCCCTGCCCTGCCTTTCAAGTAGCTGAAAATGAACAAACATCAGAAGAAGAAAACCATTGAGATAACTGTATCAGAATGCCAGTAAGACACAGCGGAGACAGCATTTCTACCTTGGTATTTTCGTCTTTGTTTCTTCCTAAACATCTCTTCTGTTGAATGGTAGAAATACTCCTAAATCCATGAGGGCTTCATTACAAAGAAGGCATTCACATCATGCAACTGGTAAACCATGACAGACGGCTGCCTCTCATGAGGCCAGTCCAGGCTGGTCAGCCACAGGGATGACTGGGCCAGGATCATGTCACGTGCAAGCTGGAGCCCACTGATGTCCATCAGCCCAGCCACTGTGATTGGGCCTCACTGACCCAGTGGAAGTAGGCATCCCATAGCTGGGTAAACTCTCAGTCATCAAGACCCTCGTAACTTCCCTGGCTTTTTTCGGTTCCTCGGTGTGAGTATGTACAAACATAACCAACAGGTACTTATATCCTCTGCTGGGTGGCAGAGCAGCAAAGTCTATTTCTAAGTCTTCAAAAGGGCTTTGGGGGGCCGGCGCTGTGGCTCAGTGGGTTAAAACCCTGGCCTGAAGCGCCGGCATCCCATATGGACACCAGTTCTAGTCCTGGCTGCTCCTCTTCTGATCCAGCTCTCTGCTATGGCCTGGGAAAGCAGTGGAGAATGGTCCAAGTCCTTGGGCCCCTGCGCCTATGTGGGAGACCCGGAGGAGGCTCCTGGCTCCTGGCTTTGGATCGGCGCAGCTCCGGTCATTGCAGCCATCTGGGGAGTGAACCAGTGGATGAAAGACCTCTCTCTCCATCTCTACCTCTCTCTGTAACTTTGTCTTGTTTTTTTTTTTTTTTTTTTTTTGACAGGCAGAGTGGACAGTGAGAGAGAGAGACAGAGAGAAAGGTCTTCCTTTTCCATTGATTCACCCCCCAAAATGGCTACTACAGCTGGCGCTGCGCCGATCCGAAGCCAGGAGCCAGGTGCTTCTCCTGGTCTCCCATGCAGGTGCAGGGCCCAAGCACTTGGGCCATCCTCCACTGCACTCCCGGGCCACAGCAGAGAGCTGGACTGGAAGAGGAGCAACCGGGACAGAATCCAGCACCCTGACCGGGACTAGAACCCCGGGTGCCGGCGCCGCAGGCGGAGGATTAGCCTATTGAGCCACAGCACCAGCCAAATAAAATAAATCTTAAGGGGGGAGGGGGCTCTGGCCAGCTCTTTGTATTCCAGGCGGCTGGGAGAGCCCCTGCCTGGCATTGTTGCGGGCACAGGTCTGGCATCTCCGGGTTGCATTTCTGCAGAGCACCGTATGATAATACCGACTGAGCAGAGCCTTAGCGCTACCTTTCCCACATGGGTAATTTCATGAAGCTGGTGAACTAGGGGACAGGCCAGGTGATCCGGGACAACAAAGGCGCTTGTCAGGAAGTGGCCACCACCTGCTGGAATTCTTGGCACCTTTTCCTCCTCTGGTCCAGTTTTCCTCTTCGGGGGCACACTTTGGGTGGCCAGGCAGAGCCGAGAGAATCGGTGTCTTGCCGGGAGGGACCTGGGGATTCACTGCCCCGAGTCTGCCGGTGGTTTCCTGTGGTCATGGGGTCCCTTCCCTTTCTGATGTCCTCGGCAGTGAATGACAGCAGCAGCTGCAGGCTCCCAGGCTGCTTCTAGGAGCTGTGAGATTTCAGTTTGCTTTTGATTGGCCTTTCCGCCTGCTGTGGGAAGTCCTCTCTCTCTGTACATAGCTCCGTGGATGTGGACGGTGGAGGAGGCAAACCTTGAGTCTGTAGATGTTTACCTTTCATCTCTGCTCAGCTCCAGAGCTCTGATCAAGGCTAACAGTCCTGCCCAGTGCGCTGACCAGCCCACGGGAGGAACCCCAACTCTGGTTCTGTCTCTGTCACTCCCACGTCCCCTGCTAGACGCTAACCATCCAGCCAGAAGCTGCTGCATCAGTACGGAGGATCTGAGCGGGAGAAGGCAGGGGCTGGTCTGAGAGGCCCCGGGCGATTGAGTAAAACTCCTGGGTCATTTCAATGCAGTCCTGGTCTGGAGGCCCCGACTCAGCAGGTAAGAAGGTGGCTGGGTTCAGTGTCTTGCCAGTTTCCAGATGCACTGTAGGGTTTTCACAGAGGAGGCCCTGCTAGCGGCTCGTACGTGGGTTGGTGAGCCCCCAGTGTCCTCGGCCATCCATCGGGCTGTGACTGCATGTGGATTTCAATATTTAGCGTCTGCCCCATAGTCAATTTATTTCCTCCTCTGCCAGGAGAGCAGCAGTAGCCAGGGCTCGGAGATAGGGCAGCCGGCCAGCCACTGCTGTGTCCAGCTGTTTGGACAGATAGGCCACCGGTCACTAGCCCAGGTATTCTGAGCTAGGACTCCCAAAGTCATTCCCTTTTTTCATGGACAAATGGAATTCGCGGGTCACATCAGGGAGTCCTAAAGCAGGTGTCTCTAATCTTTTTAAGAGTGAGAAAAGCCTCTTGCTGTTGCCTCCATGCAAATGGTTCCTTTTCTCGCCCCTTTATGGCTTCATAGAGGGGTTTAACTACCGATGAGTAGTTTGGGATCCAGATGAGACAGAAGCCAGCTGCTCCTAGGAGCTCTCGGACCGGTCTCTGGGTGTTTAGAGTTGGGAGGGTCCAGTTTGCCCTTTTCCGTTCAGGTCCCAGGGCCCGACGCCCCCTTGGAAATCGGAATGCCCAACTCCCTGAGCTCCTTTTGACAAATCCGAGCTTTCTTGAGAGACACTCGCTACCCAGACAGGTAAACCACCAGGCCTTAGCGGGTGTGAGACCCAAGAGGGTGCAAGGGTTGGGGACCACCGGCTGAATGGTCGCTGTGGCCCAGTCGATAGCTCGCGGGTCCTGGACTGGTCTTTACAGGTAGCAGAGGAGTGTTCCTCTGTTGGTTTCTTTCAGCCCATACGCACCCCTCCCCCCAAAGCGGGAATTCCATATTTTCACTGCAGAGTCCATGTGTGTGACGGGCTGTGAGTGAACTCTCCACGCCTCTTCTCCGGGAATGGTGACAAGCAGGATCAGCGAGGCACCTTCTGGGGGTCTCTGCAGGTTGGGGTGAGCGCTGGATCCCCCGCTTGGAGAGCAGATCCCGTCCTGGAAGAGGAACTGGCTCTCAGGCAGGGAGAGGAACTCAAGTCTCACTTGGGCGGGGGCACGGAGGGGCCGTCTGAGGAAGCCCAGTGGCCCCTGTGACTGTGGCCCTTTTTTCAGACAGGGGACCCACCAGCCTGGTGACCACCGAGTAGGTAGCGCCAGTGTCCACCATAAAGCCCATGTTTGGCTTCCCACTTTCATTTTGACCAGGGGCTTGTGGAAGCCCAAACGTATGGAGCCTGGTCCGTCTCAGTCCGGGCTGCTCCCAGCAAATCCGAGGAGACTGGCGAGTAGAGGGCTCTGCCTGGTACGGAGCACGATTCTCTGTTGCCTCCTGGTTTCTGGTCTTCTTTCCTTTGGGTTTGTTGGGTTTGTTCGTTTTTCCAATGTCCAGTTTCCTTGCAGGAAGCACAGGGATGCTCCTGTAGGCGGGGTCTGGCGCTGGCCCCTGGTTTCTGGGGCCACCTGTGGGTCTAGAGCAGCGGCGAGCCGGGCCGCCTTCCATTTCTTTCGTCGGCTTTTCTTTTTGCGGTCTGTACCTGGTTCACAAAAACGTTGTTGGCTCTCTCTCCCAGCGGGTGCTGTGCACTGCAGCAAGTTCTCGGGCTTCTGCAGCTGCTGTCAAGTGTCTTCTTGCCCTTGACCCACAGAGGCAGCTTTCACCATCTGAGGTTTTCCTGGGCTTCAGGGTCAAAAGGAGTGAACGCTTGGAGTGCTTCAGACACTCTCTCATGGAAATCTGACCGCTGGGGCCCGGCGCTGTTGTGTAGCGGGTAAAGCCTCCGTCTGGTGCCAGCATCCCATATGGGTGCCAGTTTTAGTCCCGGCTGCTCCTCTTCTGATCCAGCTCCCTGCTGATGGCCTGGGAAAGCAGTAGAAGATGGCCCAAGTCCTTGGGAGATAGAGAAGAAGCTCCTGGCTCCTGGCTTTGGATTGGGCCAGCTCCGGCCATTGGGACCATCTGGGGAGTGAACCAGCAAGTGGAAGACCTCTCTCTCCCTCTCTGCCTCCGCCTCTCTGTAACTCAAATAAATAACCAAAATCTTAAAAAAAAAAAAAAAAAAGGAAGAAAGAAAGAAATAGGATGGGCCCATCTGGCTTTCAGAAGACCTAGTGGTTTTGGCCCTGTCGCAGTAGTTTCTTTGCCCCCGCCCTTGGTCCTCTGCAGACAGTCTCCGGCGTCTCCCCAGGCTGGATTTCCTTTCTCTGAGTTTGGGTCCCAGTGGGGCTCACCTGCAGGAAAGACAATCCTGACCCAAGCCGCCGCTTGCAGCTGGCCCGCCCGTGCCACCAGCTGCTGGCGAGCTTCAGTTGCCCGCCATCGTCACTCGTCAGTGTTAGGAGAGTCAGGAGGAGCCGGCGGCGGTCTCCCCACGCGGGCGGGTCTGTCTGACGGATAATTCTAGCAAGTCCATCAGAGCCCGGGGCTTCTCCAAGTCAGAGGGAGTATGGTGTTTCCAACTAAGTCCATGGTGGAGAAGGGCTGGTCATAAAAAGTCGGCTGGCCCTCTCGCGTGGCGCCATCTTGCTCAGCCTGCGGGAGTCCTCTGACCTCGTGCAGGGGCACCTGGAGAGCTGGTTTTCAGGAAACACCACTGCCGCTGCTGTGACTGCCGCTGCTGGCAGTCCTGTCCCCTGAGACAGAGAGGGTGGCCCCCTGGGGTCACTGGTCCTGGGCTGAACAGAGACGCAGCCCTACCCGCCCAGGTTCCTTAGGTAGCACTGGGGGTGAAACAGATGGTGATGGACTTTCTGGTAGTACAGGGGCCCCCGGCCTTGGTGAAGCGGGGTAGGGAGACGGCAGCAATGGGGGTGCTTCTGCTTCTCCTTGGAGGATCAGTGGAGGGGCTGCGGGAGTCCTGGAAACCCCAGAAGTCCCTTGCCCTCTTGACTGAAGCTGAGCTTTGGCCACAAGAATTTTGCTCTGTCCCTGCCTGTCAGTGCGGAACCGTATCCAAGGGGGCTGAATGAATGCAATTTGCAACCAGGAATCTCCACACAGGAACTGAGCTGGGTGGCCTGGCTCTCCAGGTATTACCAGACGCACTGCCTTTATCTCAGCCAGATCCCGAGTGCTGTCTCGCGGCCATTCTACGTTGAAAGTTGGCCATTCAACTTCAGAGGGCTTTTAACCTTTTTGGAGTCATTTGGACACCACAGACTCCAGATAACCTGTCTTAAAGCTTTAGATCCTACAGTCTAAGGTGGCGGGTTTTGAATGGGATTTCCGACAATGTGCCACCCTCTGGCCGGTGTCACAAGACGAGCGACAGAGACCTCCAGAATAGGCACTGATCTGGACAGAGATTGCTTCACTGGGCTGCCTGACGGAACCGCAGATGGGGGTCCAGACTCCGGAGCTGCAGGGCCGTGGAGCCATGAACACATTCACACTACACATGCGCTCTTTCATTACAGACGCCAGACAGGTACCTTCTGCGAGGACCCAACAGAAGCAGTCATTGGGATTGCTGGGGGGTGACCAGGCTCCGCTTCTGAACAAAGGAGGGGGCCTGATAACTGGGCTCCCCGGGGCATCTTACTGTGCCCTCAAGTCCAGGAGAATTGGTCCTCTCCATTTGGTCTGGTTGGCTGTGGGGAGTGAGCCTGGGGAGCGGACCACGGCTCGGGGAGTCAGGATCCCAGAGAATGAGTTGGGAGGCGCCTCCCAGTCATTCCCAGGCTGTCAACAGGCCTCGGAGCCCACAGGTCAGCGTGGCTCAAGGGGCCAGCCTTGTTTGAACACTGCGGAATCTCTCAGCGCTCGATAATGGGCACAACGGGTGTTTCCTGGCCAACGCACTAAAAATGTTCCAGAGAGCTGGACTGGAGAAATTCCCTTAGTTCACGCAGGCACCGGAGGCCGGGTGGAGGAGCAGCAGCAGCAGTTTATTAAGGTTGAAGGGCCCAGTGGAATCACTCCCAAGACTGGGCATCGGATCCAGGTTCCTCACCGCATTTACAGGTTCGTCAGCATCACGCATTCAGTTACAGCCTCGGTGGGCTTCGGTGAGCCTGCGGGGCTCAAGACCACCTATGAGGAACTTGAGACCATGCTATGGAGGACAGGAATTGGGGCGGGGGGAGACGCAGCAGAGAGAAGGACACCTACCCAGACATGACAACACCTGTGGGGAACAGGGATTTGGCTGACCGCCCAGACATGCTGAGACCTATGGGGTCACAGTAAACAGAGAATGGGACCTCTGCCCTCCTCAGGGGTCTTTCTCTCCCTTGTCTTTGATCACAGCCGGATTTCCTCTTCACACTAAGGAGGAGGTGCTCAGTAAATATCAGCTCCCTTTCCACATTCCTACAGGCCTAAAACATTCAGAGACACACAGCCACAGAGGCAAACACCTGAGTGCATACGGGATCGTGTAGACCCCACCAGGGTCTCAGCCTCTGGGGGGTGGGGCAGCAGGGTGAGTAGGGCAGTAGGAGGAGAGCATGCAGGGGCTGTGGGAGCCACAGGGACTGGGGTTTCTGATACTTGGGGCCTGTTCCCTGTGCCCTGAGAGGAGCCTTGTCTATTTACCCCTAGAAACACCCAGCTTTTTACCTTCCTACCCTCAATGTCACCCCAGGCCACCCCCATCCCTGAAGTTCAAGTCAAGTACATGTGGACGCACACCTCACACAGCTCAGGTCTAGGTCTCTCCCTCTCCCTTCCCCTGCCCCTGCCTCTGTTCAGCCTGCCTCATTCTGTGATCAAATGATCCCAGCAGCTCCCTCCTGCCTGCCCCTACCCCATTCTCTCCTGGCAACGTCAATTTCATGCTGCAAACAAAATGTCATTTTTAAAAAATATATTTATTTTGTATTTATTTGAAAGGCAGAGTTACAGAGAGAGGAGGAGAGAAAAGAGAGAGAACGAGATCTTCCATCCTCTGGTTCACTCTGAATGGCTGCAATGCCAGGGCTGGGCAAGGCTGAAGCCAGGAGCCAGGAGCTTCTTCCGGGTCTCCCATATGCATGCAGGGGCTCAAGGACTTGGGCTATCTTCTGCTGCTTTCCCAAGCACATTAGCAGGGAGCCGGATCAGAAGTGGAGCAGCCAGGACTCTAAGCAGCGTCCATTTGGGATGCCAGCATTGCAGGAGGAGGCTTAACCTGCTGAGCCACAGTGGAGGCGGCACAAAATGCGCTTTCAGACAGTCACCCTGTGCCCCAAGCACCCCCCACCCCACCCCGAGCAACATGGGTGTAGCCTCTGTCTAAATCTGCGGACCTCTGGAATATGAGGCCAAGGTGAAACCCTGGCCTTCCTGAAGGAACCCACACTCACCCTGCATGCCCCATGGGGGCCTGGCTCCGTGCTGGCATGTAGTAGCTTGTCAGGGAATGTTCCAGGCCGAATGATCTGAGCCAGGGAAGTGGGCTGCACTGAGCCCGAACCAGGGTCGCAGGAGAAGGAGGTCTGACAGCTCTGCTGGTGCTCACCCCTCCCTCCCCCTCCTAGCCCCAGCAACTTGCACTTCCAAGTCAAGTCAGAGAGATGGACCAGAGTTGCTTACCCCAACACTGGCTGCTGCCTGGGGACTAAAGAGGGCGTTTTCTCCAGCCCTTCCATTTCACAGATGGGGAAACTGAGGCCAGAACCAAAAAGGTAACTTGCTCAGGGTGAGAGCCTGCACTCAACCCAGGTGGCACATGACTGCTCTCCCTGGCTATGGCTCCAGCAGTGCTGTGTGCCATGTGGGAGGGCAGACAGAGGGAGGCTGGGGCGAACACCATGATCGCTATACAGATGGGAGCTGCCTTTATACACTATGTCACCATCCTTGCTGGGAGAGCCTCACCCCAACCAGGCCCCGGCTCGTCTGCTTTTCTTCTCTCCCCCTGGTCTAGCTCTCCTCCTCCAGGAAGTCTCCCTGGCCCTCTGCAGAGCCCATCGTTTGCTCGTTATGAGCACCTGCAGAGAAAGGCAAATCCCCTCCCAGGTTTATTTTAGATGTCAAGACTGATGACACCATGAGCACCCCAGAGGGGAAGAAAAGATTTATTATTTACATAATTGAGGTCTCCAGGAAGAGCAGGGCCTCTTAAGGAGGTCCCAATGGCCCAGGAGAGTCAGAGAAGAGGCAGGCCTGGGGTTTTGTGGTTAGGGGTTAGCACGCAGAAAGGGATGTGGGTCTCTCTCTCTCTCTCTCTCTCACACACACACACACACACACACACACCAAAGGAGGAGCACGGAAGCTCTCTTCTCCAGGTGTGGGGCACAAGGGCCAGGGGGCAGTGAGATCTAAAAGCCATCAGCAAACATCAAAAACTGGACGCCGACTCCTCACCCACGTGCTCTTGTTCCCTTGTGTCTGAGTTTCTAGCTGGGTCCCTGCTCCATGGGGAAGCGTTGCCAGATGAGGCCAACCAAGCGATGAGATAAGGCTGTGGGTGGCAGTCGCTGAAACCAGAGGATTTCCGACCTGTGGTTTGAACTTGGAATTCCCTCCTCATCTCTCCAGCTCAGACCCCTCCTGTCTCCGTGTCTTCCCCACCCCCATTCCATGCCCCCAGATCTGACACTCCCACACATTCCTCAGCTCAGGCCCTCCTCTCCTCCCTGTCTCCCCTGCTCCTGCCCCCACATTCCCTCTGGACACTCCCCTGGAGTGGAAAACCATCCCTCATCCCTTTCCTGCCCCCCCCCCCGTCCCTGAATCGGACATGCTGGTCATTCCTGTTTGGGATGGCCACAGAGATAAGGCCTGGCAAGGAGCCCATTTGTCATCACAAGACTCCGAGTGGCAGGACTTGTACCCACACTGAGTGTCCATCCTGGGCCCCTGTCCTCCTGACCCTGGCTGTGTCCCCTTCCTTAGGAATAAGCTAGAAAGTCCAGGAAGTAGCAGAGGGAACAGGGGTGGAGGGAGGGATGGCAAAGCCATCTGGTCAACCTCCATCTAGGTCTGCTTCCTGTGCCTTGGCCTGGATGTCTCCTTACCCTGGTGTCATGGGCCACAAGGCAGACCATGAGAGAGGCTGGGTGGCTCTGGAAGTCACAGCTGGGGAACAAACACTGTCTTAAGGGCAGTCGGGGACAAGCATCCTCTTCCCAACCACCACAAAAAAAGCTGTTATCGCAGCTGCTTTTGTTTACACATGTCTGGTTGTTGATCAACATCTGCCTGGAGTTTTCTCTCTCTCTCTCTTTTTAAGATTTTATTTATTTATTTGAGAGGTATTGTTACGGACAGAGAGAAAGGTCTGTCATCCGTTGGTTTACTCCCCAACTGATGGCAACTGCTGGAGCTGGGTTGATCAGAAGCCAGGAGCCAAGAGCTTTTTCCAGGTCTCCCACACAGGTGCAGGGACCCAAGGACTTGGGCCATCTTCCTCTGCTTTCCCAGACCATAGCAGAGAGCTGGATGGGAAGTGGAGCAGCCAGGACACAAACCAGTGCTCACGTGGGATGCTGGCGCCATAGGAGAAAGCTTAGCCTACTACACCACAGCGTTGGCCCTGGAATTTGTCTCTTAAAGACGTTGCTGTGGCCAGTGGTTTCCATCCCAGCCCTGCCTCCTGTAAGCTGTGTGACCTTGGACTGTCCTGGGGCTCCATTCTTTGAAAGTCAAATGAAGAGGGTGATCCTGACCTCCCTGGGAAGCTGGCCGGATGAAACGGGTCTGCCCAAGAAGTGATTCACAAACTGGAAAGTGAGGCTGGGGCCAGGTCCCAGGCTCTGACTCTGATCTCCTCAGTCTCAGTTCTGTACTCTATTTCTTAAAGGGAGCCCCACTCCGTACAACCCCCGGCGGCAGGAGAGGCCAGGTCTGTCAGAGCTCGTTGTTAGCAGACGTGCTCTTGACAGCGCTCCAGGGGCCGAAACACAGGGTTAGATTCCTAGCTGAGGGTCCTTAGCCTGAGCCTTCTCATCTTCAAACACAAATGACACCTCCATGATTGCTGTGAGCCTTTAATTTATTCATATTTGTAAAGCACTTAGTTCACGCTGCATATGTGTGTAATCGATAGGATTTCTCTTACTATGATGGTGAGAAGCTAGAGAAGAAAGAAAAACGCTCAGGGAAGATGCTGCGCTGCGGTAAGAGACATCTATTGTACTTCAAAAGTACACAGTGACCTCTGGCAGTTCTTTTCTGTTTGATTCTTCTAGGAATAATGAGATCTTTGGGTGCCGCCCACCTACCTCCACCTGGCACACACCCCCCCACTGCTCACCTGGGGGTGCTGACTTCCTGCCCAGCAACCCCCCCCCCCCAGCCTCAGCCCGAGTGGAGGAGTGGACCTTTGAGATTCTGCCGGCCAGTCCCTGAAGGCAGGAGTGGAGGAGAAACCGGTGCAGTCTGGGCCAGCTCTGGCCACACACTTCCCGCTAGGGAGGGACTCGTCTTCAAGAGTCGCATCCACCTTCTAGAAGCAGCAACCCTTAAGGGGAAATGTTATCATTTTGCTAATTACAATTAGAGATGTTTGATAATTACCACTACTAAGTATCTGTCTGGCTTCGCTGTGGAGCCAGTCCCAGCTCGAATCAGGAAGGTGGGGGCGGGTGGACCGCAGAAATAAATCTTAACAGAGACAGAGGAGGGGCTGGGTGCGGGGAGAGCGCCCAGAGACCGCCAGCCACCTCCTGGGCACTCACAGCGCTGCGGAGGCGAGCCGAGCGTTCCAATCAGCCGCTCGAGGGGAGACCGTTCCCAGATGCGCCAACGCCCGGCCTCTCCAGCAGGGACAGCCGAGGTGGCTGCGCCTGCAACGGCCTTTCCTACGGCGGCAGCAGCCGCAGCAAAGCGGCGGGGCAAATCCTAGCCCCGGCCCCGCCCGTCCAACCCTTCTCGCTCCGGAGGCGACGCTTCTCGAGAGATGCGAGGGGCGGAGAGGGCAAACTCAAGCTTTTTGGGGCTCCCGACAGGTGTCTGGGGGAGAGGGCGGAGCCAGGAAGGAAGGATGAGGAGGGAGGGGCGGTGCTGCCCCTTTAAGAGGCGGCGGCCGCGCGGGGACCTTTTCTCTTTCCCCGGAAGGAAAGCGGAGTCTGGGCTGGGCGCGCAAGGTGGGGAGGTGCGGGGCTGGGCGTGGGGAAGGCGGGGCGCGCGCAGTGGGACCCCTCCCTCCGGCCTCCCGGCCTCCCGGCGGTCGACTGATCTCCCCGTCCGGATCCGCCGCCCAGCCGGGATCGAAGGCGACAGCGCAGCCAAGGGGGCGCGGCCGGGACAAGCTAGGGGGCGGGTGACCCGACTGCGTGAGAGGCGATTGAATAGACCCGCGGACCTTGGAAGGGGATCGGAGAGCGCAGAGCCGGAGCAGATGCGAAACTGAGCGGGGCTGAGGGCGAGGAACGGATCCGCACTCGGAGGCGCAGCGGCGCTGCGGGCGCCGGTGGCCTCGGCAGCCAGGGAGCAGGTGAACAGGTCCGAGCTCCGAGCTCCGAGCTCCGCGCCCTCGCGCGCTCTCGCCCCGGCCGCTGCTCCGGCTAGCAGCCATGGGCCCTGGCGCCCGCCGCGAGCCCGGCGCCCCGCGCCCGCTGCTCTGCGCGCTCGCTTTGATGGTGGCAGCCGGCGGCCGCGTCGCCTCCGCCTTCAACCTGGACACCCGATTCCTTGTGGTAAAGGAGGCCAAGAACCCGAGCAGCCTCTTCGGCTACTCGGTCGCCCTCCACCGGCAGACCGAGCGGCAGCAACGCTACCTGTAAGTGGGGCTGGCGGGGGTGGGGCGGGACGGAGTGTGCGCGGCGGGGTGCGGTGCCGGAGCGGGGTCGCAGCCCACTGGACCCCCCGACCCTTGTGAGCCAGGATTCTGGGGAGCGGATTTCCGAGCAGCACCCCGGGCTGCCGGGCTTTGGCGGGAAGTGGAGGATTGGGCGTGGTGTGGGGGGCAGTCCTCACTGGCAAGTGCTGACCTGGCCAGAACCTGTCTAGACGCGGCCCCTCCACCCTTCAGATCTCTGCGAGCCGAAGTGTGGTCCCTGTTGCCTGAGCCCCCAGCCAGCGGGTGAACCGAGTGCCTAGCGCTGGCCTCTTCTCTCCAGGGCTGGGAGCTGGATAAACAAGATAAACACACCTAGTGCCCCTCCCCCTCCTCCTGGGGGGAACCCACAGCACATGCATTTAAGCCCGCACCTCGCACTTAGTCTGCGGGCCACGCCCTCTGCAGAGCCAGACGGGATAGCCTGCTCAACCGCCAGGCGGGCTGGTGCAGGGGGAGCGGGGAGCCAACGGCTGAGTCCGGCCGGCCGTGCGGAGCTGTCCAGAAGTTCCTTCTGACCCCGTGAGCGCGGCGGAGCAGGGGCGTGGATGAGAGAGGAGCTGTCCCATTGGGACTGCGCCTCCCCGCCGCCCAGCCCTGCGCAGGGGCGCTCTCCCACCAGACATCATCCCCGCATTCCACAGATTCATGTTGAATCGCAGCCCTGAGTGTGTTTGTTTTGGTTTGAAGAGGGAAATGGTGTTTTTCTTCTGTTCTCCTTCCCCGACAGCTGCAAAGGAGAAGGAGCTGGAAGGGCTCAGGGGAGGAGGGAAAGAGAGCATCCAGCTGCCTGCCCCTCCCCGCCGACTCCGGCCACAGGGACCCACACCCGGGGGCATGTCCAGGCTCCGGGGCTTTCTCTGCTATGGGCTCAGAGTGTGCTGAGGTCGGCAGCTGGGGGCAGGGCCGGGGGAGGAATGAGGCCGCCCAGGCTGGGACAGTGGTTAGGACAGGTCCGGCAAGCCGCTTTGGCCCCTACCGGCCAGGTGACCCAGCAGGTGTCTGTCTTCCCCTGGCCTCTGACCCCACTAGCTGGAAGAAACTTCCCCCAGCTCCGCCTGGGGCCTGCAGAGACTTGAGGAAGTTGGGAATGATCAAAGTCCAAACGCCCCAGCCCTGGCCTCTGCCCTGTTGGCCCAGCCTGCCTGCCTGGGTGCAGCCTCACCTCCATCTGGCTTCTGTGGAGGTGAGGGCCACCACACCCTTCCCGGCCTGACTCCTGCTGCTGTCTGGCTTCAGCAAACCCGGAACGACCATCAGGGCGATTCTCCGTGTCAGTGCTCTTCCTGCCCTAGCCCGGGAAAAAGATGTTCAGGCTGCTGGGGCCCAGACGGCTGGGTAGGAGTCAGCAGGACGATGAGCAGATCAGTCTGGGAAGGCAGCACACACAGCGACTCGGAGGCCGCCCCTCCCCCCTGTACCATGTGACCTTGAGCAACACACTTTCCTTCCCTGGGACAGTTTTTCCCAAAAAGGGATTGGAGTTGGATCTCTGTCTCCTGCCCACCTCCGAGGGCCTGCGAGAGGCGACTTGGCATTGTGGAGGGCAAAGAGGCTCCCAAGTGCCTTTGCCAGGGTCCTGTCGTGGGTCTGTCCCTGAGACTATTTCTCCTCTGACGGGGAAAGGGGCTCGTTCTTTAGGGGCGCCAGTGGGGCTTTAACGGGACCATGTGCTTGAAATGCACTGCCCAGGTGGGCATCTGGGCTCGCCACAAAGCGCTGGTTAAATCCCTGCGCCCCTCATCAGAATGCCTCCATTGCATTCCCGGCACCAGAGGCCGATTCCAGCATTCTGTTAACGTGGACCCCGGGGGACAGCAGTGGTAGCTCAAGTAGTTGGTTCCTGCCATCCACATGGGAGACTTGGATTGAGTTCCTGGTTCCCAGCTTCAGCTCTCAGGCCATTAAGGGCATTTGGGGGAGTGAAATAGTGGATGGAAGCTCTCTCTCACTCTCTCTCTCAAATAAATAAATTAATTAATTTAAATGATTTTTTAAAAAGTACCCTACATATGCCCACTTCCCCCAGGTGCAGCTGCAGGCTCTGGTGCTGCAACCAGGACCTGGATGCACCCCCAGTACCCACGAGCTCCACCCGAGATGGCTGAGCTGCCTGGGCAGCTCGAGATGGCATTAGGCCTTCCAATGGCAAGAAGGTTAGAGCTCATGGACCTCCAAGAGGCAGGCGGTTCTAGAGAGAGTTTGGGGCCTCCCTCCATGGGCATCCTCAATCTTTTCCCAGAAGTGGGTCTACCTCTAGGCTCACCTCCTTGGCTCACTGAATTCTGCACCCTGGCCCTGTGGGAGAGCCAAGGGGGCCAGCTGGGCTGGGCTGCAGCCAGCTGTGTAGCCAGATGTGAGCAGCTGCCTGGGTACACCGTGCCCGGAAACTAGCGAGCCAAGCTGTGGCCTCACGTTCTGTTGTTCTCAAAGTCCCTTTGGAAGAAGGAGAACAGGCTTGTGAGTCTGGGGTTTGTAGAAGGTTTTTAGGAAATGAGGGATCTTTGAGAGCAGAGGCAGAATCCTGTGTGTTTTGTTCCTTGTCCTGGGGCGGGAGGAGGGGAGAGCACGGCTTTCCTGTTCTCAAATCCCCACCCCGGGGTGGGGGGACCCTCTCTGCTGCCCCATCGCCTTCCTCCCCCACCCACATCATCGGGGGTTCCCGCCGATGCATGACCCAGTCCCCCATCCCTGGAAATGAGGAGCATGGGGGAGACCAGGGTACTTTGGCTTCTAATGGTGAGATGCGTGCGGTCCCCCTGGAGGGAGGTGGCACCCGCTCTGTTGCTCCCTCCTGGAAGTCCTTGTGAGCCATGAGGGCAGGCTCCGAGCCTCTCTCCCTTTCTCCTTTGCTGGAAACGAGGGCATCTGGAGGCCTGGCGCTCGTGGAAATGATGTCAGGCCGGAGGAAGGCAGGAGCCCAGCTTACCTGCTATGCTCTCCCAAAACAGGCTCCCCTGGGCGGGGCGGGTGCCTGGCAGCCTCCGAGGCTCGTGCCAGCAGAAATGGGCACAGCAGCTATGGCTGCACGCAGCCGGCCTGCACGTGGCAGCTCCCTTCCCTCCGGTTCTCCCCAGCGACCAGTGACAGCCCCGGGGTCTTTGAAGTGGGCGAGCACCGGGCACCGAGGAAGGCCGGCCGGATCTTGTGGAGAGCAGCAGCAGAAGGGGCTTGCTTGGTCGCACAGGGCTAAGCCAGGGAGGAAGAGGATGTCCTTGCGGTAACCTCTTACCTGAGGTTAGATGACGCTGAGAGTGCCCTGTGGTGGACAGGGATACTAAAGAGAGAGAGAAAGAAGAAATGAAAAAATTAGGTTTTTTTTGTTTAACCTGAGCCTTGCCCATGGCCTCTTTCTCCCATGCCTTCTCATTCTCTCACTGCCTCCAGCTTGTCGCTCTGGCTCTCGGGCTGAGTCACCAGTGGGGAGAGGGGGCTGGGTGGGCAGTGGAGGAGGAGCAGCGGGAGGATGGAGAGGGCTGCAGCTTCAGCTACCGCAGGAACTGCCTCTGGGGAGATGATTAATTTGGGCAACAGCGCTGGCACTGAGCTGGGATCCAGGATCTTGAGAACTGCCCATCCCCCTACCCTCTGGGGATCAGGGCTAGAGCAGGCCCCCTCCCCTCCTGCTTCCTGGCCTGGGAGGGGAGCACGTGCCAGGAGCTGGCCTGAGTGCTGGGTCCCTCTGGCCCCCTCTGAAACCTTCCTGGGAAGTTGGATGTTATGGATTTTTTTTCTCTGAGCCTCACCCCACCCTGTGTTCCCCGGGGGACCTCCTTCTCTTTGGAATGAGCCAACCAGGTGCCTGATCTCTCCTGGGTCCCATTCCTCGGCTTCTTTGATTCCATTGCTCTCTGCTTGACTCTTCCATTAGCTTTGAACTGCCCTGGAGGAGTGACCGGGCAGGGCTGAGCAATAGCTTTTCTGGAGCTTGAAGCTCAGGGGCCTCCCCAGGGGCCCGCAGGGGCTGTCTGCCTGGAGCCAGATGAGAGGGTGTGAGGAGGCAGCTGTTGGATGACCCCAAGAGGTCATCTCCCCCCCCTCCTCCTCCCAGGGGCTCCCTGCTCCCTGACCCCAACCTGGTTGCATCTCTGGTCTTCCTTGCTTCACGAGCTCCATCTCTCCATCCAGCCTCCCACCTTCTCCCTGAGCTAGGTGAACAGGTGCATTGGTGGCCTGGGAAGGGTTGGCTTTTAGACCCTGTGCTCTGGACCAGACCCAGCAGCAGGTGGCTAACAGAGGTGCTTATTTGCCTAGATGTTCTATTTTCTTTTTTCTTAAGATTTATTTTATTTATTTGGAAAGTGGAGTTACACACACACACACACACACACACACACACAGAGATATCTTCTGGCTGCTGGTTCACTCCCCAGATGGCCACAATAGCTGGAGCTGAGCCGATCAGAAGCCAGGAGCCAGTAGCTTCCTCCAGGTCTCCCATGTGAGTACAGGGGCCCAAGACCTCGGGCCATCTTCTACTGCTTTCCCAGGCCATAGCAGAGAGCTGGATTGGAAGTAGAACAGCTGAGACTTGAGCTGGCACCCATATGGGATGCCAGCACTGCAGGTGGCGGCTTTACCTGCTACACCACAGCGCTGGCCACTGCACCATCTTCTGCTACTTTCCGAGGTGCATTAGCAGGGAGCTGGATGGGAAGTGGAGCAACTGGGACTCAAACCAGCGTCCTTTTGGGATGCTGATGTCACAGGCTACGGCTTAACCTGCTGCCCCACGACACCAGCCGCTAGAAGTTATATTTTCATTTTTATGTCAGTAAGGACCCTTCTCGCCTCTGGATTCTGCAGCCCTGCCTGCACTCACCTGGCTGTGGCTGGAGGAAGCTGGACCTGACCCTCTGCACGCCGCCTTCCCTCGTGCACGCGCAGGCCTTTGGCTGTAGACCCATTGGATCCTGGGCTGGGAGCCAAAGGGCCTTAAGGGGCCTTTGAGCGGGCCAAGCAGGAGCTAAAAATACTCCAGGGGGGGTTGGGGGCTCCCTGTGGAATCTCTGGGGAGGGTGGGGCGTGGGATATGGGGCTGGGATTAGGGCACTGGCCCCATTCCATCCTCCCAGCAGCAGGCACAGAGCTGGCTGGGACTGGAGGGTGGAAGCAGGAGGGTGTAGGGGCCAAGGGGATTTATTTCGATCCAGTTGCCATCTTGCCGAGCTCTGCCTGCCCAGGAGGCTCAGGAGAGGGGTCCCTCAGCCTCCTCCCCCTGGGACGAGGGAGCTGAGAGGGCACGAAGATCCTGGTCCTCATCTGCCTGCCCGACAACCTGAGCAGGGTGCGGCGGCTGCAGCAGCAGGGCCACACGTCCATTACACTGCATGGCAGGACTGCATCCTGGTGTCCCCTGGGCGCCCCATCCACTGAGGCCTGCACTCCTTCAAGGTCATCCTAGCAGCCCCCAGCCTCCACCTCAGCCACTGCCTGGCACCCTTAGGCCCTTGAAGTCCTGCAACCGAAGTCTGTTCTTTGTCCTCTGCTCCAGGTGAACCTGAACCTGGCAGGGCAGAGATCCTGGGTCCCTGGAGAGAGGCCTGGGGTCATGCTAGGCCAGTCCTGGTGCCACAGAAAGCAGAGCATCAGAGCCCACACTGGCTACGGCAGGAAGCCCAGTTTGCAGAATGAACCCCTCTGTTCCTCCAGCGGCCCCAGAGTCAGCAGGACTGCTGCTGTCCCCATTTTACAGATCAGGCCATTGAGGCTCAGTGAGAGAAAGGAAATTTCCCCTTGAGGCAGAACAGGCTCTAGAAGCAGAACCTTCAACTCCCAGGCAGGGACGTTCCCTTCCCACGGGCACAGCTTCCTTCTCTCATCTGTCAGGCACGCCGGGGAGCGGATGTCCATGGGTGGTCAAGCAGTGGACTCACCGAGGCACCCTCCCCAGCCCCGACAGAAGGTGACTAACTGGGCCTGGCTGCCCCACTGGCCTCCCGCCAGCCCTCCTGCTTGGGGAGCCTGACCCCGCTCGCAGGAACACTTCCCCAGGGGCAAGTCTGCGCTGCAGATGTGAGGTGCAGGCAGCTGTCCCCGCCCTTCCCAGCACCTCCAGGCAGTGCATTCCTGGCTCCCAGTGGGCGGAGGCACCCCAGGTCCCGGCATGCCCAGGCCCTGCCCTACCCACTCCCTGCCGCCCTCACGCACAGGTCCCAGGCTGGGGCTGCAGCCGATGCTGCTTGGCACTTCCTGCCTGGCAGGAGGCCCAGAGCCCAAGTTCTGAGCCGGGAGCCTCAGGGGAGACGGTGCAGCTGGGGCCAGTGGAGGGGCATCTGGGAGATGCCTGCCATCCGGAGGGCTGGGTCCTTTGGCTGGAGGAGGGGGTCCTGGCCAGCACTGGGAGGCTGCAGGGAACACGGATGCGGGGAGAAGAGAAACCGGCAGGCAGAATGGGCTCAGTACCCCAATCAGGGGCACGCCAGACTCCATCCAGACGGCCTGGGGTGGGCTCAGGGATCTGCCTGTTTCACAAACATCCAGGCCCTTCTGAGGCCAGCAGACCACAGCCTGTCCCCTGAGGCTGGTCCCTGCCCCTCTCTGCTCCAGTCACCCCTCTGGTATGGGATGGCCTGTTTCGTCCATGTTCCTCAAGATAGGTTCTGGGACAAGCTGATAGTTCTTGTGCCCTCCATGCCCACCCTCTTGGAACACTGCCCCCCGGGGCCACGTTGTACAAAGTGTCAGGTACTCAGTCCAGCCCCATCCCTTGTGTGCCTGTTTCTAGGCGACAGTAGGGAGGTTGGGCATCGCCCAGGTGCCTTAAGGGCCCAGGCCTCCTGGATCTAAGTCCTCCCATGGCCTCCAGAGGAGGGTCCTGGCTTCCAGCAGCCCTCCTACCCCCATGCAAATCCTCCCTGCTGGCCCCTCTGGGGTTTGAACCCAGTGCCAGGGTTCTTCCAGCCTCCTCCGAAGCCAGCGGGTCGGGGAACATCCCACTAGCTTGCGGGCCGTGTATAAGGCCCGCAAAATCATTTGTCCTGGTCCTGTTAAGGCCACCACAGGGGGGACTCGCAATTCGATCTACAGCAGGCTCATTTTTAAGTTGTTCATTTTTTGTGGTCTGCAAAGGATGCTATAAAGATCCAAATGGCCCCGGGCAGAAAAAAGGTGCCCCAGCCCTGGCAAGAGGTTCCTTCCAAACCTGGATGGGACCAGGCCCTCTCCCCACCCCTCGTGCCCCACCTGGGTGTTGCTGGGCCACAACTGTCCCAAGGACTTTCCAGAGCTGTTCACTGCACGGCGTGCTCATGCCTCCTGGCCCGCGCACATGCCGTACCTTGTCTCAAGCACCCTCCCGCCCCTCCTTCACCTGTGACCCTGGCCAGTGTCCTGCGGGCCTCCCTGACTGCCCGGCTCCTGCTGAATCCAGGTGGCCCTCCTGCATGAGGCAGTGCCAGAGCCTGTTCCCCCTGACTCCTGGTGCTCCTGGAGGCAGGGACTGGGTCCCATTGCCTCCCGGCCCCCAGACCCCAGCACACAGTAACAACTGCATATCAAAGAGCAGGTTGTTCCAGGCCAGAGTCTGAGCCGGGGCCCACCTGCCTCCCCGCCTCCAGGCTTCTGGCCGGTGCGCCCCAGGACCTTGCTGCACCCGATGGCTACACCAACCGGACCGGTGCCGTGTACCTGTGCCCACTCACTGCCTCCAAGAACGACTGTGAACGGATGGACATCGTGGAGAAAAGTGAGGGGAAGGGGTGGGCCAGCCAGGTCGGGAGCCTGGCAGAGGGGCAGCTAGAATGTTCTGGAGCCACTGGTGCAGTTCTGGTCCCTTTGTGTCCAGTTTGGGGCCATGGAGGAGCAGCACCACATGGGATTGGTGGGGCTCAGAATAATGTGGGGGGGGGGCTGCCCTGCTGGGGTGGAGGGTCCCAAAGGGACCAAGCCAAACCTAGTGGAGGCTCTGGGTCCTGGAGAATGGATGGAGGGGCCGTGGCTCACATGCTGTCCCATGCCCACAGGTGACCCTGCCCATCACATTATTGAGGACATGTGGCTCGGGGTGACAGTAGCCAGCCAGGGCCCTGCAGGCAGAGTTCTGGTAAGTGGGCACTCAGTGTCAGCCCCTCCCAGTCCTTCACCTCCCAGGCAGCCCAGGCATTCTCTGTGTGTGCGTATGCGGGGGCCCTTGCAAGATGTCCCTCTATGTGGCTGGGTGTCCCTACAGGTGGACGGGTCCCCCACTTCCTGTGCTCCTGCCGAGGGGGTGTGTGACACAGGGCCGGCCAGGCAACCTCAGTCTTGGCTGAATCACTCGCTTCGTCCCTGCACCCACTGGGGTGCTCGTCCTTTGTGGGAACCCCAGGGAGTTGTGGGAGGGACGAAAGGGCAGGGAGGGCCCCGGGCGGTTGGCACTGGCCGCTGTGCCTTCCTGGGAGATTGACTGCCGGAAGAGCCAGAGCCCTGCTGACCCCGGCTCGCCCTGGGCCCCTCCCTGCTCTCAGTTGTCACCTCCTGCCTGCATTCTTCAGTGCCGGTCCGGTCCCTGGGCTATCAATTTCTGAGTCTTAGGAAGACAGGGTTTTTTTGTTTTTTTTTTTTTTCCTCTATTGTTTAGATTGATGTAAAATTTACATCCGGTGAAATGGACAGATTCTTAAGTTTCAGTGAATTTTTCACAAATGTAGGTACCTGTGTAACTGACATCCACAAAAGATAGGACAAATTGACATCATTCCAGAATATTCCCCATGCCCCCTTCCCATCAGTCACCACCGCCATAGCCTTTGAACACCGTTCTGAGCTCTGGGTTTGCACCAGTTCACCAAAACCCCTCTTTAGGAGTCCATCGAAAGCAATTCCAGACTTGGCCCTGTCGTGGTCGTGCATTCAGCCCCCCATCTGCCCACTCATCCACCAGCTGTTCAATGAGCAGCTACTGCGCGCTGAGCACTGTGTGAGCCCCAGGAAGGTGGCGGTGACTCAGGCCGGGCTCTGGCGCTGAGCCATGGGGCTCGCTGCTGGAAGGGGACACAAAGAGCAAGTAAACAAGAAACAGGTCTATTTCTGGCACTCGTCTGGCCCCAGGCTGTTTTCAGACACCTTATTCTGATCCATTGATTTGCGCAGTAACTACACCCGGGTGGGGCACTGAGCACAGAGAGTGTGGATCGATTCCCACCTTCGCTGGGCAGCACAGCCGAGGGGCTTAGGAGCAAAGACTTCAGAGCCACACGGCCTTGGCTGGAACGGCCTCTGCCTCTCTCTCTCTAGATATGGGATTTGGGGCAGGTTACTGAGCTCCCTGTGCCTCAGTCTCTTGATCTGTAAGATGGGAGAAACAATTGCTTGTACCCCCACAGGGTGGTTAGCAGGCTTCAAGGAGTCAGTCCGTGCGTGGGAGGAGCTTAGAATTGTGTCTGGCGCATAGTAGGTGCGCAGTAAGTCTTGGCTGCAGCCACTCTTGTTGTTTTCCTCTTAGTAAGAGGACAGGGTCATCTGGCGTCAGCGCAGGAGCAAGTGCCTTGATCAAGGCAAGTCAATAGCCTCTTTTAGATTCAAGAACCTGAGCCTCATATTCCCTCATCCTGTCCCCTTTTCCCTTTGCCAAGGTCTCTAAGCCACGTGCAGATCCGTACCTCCTGGCTTTCCAAAAAAGTGTAGCTGCCCTTCAGAGCAGTTTCTGAATTCTGGAAAGCAGACGCCGGTTTCCATGTCGCTGTGGGAAGGCAGAGAAGCCAGCCTTCCTCCAGCTGTGCTTCTGCAGTGAGAGGGTCACGGGGCTAAGGGGACCCCTGCGTCTGCGCTCCTGGCTCAGCCTGACTGTGTTGGGGTCGGGGTCCCCAGGTCTGCGCCCACCGCTACACTCAGGTGCTGTGGTCAGGGTCGGAGGACCAGCGGCGCATGGTGGGCAAGTGCTATGTGCGCGGCAATGACCTTGAACTGGACCCCAGTGATGACTGGCAGACTTATCACAACGAGATGTGCAACAGCAACACTGACTACCTGGAGACCGGCATGTGCCAGCTGGGCACCAGCGGTGGCTTCACCCAGAACACTGTGTACTTCGGGGCCCCGGGGGCCTACAACTGGAAAGGTGGGGGCTGTGGGGGAGGGAGAGGGGGCAGAGACCACTCCCCTGTTAGCCTCTGGGACAGCAACTCAGACCATCCACAGTAGGGGATGGGAGAGATGGGACCCGGGTGCCAATCTCTCTGCAACACCATGACCTTGACTGCAGGAAAGCACTGAAGTGTGCCAGGGAAGTTCACCCTCTGACCTTATTCATCTTAAAACACCTTGGCAAAGCACAGACTACACCCATTTTCCAGAAACAGAAACCAAACCTGGAGCGGCAAAGCAAGCTGCTCAAGGCCAATAGTAAGTCATGCAAGGTGACTTGGAATTGGCACGCAGGGCCAGTTGACTCCAGATGAACCAGCGGGAACTGTACCTTAAAGCCTGCGCGGGACAGAGCCGCTAGGCGGTACGGGAGGCGCTCCTCCCCTCCTCCCATTCTCCAGTGGGAACAGGACCCTGTGGCTCCTTCCAGATTTGTTTTAGGGTCTGTAGGTATCCGAAAAACAAAAGCAAACCACAAACACAATCACAGAATTCTCTTCTGCTGCCCTCTCTTTTCACTTACCGAAGGCGGTGGGCGCTGTTCATGTCAGCACACACAGGACCTCCCTTCCAGGAGCTGCAGAGTGTTTCCTTGCGTCAAGACCCACGCTTGGTGCTGGCGTTTGTGGCACAGAGGTTAAGGCCCCACTTGGGATGCCGGCATTTCATATGGGGGCACCGATTTGAGTCCCTGCTGCTCTATTTCCCACCCAGCTCCCTGCTAATGCACCTGTGAAGGCATCAGATGATGGCGCAAGTGCTTGGGCCCTGCCGCCTTTGTGGGAGACCTGGATGAAGCTCCTGGCTCTTAGCTCTGGCCTCACCCACCCTGATCATTGTAGCTGTTTGGGGAGTGAACCAGTAGATGGATGTGCTCTCTCTCTCTCTCTCGCTCTCGCTCTCGCTCTCACTCTCGCTCTCTCTCTCTCCCTTCCCCACCCCATATCATTCTGCCTTTCAAATAAATAAACAAATCTTCAAAAAGTAGAATATTTTTTTTAAAAAGAGCCAAGCCTTTACGGCCACAGCACCCCCAGTCCCCCCATCTCTCTGCCTCTCCCCATCACATCCCCCGTGGCAACCCGCTTGTTGCAGACTGAGCAGGAACAGAGAGCCCGGAGTCCTCTCCTGATACGCAGGTAGTCCTGGTTCTGAGCTCCCCGGCGGCTGGGGCTCTGCCCCTCCCTGACCCTGCCTCTCACCTGCTGCTGGTCTTTTTGGACCTTGGCTGCGTCGCAGGCACCCTGCAGCAGCAGCCCTGCGGGCGGAGCCAGGTAGGCAGCCGAGCTTGGGGAGGCGGGACCAGAAGGAGATGAAAGTGTGGAGTCTGAGGCCAGTGTCTAGAGAGTACGGAGATGTCATCCGGTGTCTGATAATATCCAGGAGCCTGGATGCCAGCAGCAATGGCCCTGCAACCAGCCCCCGCGGGGACCATGAGCAAGCCAGTTTCCTTCTTTGAGCCTCGCTTTTCTTAGCCACAGAATGGGCTTTTATCATTCCACCTGACAGAGTTGCTAAATGGAAGGGAATCCGCATTTAGCCTGCAGATGAAGCAGCTAGTCCAGCTGCCCGGGGCCCTTTTCAGAGTCCCTGGGTTTGCACCCTGCCCCGGTACCCTAATGCAGACCCGGGGAGGCAGCACTGATGACTCAAGTGCTTGGGTTCCTGCCACCTGCCTGGGAGAGCTGGATGGCATTCCCCGCTCCTGGCTTCAGCCTCTCGACGTTGAGGGCATTTGTGGAGTGGATCAAAGGATGGGAGCTCGCTCTCTACTCAAAAAAAATAATAATAATAATAAATAATTTCCTTAAAGTTAAAAAATAATAAAGAGGAAGAGATTTACAAAGGGCAAAGTGCTCATGACTCAAAGGGATTTTATTATCCTGATTTTGACTGAGGGTGGGGGGGCAGACAAGCTGCAGGAAAGGGGTGGTGACTGATGCGCCCCCTCTCCCTCCCCGTATCCCTGTGAAGGAAACAGCTACATGATCCAGCGGAAGGACTGGGATTTATCTGAATACAGTTACAAGGACCCAGAGGACAAAGGAAACCTCTATATTGGTGAGTCCATTGTGGGGCCCATTTAGTGATGGGGGCGACCCAGTCCCTGGCACACGGGCGCGCTTGCTTTCAGCGCCTGGTGGAAGAGTGAGGTTAGCATGCAGTGGGGCCAGTGGCATTTAGTTCAGTTAACACACTCTTGGTGACTACTACTACTGACTATGCCAGGCCCTCTTCCAAACTCCTAGATGCAAAGTTGCTACCTCCCCAGAGCTCACAGTGTCCTGCAGGCCTGGGGACTAGGAGGGAGTGTGACTACTGGACATCAGGGCCCACTTTCTTGCATCATCTGGAATAGCAGAATAAAAAATAATAGGGGGTGAAGTGGGCTTTGGGGCTGGGTCAAGAGTAGCAGGCGACAAACTTTCCTGGGGACCTGGATTGAGCATCTTTCTCTCTACCCCAGGGTACACGGTGCAGGTGGGCAGTGCCATCCTGCACCCCACGGACATCACCATTGTGACAGGTGCCCCGCGGCACCGACACATGGGCGCTGTCTTCTTGCTGAGCCAGGAGGCAGGCGGAGACCTGCGGAGGAGGCAGGTGCTGGAGGGCACGCAGGTGGGCGCCTACTTTGGCAGCGCCATTGCCCTGGCAGACCTGAACAACGATGGGTGAGAATCTAAGGACATCCCCCGGGGCCAGGGAGAGAGGTGGGGGAGCACAGGTTGTGAAAAACCAGGAGAGTCAAGACATGAATCTGAGGCAAGATGTACTATTGTTTTTTTTTTTTTTTTTTTTTTACAGGCAGAGTGGACAGTGAGAGAGAGAGACAGAGAGAAAGGTCTTCCTTTGCCGTTGGTTCACCCTCCAATGGCTGCCGCGGCTGGCGCGCTGCGGCCGGCACACCGCGCTTGTCCGATGGCAGGAGCCAGGTGCCAGGTGCTTTTCCTGGTCTCCCCATGGGGTGCAGGGCCCAAGCACCTGGGCCATCCTCCACTGCACTCCCGGGCCACAGCAGAGGGCTGGCCTGGAAGAGGGGCAACCGGGACAGAATCCGGCACCCCGACCGGGACTAGAACCCGGTGTGCCGGTGCCGCAAGGCGGAGGATTAGCCTGTTGAGCCACAGCACCAGCCATGATGTACTATTGTTGAACAATCCAATCATCCTTTTCTTTATCTTCATCCTTTTTACATATAATGTTGTATATTTTTCTTAAATATATATCTAAGGTTAAATGTCATTATACCCACATTATTTGACATTTTATTACAAGAAGTGGTCATATATGTATCTAGAAGCATCTTTTGTTTTAAAGTTTATTCTCTGTATTGTGGGATGACCAACCAACATAGCCATCTTTCTTACATTTTTGCATATCTTTTTCTTGTACTTTATCAGCTTTTTATATATTTGAGTTAAATTTTTTTAACTCAGCTCAGGGAAGTGGAGGTTTTGCACTTGCGTGTTTGTTTGTGTATGTGCTGTTTGTTGAGATTTGTGATCTGACTTCACGGGAGTCTGGGTATTTGCATGTCATTTGCATGACACCTGCACTTGTTTGTCTGTGCCTGCCATTTGTAGCCAGGGCTCCAGGGGATGGGGGCTGTTTGGGGTGATCTGTGCCTGTATAGCTTCCCCATGACATGTGTGTTCCACCTGGGGGGTCATTTGCCGTTGCCATGTTCTCGTGACCTGTGGCCAGGGGTGCCGCTTGCACTGCCTGGCACCTTAACACAATCGTGCCTGTTGAACAGGAATTATGCTGTGTGCTGGCGGCCAACCTCACATGCCTGCTCCTCCTCCTCTCCTGCGCAGGTGGCAGGACCTCTTGGTGGGTGCTCCCTACTACTTCGAGCGGAAGGAGGAGATAGGGGGCGCCGTCTACGTCTTCATGAACCAGGCAGGCACTTCTTTCCCTGCCCATCCCTCCCTCCTTCTTCACGGCCCCAGTCGCTCCGCCTTCGGCTTCTCCGTGGCCAGCATTGGTGACATCAACCAGGATGGATTCCAGGGTAGGAACCAGCACCCCTCCTCCCCACCCCGTCTCCCCTCTGACCCAGTGCCAGCTGCATCCCAAGCTTGACGGGCCCACAGAGGAGACAGGATGGGGCTCAACCTGTGGAGCTCAGAGTGAGATACTGCTAGGGGGAGCAGAGGGGAGCCGGTAGACCTCCTGGAGGAGGAGGTATGTGGCTGGTCAGTGGCGACTGGGCTGAGTTCACACTGGAGAAGAGTTGGAGGGACAGAGGGATAGGAGAGCTGACTGCCTTGAAGTGCTCATTCTGAAGGGGGTTGTGAGACGGTTGGGGGTCGGCAGTAAGGCTGGGGGCAGCCCAAGAATGTAGTGTAGAAGGAGCAGATGATTGGGGCTGGGATGGGTGGGAGCTGTTGGTAATAGGGGTCATCTTTAGTGCTGTGTGGGACCTGGGGACCAATTAATCAAAAAGAGGGTGTCAGGGAGAGATCACTGGGTTGAGCCTAGTTCCCATAGAAAGGTGGAGTTATGGGGAGAGAGAGAGAGAGAGAGAGAGAGATCTTCCATCCATTGGTCCACTCCCTAAATGGCCACAACAACCCAGGCTGGGCCAGGCTGAAGCCAGGAACCAGAAGCTTCTTCCAGGTCTCCCACGTGGGTGCAGGAGCCCAAGCACTTGGGCACCTTCTGCTGCTTTCCCAGGTGCATTAGCAGGGGCTCACTGGCGCTTAGACACAGCACAGCAGTGTCACAGATGGCAGCCTAATCCACTGTGCCACAAAGCCGGCCCTTAGACTTTTAAGTTTTGACACTTTAAGGCCACTAAGTGTTCCGATTTTAATCCCCGCCCTGATGTGAGACAGAGGTATGCTTCAGTATCCTCCTCTGGACTCATTGTGCGACTGAGTTTTCTGGGTCTGTTTGCTCATCTACAAAGTGGGGACGAAATACACACCCTGCGGCAGTCTGGTGGGAGTTAACTGAGATGAATCTCGACCGATTCCTGGCAGAGTCCCCGGTGACACACCTCCTTCTGACCCTGCCGGAAGGTATCATTAGAAGAGGTCAGGGTGTTTGGCATGCCCACATCCTATGTCAAAGCGCCTGGGTTCCAGTCCCAGCTCCATTTCTGATTCCAACTTCCTGGTAATTTACACCCTGGGAGGCAGCAGGTGATGACTTAGGTACTTGGATCCCTGCCACCCATGTGGGAGACACAGATTGAGTTCCCAGCACCTGGCTTCTGCCTGGCCTGGCGCCATCTGTTGGGCATTTAGGGAGTGAACCAGCGGAGGGAAGATCTCTTGTCTGTCTCTGTCTCTCTGCCTTTCAAATGAATGAGTAAATAAAAGTTTAAAGAGGCGGGGTGTCTGGAGGTGGAAGGCATTGTAATAAGGGGGAAAGCACTTTTTTTAAAATGCTGGGCTGCTGTGAGCACTGCCTGGCAGGGTGAGGTCAGTGCCATGCCAGGCTCTGTGGCCCGAAGGACAGGCAGGCAGCTGCCGGGCCTGGAGGGCCTGGGTGACCCCCTCCTCCCCTCTTTCCCAGACATTGCTGTGGGAGCCCCATTCGAGGGCTTGGGCAAAGTGTACATCTACCACAGCAGCTCCGGGGGGCTCCTCCGACAGCCCCAGCAGGTATGGATGGACGGGGATGCACCTGCTGCCCCCGCCGGCTGAGGTGGGCCTTCCCCCCTTTCCCTCACTCACCCTTCCTTGCTGCCCTGAGCCTTACTCCCTAGACCCTCTCCCTACCACTCCCCCCTGCTCCCAGGTAATCCATGGAGAGAACCTGGGACTGCCCGGCTTGTCCACCTTTGGCTACTCCCTGAGCGGGCAGATGGACGTGGACGAGAACTTCTACCCAGACCTGCTAGTGGGGAGCCTGTCGGACCGCATCGTGCTGCTGCGGTGAGCCAGGGGACAGTGGGCGGGCTCCTTGCTCTCCTCTGTCCCCGTGTGTGTGTGTGGAGGCCCGCACCTGTCCATCGTCAGCACCAGGCTCTCGGAAGCCTGCGTCTTGGCCTTGGCCTGGGGCAAGCGGGAAGCACTGATCTCTGGTTCTGATGTCTGCGCAGGGCCCGGCCTGTCATCAACATTCTCCACCGGACCTTGGTGGCCAGGCCAGCGGTGTTGGACCCTGCGCTCTGCACAGCCACCTCCTGGTGAGCGTCTCAGGCCCTGCTGTGCCCCCCACCCCTCCTCGTGTGTGGCAGGCGCAGGAAGGGGCCCAGTTTCCAATCCCTCCCTGACAACTGCTGACAGCCTACCTTTGCAGGTGTGATTCTGTGGTCAGCAGGGCTAGCCCTCCCTGCAAAGCAAACTTCCTCGTGGGAGATGGTGCACAGTGATTGGGGAGGGACTGCCTGGTTCAAATCCCAGCCCAGCAGTTGCAGGGACAGGGCTGGGCTGTGGGGAGTGAGGTCCCAGAGGAAGAGAGAAGAGGGGTGCACTTAGGTGGACGGATGTGGGGAAGGAGGGAGAGTCACCTTGTGCAAATTATCGATCTCTCTGGGTCTCGGATTTCTTGCCTGTAAAACAGAGTTCATAACTAATTCACAGGGCTGTAGTAATAATTAAAAGAGATTATCTATCAAAAGTCCTTAGCACAGCGCCCTGTGCACCCTACGTGCTCAAAGAACGTGAGTTGCTCAGAAAGTGAGGACACTGATGGCCGTGACCCCCCGGTCTTTGTGTAAATGAGGACCTGGGGTAGAAGGCAAAGGGGGGCAGGGCAGAGAAGCAGGGAGTGGGGCGTAGTAGGAGACATGGGTTCAAGACTGGTTGAGGCCACTAACCTCCTGACAACTCCAGACAGGTCTCTCTGTCCCCCCGAGCCTCAGTTTCCCCTTTGGTGGCCTCTAACCTGTTTCCCATGGCTGTAGTGGAAATGGCATGGATGGGGCCAGGGACACTGCAGATCAGCTTTGTGGACTCCTCAGTTTTGTCCTTGCCTGTCCCCAGAAGGGCACTGGTTTCCCTTTGTCCAGTACAGGGCCGAGAGCCAGGGCTGGGTATCTGTGTCCTGGGGCGACCGGGCCTTCCTGTAACCGCCCCCTCCCCACCCCCAGTGTACAGGTGGAGCTGTGCTTTGCTTACAACCAGAGTGCTGGGAACCCCGACTACAGGCGAAACATCAGTGAGTGCAGGGGCGCGGGCGCGGCGGCGTGCCTCGCGCTGGCCGCCGGCTGACCCGTCCTGTCTGCCTGCAGCCCTGGCCTACACGCTGGAGGCCGACCGGGACCGCCGCCCGCCGCGGCTTCGCTTTGCGCGCAGCCAGTCAGCTGTCCTCCATGGCTTCTTCTCCATGCCCGACACTCGCTGCCAGACGCTGGAGCTGCTCCTGATGGTAAGAGGAGCGGCCTGGGAGAAGGCAGTCTGTAGGGCGCAGCACCCGGCGCGAGGTAGAGGGGAGGTACCGAGCCTGGGGGTGAGCAGGACAACAAAGGTCTTAGCGCCTCTGAGCCTAGCTGAGGGACCTCTCAGCTCAGCTCTGGGAGAAGGGGCAAGTACTGTCCCTCTCTGGGACATCAGGGCGGACCGGAAGAGCCCAGCCCCCCTTAGAGGGACCGCTGGGGAAGATTCCCATCTCCTCACTGCGGAGTGGCATCAAGACGGTATAGTCTCAACTTGGCGATCAGTCCAGACGGGCCTCCGGCCGAACTGGGGGGCTGTCAGGATGGAGGGGTCCCCGGCGCCTCCCTGGGTCTCGGGCTGGTGTGAGGATTCCACTGGGGCTCAGCTCACCCTCCCTCCCCAGGACAACGTCCGCGACAAACTCCGCCCCATCGTTATCTCCATGAACTACTCGTTACCCCTGCGGATGCCGGAGCGCCCACGTCTGGGGCTGCGGTCCCTGGATGCCTACCCGGTCCTCAACCAGGCACAGACCCTGGAGAACCACACAGAGGTGAGCGGGGTCCGGGCCCGGCCGGGGGCCGCTGCGTATGTGTGTGTGGGTGGGGGGGGTGCTCCCGCTCACGCCCCGGCCACCCCCAGGTCCAGTTCCAGAAGGAGTGCGGGCCGGATAACAAGTGCGACAGCAACCTGCAGATGCGGGCGGCCTTCGTTTCCGAGCAGGGGATGCCAATGAGCAGGTGGGCCCCGGGCGGCGCTGATTGGCCAAGGGATGGCGGGGCTTCATTGGCTGGCAGGATTTGGGGGCGGGGCCTCCCCGGCTAAGAGAGGAGCCTCATAGCGAGGCCAACTTGAATTAGAGGGGCGTTATTAGACCCGGTAGGATGACCAGAAAGGTGACTTTCTCCTAAAGGTAGGGCCTGGCTGTCCGTCCCAGGTTTCCTCCCCTAGTACACCCAAGGGGCGGGGGCTAGCGCTCCGGGGCGGGGCGGAGGCGGGGCTTTAGGCTGAGGCCGGGGCTCCTCCCCTCAGGCTCCAGTACAGCAGGGACGTCCGCAGACTGCTCCTGAGCATCAACGTGACCAACGCCCCGAGCCGGGAGCGGGCCGGAGAGGACGCCCACGAGGCGCTGCTCACGCTGGAGGTGCCGCCCGCCCTGCTGCTGTCTTCAGTGCGCCCGGTGAGTGCCCGCTGGCCGGCTCAGCGCCCACGCCGCGGTGCTCTGCATTTGCACCCCACTACGCACGCCATCTGCAGGTCATCCTTTGCCGCGTGCCGCCCTGCTCTGGGCTGGGCCTCGTCGCTCGCCTGCAGCTTCTCGGCTGCCTGGCGACCTCGGTTCGACTTCTCTGCCCTGTCTAGGGCTTTTGACCCTGCACCCAGAGGGGACCGAGGACGGGGCCTCCCGGACCCCACTCTGAACCCACTCCTCTTCTTTCCTCAGGCGGGGACCTGCCAGGCTAATGAGACCATCTTGTGCGAGCTGGGGAACCCCTTCAAGCGGAACCAGAGGGTGAGCCCCGGCCACGCCCTCCCAGTCTAGGTGGCTCCCAGGCTGCTCCTCCCACCAGCTCCTGTCTTGTTTGTGCATACCTGCTTTGCAGGCTTCCTTGAAGCAAAGAGCCAGAGCCTGAGCCAGAGCCCTAGGGTGGGGGTGGAGATCCAGGTGGGGGCAGGAAAAGGCCCAGAGTCAGAAAAAAATGGGGCCGTGGCGGGGGGTACATGCACACAGCTACAGCAGGCAGAGGGGAGGAAGCACCTACCCTATCGTGCTGGCTTTTGTGTGATGTACTTCTCACGACTCCTGAGGCCCAGATGCCATCTTACATCTGACCCTGTGACAGATGGAGCTGCTCATCGCCTTCGAAGTCATCGGGGTGACCCTGCACACACGGGACCTCCAGGTGCAGCTGCAACTCTCCACGTGAGTGGCCTCAAGGAGCCAGGCCGGGCTCGGGGCCGCAGGGTCCTGGGTCTCCTTCGGACCTCCTGCGTTCCCTCCCCAGGTCGAGTCACCAGGACAACCTGCAGCCCATGACCCTCAGTCTGCTGGTAGACTACACGCTCCAGGCCTCGCTCAGCATGTGGGTACTGCTCCCTCCACTGCAGATCCAGACTGCGGGCCCGAGCCGGGGTCTCCTTGTCCCCAGGGTGTCCCCTCAGCTCCTCTGAGCCTCCTCCTGGCCTATCCTCAGGCTCCCACTCCTCCAGGTCATGCCCCCCAGGTCACCAGGGTGATTGCTGTGACACCGCTGTAAAGCAGGGGGAGCGGAGGGACCCGCCACCCTGGGCCTAAGGTGTTGGCCCCTCCCATTTCCTGAGAGCTCACTGCTAAGCACCTGCGTCCATCACCTCACTGTCTTCTCATGTCTGCCCTGTGACGCGTTAGCTGCTGTTAACCCCAGGGAAACCCTGACTTGGAAAAGCTCAGTTACTTGCTTGGGGCCACATGGCTGGTAGAGGCGTGGCTGGGGTTTGTGTTCAGATGTACCTGATGTCAGAGGGGTGGCAGTGAACCAGGCTCAGCACCCACCCCCTCTGCCAGTGCCCAGCCTCCTGTGCCCAGCGACTGTAGCATCTTTCCTACCCTCAGGATGAATCACCGGCTACAAAGCTTCTTTGGGGGGACAGTGATGGGGGAGGCTGGCATGAAAACTGCAGAAGACGTGGGGAGTCCCCTCAAGTATGAATTCCAGGTACGGGGGCCTGTGGAGTCCAGGCCTGGGGGCTCCTGGATGGGAGAGGGGTCTGTTCGGAGCCTGGAGCCTGAGGCTGGGAAGGTTGGGGGGCTGGGGAGATGGAAGTGGCTTCCCAGGAGATAGTGACCGTGACACCTCTCGTCCTAACAGGTGGGCCCAATGGGAGAGGGGCTGGCGGCCCTGGGGACCCTCATCCTGGGTCTGGAGTGGCCCTATGAAGTCACCAATGGCAAATGGCTGCTGTACCCCACCGAGATCACCATCCATGGCAATGGGTCTTGGCCCTGCCAGCCACCTGGAGACCTCATAAACCCACTCAACCTCACTCTCTCCGTAAGTTCACCATCAGGGTCTTCCATTTGCAGCTCATTCGCAGGCTGCAGGATGAAGGCCAGTGTTTCCCCTCCCTCCCCTCATAACCTGCCCTGGGAGGCTGCCGGTCCCCTCTGTCCTCTCCCTTGCTCCCAAACCTCCCTCTGCCTTCCCAGCAAATCTCCTCTTGCCCCTCAGGACCCTGGGGACAGGCCACCCTCTCCGCAGCGCAGACGGCGGCAGCTGGACCCGGGGGGAGATCAGGGGCCCCCGCCCATCACTCTGGCTGCTGCCAAAAAAGCCAAATCGGAGACTCTGCTGGTGAGAGGATTGCACCCACTCTGTCCCAGGGTGCAGGGGCAGTGAGGGACGTGCAAAGCAAGGGAGAGCGGGACCCCTCTTGGGGAGAGCCCGATCTGATGAGGCACCACGGCACAGCCCTCAGGAGCCTCCAGACAGAGGGGCAGAGTAGCTGCAGTCCTTAGAGGGTGCCCCACTCTGATGTGGGGGAGGGTCCAGTACAGTCTTCTCCCAAAGGAGGAGACCCTGGCTGTCTCCCAGCCACCCTGGAGGCATGTGGCTGCTCAAAGCCTTGAACTTTAGGGCTGGGGAGTGGAGAGGGGCAGGAGGATGTGTGGGCTGGGAAGGGAGGAGGAACAGGCTTGGGAGGGCTGGCGGAAGCCTGGCAGGGTGGAAAGGTGGGAACTGGCATGAGCAGAGGCTCAGGGTGGTGGTGGGGGCTAGGGAGGGGTGCCAGGGCAGTGGGGACCAGATTTCATGTTCTCCATGTTCCTGGCATGATATGAGCTTGGCCTGAAGACTGTATAAACATGTAAGTGGCGGGGGATGGCAGGTCAGGGGAGTGTGCACAGTGACAGGATGACATGAGACCCCCTTCCGGTCACCCAGGGGTGGGATGCAGCCCAGGAGGGGTGGCAGGTGAGGAGAGAAGCATGGGCGCCTGAGACCCACACTGTGTCACGTCTTGTGTTGCCCACCTGCTCACCTCAGACCTGTGCCAATGGCCGTGCCCGCTGTGTGTGGCTGGAGTGCCCCATTCCTGATGCCCCCACTGTCACCAACGTAACTGTGAACGCACGGGTGTGGAACAGCACGTTCATTGAGGTCAGTGCCCCAGGCTGGGTGTCCCCACTGCCACCTGGCCGGATGGGGAGGCCAACAGGGAAGGGTGGGAGTGAGGCCAGGGTCCCAGCAAGGCGCCGTGCATGCGTGCATGTGTGGCACAGCATCAATTTCACTCACAGTGGCGTGGCTGTGGCTGTCGCCCGTGTCAGTGTTAGGTTTGTGCATCTGTCTGTGGACACATCCGTGATGCTTATCTCCAGCCAAGGTGACTGTCTCCCCCGTGTCCATTTTTTGGCCTCGCGTCCATTACTCTTGGTCTCAGGGCCTTTGCCCATGCCGTTGCTGCCCCTGGAATGCCAGTTTCCTCTGTGCTGTCTCTGTGTGCACCTGTATCAGCCCTCAAGGTCTCCAGCAGCTCATTTACCACCTGTGAGACCTTTTATGACATTGCCAGCTGAAAATGACCCCCTGCCTTGGACATGCACATAATGCTCTCAGAATGCCACTTCCGAGATACGCCACTTGTCACATGGTCCAGCCAGTGACTCGGCCAGCCCTCCCCGTGCCACCTGGACCAAATGTCTTCTGTCTGTGAATGATCTGTTCAGCTTCGTGAGCCATATGGTTTCTGTTGCCACCACTTCTGCCCTGTAGTAACCAAGCCGCGTAACCAACCATGGATCTGGCTGTGTGCCCAAACTACTTTGCTTCCCAAAGCAGGAGCTAGACCAGATTCTGCCCACAGGCATGACCTAGACTCTGACCTTCATGGTCTCTGCTGGCCCTCAGCACACACAGGACCTGACACAGAAATGAATGGACAACGCGCACTTGCTCATGGAGGAGAGACCTGGCAGACAGGCCAGGGGTGCTGTTTAAGGGTGCTGCCTGGTATGAGGGTCCCAGAAGTAGGGGTGATTGGGTCAGGAGGGAGGCTCAGAGGGGCTCCAGCTGCATCTTTGGACCTGCCTCTTCCCCCTCCAGGATTATAGAGACTTTGACCGGGTCAGGGTGGATGGCTGGGCCACCCTGTTCCTGCGAACCAGTGTTGCTACCATCAACATGGAGAACAAGACCACGTGGGTGAGTGAGTGTGCTAACGGGCAACAGACTTTGGGCTCCTTTTAGAAGCCCGTGGATACACATTGGCTGTGTGATTCTCAATTCTGTTTTTGTTTTATGGGTTTTTGTTTGTTTGATTGATTTACTTGAAAGTCAGAGTTACAAAGAGAGAGGGAGAGACAGAGAAAGGAATCTTCCATCCACTGGTTCACTCTTCCCAGGTAGCCACAATGGCCAGTGCTGGGTCAGGCCAGAGCCGGGAGCCAGGAGATTTATCCAGATCTCCCATGCAGGTGGCAGGGGCCCAAGAACTTGGGCCAACTTCTGCTGCTTTAACCTAGCTGTTAGCAGAGAGCTGGATGGAAAGTGGAGCAGCGGGGACTCCAACGGGCACCCATATGATATTCTGGCATTGCAGGCAGTGACTTTACCCACTGCACCACAATACCGGCCCCTGGTTCTCCACTTTGACAGCACCTGGAAGCTTCTGGAGGACCTCTGGTGTCTGGACCATACCCCAGAGCAATTACCCCTGAATCTCCAGGAGTGGGGCCCAAGTATCGGAGGGTTGAGTACCCCCAGGGGCACTAACCAGCGGCCAGGGTTGAAAACCACTGCCATAGCTTCCTTGTCCGCACAGCAGCTCCGTGGAGAGTAGGGGCTGGGGGTGGATCTCTGTTTTCCTCTGGGCTGAGAGCACTGAAGCCAGAGACATGGAGTGACCTGTCCCAAGGGGCACAGCTTGTCAGGGCCTGGGGCCTGGGCCTCCAGGTGGTCATGTCCCCGATGGACATGCGAGCCTTCTGGCCACCGGCAATTAAGAGTAAGGAGCAGGATAATAAGGCGAACAAGTGAGGGTCATGGGGGGGGGGAGCTCCACCTTTGTAGATAAAGCAATTGCCTACACACCAGAAATGGCCAGAGCCAGACAGTTGTCAGGGCCTGGAAGAGAAGTCAGGGAGTTCTGGAGCCTCAAGCACAATGTGGAATCCCAAGTCCCTGGGTTTCCTACACACTGGCAATAGCTCACCAAAAACACGGTGGAAAACATCCCACTCCAAGCTCACACAGCATCCAGGAATAAACATACCAATGAATGTGCCACCAAAAGTGAGGGAAAGAGGTCAGTGTGATCAAGTTCAAGTTGCCCCCCCCCCCTTTTTTCAAAGATTTATTTTATTTGAAAGCTAGAGTTACACAGAGAGAGGGACAGATAGAGAGACCTTCCATCGCTGGTTCACTCTCCAAACTGTGAAAACAGCAGGGGCTGGACCAGGCCAAAGCCAAGGCCTGGAACTCCATGTGGGTCTCCCATGTGGGTGGTAGGGGCCCAAGCCCTTGGGCCATCTTCTGCTGCTCTCCCAGAAACATTAGCAGGCAGCTGGATAGGAAGTGGAGCAGCTGGGAATTGAGCCAGTGTGCATATGGGATGCCGGCGTCACAGGCAATGGCTTAATCCATGGCACCACAACGCGGGTCCCAAATTGTCACATCTTCCCAAATAATCCCAGGCCTAGTAGGATCAGGAAACTTGAGTAATATTCTGAAACTTGATTCCAAGTTATATCTTGAAGAATAAACCTGATAAAATTGATAACAATATTTTGAAAAGGATGTGAGTGGGATATTAGGAGTCACATATAGGGAGATGAATGGTTAGGTACATTTGGGGACATTTTCTAAGATAAATTAATATAGTAAGAAGAGGTTGGAAAAGGGCCAAAATACCAAGAAACAATGGAAATTTACTTTATGATACAAATGGTGCTTTCAATCAGTAGACAAAGGTAGACTGTTAAATAGTGTTAGAACACCACAGTTAGCAAATGCAGACAAATCCCTACCTCATGCTATAAATAAAATAATTCCACTTGAATTCAATGAAATATTTAAATGTTGAATTAAAACCCAATATGCCAAAATAAAATGCAGAGAATAGTTGAACAGTGATCTTTAATTTCAGGGAGAGTGAACTGTTATTAAACTCAGGAGTCACAGAGGGAAAAACCTGACAAATGAGACTCCGTGAGAACTTAAATCTGTATATAACAAAAGCGATGGTAAAGAAACTAAAAGGGTGAATGATGTTCACTCTGTTGAAAAGTTCACAGCACATAGGACAAAGTGCCGATCCAGATTCTAATATAGAGAGACAAAATGGATAAATAGACAGTGTAATAGGGTGAAATACAAATGATCAGCATACTCATAAACAAAAATAACAGAAGCTAGATTTTGTGCTGCCTATCTGATCGGAAAATACTAAAAAGAATAAAGCCATCTGCCGTTGATGGGGTGGAGAGAAATGCCCCTGCCTGGAGCACACGCGGGTGGATTCTTTTTGAAGATGCGTTTGTCAATATCCATGAAAATTTAAAATGCCCGTTCCCTTGGGTCCAGCACATGGTAATAGACCTGGAGCGGGGAACAGACAAGTATGCCGAGACGGAGACAGGGCGGTACCTGAGGGTATTACTACTCCTGGTAGAACATTGGAAACCGCCGTGCCTTTTAGGAGGAGACTGGTTCGAAACGTAAGGGCACATTTCCTACAGTGACTGTGCTGTCCTCAGAGGCGCTGAGGCTGATGCGGGGCACCCAACACGGAAAAGAAGCAGGGTGCAGAAGAGGGTGTGTGGCAGGAGCCGGTTCACGTGCGTGATCTGCCTGGGACCGCAGGGCACGAGGTGCAGCAGAGAGTCCAGAGGCAGTTACGTCCAGACAGCAAAATGACAGAACCTTTTGTCTTCATAGCATCTGCATTTAAAAAAAAATCCAAGTAATTTCAAAAGATGTGAAATCACGTATAGTTAGAAAAATTCATGGATACAAGAGATACTTCAAAGGGTTTATGGGAAACAGAATTAAATGATAAGTCTACTTGGATGCATGCAAGTCTATTTTAAAGACTTATTTATTTTACTTGAAAGAGTTACACAGAGAAGGAGAGGCAGAGGAGAGAGAGAGAGAGAGAGAGAGGTCTTCCATCTGCTGGTTCACTCCCCAAGCAGCCACAATGGTCGGAGTTGCGCCAATCGGAAGCCAGGAGTCAGGAGCCTCTTCCAGGTCTCCCAAGCAGGTGCAGGGGCCCAAGGACCTGGGCCATCTTCCACTGATTTCCCAGGCCACAACAGAGAGCTGGATCGGAAGAGGAGCAGCTGGGACTAGAACCAGTGCCCAAATGGGATGCCGGCACTGCAGGTGGCGGCTTTACCCGCTACACCAAAGCACCGGCCCCAACATGCAAGTCTATTTTAAAATCCAGGCATAGCTTTTTGTAATTTGCATTTCCCATGAACTGTTTGAATAGCCCTTATATACACAGATTTCAAAATGTTTGGCATCAAAATAAATTTATATTTTAATTTCATTTTCAAAGAACTTTTTAAAAAATACCCTGGGGCTGGCGCTGTGGCGCAGTAGGTTAAAGCCCTGGCCTGAAGCGCCGGCATCCCATATGGGCGCCGGCATCCCATATGGGTGCTGGTTCTAGTCCTGACTGCTCCTCTTCTGATCCAGCTCTCTGCTATGGCCTGGGAAAGCAGTGGAAGATGGCCCAAGTCCTTGGGCCCCTGCACCAGCGTGGAAGACCTTGAAGAAGCTCCTGGCTTCAGATCAGCACAGCTCCGGCCGTTGTGGCCATCTAGGGAGTGAACCAATGGATGGAAGACCTCTCTCCTCTTTCTGTGTAACTCTGACTTTCAAATATAAATTAATAAATACTTTTAAAAATAAATAAAAGGTACCCTCATACATACGAGCGGGTCTTCAAAAAACATTCGTGAGAATTGCACATTATGAAAAATGTGCATGGGTTAAAAATTTTTTGCACCAAAATAAACTTACCTTTTAATTGTTTCTCTATGAAGGTTTTGAAGTTACCGTGTATGTACACACACACACACACACACACACAAACACACTCCTTTATAGGGAAATAGAATGGCTGTATATGCAATGCACTCTTCTGGGGCTTTTTTGGTAAATATTTGTGGAGCTGTGTAGCGGGTGTGGCTCTCAGCACTTCACTCGTATTAAATGCCTCTAACCTTCCCAGCAACCTGTGAGGTAGGTATTTTTGGAATTCCCATCCTGCAGACGGACAACAGAGGTTAAGTAGCTGGCGCCAGGTCACACAGCCTGTGACTGACACCGCCAAGGTCAGGTAGTCTGGCTCCAAACCCAGGCTTGCGGTCGTTGTGCCTCTGAGGTAGCCACTATGACCCCCTTATGGGAGAGTAACGGAGATCCAGAGAGGCGGTCCGCCTGGGAGCCAGCTCCCGGGTGTCGGCGCCGCGGGCGGAGGCTCTTTCCAGCCCCTGGCTGCCCCCTACTGGCAGCGGGTCAAACGGCAGGGTCCTAGGCCTCGTGGACTCCGGAGCGCGAGTCCCGAGCCTACTCCTGGCTGAGTCCCCTCTGCCTCCGGCCCCCCGCAGTTCTCCGTGGACATCGACTCGGAACTGGTGGAGGAGCTGCCCGCCGAGATCGAGCTGTGGCTGGTGCTTGTGGCCGTGGGCGCGGGGCTGCTGCTCTTGGGGCTGATCATCCTGTTACTGTGGAAGGTTCGGACCCCAACCCCGCTCCTGCCCTCGCACCCTCATCCCACCGTCCACCCTCATCCCACCGTCCACCCTCCGCATTTGCATCCTACCCCACCCTGCCCCGTGGCCGGCCCCCTTGCCCCCCAGCTGCCAGCCACCCCCTGCAGGGCCCGGTCCCCAGTGCTGCCCACCCTGACGTCCCAGCGCCCCCTGATGGCCCTCCCGCCTCCTCCCCTGCAGTGCGGCTTCTTCAAGCGAGCCCGCACTCGCGCCTTGTATGAAGCTAAGAGGCAGAAGGCGGAGATGAAGAGCCAGCCGTCAGAGACGGAGAGGCTGACCGACGACTACTGAGGGGGGCAGCCCCCGCCCCCGGCCCACCCGGGTAACACGGCCTCCACGCCTCCTCCCAGGGCCTCTCCCTCTGTTCTGTCTGCACTTCTTCCGCTAGGGGGCCCCCTCTCACCCCGCCTGAGATCTGGCCCCTCCCTGCAAGCCCATGCTCTGGCTCTCCCCAGCCTCCCCTGCTGAGCCCCTAAGGCACCTGGGACCCCAAGAAGGAGCCATTGCCTTCTGGGGACTGGGGAGAGATCACGGCCAAGGCTGGAGGAGCTGTCCATAATAGTCCTAGACCCCCATCGACCCGCGGGACCCAGCAATTTCCCTCCGAGACAACCAGCTTGCTCACTGTCCCCTGCGCTTTCTTGGCCATGCCATCAGCACCCTGCAGCTGCCCCTGTCTCCATCTGCCGCCTCCTCCCTTTGCCTTCCTCAACTCCTCCTCCTTCCTCAGGGGTCTGCACTGGGGCGGCTCTTCTCCCTGTCTTGTTGCAGGGAGGTGGGGATGCGTTTGAGGTCCTGGCTTTGCGGACCCCCAAGTGGGGGGAGGAAGCAGCCATCCCCTCCTCCCCTTGCTCCCAAGGCTGGAAGCCAATGCTCTGTCTCTTCCTTGCCACCTCCAGTGTGACTTCTTCAAGCGGACAGGCTACTACCGGATCATGCCCAAGTACCACGCGGTGCGGATCCGGGAGGAAGAGCGCTACCCGCCTCCTGGGAGCACTCTGCCCACCAAGAAGCACTGGGTGACCAGCTGGCAGACTCGGGACCGATACTACTGATGCCCTCCCCCTGCCCACTGCCAGGGCCCCCTTCCCTCCTATTTATCGTGAGTTATGCCCCTGGCCAGCCGCAGGCCTCTGCCCGTGGCTGACGCACAGGAGGCCTGGGCCTGGACCTTGCAGCACCAAGCACCCTGCAGCCCTGCGCCCTGGACACGCATGGGGCCTGCTGTTGTGGCCCGAGCCTCTGCACTGTGGAGGCCACACGGACCTGCCCTGTCCCAGCCTCCACCTGTGCCAAAACCAAGCCACAGGGTCACCACTAGCGCCAGCCCCACGTGGTGGTGACCCCTCCCCCACTCACACTGGATCCATCCTGGGCCACTGTCACTGGAGGGACTTGGCTGTCCAGAGGAAAACTACTGACAGGGAGCAGCGTGCTGGGACCCATGCATCGCTGGACCCGGCCATGGAACTGCAAGGAAGGTCCCGGCAGGGCCTTCTCTCCTGGGCCACCAGCTGGGCCAGCAAGCGAGGCGGGGGTACAGAGGAGATGCCACTACTGAACTGCCACCCCGTCTCGGTCCCAGACACAGCCAGCCTGGAAAGGCTGCAGTCCCCGAGGGAGGGAGCAACGCCAGAATGGAGACCCGGCTGATCAAGCCCCAAGCTGCCTCCTTCCCCGCCGCTGACTACGGGTCCAGGGCCTAGAGTGCTGCTCCTGGCTGCCCTTGGCCTTCAGAGCTGAGCTGACTGCCTCCACAGGCTGCAGCCCAGGCTGGTAATCTGCTCCGCCCCTCTCCCAGTCCACGGTACTGTAGCAGGGGAGCTCCTCCCCCTCCTCGTGCCTTCTTTGTACAGAGGCTTCTCATGGTGACCAATAAACAGCTCCCTGTTTGTACGCGCGGCTTCCGCCCCCTTCCCAGCCTGTGCTGTCTCCCTGCTGACGCTGAGTGCACAGAGCTGGCGTGTGTGTGTGTGTGTGTGTGTGTGTGTGTGTGTGTGTATGTGTGGAGGGGGTTGGAGGGGCTCCTCCTCCCTGAGATCCAGGACCTAAGATGAGGGCGGAGCTGGGATGGGATCTGGAGCCAGAGCTGAGCTGGAGAGGGCGCTGGCCCAGGGAGGGAGCAGGGCAGAGTGGTGTGCTAAGATGGGTCTAGAAGAAGCTGGAGCTGTTCCCAGGGAACCGGCAGGACTGGCTTGATCAAGCGGTCAGAAGGGGAAGCAGTGACCCAAAACTGCCAAGACCAGAAGGGCACAGGGTCCATCTCCTAGGGAGTATCCCAGGCTGCTCAGCACTGGGCCTACGAGCCCTGTCCTTTGCTCCCCAATGCCTCCTGGGGTTCTGGGTGCACCCGCATGGGAGACCAAGAGGAAGCACCTGGCTCCTGGCTTCGGATTGGTGCAGCGCGCCGGCTGTAGCGGCCGTTTGGGGGGTGAACCAATGGAAGGAAGACCTTCCTCTCTGTCTCTCTCACTGTCTAACTCTGCCTGTCCAAAAAAAAAAAAAAAGTGGAGTTGGGACTCAAACCCAGGTCCTTGGCTATGGGAAGTGAGTGTCCAAACTACATGTCTTTTATATATATATATTTAATTTTTACTTATTTGAAAGCACAGTGGGAGAGAGAGAGAGAGAAAGAGAGAGAGAGAAGACCTAGAGAGAGGTCCAGTTGCTTGTTCACTCCCCCCCAATAGCCATATAGACCAGGGCTGAGCCAGGCCAAAGCCCAGGAGCTCAGAACTCTATCCATGTCTCCCAGGTGGGTGGCTGGGATCCAAGCACTTGGGTCATCTCCCCTGCTATCCCAGTGCATTAGCAGGGAGCTGGATCAGACTCCAACTGGCGCTCCCATATGGGATGCCAGCATCACAGGCAGCGGCTGAATCCACTACACCACAGTGCGGGCCCCGGCTGATTATCTTAACCGCGGCTCCAAGCACAGGCCCCTCCATGGCTTCTGTGGCCTAAGCTGTGGCCTCTGTTGATTTTCCCTAAGGCGTTGAGCTTCAGCGAGACTTCACTGAGGCTGGAAGTGGGTCCCAGAGAAGCCCGGAGGCAGATCCCAGATTCCCAAGCCCTCCGTTCTGGGAGTGCCTCCTGACATGTGTGTGTGGGGGGTCTCCCGGCCTCCTCGTGTGGCAGGCACGTGCCCTCCACTCTCTCCACTGGGGCCACCTCACAACGGAAGCCTGAGCTCCATGCCTACCCTGCTCCCCCACCTTGCTCCTGGGATCCGCCCCCCAGATGATTGACAGTGCAACATCCACCTCTCTCAGCAAAGCCTCCACCTCTACCCAGAACTGCCAGGGATCCGAGACTTCACTTTGTTTCCCTGCCTGGTGGGGTGGGGGTGGGGGTGTTTACACAGCCCCCTCCCCCGTCAGCTTCCCTGGTCCAGCCCCCAATCCGCGGTGTGAACCCCACATGATCCTGCCATTCCCAGGGTCCATGAAGCAATCAATCGGCAGAGCTGCCACCGTGCCCACTCTTCTTGAGCCCTGTGGACTCTCAGCCCTGCATCAGTAGGTCCCACCAAGGCCAGCTACTCCCTGCTGGACACGCTGGACTGCATGGCAGGCCTTCCAGGTTGGATGCAACATTTGTGACTCAGTCTCTTTTTGTCAGATGTTTATTTATTTCAAAGAGGTGATAGAGAAAGGGAGTGAGAGGGAAAGAGATCTTCCATCTGCTGGTTTACTCCCCAAAAATGCTCTCAAGAGTCAGGGGCCAGGCTGAAGCCGGAAGCCCTTTCCACATCAGGGGCCCACGTGGTGTGGAGGGACAACCTCTGCACAGAGCAGGTGCACCCAGTCATCCTCCACTTGGGTCGTTGCTACGCATATGGGAGACCAGGATGAACAGTTCCTGTCTTCTGGCTTCAGCCTGGCCCAACCTGACTGTTGTGGCCATTTGGGGAGTGAACAAGCAAATGGAAGATCTCTCTCTCTCGCCATCACTCTGCTTTTCAAATAAATAAATAAAGCTTTCAAAAGAAGAGCGGTACTGGCAATTTTATTACACCATATTGTTATAATTGTTCTTTTACTATTACTCATTGTTAATTACTTTTTTAAAAAAGATTTATTTATTTATTTGAAAGTCAGAATTACACACAGAGAGAGGAGAGGCAGAGAGAGAGAGACAGAGAGAGAGGTTGGTCTTCCATCCGCTGGTTCACTCCCCAATTGGCTGCAATGGCCGGAGCTGCACTGACCCGAAGCCAGGAGCCAAGAGCCTCTTCCAGGTCTCCCATGCGGGTGCAGGGGCCCAAGGACTTGGGCCATTTTTACTGCTTTCCCAGGCCTTAGCAGAGAGCTGGATGGGAAGTGGAGCAGCTGGATCTCAAACCAGCACCCATATGGGATGCCGGCACTTCAGGCCAGGGTGTTAACCCGCTGTGCCACAGTGCCGGCTCCTCATTGTTAATTTCTTATTGTTCCTGATTTTCAAGTTAAACTTTATCTTAGGTATGTGTCTATAGGGAAAAAGTGTGTGTGTAGGGGGTCTTAACAGCCACTGGAGGTCTTGGGGACTATTCCCCCAGCATGTAAGGGTAGGCTGTGATAATCACCTTCTGTTATAATTATTTTCTTATGCATCTGTCTTCCAAACCGAGAAACGAAATGATCGAGGGACAAGGTTTCGTCTCAGTGCTGTCTGTGTTTCCTGATCCTAGGACAAAGCCCAGCACGTATTGGGCGCCTGATCAGCCCAGGCCAAGGGCTGTCCCCTCCAAGAGCAGAGAGCATCCAAGTGGTTAGCAGAACTCAGGTCCGGGATGGGATATACCTCCTCTGACCACAAGAGGGTGCGCCACGTTTCCTATGAGCGAGCCCGGCTGCTGGGGGCTCCCGGAACCTGTCCCCAAAGAAGCCCAGAGGTTTCGAGGGGCAGAGGGGCTCGCTCCATGGCCAAGGCTTTGTGTTGTGCTGATTCGCTTAAAGTGCTCGAAAATTAGCACCTGGAGTGAGTGTTGAGTCTAGCGATTAAGACGCCTCCTCCTCCCACATCGGGGTCCCCGGGTTCCATCCCTGGGCCCGGCGGACGGGGCGCTCGCTTTCGGTACCTGTTTCTCCTCCTCTCAAACTAGAAAACGGAAAAAGAGATCGCACTGGTGGCAGCTGCTGTCTCCACCGCCGCCGGTCGCGAGGGTTTTGACTCCAGTGTTATTCGATGGGAAAGGCTACCGCTACTTCACCCCGAGCCACTCGGGCCTCCGTGGAGGCGGCTGGGTTGCGCGCCTAGGCTTGCGTGCCGGTCCCCAGTGTGGCGCACATTCACAGTCCGGGGCGCTGTCATCCGCGCTCGGAACCCACAGGACCCCGGGGAGGGAGAGCAGGCAGGCATCAGAACCAGTGAAACGGGCATCTCTTGCAGAATGGGGATTCGTTGAAAGCCACCTGGACAGGTCAAGAAATGAGAGGTTAAAAGGACCTAGAGACAGCTGGGGGCCCGGGAAGGCGCAGGTGGAAGCGCAGGCGAAAGGGCTCCAGGAAGGAAGGGGTTAACCCGGGCCCAGTCCGGGGAAGGAAAGGGAGGAGTGTGCGGGCTGGAGGCGGGACCCCGGCGCAGCCTCCGGAAAACAACAGGCCGCCTCGGGCTTGGACGGGGTTAACGGGGCGGGCCCAGAGGGAAGCCACGTGCCGAGGCGGAAGCCCATTGGCTCTCCCGGAGTTGTTTGTGAACAGACATTGGCGACGTCGGGGCGCCGCGACGAGCCCATTGGCTGAGCCTTTCAAGACCCGCCAGGGTCAGGGTAGGGAGGAGGAGGCGGTGGAACCGCGTCGCTGGGCCGGGCCGGGCCGAGCCGAGCGCGAGCGCTACCCGCGGCCGGGACCGCAGCCCGAGCCCGCGCCCGAGCCTGCGCCCGAGCCGCGGCCGCCGCCATGCGCTGGGTCCGGGCTCTGCTGAAGAATGCGTCCCTGGCAGGGGCGCCCAAGTACATCGAGCACTTCAGCAAGTTCTCCCCGTCGCCCCTGTCCATTAAGCAGTTTCTGGACTTCGGTACGGAAGGGGAGGCGGTGGCCCGCGGGGGCAGGGGGCGTCGAAGGGACCCTGTTCCCCAAGGACCGACACGGAGGCAAGGAGAGGCTCTGAGGGACAGGGATGAGCTGCCTGGAAGAGTCCAGAAAGGAAAGGGTTAACGGGGAGTCAGGGTTAGCACCTGCCCAGAAAGGGTTAAGGACGCCCCGAGAGGGGACTCCCCGCTTGACTGTTCCAGGGGACGGGGGCACTGAGATGGAGGGGTCCAAGGTTTCTTCCCAGGCTCTCAGAGGGGTCTTGGGCAGTGAGCGGTGATGACGTTGGGGAAGGGAGGGAGCCGGTGGTGTGCAGGCACCGGAGGGTTAATAGTGTTGCCCAGGTGACTGGGAGAGTCTGGGGGCTGGAGGAGATGTCGAGCAGGCCGGTGGGAGTGCTGGCAGACTGTGGAGATGCAGCCATCTGGAAGGAGACCTGGGCTGGGCCGTGCTTGAGGGCTGAGAGGCTCCTGGGCAGAGTGAGACAAAGCCAGGGGGCCCTTTGGGAAGAAGGTGCCAACAGGCTCCCCCATCGCTGGGTCCCCCTGACTTGTGCACCTGCACCCACGGAAGGGGCTGCACCCCAGCTGCCTCAGTGGGCAAGGACACTTGAAGATCAAATCTGCCCCAGCCTGGCGCCTGTCCTTGCAAGGCAGGGGCCCAGGACGCCATGAGATGGAGTCAGGCCACTTGTACCCTCCCTGGGCTGCCCCTGGGCTCCTGGATCAGGAGTGCCCCCCACCAGCATTCTGGGGGTGGCTCCGGGACAGGCGGAGGTGGCCGTGCCAGCGGGGCAGCTCAAACAGGCATTGTGTGGGCCTTGTCTGTCTGCACAGTGGTTCCCTGGTGCCAGCTGGAGACTGGGGGGGTGGGAGGGCAGGCCAGGTCTCTCCAGAGTCCAGTTGATAGTGCGTGGCTTCGGTTACAGCTGCGTCACGGACAGGAGCCGGCAGGGGGTGGCAGCCAAGACATAGGGCACCTTTTCCCCTGGACGAGTCCACAGGCCCCCTGCCCTGTTTGAGTCTTGAGCTGCCCCTAGGTAGGAAAGCCTTCCGGGCCCCTCCAGCCCCAGCAGCTCTCAGCTGCAGAAGCAGGCCTGCACCGTGGAGTTTGGTCTGCTGTACAGGGTGGGAAACAGAACTCCAAAGGGTGGGACACACCTGGGTGGCTGAGATGCCCTGCCTCCAGGCCAGCTGATTCAGCCTGTCACTGATCCTTTATCCTCCACCTAGCCCATGCTATTTGGACTCCGGTCCTCAGGCTCCATTTGTGCATAGGTGGGCGTTACTACAGGGGTGGCGCTACACTGTGTATCCAGGCCAGCCCGGCTGAGGCCCGCTGCGCCCCTGCAGCCATGGAGGTCTTAGGCATACCTTCTCCCAGCCAGGTCCTAGCCCAGGTAGGGATGGGCTTCCCAGGCGCCTTTGCTCACTGAGGCAGTGTCTACCAGGAAGGAAAGAGAGAAGGGAGGTGGCTTAGGCCAGAGGCAGCCCCAGGTGGGCCCGGGCTGAAGCCTGGGGCAGGGCAGTGTGGTGGGTGCCTCGCTGTGTGCCAGCGATGACGGGTTCAGCTCACTGGGTGCTGTAGTTTCCAGCTCCGGGGGCTCCCCGTCCTCTCTCTCCCTGCAGGTTCCAGCAATGCCTGCGAGAAGACCTCCTTCACCTTCCTCCGGCAGGAGCTGCCCGTGCGCTTGGCCAACATCATGAAAGAGATCAACCTGCTACCGGACCGCGTCCTCGGCACGCCGTCCGTGCAGCTGGTGCAGAGCTGGTGAGACCCCTGGCTCGCTCCCCGCACCTCCCACCCCACTGTCAGGTGTCCAGAGCTCCCGGCGGGGGGGTCTCTGTGCTCCCAGCAGCCTTGAGGAGGATGAGGAGAGAGGCTAGCAGGTTACCCCAGGCCACGTGGGGCTCCTAGGCCAATGCAGGGGCAAGGTCCAGCTCCTTGACGGGTAAGACAGACCCGTTCTTACCATTTTCCTTTCTCTGGAAACGCCTAGGACAATCATTGTTTTCACAGCTAAAGTGCTGGTTGGGCCGATGCCAGCGTTAGCCCTCTTGGGCAATATTTACTTGGAGTAACTTTTTGGGAAACACAGAAAGAAGAGCCACCTCCTAAAACACATTATATAATCCAAGCTACCAGTCAGCCCAGAGAGACTCAGGGATGGCACAGCCCCTGCCCAGAGAGCTTTGGATGGGGCAAAGACCAGAAGTATCTTGCATGTAGCCACAGGAGCGGGCGTAAGCCTTGGTGAAGTTCACGCTCAAGCTCTGGCCAAGGTCAGGTGGCTGGAATACCTTAGCCAGTGGCCAGTCACGTGACCAGCAAGCCACGCTGTGCTCTGCCTGCCACTGGATACGGCAGTGACTAACCAGCATGGGTCTTTTGTGGCCCCGTGCAGCCCTGCACAGGTGCTGTCCACACCTGCTCTGATCCCGGCACCACACTGGGTCTGAGGCAGCAGCAGCTACCGCCTGGCCAGGGGCCCACGGTTTTGCAGGCCAGTGGGCACTCCTCGCTGAGGCCAGCTGAGCACCTTGCCACGTAGGTCGTGGGAGGAGCTGTGGGCTGCTGCAGAGTGAGTTTTACCTAAGAACCAATATGTTAGTTACTTGAAAGTAACACTGAGTGTTGTATTCCCTCGTTGCAGAATATAACAAGTGCACTTTGACACTTGGATTAACACAAAAAAGGAGATAGAATAAAATGCCAACCGCTGCCCTCCGCCCCGTAACCAAACACTGTTTAGGTCTCCCAAGGCTTCCTGGTGCCCTCCCAGCGTTGTTTCTGTGTGCCGGCATGCGTAGACATGACTTGTTCTAATGAATGAGCTATGAGAAAGGAAGTATTGTCCACAAAGGCCAGGTGTGTAGCAGGTGCATGCCGAATGCTGGCTCAGTCAGAGGTAGTGGGGAAGCTGAAACAAACACACTTCACCGGGCCAGGCCCAGGTGACCCTGAGCTGGGAAGGAGGAGAGGGCTAAAGAAACAGCTTGGGCGAATGCGTGGCATGGGAAAGGGGCTGGACAGGTCATCCGGGACTTCATATTAGTGCAAGGTGTGAAAGGGGAATGGGGGATGGAGGAGGAGCTAGTTTCCATGCCATCCAAACAGGTCACCCCTCGCTGTGGCCTGCCCCTCGGAGACCCAGGGCCACTGTGCCATGCAGCATGTGCCACCGTGGGGTGGCCGGGAGTGGAGAGAAGGTGCCATCTGTTTTCCCAGCCCTCCTCCGGCCCCGTCCAGCTGGCTGAGCTGGCCTCCTCTCCAGCTAGTCCCTGTTTCAGGCAGGGCTCCTCAGGCCCCTCCCTGGCCACTGTGTTCCTGGGAGAGCTGGACCATGCAGGAGCAGGGCAGGGGAGCTGCCCGGCCTCCCTGTCCCCCGCCACCTCCAGAGTCCCCACCAGTGACCCGGCTCCGGGCTTGGCCTGACTTACTCTTCCTCCAAGTCTTGGAAGTTGTGTCAAGTGACAGCAGGAGAGAGTCGAGTTAGACAAGAGAGGACACTTACCAGAGGCTGATGCAGGGTAGAAGAGAGAAAAACTGTTTCCAGAGAGAATGGGCGCCGGTCGCAGCGAGCGGGACAGAGGTGTGAGGGCAGGAGGGACTTCCTAGCGGGGCCCAGGTGAGAGTGAGGATCCCCCTTCTCCAGGAGAAGCCCCTGCGAGCCCAGGATGTGGAGGAGGTGGAAGAGGGCGGGATCTGCAGGAAGGGAGGGGCCAGCAGGCCACGCACAAACACACTGCTAGGAGTGCTGATGGCTGCACCGTGGCAGTAGCCGATGGGGCTTCCGATGTGGCTAGGGGAGGATTCCTGGTTCGGAGGAAGCCTGAGCAATTCCTTCACCTGGACCAACGACGGGGCGGGGCCCAGGCTCCTGTTCTGGAGCTGCAAGGAAGGTGGAGGCAAGCGTGGTGTTAACGGCCATCCTCCACTTCCTGGTTGCGTCTCTAAGGCTGAGAGGCCAGGGCTGCAGGGAACTGGCGCAGATCTCTGTCAGCGTGGGGCCCCTCCCCAGGCAGTGGGCAGCAAGCAGCACCTGCGGGCCAGACCTGAAGCGACAGGCCGAGGTTTCCAGACAGAGATGAACATCCCTGGACAGCTCACTGTGGGCCAGGAGCTGTTAAACGTCAAGTGCACAACTACCTGCACCTCCAGCACAGCCTTACAAGTCGGCCTTGACATTATCCCCACTTTGTAGCTGGGAAACTGGGGGTCCGAGGGGTGAAGACACTTGTCTGTCACCTGGGGAGCAGGTGGTAGAGCTGGGGCTCAAGCCCAGGCCGTGGGACCTGGAGCCTGCATTCCCGATGGGAGAGGGAAGGCTCCGCGCTGGGGCCCTGACAGCGGCAAGGATCTCCAAGTTCACGGGCGAGTCCATGGGAGAGCAGGATGTGCCTTAGAGAACTCCTCTGACGGCTGGTGCTGCTGGAGCCCAGAAGCGGTGCCCTGGGCTTCTGCCCGGCAGGAGCGCAGCCTGAGGCTGGGCGTGAGGCCGACGGGGATGTGCTTCCGAAAATGTCACTTGCAGGGTAGACTCAAATGACAGTGAGTCACTCCTGTCACTAATAGATAGAGGCTTCGTGGGAGTAGCTGGGAAAGGGCGGGAGGCGGTTATCTTGTCTTGCACTGAGGGCCCCCCTGGCCTCTTGGCGAGGTGTGTGGACCCCAGGCCCTGCTTGCAGGATCCCTGCTCCCACCCCAAGGGAACCCGCGGGTCCTGGCCCTTGCGACCAGCAACAACCCTGACAGCAGTGGCCGGGGCCTGCTGTCTGGAGCCCTTGGCCACTCCTCCGGCGATGAGTGATGGGAGGGGAGCCAGGGACGGCCGCCTGCTGAGCCCCACTCCCTGCCTCATCTCCTTGTCTCCACCCTGGCCCAGAAGTGCACCCACCTTGCAGATGGAGACCCGAGCTGCCCAGTGGCCCCCATCGCCAGCAGTGGAATCCAAGCTTGTCAGGCTCTGGGCCTGGCCTGCCCTACTCCTCAGAAGCCCCCCTGCCCCCGTCCAAGACACCCTGCCCCCTCTTCGCCATGCAGTGAGCTACCATCCTAACCCCGTCACCCAACTCACACACTTGTCCCTAGCAGCCGAGGACATGAGGGTACGGTGTCTGTGTCATCGCACACACTTCACTGTCACAGACTTACACACACTCCCCCGCACTCTCAGGGCAGCCCCTGTGCCCACACGCAGCTGCTACACCCTTCTCCTCCCTCCCCTCTTTCCCATCACCCTGGCACACCCCTCCCCTCTGCCTGCACTCCGCCCTCCTGCTTCCCAGATCCACAGCCCAAGGAGGACTGGGCAGGCCAGCACGTTACCTCGGGCTAGGTTAGAAACTCCGGGTCTCACGCAGGAAGCCGTAGGTGCAGAGACCTAGGCCTAGTGCTGGGCCCCCACTGCTCTGCCCAGAACACCGAGCTGTCATTGCTTCACTGTTTGCATTCTCAGGCCCCTGGAGGGGACGGGCAGCCCAGGAGCTACTGAGGTTCTATCCCTGGGGTCTGGCTCAAGGGTGACATCGAATGTGCCAAGCCTCCTGGGTCTTCATGGCCGGGCCAGGGGCCCTCTGGGCAAATCCTGCTCAGCCCTGCACTTGAGGGAGTCACCTTGGGGACAAGGAGGGATCAGAAGCCCTAAGGTCCTGGACACAGGCCTGAGCCTTGGGTCTGATACTCAGCTGCCAGCCCCTGGCCCTCGGCAGTCTGTCCTGCCTGTTGCTCAGCTTCAGTGGCCACGTGACCACGCCACTTTTCTGTCCTTTAGGGTCCACTGGGCATCCCTACCCCCGGGTTCTGGGACTCTGACCCTGCGTTCTCTCACCCACCGCCCAGCCTCCTCCTGGGTCCTGGGAGGTGTCCCAGGGCCCCACACCCCAGCTGTCTCCCCTGTCCACTGCGAGCTTTCTGGTTCTTTCCTGCGGAGAATAAGAGGAGCATACATCTGTCTGCTGGGCATACTGAGGGCACACGGGGCTTGGAGTCATGCAGCCAGGCCTCCCCGGAAAGCGAGCGGCAGGCTGGGCATGTTAGCGAGGAGACTGGGAGACAGCGGCTCCGGGGTGGCCCCAGCTGCTACCACAGGTGGCCCCGGGCAGCCCTGAGCTCAGGGCTCCTTTTGGTTTCTCAGCTCTTTCCTGGATCCTGGGGCAGTCGGCCTCTCCAGGCCTGCAGATGAGGGGTGGGGTGAGGGCTACCCACGCCTAGGGACCCTTTGCAGTGGAATGAGCCTCGAGGCCCTCAAAGGACAGAGCCCACTCGGTCCCACGGCCCTTGCCACCCACCAGTGCCCTAGGCAGGTGCCTGGCCCAGACCGCTCTTGCCCAGGAGTTGCTCAGGGAGAGGCCCTGTGCTGGTCATCCTGTCCCCCGGGGCCCTGGTGGGTGCGACAGCCACCCCACAGGAGACATTAGGAGGGGCTCAGGGTGGTGGGCCTCCCCCACCTTCCTCGCTGCTGCCGGAGGGAAATCTCTCCCCAGGCTGATGCTGGGTCTCCAGGCCTGCAGGGCCTCCTGGATGGGGTGATCCCCAGGCCGTGCTCCCAGGACCCCACAGCAAAGGCACAGTCAAGGCCTGGCAGGCAGGAGGTTGTCTTGTCTGTCGGAAGGGAGACTCCCGCCCAGGCGCATTGAGTGGGAACCCACGCTGGGGCTGAGGCCAGGTCCCTCCCAACCCCCTGCACACAGGTACGTGCAGAGTCTCCTGGACATCATGGAGTTCCTGGACAAGGACCCCGAGGACCAGCGGACCCTGAACCAGTGAGTGCTGGGCCCAGTCTGGGCTGGGAGGCAGGTGTAAGCCAGGGGCACCTGGGGTCACAGCCCAAGGCCAGAACCTCCAGCAGGGTGCAGGAAAAGAGCCCTGCCTTCAAGGACGCCCAGTGTGAGGAGGGAGACAGGAGGGAGATGTGGCCTCCGTCCTCAGCGAGCCCAGAGCTGATAGAAAGCCCCAGGTCCTGCCCATGGGGTGCTTCCTGGCGGAGCAAGCCAGAGCTCCGGGCTCCCGAGCAGGGGGCTGGGGGCCTGCAGGCCCTGGAGGAGGAGGAGAAGGTGGAGGGTGGGAGGGGGCTGAAGGTGGGAGCGCCGTGCCCTCCGCGCAGGTTCACCGATGCCCTGGTCACCATCCGGAACCGGCACAACGATGTGGTGCCCACCATGGCACAGGGTGTGCTCGAGTACAAGGACACCTACGGCGACGACCCGGTCTCCAACCAGAACATCCAGTATTTCCTGGACCGCTTCTACCTCAGCCGCATCTCCATTCGCATGCTCATCAACCAGCACAGTGAGCCTGGGCCCTGGGAGGGGCGGGGCCCGGGAGGGGCGGGGCCTGGGAGGGGCACTGGCCACTGGAATGGAGAGAAAGCAACCGTCCAAAACAGAGAAGAAAACAGTGTTGTATCTGAAACGTTTACAAAACGTAAACTTTTGTCGCCTCGTTACCGTGTTCTTTTTAACTTAGCAGTCATAAAAATTCTCATCCCAATCAACAAGATTATGTTCCTAGAGGACTGGCTATGATTCCTAGCTAATCATAAGTTAAAGGATTTTCTCACATGCAAATAATTTCAAAAGCAAGATGGCAAAAGTTAGGATGGCCTAGCAAAAGAAAACAATAGCTACTAATGTGAGGTGTGACCTGGGATAGGAAAAACACTCGGGCCTGCGTAGGTCCCCAGCTGACCTGAGTCAGGGGTCAGGGGTCAGGGCAGGGGGAGTAGCTTTAGGATCCCAGCCTCCTGGAGCAGACCGTGTGGCCCAGTGGGCAGCACCCTTCCTTCCTGCCCACAGCCCTCCTCTTCGACGGCAGCACCAACCCAGCCCACCCCAAACACATTGGCAGTATCGACCCCAACTGCAACGTCTCCGAGGTGGTAAAAGGTGAGCCGTCCCCACTGCGCCCGGAGCCCAGGGATCCCTCCAAGCTCACCTGGCCACAGGGCGGCCTAGTAGGCTGGGAGGTGGAGGGGCGGGGACGTCCCATGGGTTTAGTGTTGGTGAAACCCAATGTTGGTGCCAAGAGGCCCGGCTGCTGGGTGGGCCACCCACACCCTGAGGGGCCCCTTCTCTCTCAGATGCCTATGACATGGCCAAGCTGCTGTGTGACAAGTACTACATGGCCTCACCTGAGCTAGACATCCAGGAGGTCAATGGTGAGTGGGCGTGGCTGTGTGTGCCCACCTGTCTGGGCACCTGGGGGTGTAGGGTGAGGGGAGGAGTCAGGACATGGGCTGTTTTCTGGCACGAGGCAGAGCTGCTCTGCCTGAGTACTAGAGTATTATTGTTACTACTACAGGCTGAGCGTCCCCCCGCCCCTACCCGAAAATCTGAAATCCGAAATGCTCCCTAATCTGAAAGGTTTTGAGCAGCAACATGATGCCACGCGTGGAAAATTCCACACCTCACCTCCTGTGACAAGTCCCGTTCAGAATACAAACGTGCTAAAAACAGTGCATATGTCACCCTAGGCCATGTGTGTAACATGTATGTGAAACACAAATGAGTTTTATGTGTAGCCATGTGTGCAGTGTGTAACAGGCTTGGGTCCCATCCACGAGCTGTCTCGTTATGTAAATGTAGATGCTATGAAACCTGATATCCCAAACACTCTGGTCGCAGGCGGTTGGCTAAGGGACACTCAGCCTGTACTGACTCATTTGCTAGATAGTCTTAAGGCGGGAGCGGGCCCTGTGCTCCGGGAGCTTGCCTTCTTGGTGTTGGTGATGCTGGGGCGTGGGGCCTTTCACCCGTGACCAGATAAATAAGCCAGTTAATCTCCGGTCTCTTGGTGGTGAGCGATGGGGAAAGTGAGAGGGGTTCCAGGACAGCCACGGGGAGCAGTGGTGTGTTCCCTGGGGCAGCCCCTGGGCGGGGAGGGGGTGGTGGTGGTCAGAGCCGGCTCCCCACCCCAGGTCTCAGTTCCAACAGGAGGGAGGGAAGCATGGGGAAGGCCCAGGGGTTGATCACGTTGCTTCCCTGGGTCTCCCCGGCCAGGGGAGGCCTGGTGTTGAGGCTCTGGCTGGGCAGCCATGTGCCCGTTTGCCACGCTGGGAGAAGGTGGGGTGGGGGCTGCGCGTTACCAGAAGAGGGAAGACTGGCTACAGACAGAGCTGCTACTTTGGGTAAGGACGTGCGATGGTGACCTCTTGCGATCCTCTGGTCTTTGGCCTTGACTCCCTGCAGCAGCCAACTCCAAACAACCAATCCACATGGTCTATGTGCCCTCCCACCTCTACCACATGCTCTTTGAACTCTTCAAGGTGAGCAGGCCGGCGGCCCTTTGTCGGGGAGTGTGGCCAGGGCCGGCTGCTCTCGCTCAGCTCCTGCCTCTCTCTGCCCCGTGCAGAACGCCATGCGGGCCACTGTGGAGAGCCACGAGTCCAGCCTCGTCCTCCCACCCATCAAGGTCATGGTGGCCTTAGGCGAGGAGGATCTGTCCATCAAGGTTATGGCCCTTGACCTTGGGGGACCAGGAGGGGATGGGGAGGGAACTTGCCTCCTGCCAGGGACGGGCTCTCGAGAAGTCCAGGGTGCCAGGGCGCGGTGGGGGGAGGTAGCAGAACTGAGCTGTGGGGAGCCCCTGACATGTCCCCTGTCTCCTAGATGAGTGACCGAGGCGGGGGCGTCCCCTTGAGGAAGATTGAGCGGCTCTTCAGCTACATGTACTCGACAGCTCCCACTCCCCAGCCGGGAACTGGGGGGACCCCGCTGGTGAGATGCCCTCACCCAGTGCCCCTCTCGCCGCCTTAAGGATGTGGTTTCTCCTCAGCTGCCCTTATCCGGGGGTCGCTCACTTCTTCACCCACTGTGTTCGCTGCACTCCTGCGAGGCTGTGGGTGGGGCCAGCCGCCCCCGCAGAGTCGGGGCCTCCCCTTCCTCCCATCTGTGCCCCACCTGTCACCTTCATGCAGGCTTCCCTCCCCTCTGTCCCCACCCCAGTCACTGCCTTTCTCTCAGCCCTGCTCAGTTTCCCAGCCCCTCAGCGTCCACTCCCATGGCAGACAGAGCCAGGTTTGGGATGTGGCGACTCAGAGCAGCCCCGTGACCTGCTCAGACCCTGCAGCCGCCAGAGCACAGTGCTTCGCCTAGCTCCAGCCTCCCAACCCCAGCGGTGCCGCAGTCACCCCCGCACCTTGGATCTGGCCTCAGAGCCATCTGTCTCTTGGGGCCCCTCCCCAGCCAGCTAATCCTCTGCATGACCCCAGCCCAGGCCCCCTGAGCATATCAGGCCCTGAGCTGTGGGAACCCAGTCCCAGCCCCGCCCCCCGTGCCCCCTGCAGGCCGGCTTCGGCTACGGGCTCCCCATCTCCCGCCTCTACGCCAAGTACTTCCAGGGGGACCTGCAGCTCTTCTCCATGGAGGGCTTCGGGACCGACGCCGTCATCTATCTCAAGGTGAGGTCCTGCCTGCAGAGCCCTCGGGGAAGGGGCTTCCTGTCTGCCCCACCCGGGGCACAGGGTGATCTGCTGCTGAGGGGGCGGGGGCGGGGGAGCGGGCACTGAGCCTGGAGCTCCCCAGGCCCTGTCCACGGACTCGGTGGAGCGCCTGCCCGTCTACAACAAGTCAGCCTGGCGCCACTACCAGCCCATCCAGGAGGCCGGCGACTGGTGTGTGCCCAGCACGGAGCCCAAGAACACGTCCACGTACCGGGTCAGCTAGGGACCACCCTCCCCTGCCTCAGAGGACAGATGGCCGTCTCTGGGTCCACCATCAGGGACGGGGCGGGGACGGGTAGTGGGTTTTCCCCGTGACCAGGTCTGTTTCTGGGACCATCACTGTGGCGGCCGGTCTGTGGTGGTCTCGAAGTGCCAATCTGTCTCCGTGGGGACTCCCAGGGGGTCTCCCTGGCGTCTAGTCTCTGTGGCCGGCTCACCCCAGCGGGTGGTCCCATGGCACCTTTGACACCTGGGCTGTCACGTTTCTGCCAGGGGTCCTGGGTCCCACTCACTGCCCTCCACAGCTGTGGCCTCCACGTGGCTGCCCCTGCTTGCCCTGTGCCCCAGTGCACACGGGCGCCTAGGCCCTGGCCCGTGGTCAGTGTTGGGGGGGGGCGGGCCCCCGGATCTGGGAAGTAGGCAGCGAAGGGCTTGCAACTCTGATCCCTGGCAGCTTCCCACTCTGGGCTGGGCTTTAAGGTCAAGGTCAGCCAGAGCTGGTGGGGGGAGGGCCTCACAGAGAGCCCACCTTAAAGTGCAGGAACCTAGCCGTGCTCAACATCGGCTGCTGCCTCTGGAGCCTTCCCTGCATGTCCTGTCACACACACCCCTCCCCCCACCTGCCACACACTTCGCTCCCGCCCCATGTACCTCGCTAGATTCATAACCCTGGATGCCCCACCCCCTCCCCGCAGCACACCGGGGGTTAAAGCTGTGTGCTGTGACTGAGTGACAGTGACATCTACAGTAAAGAGAATGAATGAGAGCGCAGGCTGGCTGTGTTCCTGGGGGCGGGGAGGCGCGTGGTACCCATGACGACACCTGACACACAGCACAGCCGGCCTCGGCTGGCACCTGACCCAGTGTGTACCGCGAGTGACGCACCAGGGAAGCCGTCCAGGGCCCCAGTGGGCAGACAGAAAGGTCACTGGCACGTCGTAAGTGTTTATTGGAGTAAATTAGGAACCGCCTCCCCCTCACATGCAGGTGGGCGCCCAATGCAGCTCCTGCACAGCTTGCGGGCAGGTGCCACCCATCCTCCACCTGGCCCGGGGGCGCCCGTGTCCCCACACCTCAGTTTCCCCTGAAGCCCCTCTCCCAGCACAGATGGCAGAGGGGAGGGCAGAGTCCCAGTGACAGGGCCCTGGGCATCCGCCACAGCCCCTGTTCAGGAATGAGGGAGTCCGTGTACAGGGGTCCCATCCACTGTTCCAGGGCCCCAGGTGCTGGGCTCGCTGCTGGGCTTTGCCTGGCCGCCTCCTTCCTGAATGTTTTCTAAAAGGGACAGGTGCCATTCCCAGGCTGCTGGGAGTTCGCCCCCAGCCCTCCCAGTGGCCCAGGGAGCCCCGGCCTGCACTGCCTGCCAGGGCTGGGGCCACTGAAGCCCCAGCAATGCCCAGGGCAGATGAGGGATTGCTCTGAGCTCTTCCGGTCCAGCCTGGGCCCCCAGATGTTGCCTCCTACCTGGCTGGTGTGTGTGTGTGTGTGTGTGTGTGTGTGTAGGGGGGGTGTCCTCTGTTCCCATCAGCCCCCAGACAGGGCTCAGATGCCCTCTGTGGGAGCAGCAGGGACTGAGAGCGGCCCCAGGAGGAGCAGCGCTGCACGGTGGCATCTTGGCCCAGGACTGGGGGGGGGGGGGTGGGAAAGAGAGGGGTCGGCACCCTCCCTCCTCTCCTCCTGTCCCTGCAGAGATGGCATCCGTCCCTGCTACTTGCTCAGCTCTGCTGAGGCTATGGCCGGCAGTCTACCCTGAGAGTGGCTTGCTGCAGGGCCCAGGGGCCTCCCTGGGGAGCAGAACACAGCTGGGCCACCATACAGCCACTGGCGAGGGCTGGAGAGGAGCAGGTCTGTCCACTCCTGCCCGGCCAGGCCGAGCCCTGGGCCCCAGGGCTGGTCTCTGGGCCCCTGGCGAGCAGGCAGCCCAGCTCCCTCCATCCCCACCACGGGAGCTCAAGGACAGAGGGTCGGCAAAGTCGGTCCCCTCCTGGCTCCTGCCTCGCTGCCCCTTCCCTGCACCTGCCACCTACCTCCCCAGGAACATGGTGCCCGACCGTCCTCGAAACAGGATTTATTAGGGGGCCCGCTCCAGAGGGTCTCCCTTTTTGAGGGCTCTGGGTCCAATCTGAGTGACAAGGCGAGAGGGGGGCGTGCATCCCACCCCACCCCCAGCCTCCCTGGTGAGGCCTGTGCCCGCCCTGCCCTAGCCCTGTCCTAGCTCCGCTTGGCCTCCTGCTCCCGGCGCCGCAGCTTCTCCCGCTGCCGAGCGGCCTTCTCCTGGGCCTTGCGCTCCTTCTCCGCAGCGGCCGCCAGCTCCTTCAGCTTCCGCTTCACCAGCGCGCGGTCATGGGAGTTGCTGAGCCCCAGGCTCTGCAGGGGGCAGGGGAGGAGGAGAGAGAGAGATAGAGAGAGAGAGAGAGAGAGAGAGAAACTGGATCAAGGCTCCGACTAGCAGTGGGGGAGCCTGGCAGTCCATGAAGTGTGCAGGGTCAGGTGACAGAGGCCAAGGTCAAGTACTGGGCCCAGGGACCCCTGCTGGAGTGCAAAGGTTCGACTAAGGCCAGCGATAGAGGTCAGGGCGGGCGTTGGCATGCCAGTGAAGCTGGGCTTGGGGGCCCAAGGTCAGGAGGAAAGGCTCCCAATCCTTGACCGTGGCCTCCAGCCCCCGGCGGCAGCCCCTCCACCTGACCCACCTTCAGCCTGCTTCCGTCAAGCTGTAGCAGCTGCGGCCCATCCACCTGCCGGGCGGCAAACTCGGCGGCGTACTGCTCCAGGTTGAGGCTGTGCAGCCACTGGCCCACCTGCTGACTGGTCCAGTGGTGGACAGTGGGGAGGGGTTCATCCAGGAACTGGGGCAGAGACCAAGGAGAGTGAGCAGGGGTGGGAGGGGGAGGCTCGACCTGAGGCAGAGTTCAGGGTCAGGGTCCCGGTGGGTGATGAGGGGCCAGCCTCGCTCACCTCATCCGAAGACTGGGACAGTGTGTGGTAGGGGTAGGAACATTTGGCCTCCTGCCGGGGACCACTCGGGATCTTGGGGCTGCTGCTCGGGGGCGTGGAGTCGTCACTCAGGGTGGATTCCTAGGGAGGGGGCACGCAGCGCTGAGGGCAGCATGCACCCGCAGCCCTCCAGCCCCGTCCAGAGACAGTCGAAGTCCTGGATCAGGTACCAGGAGCTAAGCAGGGCAAACATGACACGACTCACGTGAAACAGACAAGCTGTCTACACCAGGCAGAAGAGTTAGCAGGAATGGAGGAAGTGCCAGGCTTGGTGCTGCTTCCCACAGGCAGCCTACTAGGATTCCCTCCCCCAGGCTAGGACAGGTCCTGCTACTGCCTCCCACCTGGCCTCTGGAGCCCTGGCCTGATTAGAGGTCTTTGTCCTCACTGGCATATGAGCCCTGTGAAGGCATGGGCTGTGTCTTGTGTTCACCTGGCACCCCCAGGGCCTGGCCTAAAGGAAGAAATGGGAGGGTGAGCAGAGACAGGTGAGAGAAGGCAGTCCCACGTTGGAAGGGACTCTGTCCCTGTGTCCCCGGCTTTCTGGTTTTCTCCTGGCTGCACATAAGGAACAGCCACAGAACATTGGGCGGGGGGGGGGGGGGGTCACAGGGCTTCGAATGGGGGAGGCCATGGGCAGGGCCCTTCCTGCCAGATCTTCAGCTGCTCATCTGTACAATGGGCACACAGGCCTGCACCTGCTACTTCGCTCTTGCCTCTGCCCCTGGGTCACACCTCTCACTGGCGTCCAGAGCATTCCTTCTGAGTCTACTCATCCCACCCACCAAGCGGGCGGCCCAGCTCCAGGCACACTAATCAGTGTGACTGGAGGAGACCTCAGCCCGGGGGCCCAGTAGGGGAATCCCAGTCCAAATAGCAGCGTGTTGGGTGGTGGAAGCCATGGGTCAATCAGTGAATGACCTACTCAGCATTGAGTGAGTGAACGAATGAACTCAGGGAGTGAGTGAAGGGAGCAATGGTGAGCCCACAGCTGGACAAGCTTCAGCAAGGCACGCCCCCCAGCCCGAGCAGGGGTGTGGCATGCTGGGGGCAGGGGTGCGGGCTTACCTGGGAAGCAGACTTCTTAGGGCTGAAGCCCTCGTGCTTGGGGGAGCAGGTGGGGGAGGTGGTGCTCCCCGAGGACGCCGAGCCCTTGCCGCTGTCTGTGAACCAGGAAAAGGGCAGGAACGGGGAGCCCCCTGACCTGCCAGACCCCTCCACCGACTCCCTGTGGAGAGAGCGTCCGGCATGGGTACAGACCCAGAGGGCAGGGCTGGGGCCGCCCGGGGTGCCGAGTGCCTCTCACCTGCTGCCCATGGACAGGCGGTTGCCGCCCTTGTCCTTCCGGCTCTTGCCAGTGGATGCTCGGCGTAAGGTGACCCTGCGGGGGGGGTGGGGAGTGGAGCATTGCTGTGACCCTCTCCCCCCACAGCTCCCGGCCCTGCATGCGGGCCCCTCCTGCACTCACCCCAGGTCCAGGAACTTCCGGCGAGTCTTCTTATCCAGCCCGATCGTGGGGCTGGCAGGCTCTGGAGGGCTGGCATCCCGGCTGTCGTCTTCCGGGGCAGAGGGAGGGAGGGAGGGAAATCGCCTGGTTGGTGGCTTCACTAGCTGTGCGAACTAGGACAAGTCGCTTCACTCTCTGAGCTTTCTTCATTCCAAATATGGGGAAACCAACACCTGCCTGGTTTGCAGGACTTAATGGGATGTTTAAGAAAACCTTTTACAAACCGCAAAAGCACTTGACAAACTGGAAAGGCAGGGACCGCTACGTTTCCTATTAATTTTATCCTGGTCAGTTTCTCACCAGCCTTCCAAACCTGGCTCAAATGGTCCAACCAGGTCAGACCCCTGCACGGTTCCCACCTAGCACGAACCCTGTCCCACCTGCTCCAGCCCAGGCATCCCGTGGCCACCAAGAGCAGGAGCTGCAGTCCCAGTGTGCACCGGCAGGGGGCGCCGCGGCGGCCGCGCTCACCTTCGCTGTGCGGCTCCGGGCGCGGGTGGCGGCGCACGAAGCTGGGCGAGCTGTCGGAGGAGGGCGCGGAGCGCGGCGGCGAGCACGAGGCGGCGGCCAGACCCTCGTGCGAGGCGGCGTTGTGCAGGGGCCGGTAGCGGGTGAGCGGCGAGGGCGGCGGCTCGTCCTCGTCCAGGCTGCGCCGCAGCCCCGGGGGCTCCAGGCAGAAGGAGCCCCCTCCCGGGGACCCCGGGCCCGAGTGCAAAGGCGAGCGCAGCCGGTGCAGGGGACTCCCGCAGCCGTCGGTCACCTGCGGGAGGGGACAGCGCGGCTCACCGAGAACTTCCTGGCTTCAGCCTGGAAACTGCGCAGGAGCATCCGAAGGGGGATCGGGACTCTGGGGGGCCTCCAGGCGCCTCCAGGCTGGGCCATGAGAGGTGCAGGAAGGGGAGCTTTGAGTCACATAGGTTCGGTTTAATTCCACTTCCTTTGCCTACTAACTGTGACTTTGTTACTGAACCTCTCAGGGTCTCAGTGTTCCCGTCTGTAAGATGGGGACAATAGGACGATAATTCCGTCTTTAAAAGGAGGCAGTGAGGAAGAAGTGAACTGCAGTCATCATGTGTTGGCGTGACCACGCCCCTGTCTGAGGGTGCAGGTTTTCCTGGAAGAGTCTGGAGGGGTCATCAGGGGCGAGGAGGGCAGGGAAGTGCGCGTGTGTACGTGTGTGTGTGCGCGCATGTGTGTGTGTGCATGTGTGGGTGTGCAGGTCGCCCCAACCTTGCCTCCTGGCCCATCAGAGCCCTCGCCGTCCTCAGCAGAGCTGGCACTGTCCCGAAGCCTCGAGCGGGATGGCCGATGTCTCCGGCCCTTGGCCAGCAGTTGGGCCCGGGCCTTGTGTAAGCTGCTGTCCAGCCTGGCGGTCTCAGGCACAGCCAAGTCCAAGTCTGCAAAGTGAGTGCAAGGGACAGAGACCAGATGCGTGAGCTGGCCAGCCCAGGGGCTCACCTCCAGTGGCTCCTGCACCCACACCTGATGTTCACCCGCCGTTTCCAAGTACTGGGCGCTGACAGTACAGCGGAGAGGGGAATCAGGGTGTGGCAGCATCTCTGTGCCATGGCAGCACGGAAAGGCAGCCTGCCCTGGGCAGGGAGGAACCCGCCGGGAGGGGCTGCAGCAGGAGCACCTAGGCGGGGCGATAAGATCTGCATGGGATTTGCAAGTTTGCAGAGAAGCGGGCTGGGGGATGAGACTGGAGAGACCATGGTAGTAACCGCTACCACCTAAGAACCCCGCCTGCTGCACACCACACAACCTTAGTGCTTCAGGCCAGCCTGGCAGCGTTAGGACAGCTTGTTCTGCACGTTTCTTTCACAGCTGAGCACACTGAAACTAAGAGAGACCCAAGTCCCTGGGCTGACGCTGCCAACCAGCACCAGTCCTGGATCTGAGCCTGGCTAGTCTGGCTCCAGAGAATGGCTCTGCTGGGGACCCTGGCCGGCTGTGCGAAGCCCAGGTCGCTGCTCAGTGGAGAACTTGCAGCTGGAGTGGGGCAGAGGGGCTGTCCCCCTCGGCCCCCAAGCCGGGGCCAATGGCAGGAAGGAAAGCCCTACAGCGCCCTGGAAGCCTGCGGCTGCCACCCTGGGGTCCACGGCCCAGTGCTAGGACCTGCACAAGGACCTGGAGGAGGGGCAGGCAAACACAACAGATCCCACATAGAAACCCCATCAGTCCTCGCTTCGCTTTTCATCTGCTCCACCTGGGAGTGAAGCCCTCACTCTGGACTGGCCCTGAGCTTGGCACGGGGGGCCTCCAAATGAAAGATTCTACCCAGGCCTCAGGACGAGTCAAAGCCATTCCCCCAGGCCCCCACGATCTCAGGGACCCCCGTGCCATCCCAAGCCCACCCTGCCTTGCCTTCTCCTCTCTCCTTTCTGCAGACACCCCTGAAGCCATCCTAGCCACTCTCCTGGCTTCGTGACCATCTGTGTCTACTTCCAGCCTTGACCCCTGCCCTGAATTCAAAGCTCAGGCACCTGCCAGGGAACTTGCCATGTTAATGCCACTTGCCCCCCCTCATCCTGCCTCAAGCCCACTTCTCCCTGGCTCAGTGAAAGACCCACTGTCCAACCAAGTCACACAACTCCGGGCTCCCCTTGGCCCTCAGCCCCAGCCCTGCTGTAACTCAGGCGTCTACCTGTCTCTTTGGCGCCTCCATTTGAATGTGCAGTGGGGCACCTCTGACTTCCGTGTCACGGCCAAACTCCAGACCTCGCCAGGCCCCAGCACTGCTCCCAGCACTCCCGTCCCAGTGAGGGGCAGCTCCATCCTTCCGGTGGGGTGGCCCGGGCTGAACCCTGGAATCACCCTGTTTTGCCTCCTGTCCTATGAACTCGTGCATCCACTGTTCCTGCTAGCGCCACTTCCACCACACACGAGTGCCTAGACTTCCAGAACCCTAGTGAGTGGCACGATGCTGTGGGCAATAGGGGTGGAGAGCAGGAGGGGGTGTGGTGAGACCAGGCTGGGCCCGAGCTTGGCATTGTCACCCAGGACCTGGTGCTGCCCACTCTCCTTTGGAACCTTTGAGAGCCCTCACAGCACTGTCAGCGAGTGTGAGTGCACACACACACACACACACACGGAGACAGCAGTGTGAGTGCATACACATACACATAAATGCACGCAGACAGCAGTGTGAGAGCATGCACACACGTGCACAGGAGACAGCAGTGTGATTACACACACATACATGCACGGGAGACAGCAGAGTGTGAGAGCATGCACACACACACACGCACGGGAGACAGCAGTGTGAGCGCACACACATACATGCATGGGAGACAGCAGTGTGAGTGCAGACGCATACACAGGAGACAGCAGAGTGTGATTGCACACACGCAGGCACAGGAGACAGCAGAGTGTGATTGCACACACGCAGGCACAGGAGACAGCAGAGTGTGAGTGCACACACGCAGGCACAGGAGACAGCAGTGTGATTACACACACACGCAGGCACAGGAGGCACGGCAGAGTCGAGGAGAAGGGAGCCTGCTGGTCTAGGTCATGGTCATCTCTGGCCTCCCTGAGAGCAGAAAGCCTCTAGCTGGTCTTCCTTCCTCCTCCCCCTCCCACTTCCAGTCTATTTTCCACACAACGGGCAGAGTGAGCCTAATGAAACATGGCAGCCCCGACACTGCTGTGCTCCGAACACTCCGAACACTCCGCTGACTTCCACCTCATTCAGGGCAGGAGCCAAAGTTCTCCCAGCGGCCTTCCACGCTCAGCCTGCAGTGCCCCGCCTCACTGAGCTGCCACTTCTCTTCCTGGCCTGCAGCCACCTGGCCCCCGGCCCCTTCTCACACCAGCCCAGCACGTGCCTCAGGGCCTTGCATTTCTCTTCCTTCTTCCTGCAAGGCCCTGGCCACCCGTTTCTGCACAGCTATCTGTCCCTCATCGCTTTGGGTTCAGTTTCAAAGCTGTCCCACTGAAGCCTATCCTGGCCATCCAACTGAAAACAGTTTTCCCCACAAAGCCCCACTACTTTCCCCTACATCATTTGTCACTGTATTTTACTTATTTATTTTATTCTCTCTCCACCAGTTAGAATGTCAGCGGATTTTTGTTTTGCTCACTGCTCTGTCACAAGCACAGGACAGTGCCTGGCACAGAGCAGGTGCGCGGTAAATAGGATTCCAATGGAAAGAACAAAATTTCTGACTTGCCCTCTGCACACACATGGAACCAGCCTCTCCTACCCCTCCGGATGGATGTGCCTTAGCCCAGGCCTGCGCCAGCTGCACCCCCCCATCCCAGATGTGGCCTCAGCATCTGTCCATCCTGCCTCCCCACACGCATGCCTTCCACAGGCTGGCAGGAGCTTTCCAAGGGACATTTCGGGCCATACCCTGTCCTCTCCAGCTTTGAAACCTTGGGGCAGGGGAGGGAGCGGGGTCCCAAAGCCAACACTATGGGAAGTCCATGCCCCTGGGCCCTCACTCCAGGCCCAGCCAGCCCCACCCCCAGGTAAGCACAGACTCCGCCCCTTTTCTGCCCCTTCTCCTCCAGGACACAGGCTCTGCAGCCGAAGGCTAATAGCCAGGGCTAAATCCAGCCAGGCTGGCTGGCCCTGGGCAAGCTACTGAAGTCTGGGTATCGACTTCCTTGTGACCATCACGGCAGGGCCTTCCTTAGAGGGCGGTCCTGAGCATTCACGAAGATAATCTGCACACAGCATCCCACTATACCGCCTGTGACTCTAAGATCCCAGCAGGCACTCCTGTTGACCGTGTCAGCAGGAGCGATGCTGAATTGCTTATACCCACGCTGGCTCAGACACCTGTATCTGTGGGATGGCAGGATACTCCCCTCTCACCCCTTCCCTCCTCCAACCTTGCTCTTTTTTGTTTTTTAAGATTTATTTATTTTACTTGAAAGGCAATTAGAGAGTGAGAGAGAGAGAGAGATTCTATCCACTGGTTCACTCCCCAAAAGGCTGGAGCAGGCAGAAGCCAAGAACCTGGAACTCCATCTGGGTCTCCCATGTGGGCAGCAAGGACCCAAGCACCTGGGCCATCTGCTACTTTCCCAGGTGCGTTAGAGGGAGCTGGACGGGAAGTGGAGCAGCCAGGACTTGAGCCGGGGCTCTGATGTGGGCTGCCGGCGTCACAAGTGGCGGTTTAACCTGCTGTACCATTACACCGGCCCCCATCCCTGTGTTCCTGCTCCCTGCCCTCTCAGTCCATCAGCTTCCACTCCTTCTTTGGTGGATCTCTGACTCGCCACCTCTTCCTTCCCAGTCTGGACAGCTGCACCTGCTCAGGCCTGGGCTCAATGACAGGTCAGGGGATGGCGGGGAACGACTGCTTCCCCATGCCAGTCTGGCTGTGGCAGGGGGCGGAGCCTTCCCCATCCACTATTTCATGAGTCCCTGGTACAGTGCCTGGCATAGAAGGGGCTTGGTGGGTACTGAAGTGAAATCACTTCTGTAGATCAATGCACGCTTTGGCAGAAATGGACTCCACTTTCCCCGTCAGACCCCCAGCGTGTCCCTGCACTGCGATCCAAGCCCCACCGAGCCGCTGAGCTTGTGTGGCCTGTTCATTGCCATTTCCCCAACCCTGGCGTGTAGTAGGCACGCCATAGATCTTCGGGAAACAGACGAAGAGACAGTGAGTGACTGGGAGGCTCCTGTGCTCCCTCCCAGCTCGAGATGTTGCAGGCATTTGAGGAGTGAACCAGTGGATAGGGATGTCTTCCACCCTCTGGTTCACTCCCCAATTGGCCGCAACGACCGGAGATGCGCTGATCCGAACCGAAGCCAGGAGCCAGGAGCTTCTTCCAGGTCTCCCATGCGGGTGCAGGGGCCCAAGGACTTGGGCCATCTTCTACTGCTTTCCCAGGCCATAGCAGAGAGCAGGATGGGAAGTGGAGCAGCTGGGACTAGAACCAGAGCCCACATGGGATGCCTGCGCTTTAGGCCAGGGCGTTAACCCGCTGCCCCCAGAGCGCCAGCCCCCAAATAAAGAAATCATTAAAAAAAAAAAAAAAAGAGCTGAGGCTTCAGAGAGAACAGGAGAGAGCTTTCCAAGGAAAAGGAATGCTGTGGGCTTGGGCGGCGGGGGGGGGGGGGAGCAGCCAGGGGGCTCCTGCACCTGCAAGTGTTAGGCAGGAAGTTAGAAATCAGCCTGTGTGTGTGCGCGAGGGCCTGAGGAGACAGCTCTGCAGAGCTCACTGGGAAGAGCCCGGTATTTACACGCCAAGGTCCTGCCCGGACCCCAGCAACCTTCCAGGTGGTCTCAGCGCCCCCCAGGGGAAGCTCCCCAAGAGAAGCCTCTCTCAGCACACGTGGGGTACCCGGCCTGGAAACACTGAGCAGTGCAGCCTTCGCATCCTTCCTCCACGGCCGGCGCCCTGGGGGAGGCTCTGCCCGGTGCAGGGGCGCCCAGTCTGACTGCACTGAGCAGTGGGAGCAACCTCCTTGGGAGGAACTGTACCTGATTCACACTCAGCAAACTCTGTCCTGGAGGAGCGGGAGGAGGGGAAGGGGAAATGGTGGGAAGAACTGGACCCCTTCTGCTTAGAAGCCCCGGTCTGAGGACAGACTGCGCGCTCAGTACCAGCTCTGCTGAGCCGCCCGCCTGGCCTGCCAGGTGTATTCTGTCCACTTAACCATGCAACCTTGCTTGCCCGTCTGAGCGACTGGGCACTCTCTCTCTCCGATTCTGTCCCATCTGTTCTGACGGACGCCTTACCCTGTTAAACCTTGCTGGCTGCCTTGCTCTCTATCCCACCCATCACTGTTAACACAAGGAGCCTGGGCAGGGTGTGGTTCAGGGGAAGGCGTCCTCCCATCCCCTTCCCCCAGTCTCCAGGCAGTGCCTGGAAGCAGCCAGACCGGAGGGCTGGGCCACAAGATAATAACAGCTAATGCTTTGGGAGCTCTTACTGTGCCGGCACGGTTCTGAGTGCTTCACAATTACTGGTTCATTTAGAGCTCCCCACACGGACAAGAGAGGGGCTCCAGGAACCTCCAGGGCATAGAGCTGGTGCTGAGTGGGCCAGCACTGCAGTCAGGCAGTCTGGCTCCATGGGAACCCCAAGCATGATCTACCCCTCTCAAACAGGCGGCAGGAGTCACTGTTCACCTAGGGAGTGGGGAAACTGAGGCCCTGTGCTCTGCCCCGGGCAGCAGCAACACCAGTCCAGGGTCCTCCCGTGCTGGAGGCCTTAGGGGTTCTAAGGCAAGATGGGGCTGGCCTCCCCCCCCCCCCAGCTCCACCAAGCCCCTCCCCCTTCTTCCATCTCTTCTCTTCCCTCTGCCCCCTCCGCCTCCTCCTCCCCTCCTACTCCCCCCCACCCTGCCCCAGTAGTGGGAGAAATGCCTAGGACCTTGCTACCCCTGCAGAGAGGAGGGGAACAGGCGGCCTCTGGGTGGCTAGCGCACAGCAGGGAGAGCTCCTCTGTGTGGGGCCGAGGTTAGGCCAGGCCTGGGCGGACAGACTCAGGGGCTGAGGCCCCCATGCAGGCAGAGGCTGGAGCAGCCCCAGGGAGACCAGGGTGGGAGGCGGCCTTCCCAGCATTGCCAAGGCCAGCAGCGATGGCACGGGGCGGGCAGCAGGCAGGGGAAGCAAAGCCGGGAGCCCTGTGGTACCCAGTGAGTCCTTCCTCAGACCAAACCCAGCTGCAGTGAAAGCAACGGGGCCTTCCACCACAGGCATGCCGGGAAGCCTGCCCTGCCGCTGGTCTCTTTCTCAGTCCTCACATTGGGAACGGGGAGGGGGCGAATGTGAGTGTGCAGAGCAGCGCACTGGTCCAGAGGGACTGGCGTGCATCGCGTTCTGTACCCGACCTGGAGGCAGGTAGGTCACGGGGCTGGGCATCCACGAGGGCAGTGACTCAGTCCCCTACACTGCCTGCCTATAAGGCGGGCTCGTGTGTCTCATCAATATCACGAGGATGATGCGGCACGTACGAGACGGAGGGCTTAGCCGAGTTCCTGGCACAAATGAAACCCTTCCGAAATGGGGACCCCACCCTTGTAAGTGGCACGTCCACTGAGAGAGACAGCGGTGACAGACACACACACTCTGATCCCCCCACCCCACAGTGCCCGCTGGCCTTGGAGGGAAGCGATCCACAGCTGGGTTTATTGGCTCCACAGAGAGCCCCACTGAACTTACCAAAAACTTCATCTGCAGGTTCTCGGAGCTTTGAAGAAGCCATGGCTCAAGAGAACTGGGGAGGACAAGTGGGGAGAGAGAAAGAAGAGACCCTGGATAACAGGTTCAGGTTCATGGTGAGGGGAGGCCAACGATAGCCTGCTCCTGTCCTGCTGACCCCTCCCCACCGCCTCTGAACTCTTTCCCCAGCTCCCAGGAAGAGAAGTCATTGGAACCGGACCCAGGTGTGCACCTGCGGGCAGGAGGGGCAGGGTAGGAGCCCATCCTGGTCACAGACAGGCTGAGCCCTGTGGTCTGGTTCCAGCTGATGGCTCAGCTGAGGGCTGTGCCTTCACGTGGTCAATGGGTTTCTCCCCTTCACTATCTTGGGCCATTCCATCATCAGCATCCCCTGTAAGTGTTCCATGATCATAAACTATCCAACCTCAAGTTTGGTAGAAGCCGTGGTGATGAAGTCGAATCTCTTCATTTTGCAAATAAAGAACCAGTAGGGCAAGTGATTAATCCAAGATTATACAGCAAACTCACGGCAAAAGCAGGACCCGAACCAGGTCCTTCCTCACTTCTCCCTACCTACCTATCCACCCATCTACCTGCCTAATCATCTATCCATCCATCCATCCATCATCCAGCCACCCTACACCATCTATCCACCCACACATCCTTGCACACATCTGTTCTCCATGCTTCTCTGACCCATCATCCAGTCCTGCTTCCCCTCCCCCTGCCCCCATCACTGGTGCCCTCGCCACATGCCTTTGATCACAAGCTGCACAAGATGCTGGCATCAGGAGCAGGGCCAGAGTTCTAGACAGACTCAGGGTCTGCAAACAACTGACAGATGCAAGAAGAGTAGACAGCCAAATCTCTATGGCGCACCAAGGAGGTTCTGGGAAGAAGTGTGGGTGGATGGAGTTTGGTTTGGTTTTTGGTTTTCTGTGGGCTTTTCTGGCAGGAAGCAAGAAGCGAGACCGGGTAGAGAGCAGGTAAAAGTATCTGGGTAGGCTTCCTAGCAGATGTTGGCTCCTGCAGCCCTGGATGGAGAGACTAAGGATACGTAGGAGCCACGGAAGTGCATGGGGCAGAGGAAGTGCACGGCTGAGACGTGGTCTCCAGTTACTGCTAACACGGAAGCTCCTGGAAGGTCAGGGCACCGGGCTGACCACAGGAAAGCTGGGCCTGCCAGGGTCCTTTGCACCTCTCCTCTCCCAGGGCTGCATAGACACCACCTCCCGTGGGCTGGCCAGGCTTGAGAATCTTGGTGTCCCCACTGACAGATGTGACAACTGCGATGCACGAGGTAAGAGCCAGAGCTCAGCCTTGAGCCCCATCTCCTGCCTCTTAGCCCCGCTCTTGTTAAGGATCTACAGGTGAGCGAGAGGCAGAGGGGGAGGAAATGGGCCACACAGGCTAGGATGGGGACAAGCATCAACACCACCCTCCCCCAAGACTCCATGGGTGTGTGGGGCTGCACACGGTTAGTGAGGTGTGGGAAGGGAACCCTCCTACCCTTCTTGAACTGGGAGGGGGGAGGAAGGTCAGTGGCAAAGATCCAGAACATTTCCTCCTGTCCCAGGGGGCCAGGTGGGAATGGAGGCAGAGCCAAATCCCCTCATTCAATCAGAAAGCCTAGTCTGCCTGGTTCAGGTTCCTATTCCGTCTGCCACTTCCTCTAGCCAGTCTGGGGGCGGGGGCGGGGGGGGGTGAGGGAGGAGGGTCACCTCCTCCCATTGTCATCATAATTTCTAGATCCAATCACTGGAAAAGGGAGACTCTTCTGAACCTCAGTGACTCCCTGCATGGGTACGTTCTCTCCTCCGTCTGCTGGGGGGTCCCCGAGTGCACACGGTGGGGGGGGGGCATGTATTCCCCTATCAGACTAGGGGTGCTGGCAAGACAGGAAGGGTGCCTCCTCCCTCAGACTGAGCATGGCCCCCAGCCTCCGCCCCAGACCCTCTGTGGATGGAGGCGTGCTCTCCCAGGGCCCTGCTGGGTGGGCTGGGGTTTCCAGCTTTTCTCTCCCTTCAACAGCGAGCTCCCTGCAGAGGGCAGGAAGGAAGGCCAGCCACTGTCCCCGTGGGCAGGGAGGATACCAGGGAGGTTACCAGGCCCCTCCCACCCAACCTGCTCCTTCCAAAACCGAGCCTTGGAAAATCACTCGTTGAATCCCTCCCTCCCACCCATCCACCCCCCCACACACAAATGGGTGTGCACACAAATACACACACTCCCACACACAAATATACATGCACACGCATCACACTTTCAACCAGGTAACTGCACCAGGGTGGAAATGAACCTGTTCCTAGGGAACACCTGCAGACCACTCCCCCCCCCCATCAAGGCTTTCAATGCAGAGGAAGAGGAGGAAGAGGAGAAGGAGGAAGAGCACCAGTGACCTTTGGCCCTTCCCTGGGAGAAGGAGAGGTAGGTGAGCTCAAAACTTCCTGGGACCCGAGGATGGAGAAAGAGAAGGAAAGAGCGCAGAAGCCCCAGGCAGGAGAGGGGAGTAGGAACAGCACAGTGGAGACCGGCCGAGTGTCGCAGGCTAGAGAAGCTAGTGAGACCAGAGGGCGAGCAGGCCAGGGCCGGCAGTGGTGGAAACCCGGGGCTCCAGGGTCCTGAGAGAGGCCCCAGGGCGGCGTGCGAGGGGAGGAGGGAGCCGGGAGAGAAGTGCAGGGGAAGCGCCGGGCGCGCTCGGAGGCCGGGCTCGAGAGGCGGAGTGGAGCGGAACTGGCGGAGGCGCCCCTGCCCACGGGGCCAGCGCAGGGGTCCCAGGCTTGCAGGGGCGGGCAGGAGGCCCACAGCGCCTCCAGGGCCAGGGAGACAGGGCACCTCCTCCACTCCCCGGCCACAGCCCCGCCGCTCTCCCGTTCCTCTCCAACACAGAAGGCCAACTTCGAGCCGAGCAAGAAGGAGTTAAGCCCTCTCCCCCTCCCCCCCACATCAGTTTTTTATTAATTTCTCTGGGCGCTGGGCGGGAGGGAGGAAGGGGATTAGGGACACAAATCCTATCTCCGCCCCCTCCCCTGACAGCTCAGCGCCCCAGCCCCGGGCCGTCCCCCTAAGAAGAGGGGAAGAAAGGCCTTCGTCGCTTTGCCCCAGGCAAGCCCCCTGGGGGGGGGGGCGTCCCACCGCGAGCCCGAGTCGCTCCCCCAGGGCCCGGCTCTCACCTCCAGCATCGGTCATCTTCAGCGTCCGGCGACCCGGGAACCCCTCCGGCCCATAGTGCTCGAGGCGCGGGCCCGGAGGCAGAGGGGGTCTCCAGGCTGTCTCGTCACCCCGGACGCGGGGGGCTCCGGGCGGGCTCGAGCTGCTCCATCCCGGAGGTGGGGGCGGAGGTCGGCGGGAAGGGTCCCGGAGACGGAGGGAAGGGCAGGCGGGGGGCGGTGCGGGAAGAAGGAGAAGGTTTGCAGGAAGCCGGAGGCGCGGGCGGGGCTGCACTGGGAGACCTGCCGGGAGGATGCTCCGTGTGTGCGTGCGTGCGCGCGTGTGTGTGCGTGTGTGTGAGAGGGGGAGAGAGGGAGAGGAGAGAGCGCCACCTCCCGCCCCGCCCCCGCCCGCCGGGCTCCGCCGCACGCCGCCCCCCGCCCGCAGGCCGATTTGCGCGGTGTCGCGTCAGTCGCGGTGCGCGCGGGTCCCCGGGGAAGGGGCGATGCGGGGGGCGCGTGGCGGGGAGGCTCGGCGCCCAGGAGACAAAGAGCGGGAGGGAGGGAGGGAAGCCGGCAGGGGGCGGAGGCGACCGAGGGGCGGAGGCGGCCGGCGCCGCGGCCAGGCCGGGAACCCGAGTTGCCTCGACTTCTGGCGGGCGGAAGCCTTCGCGGGTGGGAGCCGCCGGGGACGCGACGCGGCCCTGCCTAGGGACCCACGGGGCTTCCGCTTCCTCTGCAAGGGGCTTCCTGATTCACTCACTCATTCATTCAACAAACATGCAGCCCACGGGCGCGCGCGGTGCAGTTAGCTGGACGGGGGAGGGGGGAGGGGTGCTGTGGCGCTGCGAGAGGAGCGCCCCCAGGGCGCGCGGCCCGGCCTGGGGGCGGCGTGGCGGGTGGGCAGGGGGATTCCTTCAGGAAGAGATGTACGGGTTATTGCCGCAGGCCACCACAGGGGAGAGGCGCCACGGGGTGGAGCTGGGGAGTTCTGCTGGCCAGCAGGGCCCGGAAGGGGCTCCCACTCGCATTTTGGGCAGAACCTCTGGCTCCTCGGTGGGGAAGGCAGGGACACCCCACTCCACCCCACCCCGTGCGCGCCAGGAAGACCAGTTGAGCACCCTCCCGGATATAGGATTGAAGTTGACAGGCTGGGGGACCGGCTGGGCTTGGAGCAAGATTGGAGGAGGGGTCTGGGATGACGGTGGGGCTTGGCTTGGGGCTGGGAGCCCTGCAGCGGCGTGGGGGCGGGGAGAGATGAGCTCAGACTTGGACCTGGTGAGCTGGAGGTGGTGGCAGGCCAGGCAAGGGGGGGAAATGCAGTCATCCCCAACCAGCGGCCATGTGGCCAGGCACCCTCCTGAGCACTTTTCTGATTATTTGCTGTCACCCTTCCAGTAACTCCACGACGAGGTAGGTGTTCCTGTTACCCCCTACATGGGGGGGGGGGGCACTCAGAGTGAAGCTGGATGGAGGCCCTCGGCACAGGGGAGAGACGTGGCGCCTAGCAGGATTGAGGTCCTTGCAGGGCCCTCCCCTCCGCCCCGCCTCAGAGCAGGTGCAGAGAGAACAGCCCGGAAAGGACACGACTATGCAGGAGGTCTGTGGGTGTTTGGGGGTCTCCGAGTGTCTTCAGAATCAGGGTGCTGTCTAGATCATGGAGCTGTGGGGCCAGGGTGGTGTCTCCGATGCCAGCTTTTGGGGACTGTGTCTGGGGTCTTTAAAGAGGCTGTGGTTTGCAGGCATCTGGGGAGATGGGGCTGGGGTTGCAGGGCAGGTTGTTAGCCCCTGTAGATCCCAGGGCCGAGGGCCAGGACGGGATCTAGGGTCAGTGCTGGCAGGGGTGAAGGGGTCCTCCAGGGGTGTCTCTGGCACACGAGACCTAGGAGGACCCTGTTCCTGGTGAGGCCCCTAGTTTTCCTCTCCTGTGGCAAACTGACTGGAGCGCCCAAGAACTGGGCAGCAGGGGGCAAGGGGATGGGCTAAGCTGCCGAGCTTCACCCAGGCCTGCCCACAGCCACTGCCACGGTTCCAGACTCAGACTTGACCTTGGGTGAGTCACAGCTCAGGCTTGAGGAACTCACAGTGAAGCCACAGGACACTCCACCTAAATTCAAGAGGGCCCACCTTGGAAACATACATGTGATACACAAGTCAGACAGGGTAGCCAGACCCCAGCCCTGTGCTTAACCCCAATCAGCAGAAACCCCTACCACACCCCCCCTGCCCTCACAGAAAAGTACCACCACGCTACTGGGGACTTCCTGGCTCGTGTCCTGAGCAGAGCCTCACTGGCCTTGGGGTCCAGTGACCTCGTGGTCCACTGGAAGGCTTGGCCACTATCCCCAGGTTTCCACATGACCCTCAGGTGCGTGGCAGGAATGGGCCAGCCCTCCATGGCCCCGGGGGGGTGGAGCTAGCATTTCTAAGCAGCAGCTAGGAAGCCAGAGTTTGGCTGGACAGGAGTGAGACATCACAAGGGATGGGCGCCTCTGGGGCTGTCACCGGAATGCTGGCAGAGGCCACGCACCTCAGGTGCTACCAGGGACCTGTCAAGGTGACTGACAGTCCTGAAGCAGAGGCCTCCCCTGTTTACAATGGAGGGGAAAGCCAGACTCCCCAGGGGCTCCCACCCCTGAACACAAACGCCTCAGGGCAGGACAAGGCTGGTGCTGGTGACACCCCACCCCCACCCCCCTCTGGGACTCCGAACCTTGTCCCAGCACCAGGGACATCTCAGCATCTGGGTGTCAGGCCTCCCAGCACAGAGCAAAGCCTAGGACTACGTAGCAGCTCCCAGGCCCACCCCAGAGGGGCACATAGAACCTGGGGCTCACACTGTACCGGCCCACCCCCTCCTGTGATCCTTCCTGAGCCCCCTGCAGGGTCTCCTGGGAGTCCAGGGGCTGTGGCCAACCTCACCACATTTAATTCATGCTGTGAAATCCTCCAGATGCCTGGGAGAGACAGGTGATGCACTGAGCTCGCTCAATAGGAACCATAGCCCTGCCCAGGCTGACTGACCGAGCATGGGTGTTGATGGGAGATGCTGGACAAGGACGCCTGCTGGCTCTAGGGGCTCACTGGTGGGTGGGGACCCCCACCCCCACCCCAGCAAATCAAGAGACCATGCAGCAAGGCTCTGGGGGCTGCTTTTATGAGGGCGATCTGACAGAGGGCATGGTCCGTACAAAACCGGGAACAATACATACATATATATATTATATACAGAGACGCGGTCCTCCGAAGGGCGGCCGGGCACCCGCGGCCCGCCCCCTCCCTCTGCCACGGTCCAGGGCGGCGCCCGGCACGGAGACAGCCAGCTCTTTCAGGGGGTGGGGGCATGAGAAGGCGGGGGCAAGAAATACTGATTGATGGCATGATCTATTTACAGGGGACAAGAAGCCAAAACATTTTTTAAAAATGATCAGAAACCCAGGCTTGGGGCAGGGGCATGAAAAAGTGGCCAACTGAGATGGATTCTGGAAGGAGGGACCCTGGGGGGGGGGGGTCTCACCTCCCTTGGTCCAAGCCCCAGTCTGGGGTTAAAGTGGGAGAAGTGGAGTCAGTTTCACTCAGAAAGTGGCCAGGGCAGCCCTGGGCTCCAAAGAGCCAAGAAGTGAAACCCTGTCCAGCCAGGGCACAGAACACAGGGTGGTGTGGGGCTGTCTCTGCCACGGGAGTGCAAGGCTTCCAGGTGTCGTCCTGGGCAGTGAGAAATACTCCCCTCGCCTACGGCCAGGGTCCCTGCAGCCAGGACCCCGAAACCAAACCACCCCCCTTCCCTTCCTGGCATTCCCAGGCATGACCGGGACACCCGGACTCCAGGGAGGCCGCAGGGCTGTTCCAGGAGGCTATGGCTATTTGGCACCTGGGAGAGCGGAGGCACGAGAGCCGAGGGCTGCTGCCCAGGAGAGGAGGAGCTGGGGACCAGGCGTCCTAGACTCCTAGGGCCCTGCGCTCACCCCCCTCCTCCCCAAAGGACACATGAGAGGTCAGGGCAGGTCAGGCCCAGCCTCCGGGCTGTGGGTGCATTCTGTCCCTCCTGGGAGAGGGGACAGGGAGGGGAGGTGTCGAGCAACAGACAGCACAACGAGGGGGGACAGGGAAGGGCCAAGAAGGTGGGCTCTCGAGTCAAGAGGCCACGGGCGGGGAGCAGCCTCCAGATGGCGAGATGCTGGGAGAGCCCCCAGCCCCATTCCAGTCCAGAGACAAAGGCTGGAGGTTGTGAAGTCTGGCAGTTTGGTCTGCAGGTCCTCGTGTCCATCACCCACCCAGGCCAGCCCTCAGCATCCCTCACTCGGCCTCGGCCCCTTGGCGAAGGAGGAGGCCGCCCTTCCAGCCACCTCTCAGTCTGCCCGGGCCATCTTAAAGAGGCCTGTCACGTGGGCCCTCTGGTCCCTGAAGCTGGGGGAGGTGGGGTGGAGGGTGTGGGGAGTCGGGGCACCTGTCCCCAGGCTGGGAGGGGGCGGGGTAGGTGGTTGAGGACAGGGAGGGAGGATGATGGGAAGGGTTATGATTCCTGTTAAGTAGAATTGGAATTCCTCAGTGTCTGCAGGTTTCCTTCCAGTTCTGAGATCTGAAAAACAAACGCGAGAGGGGGCGCTGGGCATGGGCCCCTGCCCTCTCTGCTGCCTCCCTGCGGGGGCCATGGCCTTGAGCTCCCAGCCAGCAGCAGGAGCCCCTCCCCACAAGGTGCGCAGGGCAGATGACAGGTGGGGGCTCACGCTGTCCCCTCCAGCCAGCCTACCTTGTCCAGGAGCTTGTCCATCTCCTCCTTCCTCGCCAGCTCCGACTCCTCCAGAACCCGCCGCTGTGCGGTCTCCTTCTTCAGGAACTCGATCTCCCTGGGGACACGCAAGGTGCGGGCATGTGGCCTGGCTCCCATCCAGGGAGACTCGGTCCCTCGACCCTGTCCTCGGCTCCACCCTCCCCTCTCCCTCTGCCCAGGTCAGGAGGTCCCAGGTTTTGTCCCAGGACTTCTGGGGCCTGGCCCTGTGCTGCCCTTGGTGCCCCCCCCCCCCAACCTCAGGGCTCCGCGCTGCCACCCCGAGCATTGCCCAGGCCTCCTGAGGCCTGCCACGTACTTCTGCTGGTAGTCCTTGATGAGGCGCTTGGCCTTGCTGTACTTGCGCTCCAGAGCCTGGTACTGCGCCTGGGTCTCCCGCAGGTGCTCGTCCACAGCCTGGCACAGGCTCTGGGCCTCGCCCCAGTAACCCTCCAGCTTCTCCATGCGCTCCTTGTTCTCCTCCACACTCTGCTCGAGCTGAGCCTTCTCCGCCCGCCAGCGCCCCTTCTCCTGCTCCAGGCTCTGCAGCTGAGACAGGAGGAGTGGCCCTGGGTTGGTGGTGGGGGTGGGGGCGACGGCACCAGGGGATTCCAGCAGCGGTGGCACCCCTGCCCCCGGCTCTGAAGTCTCCTTGGGCGAGCCTGGCGGGGGGTGGGGAGGATGAGGCGGGGAGGGGGGAGATGAGGCAGCCTCACCGCACCCCCTGCCCAGCGTGCAGGAGAGCTCCACTAGTCACTGACAGCTCTGCGGTTTGGGCCAAGGCAACGCTGGCTCAAGACTGAGCCATTCCTTCTGTAAAATGGGAGCGACACTTGCTTCGAGAGCATGCGAGGGCTACGATGAGACAGAAGAGGCCCAAGTGCAAGGCAGGAGAGGGCTGTCGGCGCTCTCTGTCTGCCCGCAGCCCTGGCCAAGCTCAGCAGCCCGTGCTTCGGCGGCTTCCTGACACTCTGAGCTCCTGCTCTTCCAGCTCCCAGGGGACCCCAGTGCTGGCCTCCAGTCCCCAACAGCTCAGTCCTGGATCTCACTGCCAGGGGCACGGCCCCACCCCCACCCTGAGCCCCGAGCCCCGAGCCTCAGCCAGCCTTGCTCTCAACTTCCAGCCGCATCTCCTAGCTCTTCACTGACACCATGCCCCAAACCAGACCCACTACCTGCACAATCCTAGGCCTCCTTCCCCAGCTTGCTCACCACTGGCAAAAGGCACCACCCATCCACAGCCATCCCAGCAAGCACTCTCAGGACCCTGCCTGCCCTGCCCCCTTGTTGGCTGCAAATGCCCCTTACTCTCTGTGCCTCGGCCACAGACCTGCCACAGGACCTTTGCATGGGCTGTTCCCGCTGCCTGAATGTTCCCCATCTGCTCTTCCCCGGCCTAGTCATATCCTACCAACTTACCCCTTGGCTCTGGGCTCAGTGGATCCCTTCCCCGCCCCCAGCTGGACTGGGTTCCTGGGAGGTTAGTGACTGTGCTTCTGCACAGAACCCAGTGTTTGTTTGTAACAGGACAGCCATCAGTGTGCAGCCACTAGAACGGCACCCAACAGACACCGCAAATGGAATGCACGAGCACACTGCTGGCCTGGAGCCTGGCATCTGGACCCTGGAAACGCAGTTCTTCCCACCCTCAGCCATACTGGGCAGTGCTCGTCAGCCTTGCCAGGACACTGCCCAGGCCTCTGCCCAGTCTGCCTGCCTCCAGGTCCTGCTCACCCTTACCCTCCTGTTCTGCAGGCAGTGACCTAACACTCCCATGGCCACATAGCCCCACGCAGCCTGCAGGGGCAGGCCACAGCCCAACCCTGGCAGTCCAGCCTGCCCCACCGCACTCTCCCCCTCAGAAAGAGTGGCCACAGCCCTGCAGGCCTCCTCCCAGCACAGCTGCCAAGCTCCGGGTCATTGCACTGCCTTCCGCCTCCAAGCCCTGCCTTCCTCTGGAGGCCGGCCCAGCTTCACTCTCCCCCATGTGCACCTGTGTGCATGGCCCCTGGACAGCTGTCTCTCCCTACCACACCGGAAGCCCAGCTGGGATTGAGACTCATGTCTGACAGTGGCCGTGTGCGTGCTGTGCCGGTACCCCGTGCGCCTGCGTGCACATCTGTGCGTGCCCCATCTGCAGGTCTGTGGGTGTCGCTGGCTGGTGATGTCAGCATCAGCAGCGCCACGTGGCCTGCCTGGGTGAGAAGGCGTGTCCGCGGGCCTCTTCCTGGACCAGGGGGTCCGAGGGAACAGACACAGGCTGATGACCCTGGAGGTGACGCCACAGTGAGACGAGAGCCCCAGCTCTTCGTGATTGTGTCTCTCGGTGTCCAGGTGCGTGGCTACCACTTGCCTGAGCCCAGGCCGGCACAGGTCTGGGCGTGTGCCTCTGAGCAGCCGGACTTGTCACTGGGCCTGGAGACGGAGGCCACGTGGGGGACAGCGTGGCCACGCAGACATCTGGAGTGTGGCGTGTGACTCAGGGTGCTCAGTACAGCAGCTGATGCTTTGGCTTTTATCTGTGACGTGCCACACACCATGCTCAGGACTTCCCAGCTGCTGTCTCCTTTGATTCTTCCAGGGTCCTAGGGTGTCGCTGTGATAATTACCCCATTTTACAGATGGGGAGACTGAGGCACACAGCAGGGAGTGGAAGAGCAGATGGGCACAAAACTCGAGCTCTGCTGTGTTCCCTTGCCCCTGGGGAGTGTGCTCCGTGGGCGCCTACAGGTGGTATGCAAGTGTCAGTGCAGGCAGGTGCAGGGCCCCCTGGCCCTCACACGCTGCTCTTCAGTCCACGTGCACAGCACACGTGTTGCACACCAGCGCCCCACCCATGCACACGCACCACCCACGCCGCCACAGGCCTTACCATCATCACGGCTCTCACCTTTCTCTTGAGCTGCTGGATCTCTGCCTCGGTCACAGCATGTTTGATCTGCAGCTGCGGGCAGAGGGACGGGCACTCAGCTCCAGCCGGGGTGGGCGGCGCCGAGGGCACCCCTAGCCCCTAGCCCAGGCCCCCACCTCCTTGAACTTGTGCACCAGCTTCTCCGGCTCCATGTCCACAGGGGACAGCGCGTCCTCGTTCTCCGCTAGCTCGAACACCTCGATGGCCACCTCGCTGCCTGGAAACGTGGGGCTCAGCTCCTCCTCCTCGTCAGTGGCATACTCCCCCGTCTGCCAAGGAAGACAGGTTGCCTGGGTCAGACTGGGAGCACCCCTGGCCATGATCCAGGCCTCCCCTCCTGGCCTGTGTCTTCCGTGATGGCCAGGGGAGGCCCCTGCAGGCAGGGGTGGTGCCCCCTAGAAGCCTGGGACCGGAAGACACAGTCTGTGTATCCCCTTCATACTAAATACAGATCCTCTGTGGTCCGGACCTGCCTCCCTCCTCAGATTAGATCCGAGAAGAGCCCCTCGAGGGTGCCCGATCTTGGAGGGAACTGTGTTTCCCTTGTGAGACCACAAAGGCTCTCCAAACACAGAGGGTGTAACCCCTAGGCTCCCAGAGATACAGAATGGCACTTTGAGGTTCTCCGGGGGGGGGGGGGGGGGGGGCGCAGAGGCAGTTGACTGCAATACTGCATCTGGCCACTAGGGGGCAATCTCCCCAGCAGTCAGGCCAGCACCACCTACCTCCTCGTCATCCTCCCCATACTGGGCGTATCTCTGTTCCATCATCTCCCGCTGCCATCGCTCCTGTTCCAGGGTCTGCTGAATTAGCTGGGCCACTTCGCTCTGCTCTCCGGGCCGCTCCCGGCCAATCATAAACCTGCAGGGGCACCGGTGTCATCTGCGAGCCTCTGTCCTTAGCTGTGATGTCACCATCCTCCCTGCTGGTGCTCCCCTCTCGAAATCCAGGCCCTCCCAGGGGAGGTGAAACAAGAGGGCTGAGTCCAGAGGCTGCCGAGGATTAATAATGAATGGAAGAGCTGGGGACCTTACTGGGTTTCCCCCAGGGGGGAGGCGGCAGGCGGGAGGCAGGCAGGCCCACGAGCCTTCCTGGCCAGCTCTGGAGGAGGGTGCTATGGCTGCAGGGGTTGTGAGTTCAGGAGCTGCTAGCGCAGGAGGCACCGTGTGGGGAAAGTGAGGCAGGGGAATGGTGCGGATGACCCATGCCAGCAGGGCGGGAACTGTGGAGCTGTCTTGGGTAGGCTCCAAGCCCCTTCGCTTCAGGAAGGGGCGGGATGATGGTGACTGGAGATTAGGATGGAGAGGAAGCAGTGGGATTTCCAGGCACCAGCCCCTCCCCTCCATGGCCACCCACATCCTGTTTCTCTTCACCACCCTTTCCTGGGGGCACCCCGAATCCGTGCCCTGAATGCACAGCCCGGGGTGCGGTTGGTTTTCCCATGGGAGGGATGCAATTCCAGACAAGAGGAGCTGGTGTGATCGGCACTCCCCTACACAGCTCGCGTTTGCAGTGAGTGAGTCCAGGGCCAGGCAGTGGCAGAGGAAAGTTTGGAGATGCATGGACAGTGGGCCTAGAAGCCTGGGCCCTCATGGCCAGCATTAATCTGGGAGCTGGGCGTGGGAAGGCAGGCTGGGGCAGAACAACTGCACGGCAGGCCCCGTGGGCAGCAGTCAGCGGACCTCGCCCAGGAGCCCGGCTGCCCAGAGCTGAACAGGCCGAGGGGAGGGGAGGGGGCACAGCGGCTGCAGGAGGGCCCAGCCTCCCCGACCCCACCCCTGGGGCTCTCACCGCACACGGCCCTTGGTGTTCCGGAGCACAGAGGCCGCAAAGCTCTGGGTTACGCCCACCAGACTCGTGCCGTCCACCTCCACCAGGAGGTCGTTCACCTGGATCCTAGGGGAGGCGACGTGGGTTAGGAGGTCCAGAGGGACTCACATCATCTTTGAGAAACGCATGAACACAGATGCAAGCCAACAAGGAAACAGTAAACACACACGCTGCCTAAGGGAATCCGAAATGTCACAGCTACTCTTAAGAAATCCCATAACCTTTGTAAAAAGGCAAGAAAGGCGCTCAAGTCAAATGCATTCCTGTAATCTCACAATAGACTTATCAATTCACACACAAATGCACACAGGCAAAGGGTCAAGAGTGGAACCGTGGGGGCCAGTGCTGTGGCACAGTAGGTTAAGCCTCCACTTGCAGTGTTAGCGCCGGTTCAAGTCCCGGCTGCTCCACTTCCCATCCAGCTCTCTGCTGTGGCCTGGGAAAGCAGTAGAAGATGGCCCAAGTCTTTGAGCCCCTGCACCTGCGTGGGAGACTCAGAAGAGGCTCTGGCTCTTGGCTTCAGATCAGCCCAGCTCCAGCCATTGTAGCCATTTGGGGAGTGAGCCAGTGGATGGAAGACCTTTCTCTCTGTCTCTCCCTCTCTCTGTTAACTCTAACTCTCAAATACATCTTTTTAAAAAATGCATTTCTACAACCTCACAACAGATTTATCAGTTCATACACATGCATGCACGCATGTAAAGGGGTCAAGAGTGGAACCATGGGGCTGGGATGACCCTTCCCATTGGTACATCAATGTGCAGTTCCCACAGGGACCTGGGACGTTGTCGTCCTGCATAAAAATGCCTGGGGCCAGGCCCACTGGTGGGGGGAGGAAGAGCTGGGTAAGCCAAGAGACAGAGGTGTCCATGCCTGGCAGAGGAGCTGGGTACACGTCCCATGACAGTCACCCTTGTGGCCTCCTCCACCACAGATGACACCACCATCACAGAACTCGCCTCTGCCAGGCACACAGCAGGGGCCCAGCAGCACACGTGTGTCTCACTGCCCTCTTACGCAGGCGTTTCTGCACACACCTGAGTCCACAGGTGTCGTGGCTCCCAATGCCGGGGCGCCCCTCCACCCACAGCATCCTGCACCCGATACAGTGCAGCCCACCTCTCGGCCCCCATATACACGCCATATACCCACTGCTCCTGTTCTCCTTGCCACAGGGAGAGGCGGGTGTTCTAGCCTGGCCAGAGAGAGAGGAAGTTGGGTGGGGGACTCTGGGCCACCTCCTCCCTCTGTTCCCACCTCCCTGGGAGCTCCCGGCCTTCTCTCAGGACTCCCACACAGGAAGGAAGGAATGGCTGATATCTCCATGTGGGCCCACGCCCCTGGACAAACTCATGCACACACGCACCCCCAAGCCAACCAGCAACAACTGGAAAGGCTCCCGAGGGGCCAGCGCTGTGGCATAGTGGGTAAAGCTGCCACCTGTAGTACTGGCATCCCATATGGGTGTCAGTTCAAGTCCCGGCTGCCCCACTTCCGATCCAGCTCTCTGCTATGGCCTGGGAAAGCAGTAGAAGATGGCCCAAGTCCTTGGGTCCCTGCACCCGCATGGGAGACCTGGAAGAAGCTCCTGGTTCCTGGCTTCAGATCAGTGCAGCTCTGGCCGTTGTGGCCAGCTGGGGAGTGAACCAGAGGATGGAAGACCTCTCTCTCTCTCTCTCTCTCTCTCTCTCTCCCTCTCCTCTCTCTGTGTAACTCTGACTTTCAAATAAATAAATAAATCTTTAAAAATAATAAAAAAGGAAGACTCTAGAAAGTTTGAAGTCAGGGGCAGGAGGGGCTGTCGCCCTTCTTCTCTCTGCACCCCCCATACCACCTGCACCACGACAAACAGAAGTCCCCTGGACGGGGCGACCTCACCTCTAGCAACGTGACCCCACAGTCACCCAGTTCCCACCAGGCCACTTTGCATCTGTGTCGTGGGGAGGTACCACCAGGGACCCCTGACATCAACCCCTCGCAGCTTCCCTGGGGGTGCCCTGTGGCCCTTCCCACCCCCACGGTCCTTCCTGTGCTGTTAACACATACATAGCAGAAAAGCCAACATCGATTGCCAGGCTGGCTGCCCCTGACCTTTCTGTCCCACAGAACTCAACCCTCCACCCGCAGACACTCCACGCTGGCGCACGCACATGCCTGCAGCGTAGCGCAGTCCACTGCCAGAACATCTCTGCGCTGGTCCGGCCACATGGACACCTGGGTCTCTTTGCCCTCCGGGCTGCAGCAGCACCTGCTCTCCCTCTGCCCAGCCAACCCTGTGTCCGCCGCAGCGCTCAGCTCCTCCCGGGTCCCAGAGGTCAAGCCCTCCTGCATCATGCCATCGTGGTACTCCACGTTTTCCCATTCCACATCACGGGCAGGCGTGCCCACTGCCTTAATGCCTGTCTACCTTGCTACACCGTCTGAATCCTCATGGACAGCAGGGTGTGTGTGGGGGGTTTCTCAAGTGCCCTCCAGACATGGCCTCCACAGCGCAGGCGCCCTACCAAGGCCCAAGACCCACCTGCAGCCAGGACACACAGCACCCCGATTTCACTAGCCCTCCCCTCCCCTGGAGTGCAAGCACCACGGCAGGGGTGTCAGGGCCCTTTACTCCACACACGCCCCCACCACGCCCTGAGCACAGAAGCCGCCCACGCCCGTCAGTGCGGATCCCACTGATGACAGCCGGTAGGGCGGAGGGGGGTGGTACCTGCCATCGCGATGAGCCGCGCCGCCCTCGGTCACCGTCTTGACGAAGATGCCCAGCTTCTCCAGGCCCATGTCGGCCCCGGCCCCCATGCCAATGATGCTGATGCCCAGGCCCTCGGAGTCTGGAAGCAGGAAGGGGAGGGGAGATGCCAGAGGTGGGGTGAGAGTCTCCCACCCCGAACCCTCCCTGCACCAGGCAGCCCTACGTCAGGAGGCAGTCCCCATGCTCAGGGATGTCCTGTTGCTGGGGAAGGGGCATGGCCTGCCCACCCCCAACCCAGTTGCTGAGCCACCAGGGAGGGCTTTTGGGTCACTGGCTGCCCTTTGCCCCTTCCAAAGGGCTGCAAGCGGCAGGGTGTGCCCAGGGTGACGTACTGCCAGGTGGAGGCTTGCGTAGGCGGAGTAGGGTGTGGCTAGGCCTCCAGGGTGGCCGTGATGGGGCCTGAGCCCTTTGGTCCCCCCTCTCTAGGCGGCCTGGCCTCTACTCACAGCTGCGGGGCCTTCTTCTGCCCGCCACACCTGCCCCGCCTGAACTCATGACCCCTCACACTCACTCACTGGTGGGCACCACCACTGGCTGCCAGGTCCGGGAGGCCCCAGATTCTTCCCTCTGGCCTCCACCCAAGCAAAACAACCTCCAGACCCTGCGGACTCCCTTCCCTGCCACCGCCGCCGCCCACGCAGGACGGTCTCGCCCCAGCCCCTGGTGAGCTCCGGCTGTCCTACCATCCCTTTCCCTCCTGTTAATGGCGCCCAAGCCCTCCAAGAACGCTCCCAGGTCTGCACTGTCTCTCCTCCTCCTCCCCAAAGCCTTGGTCCCGGAGCTCAACTCCAGCCCCACTTCCTCGGTGAGCCTGTCCCCTGGCTGCCCAGGGCCCCTGCGGATGCGGCCACTGCCATCCTCTCTTCCTTCCCAGCTGGGCAGAGCTGTAAGGACACAGTGACAGGAGACTGCTCCATCCTTGGGCCCTGAGGCGACACCTGATCCCACCAGGACCCGGCACACAGCGCTCAACTGTGACCTCTGCACTACATGAGCAAACAAGGCTACGCGGCTAGGCTGGAGTCCCTGAGGGTTGCAGGGCACCCATGGGAAGGCACAGGGCCAAAGCTGGTGTCAGAGGGGCCCTGGGGCTGGCCCAGCTGCTCACCCTTCTCCAGCTCCACGGGGAACAGCTCCAGCCGCTCCACACGCTTCTCCAGCTCATACTCGGCCGAGGCCGCCATGGGGTCCACGTCCTCGTTGCGCCGATCGTAGTCCTCATTGGAGTAGGTGCTGAACACCTGGGGAGGGGGCGGCTCGTCAGAGAGGCCGGCAGCAGGGCAGGGGCGGAACTGGCACCAGGAGACTGGGAGGCAGGCTGAGTCCCCACCCCACGCCCTGGTCCCCACTGCCGCATGTCTTCTCCCAGTCCCCAGGCAGCCCTGCCTCGCCCCCAGCTCTGAGCAAAGGCCCCTGTGCTTCTGCAGCTGATGGCGGGCCAGGGAGAGGAACCCCGCCTTGCCTGACCCACTCTGCAGCGCCTTGCCTGACCCACTCTGCAGCGCCGACCGGCACAGGCCCTGCCTGCAGCAGGAACAGCAGGACAAGCCCAGACAGACGGGCACTGAGGAACCGAGCTCAGGCCAGAGCCGGGACTCAGAGCCGGGCAGAGGCGAGGGTGGACAGAGAGAGCACCCAGAAGGAACAGGCTGAGCACAGAGGGGAAGAGGAGGAGGGGAGACGGGGAGGGGGGATGGGGAGGAGGCCAGATGGGAGGGGGGAGGGAGCAGGAGCCAGGGGTGGAGAGAGGCAGAGAGGCACCCAGGACCCAGCTCCCACCCAGGGAGGACCCTGAGGGTCCCCAGAGGGCGGGCAGGCAGCAGGGGTGAGTGAAAGCTGGGCCCTAACCGCCCTCACCTCCAGGAGAGCGGCTGGCTCTCTCCTCCGCCTGGCAAAACCAAGGGGACTGTGGAGGTGGCAGCAAATTTGACACAGTCCACAGCAAACCCAGGGCCCGGGGGGCTCCAAGGCCCCTCCCCCACACTCCTCTGTCACAAAAAAGGGACTGTGCTGGCTGCAACCCTTCCAGAAAGAACAGAAACAGCTGGGCAGGGGCTCCTTGGGGTGCCCAATGCCCAGTAGGAGGCTAACGCATACCACCTGGGGCACCACTGCCGCCAGAGACAGGATGCCAGCCCTTGGAGCCCCCGGGGGGGGGGGGGAGCAGGAGGTGCACAGCAGCAGGGCCCAGACCAAAGGAGCTGCACTGGGACACTGTTTCCCCCACGGCCCCCACCAGGGCCCCCTCTGCAGCAGCATAGGCCCCATGGGCACCTTGGCGGGCAGCGGCACTCTTGTGTCCCAGCCTTTGTTGGGGCTGGCTCCCGGTCATTCCTACCCCCCTGCACACAGGCTCACTGCCCCGGGGTGGGGGGCAGGGCGCTCCTAGGATGAGCAGCACAGCTGGGAGGGGCCTCTGTGGTCACCAGGCTCTGTGCCCTGGATTTCACAGCCATGAGGGAAGCTGAAGCTCATCTGTGCATGGGGCAGCGGCCGATGCACCTTTCTCCCATCTGGCCAGGGGCCCCAGACCCCCTGGAGACCCCTGCTCTGCAAACAGTCCAAGATGCCAGGTCTGATGCCCAAGGTCACACCTGGGGTTAGCCAGTGGCAGGGCAGGAGAGGCCTGCACCTGGCTGGGCTCTGGTGGATGGGCCACCGGTGACTTTGTCCCCTTGCACACAGGTGCCCCAGGCCGTGGACTCAGCAAATTGGCTTTGCTCACTTCTGCATCTGAGTCTCCCGACCCCTCGGCTCTGCTCCAGGGGGAGGGTGCCCTCATGGCAACCTTCTCCTGGGTCAACAAGACCCCTCCGCGGGTGCACACGGGGACACAGTCTCACTGTGACCTCCAAAACACCCTGTGCTGGCCTTGCCCGCTCCAGTCATTTCTCCGCCTGTGGAATGGCAATCACCTTTCAAACCCTGCCCCCTGCAGGCATCCCCCCTGCCCCCCACCAGGGGGCTCTGGGCCCTGTCCTGCTTCCACAGGTGACAATCTACAATCAGCTCCTCTGCCTGCACCTCTGCAAGGGTGGGTCACAGTTGGGTCACTGGCGGGACACGGAACCCACTGAAGCGGTGGGTCAGAGAGAAGAAATTCCCAGCAAGACACATGAGGGCCACATCACACACCCCGGCTCCGCACAGGGCAGGCCGGCTCCAGGGCCACCGGGGAGTCGGGAAGCACTGCTCTAAATCATGTGCTATTTTTTGCCAGGTAATCAGGGTAAAGTGTCAGATATAGACCGCCAGAGGCCCAGGCCACACAGCTCTGAGGGCAGGAGGCCGCGCCAAGAACTGGTGGTGGTGGTGGGATCCTGACTCCCTCCCAAGAACACCACAACCCTCAGTCCCTGGGGCATCCCACTGCCTGCACACAAGGTCTCAGGCCAGGGGAGGGGTGGGCTTGGAAGGAGGGTGGCAGCCTCTCCCCTGTAACCTTGTGAGCCTCTTGCTGGCAGGGAGGGGGGAGAGGGGCGGGGGGGGGTGCTGGTGGTGAGAACTTGGGTAGCTCAGTGTCCCAAGTAGTCATGGAAACTACAAGCAAACAGATGGCGGTTGGCTGGGGAAGGTAAACGCTGGGCAGGGTCCAGCCAAGGAGGTCCAGGGACCTGGACACTCTCAGGGGGTGGGCCTGGGACTGGGCACAGCTGAGCCTGAGGCAGGGAGAGAGGCTCATGGGGGCTGAGTGTGGGCCAGTCAAGTGTGGGTGGGGGTGGCTCAGGCTGCTTCCTTCTTCCCAGGGACTAGCCCCTCCCTGGCAGTACAGGATCTCAAAGCCCCTGGCCTAGCCCACAAACCTATCCCCAACAGTGGTGGACGTGGGGGGAGACCCCACCAAGGGGCAGTTTCCACTCCTCTTTTAGGACACCAGAGAGTGTGGCGGGAGCCCTGGGGAAGGACGACTGCCAAGGCCATGGGCGGCTGTCCCATTGTGCAGCCAAGAGCAAAGGCATGCTGGCGGCTGCCAGGCACCCTGGGGATTCCACCGCCCCACCCCCTTCTCCTTCCTGCCCAAGGCCCGCCCCGGCCCCCACCCCCCGGACCCAGCATAGACCCCTGGGAACGAGGCCCCAGCCCTAGTCACATGGTCACAGTCCCCGGTTCACCCTCAGACCCACTTCCCTCTTTCAGTTCTGCAAAGAAGGGAGGGGGCACAGACCGGCTGGAGGAAGGACCGCCTCTCCCTCCACCTTCATTCTGGGAAGTTGCGGGCTCTCTCTTCCACTCCCCATCCCGCTCCTCTCTGGGGGACCCTCTCTCTCCCCAGGGTGGCTCCCTCACCCCACGCAAACCCCAACCTCTGGAAGCTTCTGCGGGAGGAATGCCTGGGCGAGGAAGGGAAAGCAGGTGTCCCAGGGCCTGCGTGGGCGTGGGGGGGTGCGGAGGAGCGCCGGGCCGAAGGCAGGTCAGGGCAGGCCACCTCGGGCCCAGACCTGAAGATCTTCCCCTCTGACAAACAGCTGGAACTCCCCCGGGCGCCCCTGAGGGTGGGAGCTCCTGGGAAGGGGGCTGGGTGGCAGCGGCTGACTCAGCCTGCCAAAGCCGGCTGGCGAGGCGAGGCGGGGGCGCGGGGGGGGGGGGGGGGGGGGCGGCGCGCACGTGGCAGGGGCGGCGCGGGGGCGGGGGTGGGCGCACTCACTTGGATGGGCGCGGTGCTGAAATGGATCTTCCGGCTGGGGGCCGGGTCCTCTTCCTCCGACAGCCCGGGGATCTCCACGCACCCCGACTCGGGCTCGTAGGGGGGCTCCCCATCCTCCTCTTCGTCTTCATCGTCTTCCTCCAGGGCGCTGCCCCCGGAGTCCTCCCCGAGCCCGCTGTAGGCGCTCACGTCCACCAAGTCCGCCTCTGAGAAGTCCTCCTTCTTGGACTCATCGGCCTCCTCAGGGGCCGCGTCCGGGACCCGGGAGTTGCCCACCCCCCTCTCTGGCGCTGCCACCGTCGCTGCAGCCTCGTCTTCGGGGGCAGCTGGGGCCTTGGGCTCCTCAGGCGCGGCGTTGACTGTGGCCGTCGAGGGGCCGCCATTCTCCAGGGCCGCGTGGACCGTCACCTCGGCCTGGATCACTTCCCCGGGCGCCGACTCAGCCTCCGACTCCCCGCTCTCCTCCACCTCCACCGGCTTAATTTTGCGCACCTCCCGGGGCTTGGGGGGCGGTCGGGCGGGGGCCACTCGGTGCTGCGGGGGCTGCTGCCCTCCGGGGCCGCGCTCCTTCTCGGCCGGGGTCTCCCCCGACGGGGCGGCCGGGGCGGACGGCACTGCCGGCGGCGGTGGCGGCGGCGGCTGAAACACCCGGGACCGCTTGCTGACAAGCTTGGAGTTGACCGGGGGAGCCCCTGCGGCCGCAGCCCTGGGGGCCCCGGGCCCGCGGTGGAGGCCGGTCCTGGAGTCGGCCTTTTCGAAGACTGCGCTGAGCTGGCTGACCGTGGGCGACACGGCGTCGGCGTCCAGCTTGTCCAGCGCCTCCGTGCTGCCGTTGAAGCGGACCACGACGTCCAGCTTCCGGTCCTGCAGGCCGGCGCGCTCCTGCCTCAGCAGCCGCCGCGCCGCGGCCTCCTTGTCGCCGCCTGCGGCCGCGGGAGCGCTCCGCTCGAACAGCTTCCGCGTCTCCTGCAGGCGGGATGGCGGGTGCGGCGGCGGCGCGGGCTGCGCCGAGGGCGCGGGCTTGGAGTCGAAGCGGCTCACGCGCTCGGACACGCTGGTGCCCAGCTTGAGCAGGGCGCTGTGGTCCACGTTCTCGTTCAGGCTGCTGGCCCGCGGCAGCGACAGGCGCACGCCGCGCTCGGACGCCCGCGGGGCCTCGGCCAGGCCCGCGCCGCCGCCCGCCTCGCCCGGCTGCCCCGCCGTCGTGCCCATCTGCAGGAACATACTTTTGATGCGGTGGACGTTGGAGCCATATTTCTTGTGGTGGGCCGCCTTGGGTGCTTCGTCGGGCCCGGGCGCATCGGGCTGCTTGAGCGCCTGGATGCCCGCCTCGTAGGCGCTGCGGTGCGGGGAGGCGCTCCGGAGGGGACCCCCGGGCCCCCGCGGCTCCGTCTTCATCATGGTGGGGGGAGCCGGGTTCGCATCCCCCCGCTCCCCGCGACCCCCCTCCGACAGGCGGCTGGCCAAGTCGGGACCGCCGCCCCCTCCCCCCGAAGAAAAAGCCCCCGGAAAGGCCCCTTTTTTTTTTTTAGGGTCCTTCAAAAAGCAAGCTGCCAAAAACAGTTAACCTCGCTTTAAAAAAAAAAAAAGAAAAAAACCTCCCAGCGGGCGCCCAGTGTGGGCCGCCTCCCCCAACCAAGCTGCCGGGGACAGCCAGCCCCTCACACCCCGGGCGGCCTGGCCCGCTCGCCCCCACCCAAATTACGAGAGCGGCGGCGGCCGGGGCCGGTGGGACCGCGCGCCCTGCCCGCGAAGCAGCGGCGGCGGCGCCGGCTCACATCGTCCGAGGCGGTGTCAGCAAGGCTGGCAGCCCGGGCGCCCGCCACTCGGGCCGGGGGCCTCGGCTCTCGGGGGGTCCGGTACCCCGGCGCCCATGGCTGCTCCGCCGGCCGGGGCCGCTCCGCCGCCGCGCCTCCCTCCCTCCCTCCCTCCCCCCCGCGCCCCGAGCCTCGCGTCTTTCTCTAGCTCTGCCCGAGCGGCGGCTGCCGGAGACCGAGCGGCTGCCCTTCTCGCCGCCGCCGCTGGGGGACTGGCACCTCTGGGTCCTAAAGGGATCGGATTTCCGGGCCCGGAGCCCGTGAGCCCTCCCCTTCCCCTCCGTCCGAACTCGCGGCCTCTCTGACCCGTCGCTGGAGGGGAACCCTCTTCGACCCTACCATCCCAGCCGCAGACTGAGGCTTCTGGCAACCCACATCACCACACCCCCAAGACGTACTGGGAGGAGGTGACCCAGCCCGCAGGGTCTCAGGGCGACCCCCTGTCCTCCCCAGATGTGAGGGGTGGGGTGTCCCTAGGCGGGAGCAGATCCCTTCCTCCCTCCCCTCAGGGGATGTGGCGCTCCTCCTAGGTGTGCTTCAAGGCTATTATTAGCATCAAAGGTGCTGGGTGGAAATACAGATGCCGGGGCCCTGCCCCAAACCTGCTGAAGACAAGTCTCAGTAAGCTGGACCCAGGAATCTGCATTTGAACACTGTCCCCTAGCACTCCAGTGTGAAACCTGGGCTCACCATGCCCTCCTTGTGGTGGGTGAGTGTGGGGGTGGGGAATGAAGAAAGGAGGCGGCCCCCCCTCACCCGGGTCTCAGGGGTCTCCCTAATCTCCCCTCTGGCCCTTTGGAAGCCTGAAGAGAACAGACTGTAGGCGATCTGCACCCCCTGGGGAGTTGAAGTCCCACCTCCAGGCCCCCAGCTAGGCACTCCTGCCTCCCAAACAGGAAGAAAGCGTTTGCCAGGAAGAATTCTAGAGGCCTGGGACTGAAGTTTCCCCAGTGACAGCTCTAACTTGGGTCTCCAATTTAAAGGATCCTGACCATTGTGTGCCAGAGGGTGACAGTGACCTCCACACGTCCCCTGACCTAGCAACCCAGAAAGCTGTTGAAGGTTCCCCACCCCCACCCTGGCACACACAGACCAAGGGGCCTGGGGCTGCCCGGTGTCCCTGGCCCACTGCCTGGGCCCTGGCTGTGGGGGTCCACCCTAGGCACGGGTCCAGATGCGCTCCTCCCATCCAGAGCCCAGAACGTGAGAACAAGGTGGATCCTAGGACCCAGAGAACAACTCAGGCACAAAGCCTCCCCCCTCTCCCAGCTGCTTCCTGCAAATGGGGCCTTCCTGCGGCCTCTGCCTCCTCCCCCGCCCTCTTCCCCTCCATCCTCTTCCTCCTCATCCTAATCTCCCAGTCTCAGGCCCCTGGCCTGGAAGGGCTGCAGAAGGGAGCCCTCCTGGCCCTCTGCTGCAGGAGTGTGTGTGGGTTTTGTGGGCTATTAATCCGTTGGCGAGAGCTCGCTACAGTGTGGAGGATGGGATGTGGGAAAGCCGCCTGGGAACCCTGAATATTGGGATGGGGAGGAGCCAGGAACCACAGGACTGGATCCCAGGACTGCTGCTAAGGGGGAGGGAACATTTGGGTTCTGAGCTGGAGCCGGAAGTGAACCCAGGCCTCTGGCTAGCCACTGCCACCTGCCCAGGGAACTTCCCCCTCCCCAGTTTTGCCCTTGGGGGCAGGGCAGAGTGAAGAACCTTCCGGCTCAGGCCCTCCCAAGCCATCACGGAAGATCCCTTTCCAAAACCAGCTCTAGGACCTGGGTTTCCAAGATCAAGGCTGGGGCTGGAAAACCCCCTCCCCGCAGGCCCCTCCCAGCAGCCCCACCCCCTCATCTCACCCAGCCTGGGGGTTGGGAGTTTGGGCTGTGTCCTCGGAAGCTCTTGTGCGGATTGGATGAGGGCGCAGGCCCCTGGGTGTTCTGCCCAGAATCTCCCACACCCTTTGCGGTGAGTCATCTTAACTGGTCCCAGCCCAAGGGGTCTGTGCCCACGCTCTGGCCAGGTGGGGAAGCCCCTGGCTTATGGAGGTGGGAGGAGAAGCTGAGAACCAGCTGTTGGGCCCTGAGTCCCTGGGACCCCCTTCCCCATATCTCCTGCAGCTTGGAATGAACTAGGATTCTTTCCAGGGGTGAAAGCCCTTTTGAGGCTTTGGGATACTCCAGGGTGGTTCGAGCCCAGATCTGGGGTGACGAAGGCTAATGAGTGGGACTCAGACTGCTGTTAGAGGGGTAATGAGCAGCAGCCCCGGCCAGGATTCCCAAAGAAGCTTTTAAGCAGCCCTAAGCGCTTTAACCATCACTCCTTGCCCAGGCTCCGGCGGCCAGATGGGTGAGGAACGGGGTGTCATCTTCAGCCCCTCCCTGGCTGCCTGGATCGGAGCTCCATCTGTGAGAAGAGGGGCGACCTCCAAACAGAAGACTTCCAACCCAGTTTCCATCCCTCAGGCTGCCCTCCTCATCTGCCCCCTGTGGTTCTGTACCCCAGGGGAATCTGACTGCCCTCTCTCTGTCTTTGTGCAGGAGACCTTGACGGCCAAGTTGCCTGCTAGTCTTTGGACAGAAGCCCCTTCCTTACCTTTGCCCTGGCCTTAGAGGGTGGAATATTTCTCAAGGTTGACCCAGGGGCTGGGCTGCCAGGGCTCAAATCTTGGCTCTACCACTTCCTAGCTGTGTGGCCTTGGAGAAGCCACTCAGCCTCTCTGTGCTCTGAAAAGGAGGAACTGAGGCTTGGAGAGTGGCAAGGGTGGGGAAGGAGCTGCCTTTCCCAGCCCTTGTTGCAAAGGCCGGAGGCTGTGTGGCTGGCCCAGATAATTGGCTTCCAACTCTCCTCCCAGTAGAGCCCCTGCCCATTTTCCCACACCCTCCAGATCTGACGAGGGCCCTCTGGGAAGGCGCACTTGGAGGACTGTCCCTGGAGGCTTACTAGTTTTAAACACCAGGTTGTTACTGCAGAGGAGGTGACGAAGAGGTGGGGAGAGGCCTGATGTGCGATAAGTCCCAAGCCCTCACCGCCCTGGGCTCAGCCTGGGCTGGGTGCCAAGGCTGGCTTCTCTTCTCAGTTCTGAGGCCTTGAGATTCGGCCTCTGAGTGTGACTTTCCCTTGGCCACTATCATCTAAGCAGAGGCTAGCCCAGGCCCCACCCTCCAGCCGCTTTGGAATGAGCCAGTGGTCCCCGGGGATCCTCGGGGGGTGGGATGGGGGGGACGGCCAGGACTAGTATGCTGGAAAAGCACACTTAACGTGTGCACCCTCCAGATTTGCCGGAGATCGCAAATCCAGGACATTGTGCTGAAGGGGTCTCTAGTGGATCTTGGCTGATGGCTGATCCCTTCACCAGAAAATGAGGAAGTCTGAGCACTGGCACACCCCATGTTGGAGAAAAGAGACCAGGCTAGGGTGCGTGAGGCCTGAATGGAGCCCTAGCTTCACCCATTTCCTGGGTGACCTTGACCTGAATGTCTGAGTGCCTCCTGAACCCAGGTGACCCTGGAGTCCCACTGGGCGTGCGGAACAGAGCTCGGAGAACACAGGCTTGGAGGCTGGGCCATTTTGTTTGTCTCTGACTGCCACTTCCTGCCTAAGGGACTTCAGCAAGTTCGCCATCATCAATGGAGCAAACATACCAATTTCATTACATTGTTGGGAGAGGTAAACATGTTCTAAGTGCGTAAAGCACAAAGAAGGAGCTTGGCATGGGGGCTGGTGTGTATCTTCACCCAGGGGACATGTGTACTGGTCTGTGCCTGGGCGGGTGTGGCCGAGAGGGAGCACCACTGTTTGTATCTCAAAGTATTGTCTTCATCGGACTTTGGGCTTCTTGTTTCTTTTTTGAGAACATACTTAATCGCAAGGGAAAGAGAGAGAGAGAGAGAGAGAGAGAGAGAGAGAGAGAGAGAGATCATCCACTCATCCATTCACTGGTTCACTGCCCAAACGGCCACGACAGCCAGGTCTGGGCCAGGCTGAAGCCAGGAACTAGGAACCCCTTCCTGGTCTCCCATGCGGGTGGGTGGCAGGGGCCCAGGCACTTGGACCATCTTCCTCTGCCTTCCCAGGTGCATTAGCAGGGAGCTGAATTAGAAGCAGAGCAGTCAGCACTCCGATGTAGGATACCAGCGTCATAAGCGGTAGCTTAGCTGGATGTGCCGCAACCCTCCCCCCGCCCCGTCCCTTTTTACTGTACATTGTGACATTCTGAAATACTAGGGACCTTCAAAAAGTTCATAGAAGGGGGCCGGCGCTGTGGCACAGCAGGTTAACACCCTGGCCTGAAGCGCCAGCATCCCATATGGGTGCCGGCATCCCATATGGGCACCAGTTCTAGTCCCAGCTGCTGCTCTTCCAGTCCAGCTCTCTGCTATGGCCTGGGAAGGTCCTTGGGCCCCTGCACCCACGTGGGAGACCCAGAGGAGGCTTTTGGCTCCTGGCTTCGGATCAGTGCAGCTCCAGCCATTGTGGCCAATTGAGGAGTGAGCCATTGGATGGAAGACCTCTCTCTGTGTAACGCTGACTTTCAAATAAATAAATATCTTTTTTTTTTTTTAAAAAAAAGTTCATGTGTATTATAAAAAAAGAGCATGTCAATTTCAAAAACTTCTTGCACTAAAATAAACTTGATCTTTTAATTCCATTTTTCCATAAACTTTTTGAAGCACCCTGGCCTAAGCACCTCCTCCACATCTTTGGGGATCATTCTGAGTGACGGGGCCTTCTAAAGTATTTGTCATTCTGCCTCTTGGTACCTTGAGTTTCCCATTGCACCTGCAGGGAGAAGGGTCCCGTGGGGTCCTCCCAAGGCGGGAGACCGCCTTGTTGCCTGTTCCTGTGTGTTACCCTCTTTCTAGCAGTCTCTGCACCTCACTCTACCGCTGCTTGGAAAGTTCAGATACATTTTGGAGATGGGGGAGGGAGACTGCGAGGCAGTGGTCAGGCTGTGTGTGTGTGGTTGGGGGGGGCAGGAGCAGGACAGAGGAAAGATTTCTCCAAATCATCAGTTTCTTTAAAAGAAAGCCTATATTTAGCCAGGCTTAGAGGGCCTGTAAATATGTATTTTGCAACACAGACAGCCATAGCAGCCGTGGGAGCTTCAGAGATAGGCAGGGAGGTCAAAGAAAAAAAAAAACTGGGAAGATTAGGCAATGTATTTTGTCATCAGCAGATTCGAAGAACCCTTCCTACTGCCTGCTCTGCCGGCTAATAATACACGCGTCTGTGCTGACGGTTTATAGTTATCATCTGCCGTCTGGATCTTGGAGAGCGAGGGCCGAAGCACGGGACCGACTCTCAGAGTCACCTTCTTCTGCCAGCCCCCGCCTGCTCTGGGTCAGGGGCAGGAGCATGCTGCACCCCACCCCCACCCCCACCAGCTTCTGCCGGGTCAGCTGGTACCAGACACAGGCACAGCCTCCGGGACTCCAGCTCTCTGGGCTCCCACACTCAGCTCCTTGCACTTCAGGTGGCTGTGAGGAGTGGAGTGAGAGTCCAGCCGCTTCAGAGAATCAGGTAACACAGAGAATTTATGAACGCTAGTATTGTGTGATTTTTACAAGAAAGAGAACATTTGAATTGTGTGAAATCCCTTTCCTTTCTCCCCAGCCTGCTGCTCTTACATTTGGAACACTCCTTGCTAGCCTCTATTTTTTGTATTATTTTGTTCAATGTAGCAAACCAGACGTAACTAAATTTCACTACTGTAGCCATTTAAACTTTTTTTTATTTATTTGAGAGAGAGAGAGATCTTTCATCTTCTGGTTCATTCTCCAAAATGTCTACAACAGACAGGGCTGGAACCAGGCCAAAACCAGGAGCCTGGGCTCCATCTGGGTCTCTGCGTGAGTGGCGGGGACTGAACTACTTGAGCCATCACCTGCTGCCTCCCAGAGTGTGCAGTTTGCAGGAAACTGCAATTAGAAAGAGCGGGACTCAAATCCAGGCGCTCTGACGTGGGATGCAGGCTTCCCAAGGAGCAACTTAACCACTTAGCCAGGACACCTAGCACCTGCCCCTACTTGAACCGTGGCTACGTGTATGGACAGGTCATTGGCATTAAGCACACCCACAGTGTTGTGCAACCATCACCGCCATCTAGCTCCAGAACTTTTTTTCATCTTTTTTTTTTTTTTAACTTATCTGAAAGGCAGTTAGAAACAGAGAAAGAGAGAGAGAGAGAGAGAGAGAGAGAGAGAGAGAGAGAGAGAGAGAGAGAGAGGAGAGAGCTCTTCCATTTGCTGGTTCACTCCTAAAGTGGCCCTAAATGGCCAGGACTGGGCCAGACCAAAGCCAGCAGCCAGGAGCTTCTTCCGGGTCTCCTACAAGAGTGCAGAGGCCCAAGGACTTGGGCCATCATCTACTGCTTTCCCAGGCGCATAAGCAGGGAGCTGGATCAGAAGTGGAACAGCCGGGGCTTGAACCAGTGCCCAAATGGGATGCCACCATTGCAGGTGGTGCCTTACCAGCTACAACACAGCACTGGCCCCTAAACCTGTCTTTGGAGTGGATTCCTAGGAGCAGAAAGCCAGCACTGCAGGACAGGCTTATCAAATCATGTTCTGACCATCTGCAGCAGAATGAGACCTCCCGTTGGACCACATCCTTGCCAACATTTGCTCTCATCAGACGTTTTCTTCCTGCCAATCAGAGGCATGGGAAGTGGTATCTCATTTGAACCTCTCTCCTCTGCTTTCTCAGGCCGAACGGCTCATGTTCATTGGTCATCTGAGCTTCCTCTAGGCGCATCATGTGTGCTGTACCCTTAGCCACCCTTTAGTAGCTTTGGATGCCAGTGACAGAAAGCCCCAGTGTAACACAAGTGGTTCAAGCAACTAGAAAATTCTATCATCTCAAGTCACAAGAAGCCCCAGGGTTGGTTAATTTGCAAGCTCAACTGTGCCACAATCTATCTTTTTGCAATGCCCTTGTCTTCATTGGCCTGCCTCTGAGATGGGGCTGCTCATGGTACAAGATGACTACCTTAGCTCCAGCTGTCCCCTGGAGACAACACTGGCCAGAGGCAGAAGGTGGGAGCTTTTTTAAGAGTCTCTTTCCCAGACCCCTCTTGCCAAGGGGATTCCCTTGCTGGTCTGAACCAATCATTGACCAGAGAACCCAAAGCATCAGTGCTATTAAAAAAAAAAAAAAAAGATTTATTTATTTGAAGGTCAGCATTAGAGAGAGAGAGAGAATCTTCCATCCGCTGGTTCATTCCCCAGTTGGCCGCAATGGCCAGAGCTGCGCCGATCCTAAGCCAGGAGCCAGGAGCTTCTTCCGGGTTTCCCACACAGATGCAGGGATCCAAGGACTTGGGCCATCTTCTATTGCTTTCCCAGGCCATAGCAGAGAGCTGGATTAGAAGTGGAGCAGCTGGAACTAGAACCGGCGCCCATATGGGATGCCAGCACTGCAAAACCGCTACACCACAGCACCGGCCCCCAGCGCTATGTTTGGACTAATCACTATTTATCTAGCAGGGCTAGGGAAGACCCAGCCTCTTGCAAAACCCAACCCCCAGATCAGATGAGGGTCTGTTTTCAGAGAAGGGAAGGGATGCATTTGGGGTGGCCAAAGGGCTATTCTTTCTCCTTGTTGGTTTCTAGGAGGTCTTCGAATATTCTGAATGTTAGACCCTCCTCTGCTTTATATGTCCCTAGAACTGCCACCCAGGCTGATGCTTCTCTTTCCACTTGGTTTATGACATCATTTTCACAGCAGAGGACATTTGGGGAGTAATGAAATAAAAGCTGTCCATCTTTTGTGACAAATCCCTTCCCTACTGCTGGACCCCCTATACTTTCTCCTAATTCTCTTCAAGTTTTGTTTTTCACTGTTAGGTCTTGAACTCATCTGGAATTAATGTTTATGGATGGCGTGGAGAATTTTTGTATGAAAAGCCAATTGTCCCGCACTGCCTTGAACAGTCTCTTCCTGCTCTTGCTATGAGCTGCAGCGCCAGGGCCATCATCTGTCAAATTCCCACATCTGCTTGCGGCTGGCCCTGGGCGTTCTATTCAGTGGCTGCCTTGGTCTACCCCATGCTCAGACCACGTGGTCTTAATCACCATTGCTTTCAGAAAAGTTTTGTTATCTGTTCAGCATCTCCCTTCTTCCTTTTTCAGTTATCTCTGCTTTTCCAGGCCCTCTGCCCTTCCATGTGCATTGTAGGATCGTTCCCCTCACTCTGTGAAAAAGCCTGACGGGGTCTTTGCTGGACTTGCGTTTTCTCAACAAGTCAACGTCATGACCTTGACACTTCTCACCCCTCCACTTCAGACATCTCTGCTGTCTCCCCATTTGTTCCTCTGCAGAGCCTACAATATTATTTTTTCCATAAGTCTCTCAAAATTATTTTTAAAAAAGATTAATTTCTTTGAAAGTTACAGAGAGGTCTTCCATCCGCTGGTTCACTCTTCAAATGGTTGCAATGGCTGGAGCTGAGCTGATTCAGAGCCAGGAGTCAGGAACTTCTTGGTCTCCCACACGGGTGCAGGCGCATTAGCAGGGAGCTGGGTCGGAAGTGGAGCAGCCAGGACTCAAACCCCCACGCATATGGGATAACAATGCTGCAGACCAGGGCTTTAACTCGCCGTGCCACAGCGCCAGCTCCCAAAGTTATCTTTTGTAACTTTCTTTCTAGGTTCACAATGTGAATTTTTTGTCGTGGTAGATTCCTTTTTAAAAAGATATTACAATTGCTAATAAGTCATCCTTGGCCTGTAGAAACATTGTTGAATTTTCTATTTGAGCTGTATCTTTATCCAGCAGCCCCGCTGAGCTCACCGCTCAAATGCGCCTGTAGCACCTCTTGGCTTTTCTTTCTCAGCAATCACAGTGTCTCTGTGAGTAGCGGTGTCCATGTCCCACGCCCCCAGCTCCCATGCAAGCGGGCGGGGCTGGCCCCGGGCTGCTCTTGCCTCGCCCTGCTGTGAATAAATAAAAGGCCCCCACTTTCTGCAGAGCTTTCGCCACTACAAAGCGCTTTAGCTCGCATCGATCTTCCTGCCTTGCTGCGCAGAGCGAGAGTGTCCGGTGGGAACGGCCAGGGCCCCATGTCCACACCCGCGGCTGCACCGCCGCAGCCTCGCCTTGCCCTCTGCGAGAATCGGGCCAGACACGGCTCCCGGCCTTGTGCAACTCCTGCAGGCCGGCCCTGGGGGCCCAAGTCCAAGAGGAAAACGGAGCTGGGGGCCACACAGGTCTCCAAGCCGGTGCCCCCCACCCAGTGTCTGAAGGGCAGCGTGGGCACGTGCAGATGTCCTTCGAGGTAGGAGCGGGGCGGGTGGGGAAGAGACCACCACGTACAGGCTCCCGCCTGCATGCGGGCTGCCCCGCACGCAACGAGCCCTCCGCCCCGGGAAGGCGACGACGACACCCGGCCCGGGCCCGGCGTCGCCCGCTCTGAGCGCCGCGCTCCGCACGCACGGTGACGCGCTTCCCCTCCCCGCTTCGCTCCAGCACTGCGCAGGCGCGGGGCCCGGCTGTGGCTGGCGATCGCGCCCTCTGGCGGCGGACTGACCGAGTCGCACCCTTTGTTGTACGCCGGGGTCGGAGAAAGGAGTGGGTGGAGTCTGGCAGGCTGATGCTCGAATCAGGTGGTGACAAGAAGCCCTTTCCTTTGTCCCCCGGTTTAGACGCGGATGAAGGAAATGCGGCCTCGGAGGTCGAGAGGCTTAGGGAGCCGGTCCCTAGAGACCGAAGGGGAATCAGACAGAATCCGGGAACTGATGCTTTCATTCCTTCAGCAAACATTCACCGGGATGGGCGGAGATAGGGGCAGAGGATCAGAGAGGTTACTTTTAGGGACCAGGTGGAGCAGAAAGGTGGGGGAGGGAGGGCGGGCTGGCGGGGGGGGGCGGGGGCAGGCGCCGAAGGAGCGCTGGCTGAGAGGGAAGAGGGGCTGAGACTCGACCCCTCCAGTTCCCAGACGGTGCCCCAGCCGGCCGGGAGCAGCCCCGGAGCTACAGATGCGACAGCCGGCGCGGCAGGAGGCGTTTAAGCCATACGTTCATAATGACGCTACTGACCGAAAAAGCGAACTGGCCACGGCCTGGGGGAGGCTGGCGGTCTCCCAGGCAGAAATGTCCCCTGCTTATCTTCTTGAAACTGATAAATGCAGGAAAAGAATCAAGTATGCGTCCTGTCTGAACTGTGCCACTGGGTGAGCAAGGCAGGCGTGCAGGGCGCGTCCTGTGTCTAGAGTTAGACCAGCTGATGAGGAAGGTGTGATCGGATTTGAGCATCATCATTTTGAAAGAAAAAAAAAAAAAAGCTGATGGCTAAGACCCTGGCATTGCCAAGACCACAGCAACACGGGACACGCCTCCACGTGGGAGGACCCACCACCTATGACACCTTCTCGCCAAAAAATTGAGACAGAACCTGCTCAGGCTTCTGGATTCAACCACGACTGGCAGAATAACAAGGCATAGGAAACACAACTTACAAGAGATACAGAGGTCAGAGGAACACGTTAACGCCATAGAGATGCAGGTGGCAAACCCCAGGCTGGGCAAAACATGTGACCTGGGTCCTTCCCAAGGATGAAGAGAGAGGGAGAGGAGGGGGTGGGAGGGGGAGCTTGAGGAGGCAGAGGGAAGGAAGGAGAGGAAGAGAGAGAAATGGACAGGGAACCTGCAGATGTGGAGACATTTAAAAGAGCGATCCCTCACTTGTAACGTGTGCGCTTTACGGGATCCTGATTCCCGCAGACACGATGAAAACTGACATGTGTGAGAAACTGGAAATTTATACTGGAAGTTTGATGTTAAGGGATTATTACCTTAACCGTTAGTTGTTATGTGATCACACTGAGTCATTCTCTTTTTAAAGATAAAGAAACACTGGCAGGAAATTGAGCGGGAGCAGGAAATTGGGAGGGGGAAGAGGTGAAGCTAGAAATGGCCAAGTTCATTGTTGAAGCTGTCAGGTGGACACATGGAGACTCCTTATGTTATTTTGTATACTTTAAAACTGTTTCTTGAGGCTGGCGCTGTGGTACAGCAGGTTAAGCCTCTGCCTGCAGAGGGCGCTGTTTCACATCCTGGTTGCTCCACTTGTGATCCAGCTCCCTGCTACTGCACCTGGGAAAGCAGTGGAAAATGACCCAAGTCCTTGGGCCCCTGCACCCATGTGGGAGACCCGGATGAAACTCCTGGCTTTAGCCTGGCCCAACCCAGGACGATAGGGCCGTTTGGGGAGTGAACCAGCGGATGGAAGATTCCTCTCTCTCTCCTTCCCTCTCTGTAACTTTGCTGTTCAAATTAATTAATTTAAAACTATTCAGAACAAGAAGTGTAAAGAGCCTGTGAGCCTGCTCTCTGCCCCTCCCCAGGCCTCCATGGCCCCCAGGATGCTTTGTGTCAAGCAGTAGGAGCCATCATGGCCGTCCAGACGCCTAGGTGAGGACAGGCTCTGCTGCCCTCGGGTCTGGGGAGGCTTTTCCGAGGCTTCTAATTGGCTCCTTGGGACCTCCCTGGCCCCCTGAATTGGGGGGCACATGGGGAGCGTAGGGGAGAATGCTCGGTTCTTACATTAGTGCATGCTAGCTCTGTGGGGCCTGGTGCCACTGGGTGCAGACACTGCCACCTTAAGACAGCCCAGGGTGTGAGTGGGCAGCTCCAAAAATAGCAGGGGCAGCAGCAGGAGGGAGAGGGGGAGTGACCTGGAGATGCAGGGACAGAAACCTGGGCAGCTGCCCAGCCCTGGCACCTCCGCCCACTCCCTGCCGCCCTTGCCCTCAGCCTCCGCCTCCAGACCTTTCCTCCTCTTTCCCTCCAGCTCTGGGGAGGCGGATATGACGCCAGGGGATGCTGGGGCGAGCACCTGCCAGATGCTGACTCTGGAATCCGGTGGCTCTGCAGGGACCCATGGGGTGATCAGGTGGGGCGAGAGAGAGCAAGGGACGAGAGCCAAGTCAGCTGCACACTGGTCACCCCAGTCTGCAGGCATCCGGTGTGGGTAAGCCGGCAGAGTAGAGCCCTGGGTCCCTGCCTCCTTCCTGGGGCCCTGGGGACACTGCCTGTCCGCCTGCTGGGGGGGGGGGCCCTGGAGAGACAGGCTCCCCACCATCTTCACACCAGGGCCAAAGCAGGAAGCAGGGGGAGGTGGTGCCTGGAGTCAGGCACCAGGCTGAGCAGTTGGTGTGCATTCAGTGTTGCGTGGTCTAGGGGAAGCGCTCCCCTCCCATGCATCAGTCTTACCATCTCTACATGGGGACAGCAGTGGCATGTGTGTCGTGGAACTGCCGTGGGGCTGTGTGCACGGCGACAGGCCAGGTTGGCTGTGGTCACCCATCTGCACGCAGGCTGCGTGCTCCCCTCTGTGTACTCGGGTCCTGGTGCATGCGACAGGTGCCCTGTGTCACTGCGCTGGTTCTTGAGGAGTCCCCACAATGACACCCAGGGGCGAGCACTGTGAGTGCCAGATTGCATCGTGGAAGCAGAGGCCCAGAGGTGGTCAGTGACTCACTCAGGGTCGCATCTCCCAGAAGTGGCATTGGGGTCTTAGAGCCCCAGTCCCTGAGCCAGCAGGGGGCACATCCCTTACTCACCTGTCTGCCTGGCTGGTCTGGGGATGCGGGCTGGGGACCCGTCATCGTCTTTCACTGCTAAGGAAGCTGTCCCCCAGCCCCTCCACAGTGCAGGGCTAGGAAGACCTGGTCTCAGCACAGCTCAGAGCGCTACCCCGGCCACAGTGCCACGTGGGGAGGCTGTGCAGCCAGTGCCCAGGCACCTGCCTGGCTCCGGAGGAGGCGGGAGGTCCGCAATGGCGCAGGAGCTACCTGTGCAGGGTCTTGCAAGGGGAGTGGAAGGTGGCCAGGGGGGTGAAGGCAGGAAGGGAACCCAGGTCCCGGGGGTGCTGAAGCCAGGGAGGGGCTGCCTGGGGCTGGACGGGAGCAGAGGGCTTGGCGGTGTGTGCAGGGAGGAGGAGAGGGGGTTCTAGGCAGGATGGTCTGGTTCAGAAGGATTAGAATGTCGTCGGCTGGGAAGGGGGGGCAATGGGAGCCATCGCGGGTCCCAGGGTGAGTGTGGGACCCCGGGGAGGAGAAGGTGGGAGGGACATGGGGCGTGGGGACTGGTGTCTACCCAGATTCAGGGCCCATTCCGGGCAGGGAGGACGAGGCCCCCTGGCTGAAGCAGGACCCAGTTGCTCAGGGACACCTCCTTGTCCCTCCCTCCCTCCCTCCCCTCCCCTCCTCCCGCCCCTGTCTCTGTCACTCACGGGGCCAGCTGGCCGGGCAGCCATGGCGGCAGCCGCACTCCTCTGTCTCCCTCTCCTTGTGGGCAAGTCGGGGTCTTCTCCGGAGGCGGGGAGGGGGGTCCTGGAGGGGCTGGGAGTCAGGGTGATGAGCTGCAGTATGAGGGGGCCTCTAGGGAGGGGCTGAAGGAACTGTGGGTGTTCACGCAAGGTGGCCAGGGGCTCCAAGCAGGCTGGGGAGCTGGGCCCCGGGGTGCGGGGACTGGGAGCGCTGGGGGCTGGCAGGGTCCTAGGGCTGGGGTGGGCCTGAAGCACAGGCCCCTGCGGGGACATGGGCCCTTTAAAGGGCTGGCTGGGGCTCTGCTCTGTGGTGCCCAGGCTAAATTTGGCCCTGACAGGGAAGGGGGTGGTGACTGGGGCAGGGCCCCTCGGCTGGATGGCAGCCTCTTGCTCCCTGTTTATTGGGAAAGGTGGTGGGGGTGTGTGTGTGTGTGTGCCGGGTCCCAGGGTGGCTGCCCCTCGTCCTGGGAAAGCTCCTGTGTGCTGTTGTGTGGTTGTAAGTGCCCTCAACACACACGCATGCCTGCACATGCGCACACCCATGTACACCCACACCTCCTGGTCACACATCAGCGCCTGCCCACCATGACCCCTGGCAGGGGAACGAGGGGTAGAAAAGTTTTTTGGGACGGGGAAGGGGTGTCTGCCCGCGAATCCATGCCAGGTCTGGGTTTCGATGAAGGCAGGCCCCGCCCTGCTTTCTGGGGAGCCGAGGGAGAGCCCCGTGTTTGAGGCGGCTGGGTCCCCCTACACAGGCTGCCTGGCAGGCCTGGGGGGCACCGAGGCCCAGCAGACCACCCTGTACCCGCTTGTGGGCCGCGTCTTCGTGCACACCTTGGAGCCTGCGACCTTCCTGCACCTCCCGGAGCACGGTGAGCGGGGCCAGGCGGCAGGGGCTGGCTGGGCTGCCGCTCCCCAGGTTCCCGTCAGGCCTCCAACGCCCTCTCCCTGTTCCACCAGCTGCCCCAGCCACCATCCCCGTCACCTACCACACCCACCTCCAAGGACACCCAGACCTGCCTCGGTGGCTCCGCTACACCCAGCGCAGCCCCCACCACCCTGGCTTCCTGTATGGCGCAGCCACCCCAGAGGATCGTGGACGCCAGGTCATCGAGGTGCCTGTGAACCTCCAGGGGACGAGTGGGTGGGGCCCTGCCAGCTGGGATTGGAGTTTTGTCTGCCTTCATTTGCATGTCATTTACATGTCCAATTTGGGGCCTTGGTCCTGGGGTGGGGGGTGAGACCCCTCCTACAAGTCAAGGCAGGTCCTGCTTAACCTCACCGCTCAGCCCTCGTCCTCACTCCCTCCCAGGTCACCGCCTACAACCGCGACAGCTTCGACACCACCCAACAGAGCCTGGTGCTGCTGATCCGGGACCCAGAAGGTGCCTCCTGCCCGGCTCCCCTGCTCCCCCACCAACCACAGTCTTGGGGGGAGTCTCCCCTGGAAAGGGAGGGGGTGTGGGAGGTGGTGACTTGGAGGGCAGTGGGGAGGAGGGACAGATGCTCTGAAGGCAGAGCCAGGACAGGCCTTGGGCAAGGCATGGAGGCTGTGAGCGCTGGGGAAGAACCTTGGGGCCCGGGGCGTGGAGGGTGTGGGAGGGCAGCAAGGGGTGTGAGGAGGAGCCTGAGGACGCTCGGGGAAGATCTGGGGGCAGCTGAGGTCCATGTGGTCTGAGATGCCCCCCCCCCCCACACCCAGGGTCCCCACTGCCCTACCAGACTGAGTTCCTGGTGCGGAGCCACGATGTGGAAGAGGTGCTGCCCCCGACCCCTGCTAGCCACTTCCTCACGGCCTTGGCGGGGCTCTGGGAGCCCGGCGAGCTCAAGCTGCTCAACATCACTTCAGCCTTGGATCGTGGGGGCCGTGTCCCCCTTCCCATTGGGGGCCAAAAGGAAGGGTAGGCATGCAACCCACAAGGGCTTCCTGGAGGAGGCAGCTGGCCTTTGGTCTGGTGGTGGGCATAGAATAGGAGGCTCCCTGGGTTTCAGGTGGGTTTTGTACACCATTCTGTGCCCTCATGGTGTCCATCTTCAACTCCCAGCCTCACACCTCTGTCTACTACTCTCCAGCCACCTCCTCATCACCCTCTTGTGCTTCCTGATCCCAGACCCTACTTGCTCTGCACCCCGGTGCCCCATGAGGACGTGTCCACCCACAGAGGACTTTCCTGGGGTCTGGGGCTGCCTCAGAGCGTGGGACGCTCTGGGAAACAGCAGCCCAAGCTCAGGACAGGCGAAGCCGCCCATGCCTCCCCGACCCCGACTCTGCTGACGGTGCCTTCTATCTGGGCCCAGGGTATACATCAAGGTGGGCTCCGCCTCACCCTTCTCCACCTGCTTGAAGATGGTGGCGTCCCCTGACAGCCACGCCCGCTGTGCCCGGGGCCAGCCTCCGCTTCTGTCCTGCTACGACACCTTGGCGCCTCATTTCCGCGTTGACTGGTGCAATGTGACCCTGGTGAGCAAGGACCCTGGCTCCCGGGGTGCGGGTGGGGCAGGGCGCCCATCACAATCCCCGTCCCCGCCCACTTCGCACGCGGGTCCCTGAGTTCTCCAGCCCCGTTTCTTTCCCTTAAGGTCTCTTAGTCTTGAGCTCTCTCACTCTCTGAAGTTCCACCTTGTGCCACAAGAGGGCAGCAGAGTCTACAAACCGCTCATAAGGGCTCTCCAAATCCGTGTGTCTCAGATCTGGGGACCCAAGGGCTCCCTCACTCCTCTACGCAGAGGGTGGTTCCTAAACCTTCCTCCCGACCTCTCAGTCTGCACCCTTCTGAGGTGTCACCTAGTGTCGCCTAACAAGCCTGCCTGCAGTTAGGAGCAGCCGGCTTTCCATGGTGCAAACCAAAGGTGCTCACTGCAGCTCAGGGATATGGTGCCCTGGGAAACCTGCCTCCCTGGCCTGGAAGCCACGGCCACGCTCCGCTCCTGCGGATTGGCCAGTAGGGCAGGGACTCGCTTGGGGTCACACAGCTATGACAATGACAACTTTACTGAGCCCTGACTATGTGTCAGTCACCATCCGATCACATCTTAGCCTGCAACCACTTGGGGCGGGGGAGGGCAGGCACTGCAGTTATCGTTTTGACTTCACAGGAAACAGGCACGCAGAGCAAGTTGTCAGCCGAGCGCTGGCTGGAGTCAGGATTTGAACTCAGGCAGTCAAAGTTTAGAGGTGTGCACTAACCATTGTGCTGTCCTGCCTCTCCTAGAATTCGTCCCCTGGCTCCTGGTCCCCGTGCCTGTCTGGTGAGGTCACATGAGCTGAGGCAGTGAGGCAGGCAGGCAGGGGGACACCCTGTGCTTGCTTGGGACAAGGGGCAGGATGGCCCCAGAAATCCTGCCCGCTCCCCTGGGGTCTCTGTGTCCAGCCAGTCACTCCTGGGTCAGCCCTGGCTGCCTGTGCAGGTGGATACGTCAGTGCCAGAGCCAGCGGATGAGGTGCCCACCCCAGGCGATGGGATTCTGGAGCACGACCCCTTCTTCTGCCCTCCCACCGAGGCCACTGCCCGAGACTTCCTGGCAGACGCCCTGGTCACCCTGCTGGTGCCCCTGCTGGTGGCTCTGCTGCTCGCCCTGCTGCTGGCCTACATCATGTGCTGCCGACGGGAGGGGCGGTGAGTGCTGGGGGGGGGAGGGCAGGGAGGGCACCCGCCGGTCCTCACACCCGCGGGCCCCTTTGTGGCTGGCGCTTGGGCTTCATGGGACAGATCCCTCCAGCAGAGGGGTTCTCAGCTGGGAAGGGAGTTCCAGACCCCTTTCTGGGCAGTTCCTGGGAGTCCTGCTTGGCCTGGCACCAGGACAAGGGTGTGGATAATGGCTTGCAGACCCCTGGACATGTGAGCCCCCGGGGCACCACGAGGCAAAGTCTTGAGCGGGACTAACGTCTCCCTTGCTTTCCTGCAGGCTGAAGAGAGATCTGGCCACTTCTGAGTGAGTAGGGGAAAGCTGGGGGCTGGGTGGGGGCCCCAGGGTGTCTGCTTGGAGCCTCCAACCTCTATGGGCAGCAGAGACAAACCATATTCCTGGAGGAGGGGGCGACAGATGGAGGAGCCCTCGGGGACTGCTGAGCCCAGGGCCAGCTGCTGGGCCTATGTCTCGTCCTTGCTGTCCTCTGTCCTGGTCCCCAGAGAACAATGTGTTGTGGTCGGGGAAAGGGGACCCATGGCCACCCTGGGGGAAGGGCTTGAGAAGAAACTTAAGAGGCTCCCAGCAGGTGCGCCCTGTGGCCATCCCCACCACGCGCCAGACACCCAAGGGTGCAGGCCGGGTCCTGCTGTACTCTCGCTGCCGTCACCCTCTCCAGCCTCACATACTACACCTGCAGGAGGTGGCGGCTGGGCCAGCAGAGGTCCGTGGCTGCTCTCAGCTCCGCCAGCCCAGCCCAAATCCACCGTCCAAGGTCCTCCCCGGCCCCCACCCCTTCCATTCCCTCGAGCCCCCAAAGATTCCAGGAGGCAAGTGTGAAATGTTAGGCTCCTTTTATTCTCGCTGTGCGCTGAGCCTACGGGCGGGCCGGGCATCCTTGCTCGCTGGCCTGACCTGCCTCGTTAATTGTGGCTGCATTTGGCCACCCTGCGAACCCCTTTGCTAAGCTGTTTTGGACCCTCTGTGGAGCTCAGCAGGGACTTGCGCTGTCTAGGCCGGCGCTGCCCAGACTTCCGCCGCTGCTGCCGTCTCTTGGCCTTGAGCTTGAACTTGGAGGGTTGCTTCCTGCTCAGGCGGAAGGAGCCCGAGGCGCCCTTGCCAGTCACCTGCTTGAGCATCCCCTTGTCCACCAGCTTGGTGAGTGCGAGCTTGAAGCGCCCGGTGTTGCGGGCCATGTTGTAGCCGGTGGCAGCCACCGCCTTCTTCAGCGTGGCCTGAGACACGCGGCTGCGTTTCCCTTTGTTGGCCAGAACCCCCAGGATCACCTTGGACATGCTGGGCTTCCGGTGGATTTTGGGGTGGCTGCGGGGCCCGGTCTCATTGTTGGTGAGTCCTGAGGTGCTGGCCTGGTGGCTTCCACCCAGGCTGGCGTCCGAGGCCAAGGGTGCTGATGTGGGCAGCAGAGGAGCGTCTTTCTGCATCTCTTCCTGAGCTTCGCTGGGGGAGCTGGGGGAGAGGACCTCCAGGGTGACAGCTGGCAGTCTCCCCTGGGCTGCTCCTCGGTGGGCGGGTGAGAGATGTCCCAGCTCCTGCTGCCCTTAGAGGCTTCCTTGTGGGGCTCCAGCCCTCGCCTTCCCCTGGCTGGCCAGAGGGAGGACCAAGGATGATCGCCCACAGCTGGCCTCCGCAGACTTGTGCTGGGGGGCACGGCCGGTGGTCAGCTTAACTGTCTGATGACCTCAGGGGGACATTGTGAAGCCACTAGAACCCCGCAGGAGTCACAGTGGCCCATTGTTCCCTCCCTCTGGGGAGGGGCGGCCAGGGGATGTCAGGCGCCCTGCAGAGGGGGCTGTGGCTGTGCGATGGAGAAGGGTGTGCCCACACTGTGTGTGTGTCTCTGTGTGTGTACACGTGTGTGAGTCTGCATGGTGGTGCAGCAGATTTCAAGGTGTTTTGACTCCCGTTTAAAATTTTTGTTTTCATTTGAAAGGCAGGGGGTGGGGAGGAAGGGGAGAGAGAGAGAGAGAGAGAGAGAGAGAGAGTTCTTCCATTGGCTGGTTCACTACCTAAATGCCCATGAAACCAAGGGCTGGGCCAGGCTGAAGCCAGGAGCCCCTTGGGGTCTCCCAGTGGACATGTGGGCGGCAGGGACTCAGCTCCCTGAGCGTCACCTGCTGCCTCCCAGGGACGCTGGACTCTGCAGGAGAGTCAGGACCCAAACCCAGACACCCGAGGTGGGTGTGGGCGTGGGTGTCCCACCAGCCGGTGTGCTCCCAGCCGGGCCAAGCACGCACCCCGAGTCCCCAGGCTTTACCTCGCCGCTTTGAGCCCTCCGTCTTGACCCGTTGGTTCTCTGAACTACTGAATTAACATGAACATTTGAAAAATCAGAATGATGGCAGCACTTAGGGATTATAATGGGGAATGTGTGTAATGGGGAAATCAACTCTTGATCTAAGTAAGTCCAAATAAGTCCTTGGGTAACTTTCTATACACATTGGTTAAGGTTTCACTTTATTTATTTATTTATTTGAAAGGCAGAGTTATAGACAGAAAGGTCTTCCCTCCATTGGTTCACTCCCCAAATGGCTGCAATGGCCAGAGGTGGACCAGTCCGAAGCCAGGAGCCTCTTCTTCCAGGTCTCCCACATGAGTCAGGGGCCCAAGCACTTGGGTCATCGTCTGCTGCTTTCCCAGGCCACAGCAGAGAGCTGGGTCAGAAGTGGAGCAGCCGGGACTTGAAGGAGAACCCATGTGGGATGCCGGCACTGCAGGCGGAGGCTTTATCCACTACGCCACAGCGCCGGCCCCACCCGGGTCAGGCTTGCAAGCTCCAGTGTTGTCAGGACAGTCTGCTTCTTCCAGCCATTTGGAATCAATAACCAGTGTTACCACGAGTGATATTGGCTCTGGCTGGACTGAAGTTTGTGTTGATTTATTGCTGCAAAATACATTTTTTTTTTTGCTTGCTCAGTGTCTGCCATTTCTCAAGTTGCCCACACCTTGTGATTCTGCTACCTGTAATCACCTGTATCACACAGAATTGATCACAAAATTCTCCAAGCCTGGATGACTCTCAACTGTGTGTGTGTGGGGGGGGTAGGCGGGGGGGGTTTTCAGGGCTGGATGTGGGAGGTGGAGGGGGTGTGGATGAAGTTGGGGGCATGTTTGTGCTCATGCATGGGTGTGTGCGTGCATATGTGTGTGCGCGTGCGTGCACGTATGTGTGTGTGCAGGAAAGCCTGCCCAAGTGCTGATGTGGAAGGGCTGTGGGGAAAGCATGGCAGGGTCTCGCTTCTGCTCTCACTCTAGGAAAACAGCCCCCAGAATATTTTTTCCACCTGTGCACTGCCAGAGTAATGAGGCGCAGCTGTTGGGATGGGGGTGGGGGGTGGGGGGTGGGAGGGGCCCACTGACCCAGCCCCTGCCAGCAAGGGCCCAGGGCACCACCTGCTGGCTCCCTCCATCCCGGCATCCGGGCGTTGCTCTGCTCTTTCCCTCTCTGTCTCCCCTGGCCTGGGAATGGAAAATTGTGTTTTGCACAACTCCGCGTGCCAAATTCCAGACTCAAGAGCTCATGTTGACCCTCCCCTAGCCTGCGATGGCGTCTCCGCCTCTTCCCAGCATGGGCCAGACGGGCCGTTCCGTGTGAAGCGGGACACGGCCTGCTTTCTCGGTTTCTTACTGGAGTCCCTGTCCCCGGATGGGGGTGGGGCCACTTCCGCGTCTGCCTGGGGCCTTCTTATTTCTTGTAATGAAACGTGCCTGCTCCATTTGACCTGGCCATCGCGTAGTCTGGAGACTTGTCCCCGGACCAGGCGAGGTGGAGAAGGTGTGGAAGCACCTGTCCGCCAGAGGCCAGGTCGGTCGGTGAGCTTGCTGGCAGGGGACAGCGTGCGGTGCACCAGCAGCTGACGGCTCCCTCCTGGAACAGCCGCCACTTGCTGTGAGCCTGAGCAGGGGATGTCCTAAGTGCTTTTCCCCTGTTAGCTCACTTCCCTCGTGCACCTGTCTTACACTGGAGGAAACTGAGGTACGAGGCGGTTAAGTAACTTGCCCAAGGTCACACAGCTGATGAGCCACACGGCCCAGAGTCAAACCCAAAGCCAGTCCTCCTGTTTGACGGCTGTGCGACCCTGCAAAAGCAAATCCGTGAGAATGAGGAGGACCTTGGGGGGGAGCCAGCAAGGACTTCCAGATGGGTGTGGCCACTCAGGGCTGCTGGGATGGGCCTTGAGGAGCCCTGGTCTGGAACAGAGCCGGGGACATGGTGGGGGCGGGGACGAGGAGGGAGCCAGAGCTCAAAGGGCAGCAGGAGGAGTCACAGGATGAGACGATGCCACTGCCGGCTGGCTGGATGCGGGCAGGTGTTCCTGGAAGGGGAGCTGTTCTGAGCACAGTTAGGAGATGAGTGGAGGAGGAGGCGGAGGCGGAGACGGGCTCGCCAGGGAGGGGAAGGGGAGGAGTTAGGGCTCAGAGGCTGGAGAAGCCATGGAGAGGGGAGCTGAAGAGACCCAGCAAAGGTGGCCGCTGCAGGCGTGGGCACTGCGGGGCCACCAGTCCACACTGCAGCATCCACGGGCCCCCTGGCCGCCCTCCAAGGGCGAACCAAGTTCTCTAATCTTGACAGCAATCCCAGGGGAGGGTACTGGTATCTCCGTCTTACAGTTGAGGAGAGTGAGGCACAGCCTAGTTAGACAACTTGCCCAGGACACCCGGCTTTGAATGCAGCCTGTCCGCGTCCACAGTGCACAGTGCACGCCTCCATGCACTGAGTAGGCGCCAAACGGCAAGTTTATTCTTTTCTCCCACACCATCGTGTGGCTCTGCAGCAGCGCTAGGCTGGGCCCTGAGGGCCTGGCTCAGGCTGACCACTGCTCCCACCCCGCCCTGTGCCACCAGCATCCAGATGGTCCACCATTGCACCATCCACGAGAACACGGAGGAGCTGCGGCAGATGGCAGCCAGCCGCGAGGTGCCCCGGCCACTCTCTACCCTGCCCATGTTCAACGTGCGCACGGGTGAGCGGATGCCTCCTCGGGTGGACAGCGCCCAGGTGCCCCTGATCCTGGACCAGCACTGAGAGCTCAGAGAGGTGGGTGCAGCTGGATGGTGCCGACCTCACTTCTGGGAATGAGGCTGGGCAGGTGGTGGTGGATGCCAGGGCCATGGCTGCCCAGTTCCGGGTGCTGCATCGGGGTTGAGGGTCAGAGGAGGCCAGCGTCTGCCTCCCCACTGCTGCTTCAGTTCCAACCCTGGCCTTACCCTCCCTCTCTCTCCACGCAGAGACCATCTTGGCCACCTCCCACCTGGTGATTCGGCTCCTGGCCTGGCTGGCCCCCAGGGTCTCTGGACCAGCAGAGAGAGGAGGGGTGGAGCGTGGTGAGGACCCCCAGAATAAACACCTGCTCCTCTGCTGCTCTGTGGTTGCCTGACCTCCCCCCACCCCCCACAGCCTCCCGGCGAACCTCCCTGCTGCCAGAGCCCGCCACTGGCTCCCAGCTGCCCTTGGGGCTCGTAGCATTTTGCTGTTTCTGCAAATCCTCTGGAAGAAAGAGGGGAGGAGCTGTGTGGCCTTCTCATGGACCTGACAGTAAGGGGTGCCTGGGCCGTTATCCTGTGGACCAGGAGGCTGAGGCCTAGGGACAGCGAGTGAGCAGCGCAGGGTGGGACCTGGCCAGTCTGCCTGTGACTGCCCCCAGGAGGGAGGGACAGGGCGGGGCGAGGGTTTGGGGGACAGGAGAGCTGGGAGATTGTAGCTGGAGTCCGTTGACAGCTGCCCAGACCCCTGGAGGGAGAGTCCTCCGTGCCTTGTGTTGGGAGAGAAGCTGTCGTAGACACATGGAGAGAGGAGGGGACGCAGGATCCCGATGCCCTCGGCTGGTGGGGCAGAGTCCCAGGGTCCGGCAGAGCTGAGAACCCTCCTCGCTCATGTCCCATGTCCCAGTGGGAGTCCTAGGGAGCTCAGCTGACTGTGAGGAGGCCCAAGGTTGTTTCTCAGAGGGCCTCAGCAAGTGGGCCGCTGTGCCCCCGGGAGGCTAACCCCAGATGGCACAGATGGACAGGACACTGCAGAGGGCCAGGGACACACGGCCACAAGAATCCCAATGAGGGCCAGGGAGCCGCCCACCGGGCCTCTCTATCCCCTTCCCTCTGCTGGGACCCCCCCACCCCCAGTGCTCTAGGGTCCCCTCGCCCGCCGCAGTGCAGGGCTCTGCCCGAATGGCCCCTCCTCAGAGAGACCTTCCCTGAGCTCCTGGGACCCGCAGCTCCCAGGCTTCCTCCCTGTGCACCCCCCTCCCGGTGCCCTCTCTGAGAGGGGTACCTGTCTGGGTCCACTTGTCCACATCCTCTGCCCAGCATGGTCTGTGCCCCAGGAGGTGCAGCGTCTGCACACAGTAGGTGCTCAGGAAAGCCCTGCTGAGGGAGATCAGTGTCTGGGCTTGCTCAGGGTTCTGGAGGAAGTTGCTCCTCCTGCTCCTGACTCCCCTACCCCCGCCCCCTACCCCACACAGGAGCTGAGCCCAGCCACCGCCCTCTGGGCAGCCCCCTGCTCAGTTCCCAGAGCCACTGCACAGCCACCCACAGGCATTTCCAGAGGCAGGCAGGGCGCATGCTCCCTGAGGCCTTCTGGGGCCTGCCCCCACCTACAACCCCATGGCCTCTCATTTGCGGCTCCTGCCTCCTGTTTGCTGGCTCCTCCAAAGCAAACCAGGCAACCCCAGAGGAGGCTGGGAGCAGACGCCTCCCCTGCCCTGTCTCCTCTCCCTCCTCTCTGGCTTCCCCTGTGCCCTTCCTGTGCTGGCCAAGGATAGAAGTGGGAGGCCCGCCCCCCTTCCCTCTGCTTCCCAGCCTTGCCTTGGGGTCTTGGCCACGCCTTCCTCCCTGTCCAGTTCCCAGGAGCACACGGGAGCCTGGCTGCCGGCCCGAGAGGAAGTGGTCCAGACAAGTAGCTGGGAGGATGGCGTGACTGCTGAGGACACAGGGCTGTGCCCGGGCACACACACACCAGCAACCCCAGGCTGGCGAGGCAGTGGCCCCTCCCGGATGGGCAGGGTCCTACCTAGCCATCACCCCTACCCCCACACTCCCGACAGAACGTGCCAGCAACACCCCCTCTCTGTCTCTACCCCCTCCTCCACCGTCTCCTCCAGTCCCACCAGTGGCACTGCCCATGTGGCCCCCACTGCCACACTAAGCATCGCCCTGTGTGTGCCCTGACTCTCCAGATGTCATCATGTCCCCATCGGCCTGGCCTGCGGACACAGGCGGCCCCAGCCCCCAGACGCAGGGCTCCCCTAGCAGGACTCCAGTCATCACAGTCTGGCCACACAGCAGCTGGCTCCTCCAGCTACAGTCAGATGACTCACATGCTGAGACTCATACCTGCCGTATGGGGCTGGCGTGGGAACCTGGGCACCAGTGTGCAGGCAGCTGCCGAGCCTGGAGACACCTCCATCCAAGCCCCTGTGGGACCCTTGGGAACAGAGGCCTACAGGGTCTTCCTGCTCCCCCAGAGCCACACTAAGAACCTGCATCTCCCTCTGTGCCTTGTGGGAAGTTCATTCTCTCCCCATGAACTTGCACATCCAGCCAGGGCAGCTATGGCCACACGGGACCCCAGGGCACTTGAAATGTGGCTGGTACAAATGGAGAGTGGGAAAGGCTTGAGTGATCATATCTGGGGATAGAGTGTGTTCAGTAAAAGATATTATGCACATGGGTTTTACTTGTGTATTATTATTTTTTTAATGGGCACTAGAAAATGCAGAAAGACAGCTGGGGCTTGTGTTCTATTTTTATCGGGGAGGTGCTGGCTCCGTGGCTCTTCCTCTGTCTTCACCCTAGGCCGACCCACCCCGGAACTCTGTTCTTTTCCTTGCTTTCTACAAAGCACCTGCTCCCTGAGACCTCCGTGCGCGCAGCCGGGAAGGCTGCAGAGCCGCGAGAGTGCCCCACAGCACTGAAGCCCTAGAACCTGAACCAGTGACCTGGTGTGCTTTGGTCTTCGCCGCGGCTTTCCTCCTCTTCCTCTCTTCTCTGCTCTTCTGACTCCCCCGCGTCACACGCAAGAAAAGCCCCACTTTGGCCCCTGCAAGTGCCAACACCTCTCCCTGCGGGCCTGTTCTTGCCTGTGCCGGGGTGTAAGGGCCCGTCGCCCTCCTAGCCAAGGGCTGGCCTTCCTGCGACGTCTCGCCTCCTGGGTCCCCGACCTGCCCTTGGCCTGCTGCGGTGCCTTGTGCGGAGCAGCACGAGGTGAAGGAACAGCCTCTGCCCGCACCATGGCTCCCACTGGTGCTGGGGCTTGGGCGGGGGCCTCCCGCACAGTCAGCGTCTCCGAATTTCCCCACACTTGCCCTGCTCGCCCATTCATCCGCATTCACACAGAGTCTCCCGTGCCCTCTGTCAGACTTGGGCATTCATGGTCCCTAATGCCACAGCCCCAATTCTCAGGGCTCACCTGTATCACGTACAGACCTCCACCCACCCCAACACACACACACACACACACACACACGTAGGGCCCCTGTGAACCGGGGAGGCGGTCAGGCACCACCAGCAGCTCAGAAGGGACCTCTCAGGCACCCCTCCCCCACACAGCCCCCAGCACAGGCCTCCTCCCTGGATGCCCGCTCAGGAGCACACACAGCCCCCACGCCTCCCTCCAGCCAAAGCCACCGCCTTCCTGCTAGGAAACCCTCTCCCAGCCTCTCCTCTCAGCTGCATCCAGCCCTGTTCATCCAGAAAAGTCTCAGAGGCACAAGGGGAAGCTGAGGCTAAGAAGCTGGAAGAAAAACAGGGGCTAAACCCACCCTCTTCCTGCTCCAGACAATCCTGCCAAGGGCCAGCAATCCGAGACCGCAGCAAAAACAAAAACCCAAAGGAAATGTCTTCCCTTTCTAGAAGTTTCCATATGGAGTCGCTTGGAAAATCAGCCACAGGCGCTCAGTCCTTCTCCTCACAGGGCAGATCAAGGCGAGTCCCGCATAGCAGTGCTGGGGGCAGGGGGTCTCGAGGAGAGGGTCTGGGCAGCCCTATTTATGGCGGGTGTGATGTCAGCGGGAAGGAGGGCCTGAGTTGGGAATGCGGGACAATGGCCCCTTTGTCCCCCTCCCCTGCTGTCCTGCACTCACTGAAACCACACAGCGGCCCCACACCGGGGATACAGCCATGCAGCTCCACAAGCCAGCCCCGCAGTGGGTGTGCCCCCCTGAGTGTGCCCACGGGACATATCCACGTGTGGGCGTGCTCACAGGAGCCAGGGGGCAGGACAGTGGCCTCAGACCCAGTGCTGCCGCCCACATGAATCACAATGAAAGAAAAGCAAGATTTGCATTCCTCAGCCACACCAGCCCCTCTTCAAGTGCTCTCTGGCTGCAAGAGGGGGCGGCCATTGTCCTGGACACAGACACAGGACCTGCTCACCAATGCAGAAAGCGCTGGCCTAGAGCCCTCCACTGCTGTCCGCTCCCGCGTGCAGGCTGCTTCTCGCCAGGGCGCACACAGCTCCACTCCCACCTACAGGGCAGTTTCTCCATCTTGGCGGCGGCTCGTTCTTCTCCCACTGTGCCCAGTCCTGCGGAGCAGTGCTGGCCTCTCGCCTGGAGAGAACCGGGTGAAATCAGGACAACGCAAACGTGGCAGCAGTCCCCGGGTGCAGGCTAAGTTCTGCACACCGGGAGGGCGTTGGGAGCGAGCTCAGCCTGGCCTGGGCGGGGGTGGGGGAGGATGGGCAAGCAGAAAGGAGCGACATCCTCATTTCAGGCACAGGGAAAGCGTAAAGAAAGGCCTGGAAGCAGGGTGCATGTGTGAGAATTGCAGTCACCCTATGTGGCCCAGGCAGGCTAGGGAGAGGCCAGGGGCCTGGAAAGGTAGTTAGTAGCCGTTAAAGTAGAGTGAAGGACGCCAGGCTCAGGATGCTTCTGGATGCCCCTAGGGTGCAGATGAGGGTGGGGCCTGCACAGCAGCGGTCCCAGGGGGTCACCTGGGTGGGTGTGGCAGACAGGCCTCACCAAGCAGTGAGAACACGGAGCCGTCCATCGATCAACAAGCCCAACACAAATTTGGGTGACTTGCCCACGAATAAGCCTTCATTTCTATGCCATAACTTCATTCCCTGTCTAGGCTAATTCCCTTTCTGCACAGAGCCCGTCGCGGTGGAAGTATCAGTGTTGAATTGTTAGAGGCCATGTTTATAGCCATGAGCACCTGCCGCAGGCTGAGTTTTGCCTGTGGGTGACAGCTCAGGCTCGGCTGTCTCTCTGCACCCCACGCAGGCTGCTTTTCATCCCTTTGAGGGGGAAGCCCCGAGACTCTGGGTGGGAGGGGAGCCCAAAGGTCTCCTCCCATGACTCCCAGTCTCTGGGGGCTCAGTTCGCTCCAGGCGTCTGGCTCTGCAGAGTCTCTATGCCCCACTGACCGCCAACACTGGCCGGCACCTTCCCGAGATGGGAGCACCCACCACTCACTCTCCTTAGGCAGCTCAGGCCCCCAGGCCGGCAGGAGGCTGCAGGCAGAGGGCAGAAAGAGGAGACGGGAAGAGGAGGCAGCAGTCTGAGTGGAAGAAAAGGCCAAGGAGAGGAGAGGGCAGGATTGCAGGGGCTGGATGGAGTGACTGGTCCCCCAGGCCACCTGCCGCTCAGGGCTCTTGAGTTCTGGGGATTCCACAGGCCAGGAAGGCTGGGGACACGCTCCACAGGTGGGCTCTGTCCTTCCTGGCAGGCCCTGTGGGTGCTTTGGCTCCAGCCCTCCAGGGTTCCTTGGGAGCCCCAGGAGTGAGCCCGGAACGTTCCTTGCTCCTGCCTCCTCCCAGGTTCCCGGCAGGCTCAGCAGCAACTCTGCTGTGCATTGTGGGCCACTGCCTAGGCGGGAGCTCAGAGGGGACAGGCAAGGGGGCAATAGAGGCCAGAGGACCTCCATGTGTGTCCCGAGAGAGCCCTCGCCAGGGCTCCCAGTCCTTACCCATCCAGGGCCCATGGCAGTGCCTCCCTGGCAAATGCTGGCGTTGCCGGGAGGGACTTTTTTGGCGTTAGGTTCCAGGAACCTGGGACCTGAAGGTGTGTGTATGGGGAAGGGTGTGTAGAGAGGCTGGGTCACCTGTGTGACAATGTGGGGAAGAGAGACTTTGGAAGACATGCAAGGAAGACACATGCGAGAGAAAGGTGTAAGGCATAAGGAAGGTGGGGGAAAGGGCTATGGAGGAGCTAGAAGAGAAGCAGAGAGGAGGGGTGGAAGATGGAGGATGACCCTCCCCTAAGCCCCGCCCCCGTTGTGCACCCTCCCCCACCAAGAAAGGAAATTAGGAGGCCACAGAAGATCGGTTTGGGTCATTTCCACATGCTTTATTCCAGCCATCAAAATAATTAAAAACATCTCAAATTATTATACACATACAAAATAGGTACAGAGCCTCTTGCTTCCTCCCACCCCAGGAGAAAAACCACTTTGTGCTTTGGGAAGTTGTGCTCTGGAACCCGGCAGAGAGGACACAGGACAGACCGGGAGAGACGGTGGACGCAGCCGCAGGGCAGAAGGCTTCGGAGAGGGCCAGAGGGGGGAGCCGGCGGGGAGCCGCTCTCCCACCACGGGAAATAGCACCGTTAGAAATTCACCGTTAGGGGGGAAAAAAAAGAAAGAAAGAAACCAAAGAATAAAAGAAGACAAAAAGGAACATTTGCTGGCCCTGGGGAGCATCTTGGCCTGCATAGCACCAGAGGCTCCTTCCCTGCCCCACCCCCCACATAGAGATGTAGCACCTTTGATAGAAAATGGGGAGCCGCTGTCACCTGCCCCCATCCCCAGCCCCACGCAGTTGCCCCGGTGACACACAAAGACAAGAACGAGGTAGTCTTTCAGCAACACAGTTACACAAGGGACAGAGCAGTCTCCCCCCTGTCCCCCAAGCCCTGGGGTGACGCTCGCCCCACGTCCGCAGCTGGAGCTCCGTCGTGGTCTTTCCTGGTGAGGCGCTGCAGGCTCCCCAGATGGCCCCCTCCACACTGCAGAGGGCCACAGGGAGGCCAGATGATGTCCTTGGCAGTCTGAGAGCCCCAGGTCCCCCCCAGGGTGTGGGGGGTGCTGGGTCGGGGGTGGGGGGAGTGGGCTGGGGGTGTTTAGGCATTGCCTTTGGTTGCTGGCAGGACAATGCATTGCTTCCTGTGTCTTTGGGGGAGACTGAGACTTGGGGGGCAGGGTGGGGGAGGAGCAGATGGGGCAGCGTTGGGGTATGGTCAGCCCGACGGGCAGGAAAGGTCATACCCCCACTCGGGTCTTCAAGCAAGTGGACCAAGCTTCCTTTTTTAAAAAGTTATTTATTTATTCTTTCTTTTTTTGTTGTTTTTTTTTTTTGGTTTTTTTTTTGGTAAAGTTGAATGCACTTTTGGTTTTTGGTCATGTCCAGTTGGTCAAAGATAAAAACTAAGTTTGAGAGATGAATGCAACGGCAAAAACAAATCTCCAAAGTCCGTGTGAAATTGTCTCCCATCTGGGGGCCTTTTAGGGGGGGTTTCGGTCTGGGTTGTTTGTCGTCTGTTTCTGGGGTGCAGGGGAGGTGGGGGTGGGTGGGAGGGAGCCAGATCGGGGAGGAGGGGGTTTACAGGAAGCAGGCATGGCCAACGTCTAAGCCGAATTCCTGGTCTGGGGCGCCAATGTCCAAGGGGGCGACATCGATGATGGGCAGGCGGGAGGTCTTGGTGGTCTTGTACTCGATCACAGTCTTGCCCCAGGTTCCGGTGTGACTCTGGTGGGGGGGAGACGGGGGAGGGGGGCATTACCGGTGGGAGTCACGGGGTGAGGGGCGTGGGCGCCTGCGGGGGGCCAGGGGGAGGGGCTCGGGGACTCACCGTGCAGCCGTCGTGGAGGACAGTGTAGGTGAAGCGGCTGTTGCCCTCGCCCCGCAGCTCGATCTCGTTGGAGCCCTGGAGGAGCAGGGACTTCTTGAGGTTGCCGGTCTGTTGGTCCATGTAGGCTACGCTGTTCTTGCAGTGGTAGGTGATGTTCTGGGAGGCCTCGGTGGACATGAGGCGCAGGAACGTCAGCTGGATGGCCACGTCGGCGGGGTCGGAGCCTTCGCTGCCGTACTCGAACTGTGCGAGAGGGGGAGAGTGAGAAGCGGGCCCCTCGCTCCTGCCCGGCACCCCAGGTGTCACCTGCCCACGGCACCCTGCGTCTGAGCCAGTGTCAAGTACCCTGAACCCCCACCTCCCGATGCAGCTCTGCGCCTTGCCTTTCAGAGCACCGTGTAGCCTCCCGGCTCCTCCCGCAGGGGCCCCTGGGCTCAGCTGCGTACCTGGAAGCCGTCGGTCATGCTCTCGCCGAACCACACGTGCTTCTTCTCCTTGGGGTTCTTGCTGATGTACCAGTTCTTCTGGGCGATGCTGGGCTGGGTGGGGTACACGCAGGTCGCCCCAGTGTCCATGTTGCAGAAGACCTTGATGGCATCCAGGTTGCAGCCTTGGTTGGGGTCAATCCAGTACTCTCCTGTGGTGGGACAGGGTAGGGTGGAGTCAGGGGCAGCAGGTGCCTGGCACCACAGAGAAGCAGGGGCACATCTGGGAACAGGAGGAGGGGGAAGGGGCCGGCCAGGGCAGGCGCTCACCGCTCTTCCAGTCAGGGTGGCACATCTTGAGGTCCCGGCAGGTGCGGGCGGGGTTCTTGCGGCTGCCCTCGGGGCTCTTGATGTTCTCGATCTGCTGGCTCAGGCTCTTGAGGGTGGTGTCCACCTCGAGGTCACGGTCACGGACCACGTTGGCGTCATCTGCCCGGTAGTAGCGGCCGCCATCCTGAGCCTTCTCTTGAGGTGGCTGGGGCATGATGAAGTCGAATCCGCCGCTGGGGGGACCAGGAGGACCGGGGGGTCCAGGAGGGCCGGGGGGACCCTGTGCAGAGAAGGAGAGTGGGGATGATGACCAGCATCCACACCCTCTCGGGGCTGGAGGGTCATGAGGCAGAGGGAGAGGGGGCTACGTACAACAGGGCCGGCGTCACCAGTGCGACCACGGGGACCAGGGGGGCCGATGGGGCCTGGGAGGCCGTTGAGTCCATCTTTGCCAGGAGCTCCAGCAGAGCCAGGGGGTCCCTGGAGGGAGGAAGGGAGGGAGAGACAGGGAAGGTTGGAAAAAGCCTGTGACAACCCCAAAGAAGCCACTGCCCTCCCGGTGGGCTCTGGGCCCGTGGCCCACAGGGCCAGGCTCCGTCTGGGTCCCTGAGATACAGGTGTGCTGGAGCCCACCACTGGGCCAGGAAACACTATGTGGGAGGAAGGCACGGGGGGAGAGGCCAAGGGCTGGGGAAGGTGGCTAACCCAGGACTCCTCTTCCCATCCCCCATTCCCTGGCCCCAACCCCAACTCCAGAGAGGCGAGGGGGCCCACAGGTGAGCCTGGGCTCAGAACCCAGGCAGAGGAGGTGGCAGGCACGACTTACACGGGGACCAGCAGGGCCAGATGCTCCGGAGGGGCCTTGTTCACCAGGAGAGCCCTGAAGAACAGATACAGAAGCAATTCAGGCCCGGGGTGGGCACATGTAGCAGGGGTGGGGGCTGGCTGGGGAGAGGAGGGGCAGAGTGGGCAACCTGCACTCCCATCCCAGTAGTCTAGAAATGGAGCCCCAGGTTGAGACCCCTCCCACAGTCCCTCTCAGTGGCTATCTGGAAATGTCCACAAATCTTCAGACCCCAGTTCCCGCTTGGGAGGAGTCAAAATAACCATGCGGGAAACTGAGGCAAGGGGGCCTCCCACCCCACCTCACACAGCACAACACAGGAAGATGACAAAGAAGACCAGTGGCAGGTGGGGCTGGGGAGGGGCTGAGCATACTCACAGGGGGGCCAGGGGGACCCTGGAGACCGGAGAAGCCACGGTGACCCTTTATGCCTCTGTCGCCCTGTTCGCCTGTCTCACCCTTGTCACCACGGGGGCCTTGAGGTCCCTGGGAGAGAAGCGGGGACAGTGGTGAGGCGGAAGTTCTGTCAGTGCTGAGCAGGGTGCTGTCCACATCAGGACACACAGGTGCTGAGGGCATGGGGCCAGCATGGGGCACTTACAGCAGGGCCACGGGCACCAGCAGGACCGATGGGACCAGCGGGACCAGCAGGACCCTGGGGAGGACAGAGAGACAGTTAGATCCTGGCCCAGGGAGGCCTGAGCTGCAGAACGAGGTTCCTTCTCTCCCCACAACACCCTTCCCATTGTGCTCACCGCGCCCAGCCCCCAGACCAAGCTCCCCAAAGTCAGGCTTCAGGTAAGCCAGGGAGGCGGGGAGTCCATCTCGGAGAGGGGACTCCAGGCTGAGCTGGCCGAGGGCTGGGACATCCCAAGTGCTCCTCTCCTCCCCGCCTGACCCAGGGCCTGTCAGCTGTCCCCAGCCCCCACCCCCATCCCGACCCCTGCCTCTGGGCAGAGCTGCAGGGCCCCTGGCCTGACCACGAGTGCCCGGCTACTTACAGTCTCACCACGATCGCCACTCTTGCCAGCAGGGCCCACGGGGCCGGGGGCACCAGGAGCGCCGGGAGCACCAGGGGGTCCAGCGGGGCCAGTCTCACCACGGTCACCCTGGGAGGGAGGGCACCCTGTGGTCAGGAGGCAGGCAGGAGTGGGGACAGTGCAGGCAAGGCTGTGGCTCCGGGTGTGGCTGTCTTACCTTGGGGCCAGGAGCGCCATCTCGGCCAGGGGAGCCTTCAGCACCGGGAGAGCCCTGCAGGGAGAGAGGAGGAGGTGAGGGCCAGCCAGGTGGGCCAGGGCTCGGGCTCAGGCCCAGGTGGCACTGTGAGGGCAGGGCCCGGGGACTGGGGATGTCTCACCTCACGTCCAGATTCACCAGGAGGTCCAGCCAATCCAGGGGGACCCATGGGACCAGGGGGGCCACGTTCGCCGCTGGCTCCAGAGGGACCTTGTTTGCCAGGTTCACCCTAAGGGAGAAGCAAGAGTCAACCCAGACATAAGGTCAGGGAGCCCTGAGGCTGCCGAGGCCACTTGGCCTTCTTGGCCCCAACACCCCAGGCTGCACCCTCTGGGGCTTGGGATGGTGGAGGGCACTCACAGAGGGGCCGGGAAGACCAGGGAAGCCTCTTTCTCCTCTCTGTCCAGGCAGGCCAACCACACCACGCTGTCCAGCGATGCCCTGAGGTCCGGGAGTGCCAGGAGCACCCTGTAGGAGGCAGACAGGGGTGAGGCAGCTGCCAGGGGCCTGGGGACCCTCCTCCGCACCAGCCACCACTGCGTGGCACTGTAGAGACCCGGGCGGGCACTCACAGCAGGTCCGTCAGCACCAGGGGATCCTTTCTCGCCAGCAGGGCCAGGGGGACCAGGGGGGCCAACTTCACCAGGACGTCCAGCGGGGCCGGTTTCACCACGGGGGCCTTTGCCGCCCTCTTTGCCGACGGGACCAGGAGGGCCGGGGGGTCCAGCATTTCCCTGGGTGGAGGCAAGAGGGGCTGTCAGACAGCTGTGGCTTCTGGGACCTCAGGCAGGCCCACTATCCCCCTGACAGCCTCCCCACTGCCCCTGACCCAGAACAGCAGACACCCCCAGATACTTACGGAGGGGCCAGGGGGGCCGACTCGGCCAGCAGCACCAGGGAAACCAGTAGCACCCTGGCAGAGAGAGTGAAGGAGCAGTCAGAAGAGGCCAGCTCTCCGGGCCCCGCCGCCCACCTCCCAGCGCTGGTGGGGCAGAGGCCCCCTGAGCGGCGGCCACACTTACAGGGGGACCAGGACTGCCACGAGCACCTTTGGGTCCAGGAGCACCAACGTTACCCTGCAGGAGAGCACAGAGATGTCACACCTGGGCTGGCCCTGGGCCCAAGCCTGCCAGCATCTTGAGCACAGGGCAGGGGGATACTCACAATGGGACCGGGAGGACCAGCGGGACCAGCAGGGCCAGCGGGACCAGCATCGCCTTTAGCACCAGCGTCACCGGGTTCGCCTTTAGCACCAGGTTGGCCATCAGCACCCTGGGGGAGGAGCGAGAGGGGTAAGTGCAGGGCTAGGGAGCAGTAGGAGCTGGAGGCAGCAAGGTGCCTCCGAGACTCAGGCTGACTCCCTGTTCTTATCCAGTCACTCACTGTGAAGGAATGGGGTCTTGGTACTCACAGGGGGGCCGGCGAAGCCAGCAGGGCCAGGGGGACCAGGCTCACCACGGTCTCCCTAAAAGGAAAGAGGCAGATTGGAGAGATGCCATGACAACAGGTGCAGGATGGAGGGAGCAGAGAGGGCATCGGCCGGGCCTTCTGTACTTACAGGGGCACCACGAGCTCCAGTGGGACCAGCAGGGCCGCTGGGACCAGTTTCACCCTGAGAGGGAAGGACAAGAGGCTCAGGGTCAGGGGGCCCACCTTGACTACTCAGGAGTGGTCAGATGACCCCAGAATGGCCTCCCCCCGCTTTTGGTCCCTCCAGCTTCCTGGGTTGCCAGCTCAGTATGGCAGACCCGTCTCCAATGCAGAGCTCGCTGGGGAAGCTGTGTGTGGGCAGGCAGCCACCTCACCTTGTCGCCAGGGGCACCAGCAGGGCCAGGAGGACCAATGGGGCCAGTCAGGCCGCGGGCGCCATCTTTGCCAGGAGAGCCATCAGCACCTTTGGGACCAGCATCGCCCTAAATACAGAGAGAGACCTGAGACTTCCAGGGGTGGCAAGCATCCTGCTTGTGTCTCGCCTCCCCCGTTCCAAGGATTTTCAGGTGAAGAGGTGCCTGCTAGGAGAGCTGGCTGACACCTAGGCTAAGAGGCCTCTGTCTGGCATAGAGGGCTCCATCAAGGAGCTGGCCCCACCTCTCATCACCATGGTAACTCCTAGAGAGAAGGGTCTGGACCACAGCGGAGAAGACAGAGAAGGGAGGAGGAAGGAGAGGAGAGAAGTGTCTCAGGGAGCCATGGGAAGACACTGAGGGGTCCAAAGCAGGGAGAGAGCTGGGAGCTACACAGGGCTCCAGGGAGGGGGCTCCTGTACTTACTCTGTCACCCTTGGGGCCTGGGAGACCAGCTGCACCACGTTCACCGGGCATTCCCTGAAGGCCAGGGGCGCCTTGGCTACCGGGAGCTCCAGGGGCACCAGCATCACCCTGTGTGACAACCAAGAAGACTGCAATGAGGCCAGGGTGGAGGTGGTGGTCCCGGAAGTGGCTCACAGTCCTGGGCTTCCTCTTGGAATCACCCAGGCTTGGGCCTGGGTGAAGAAGGAAGATTCACAGCCCTGACTTCAGGCTGCCTGGGAGCCCCCCACCTGCTCCCCAGCATCTCCCTGGCCATCACACTCCTGCCACAGGAGGGGTGAGCTCTGCTCCCTGGGCTGCCCTCACCTTAGCACCATCGTTGCCAGGAGCACCGTTGGATCCGCGGGGGCCAGCGGGACCGGGAGGACCTTGCACGCCACGCTCACCAGGGAAGCCTCTCTCGCCCTAGAAGGGAAAGTCAGGGCACGTGATGGCTGCTCCAGGCTCAGAGACGGCCACGGGCATCTGGCTGGGAGCAGGGGCACAGCGTCTACTCACTCGTGCTCCAGAGGGGCCGGGGGCACCAAGGTCTCCAGGAACACCCTGAAGGAGAGGGAAGACCAGAGAGTGAGCCCTGGGCACAGGACAGATTCTTGTCTCTGCTCCTGGGGCTGGTTCTTGCACAGTCAACCCCGCAGCCCTTCCACTCCTTCCGACTCTGCACTGAGAGCTGTCCTCCCCAGGCCAGGGGGAGGGGGAGCTGCAGCATCCTGTAGCTCCTCAAAGTCACCCAGACAGGCAGCTCGCAGCCCCAGGTCACATCATGACACTTCCTGCTTCCCTTTCCGAGGAAGTCCCTCCCTGTGTCTAATCTTCATCCCAACCGTGTCTGAATAGCTAAGGAGCAGGTGCCTGGCCCTCTGCAGTCCCTTCCTTGCCCACCCACCCTTCCGGCCAATGGCTCCCTCTTACCTGTTCGCCAGGTTTGCCTGCTTCCCCAGGAGGACCAGCGGGGCCAGGGAGACCCTGCAGGTGAGCAGTGGGGGGAGAAAGAGGAGGGGCTTCAGAATCTGGAGAGGACAAAGTGCTGTCCCCGCCTTCTCCAGCCCCCAGCTCCCTGACTGCCGCCTCACCTGGAATCCAGGGGAGCCAGCAGGGCCTTGTTCACCTCTCTCTCCAGCGGGACCCTGTCACAGAGAGACAGCTGTGGTCACAGGAAGGCGGATGGGGCAGGGGATGGGGGCGCCGCCTCGGGCCTCCCAGGCAGGGCCACTTACAGCAGGTCCAGGGGGTCCCTGGGCTCCAGCTTCTCCATCTTTGCCAGCAGGACCCTGTGGGGGGGCAGGGAGGGAGCGCTCAGGGTGGCAGGCGGGGGGGGGGCAGCTGGAGGAAGGGGCGCGGGGCAGGAAGGGGCTGCTTACCACAGCACCAGGGGGTCCAGGAACGCCTCTCTCTCCAGCTTTGCCGGGCTCTCCCTGGGGAGGAAAGGGCGGGCGGGCTGAGGAGGCTGAAGGGAGACGGGAAGGCCCCCCAGGTGCCTCCTACTTGCTCTGAGGAGGAGTTTCTAAAAGGGACCTCCTTCTCCGAAGCCGGGCTGTGCATGCGCAGTTTAGGCCTGAGGCCCTCAGCCCCTCCCCACAACCACAGAGGCCTTGAAGCCCTGCTCCCTCCACCCTCCCTCCTCCCTTCCCCCTGCTCTGTGCCCACTGTGGCCTCAGCTGCCAAGGGGTTCTCCTCCATGGGTGCCTTCTTTGAACCTCAATGGACCCTCCAAGATGTGGGGAGTGGGGCCAGGGGCACCCACAAAACTTAGTTCCAGGGACAGAGCACTGGCTGGGAAGCTGGAAGTCCTTCGTTTTACTAATAAGGAGCTCGAGGCCCAGGAAGGGGCATTGAGCAGTGTGAGGCCACACAGCAAGTCAGCAGCAGGGCTGGGCCCAGAGCCTGGGACTCTCGCCGGCCAGGCATGTTTGTCCCGCGCCCCAAGTTGCTCCCCACTCAATACTCACAGCAGCACCTTTGGGTCCAGGGAATCCCATCACACCAGCCTGACCACGGGCACCAGGGGGGCCTGGGGGTCCGGGGCGACCATCTTGACCAGCGGGACCCTGAAGATGGGAAGCACAAAGTCAGATGGGGACAGGGGTGGCAGACGGGAAGGTGAAAGAGGGCTCACGGGGAGGGCTACTTACAGGGGGGCCAGTTTTGCCATCAGGACCAGGGCTGCCAGGGCTTCCAGTGAGACCCTGGGTGTGGGGGAAAGACAGAGTGTGAGTAGGGGGAGAAGGGGATGGTGGGGGGTAGCACCAGGAGCAGGAGGCCCCATGGGGTCTGCTCCAGAACGCCTCATCTCAGACCCACCCCCCGCAGGCCGGGGGGTGCCTGGCCGAGCTGGGCGGCAGGGCTGGGGGCCCACCTTGGCACCAGGCAGGCCGGCTTCACCGGGGCGACCAGCTTCACCAGGAGAGCCTTTGGGGCCAGCAGGGCCAGGAGCACCACGTTCACCAGCAGGACCCTGGGTGGGGAAAAGTCACAGGAAAACGAGGGGCTTGAGTGCGATTGAGACCGTGGCCCAGCGCCTCTTCCTCCTTACACAAGGAGGGCTGCAGGCGCTGGCTTGGGTGGGCTTCGGGGTGGGAGGATATCAGAGGTGAGGCCCAGTGGAAGGGAAAGAGGCACCAACCCCTGCAGCTGTGCTAACGTGCAGGAGCGCTTGTGCCTGGGGCGGGGTGGGGGGTGACCAGCGGGGGAGCACAGGTTACCTTGGGGCCGGCCACGCCATCTGCACCTGGGAAGCCACGGCTGCCAGGTCCACCCTGCAGAGGGGAGAGCAGGCCGTGAGCTCACGGACCCAGACAGGCCCTGGGGTGGGCAAGGAGGCGGTGATGGGGGTGGGGACGGTGGGGGGCAGGGGGCACATACACGCTCGCCAGGGGGTCCGGGCAGGCCAGTAGGTCCGGGTTCACCTCGGGCTCCTCGCTTTCCTTCCTCTCCAGCAGGGCCAGGGGGTCCTTGAATGCCAGTGGGGCCCTGGAGTGGGCAGAAGGCAGGGGGCAGCCTTGGTGAGGGGACACCCTGGTGCCAGCCCCTGAGCCCCTCTCCAGAGCACCCAAGGCAGGCAGGCACTCACGGGCTCTCCCTTGGCACCAGTGTCTCCTTTGTTGCCGGGGGCACCAGGTTCACCCTGCAAGGAAAGAGGAGGAGGAGATGAGGGGAGAGTGGAGGGCGCTCAGCTGTCACCATCTACCCAGCAGACAGGGCTGCACTGGAGCCGGTGGTAGGGGTGGGGTGGGCGAGGCTGGCACTTACACTGTTACCCTTGGGACCAGGGGGGCCGCTGGGGCCCTGGGGTCCAGAGGGGCCTCGGGCACCAGGGAAGCCAGGAGCACCAGCGATACCAGGAGCACCCTGTGGGAGGCAGAACAGACATGGAGCCCAGGAGCAGAGGGCCAGGGCAGGTGGGAATGGGCGCACCCAGTAGGATACTCACATTGGCACCTTTAGCACCAGGTTGTCCATCAGCACCAGGGTTTCCCTGTGGCACAGAGAAAGGAGAGTGAGGACCCACAAGGACCCACAAGGTTGGGAAGTGGCCCAGGGGCCTCTGGGGAGGAGACACTCACAGCAGGGCCAGCAGCACCAGCAGGGCCAGGGGGGCCGGGCTCACCACGCACGCCCTGGGGACCTTCAGAGCCTCGGGCTCCTTGGGGACCGGCTTCACCCTGGGGCAGAAGAAAAGACATGTCAGGAGCCAGCCTGGTATCAGTCTCACCCGTGGGCAGGCGGGCACAAGGGCAGGAGGCCGAGGAGCAGGGACTCTTAGATCAGAGAAGCACCTGCTGGCCTCCCTGGGACAAAGGTGTTGCAGAATGGCTTTCTGTCTCCTACCACTCTGGAGCCCTCTGGTTTGGGGAGCAGGGAGACACCTTGGCCTGTGACAGTCATGCTCTGGGGAGGGCAAGGGTCTCACCTTAGCACCGACAGCTCCAGGGAAGCCAGGGGGACCGGCGGGACCAGTGGGGCCCTGAGAATGAAAGGGAGATGTTAGCAGGAAGGAAGCTGCCAGCTGCGAGTCACACCTTGGGTCGGAGGACATCCTGGGGTTCAGAGCAACCAAGAGCTGACCCTGTGACCCTGCGCCCACCACTGAGGTCAAGGGGCCATACTCACAGGGGGGCCGGCAGCACCAGCAGCACCATCGTTTCCACGAGCACCCTGCAAGAAGAAGGGGACCCAGTTACATGCACCGAGCGAAGACCAGTCCCTGCAGCTCCTGAGGAAGTCGGCAAGAGCCCAGGGACACCCCCAACCCGCCAGGGGTCAGGTGTACTCACAGCAGGGCCAGGGGCTCCAGGGCGGCCTCTCTCGCCAGGCAGACCACGGGGGCCCTGGAAACCAAGTCAACAGAAACCAAATGAGACCGGAGACCACCACTCCGACTCCCGCGCCTCCGTCTCCCCCTGCACCTGCTCACTCCCTTCCTGTTAGAAGCTGGCTCACTCACCATCTGACCAGGAGCTCCGTTTTCACCAGGGCTACCAGGCTCACCCTACAGAACAGAGAACAAAGAGTGAGGAACTCGTTCACGGTGGGGCTGCGGAGGGGAGGGAGATGGTGACCTTCGGACAGACTCTTACCTTGGGACCAGCAGGGCCAGCATCTCCCTTGGCACCATCCAAACCACTGAAACCCTAAAGTAGGAAGGAGGGACAAGGTGAGACTCTGCAGATGGGGGGGGGGCCACCCTGAACCTGCCCAGCCATCTGCCCACCTCCCCATGGGCCCAAGTTCTCAACCAGTCCCTGTCAGGGCCTTCATTCCCATGAAGGGGAGCTCTTCTGGATGCCTACTGTGTCTCACAGCAGGACCCTTTGGGGAAGGGGCTGGATCCACGGATGCAAGGGACTTAGGGAGCTTCGAGGATGGCCTCATGGGAAACTTACTCTGTGTCCCTTCATTCCAGGGAGGCCAGCTGTTCCGGGCAAGCCCCGAGCACCCTGGCGAGAGGAGAAAAGGAGGCGGAGGAAGGGATGTTAGACCCGACCACCGTGGACGCAGCTCCCTAACGCAGACCCAGTGCAGCTGCAGCCGCTGCTCACCTGAGGCCCAGGAGGTCCACGCTCGCCAGGACGGCCGGGCTTTCCAGCTTCTCCCTGAGAGGGAGAGGAAAAACCATCAGGGCCATGTGTCTCAGGACGGGAAGGTCAGGTGTATGGGTCCAGACCTTATCCTGGAGTCTAGAGCTCAAGTTCAATCTGCCAGGAAAGCCTCCTGTGCAAAATCTAAGGCCCCACAAAGGAGCTACTGCTCATGTCTGTCACCAGCATTTTAGCCTCACCATCTACATACCAGGTGCAGCTAAGGTGCACCTGAGGCTTAACCTGGGGTGGGGGCAGGGGTGGGGGAGGACATCCGCTAAGGGCTCAAGGGCAGCCCCTTGCCTCAGGGAGACATGCCCTCCTGTCTCCGGGTGTCACCTGCAAAGGGGTGGAGATTATGGGGCCCAGCCAGTGGAGGCCATGGGGCCAGTCGGTATCTCCTCGTGGCGCTACTTACGTCATCTCCGTTCTTGCCGGGGAGGCCAGGGGGACCACGGGGACCCATGGGACCCTAGAGGAGGGAGGAAGAAAGGCACTCAGGATCCTCAGAGGCGGTGAGGGAGACCCCCGGTGCGTGTGGGGTCCTCCCCCAGGAGAGGGGATCCACACAGGGGATGCTTACAGCAGCTCCAGGCTCGCCGGGCTCGCCAGGGGGGCCTTGGAAACCTTGGGGACCCTGGAGAAGGAAAGAGGGGGGGTTAGAAGGGCAGGTCACCGCTCAGCTTCCCCGTCTCAGTGAGAGCTCTCTGAGCGCAGTCCTGGCCCTCATCCCAGTCCTCCTCCCAGAAGCCCAAAGCCCACGGTGGTATATGAAGACCTCCTGGATACTTACAGGTGAGCCAGGTGGGCCAGGAAGACCTCGAGGACCAGAAGGACCCTGCAGAGGGAAAAGAAAGAGGGGGCGTGGCATAAGTCTGCAGGGAAACACAGCGTGGGCGGAGCCTTGCCGGCTCCCACTGACTCCAGCAGGGACCCCCGGGCCCCACAGCTGGTCTATGCCCCCTCCTGGGGTGTGAGTGGGGGGTGCATGCCAACACCCGCCCAGCCCCTCTGGATCCCCGCCTGCTCCTCTTCTGTCATCTGTGCTCCCCCTGGTGGCTCACCATGGGGCCAGGCACAGAAACTCCAGCGGATTTCTCATCATAGCCGTAAGACATCTGGGAAGCAAAGTTCTGGAAAAAAACGAGAGAGACAGAGAGAGAGCATGAGAAATCAAGAGGCAGAAAACATCACCAAGAGCAGCACACACGTTCCTGCCCCACACGCAGCTGATCAGAAATCTCGGACTGCGCAACTGCACCAGACCAGACTCTTCAAACGCTCTGGGTGTCCCGAAGGGCCATAGCACTCATGGACACCAGTCTGACAGGGCAATGAAAGGCAACTCCTGACCTGGGATTGGATCCTGGATCAAGGAAGAATCAAAGCTACAAAGGACATTATGGGGACATTGGTGCAAGTTGGATGTGGTCTGGTTTGTTGGCTGATGGCATTCAATGTCCCAGTTTCAATCACTGTGCTCTGGTCATGTAAAGGAATGCTCCTCTCTCAGGAAACACACCTGAAGTGTGTGATCAGCATCTCACTCTCCAACCACTCAGAACAAAGTGAATGGTAGCTAAACCTGAACTTGGTTCAGCAAATGGACAGACTGTGTGGGGGATATGCAAGCTCTGGGCGCTTTTCTTGCAACTTTTCTCTAAGTTGGAGGCTATTCCAGAATGTGGTCATGTCACCAAAGTCACGGAACAACGCGGGGACAGGGACATGCAGTGTCTCCACTCTGCACTTACTCCTCCGAGGCCGGGGGGTCCGGGAGGTCCAGGGGGGCCGGGGGGGCCGGGAAGTCCGGGCTCTCCAGGGATGCCATCGCGGCCAGGGGGGCCTGCGGGTCCCTGCAGGGGCGAGGGCGGGGCCGGGGTGAGCGACGGCCGGCAGCCACGCCCACCTGCAGCCCCACCGCAGAGGGAGGATGGCACTTACCCGTGGGCCTCGGGGGCCAGTGTCTCCCTTGGGTCCCTGTAGGGTTGGAGAAGGGACACGGGTGCAGGTTAGAGAAGGGAGCGGAGCAAAGAGTCACGGGCGGGATGACGAAAGTGTGGGGGGGGGGCAGAGGCTTACCTCGACTCCTGTGGTTTCCTGGTCCGTGGGTGCTCCTAGGGGAGAAGAGGAGCGGGTTCGAGGCGGGTCTGCCTGCGGCGCCCCCGCCCGCGCCCCCAGCCCGGGTCCCATCCGTACCCGCGTCGTCTTCGGGGCAGACAGGGCAGCACTCGCCGGGGAGCGCTTTCGCGCCGGGACAGTTCTTGGTGTCTTCACAGATCACTTTATCGCACAAGACGTCGCCCTTGTGGCACACGCAGATCTGGCAGTTCTCCGGTTTCCATATTTCGCCTTCACTGTACCGGACGCCGTTCTGCACGCATGTGACTGGCGGGACTGGGGCAGGGCGGGGAGGGGCGTCAGTGGCTGGAGACCCTCGGCTGGCCGGCCGTTCTCTCTCGGAAGCACACTCGCACTTTCCACGTCCCGCCTCCCCCTCCCCTTCCCCCAAATCCTTCACAGCTCGTCTGCTCCTCGTCAGCGCCGGTGACAGCGCCGGGGCGCCCAGCCAGGGCGGCCGTAACTCTTTCCAGTTCTCAGGAATTTAAACAAAGCTTAGGGCCGGGGATGCTTCCAATCCCAACCTCAGCCCATTGGCGCGGAAGCCCAGGGACGCACAAAGCCGTGAGGGGTGGGAAGGCCGAGAAAGGGAGGGGCCCGGCCAGGGGGGACATGGAGACCAAAGGAGATGTGGGGAGGAGACCAGGGAGGCCCAGCCCCCACCACGCCCCCGTTCCCGGGGCAGGTGGGGCGGAGTGGGCGGGGTTAGGAGAGCGGGGAGGGGCTTATTGGAGACGGGTCCCGCCCAGAGGCTTGAACTGCGTCCCTCAAATAGCATACGTCCTAACCGCCAGCGCCCGGACGTCTTAAGAGTCAGCTCTCAGGGCTAGCCTAGTCCCCTAAAGTCAGCCAAGGCCTCTGTGGATCACTTCTTAGCCGAGTAACCCAAAGGTCCGCAAACAGTAATGTAACGAGTTAGCCACGCCCACCGCGCTAGCTTCTACCCAGACGGCCACCAGGTGGCGGGCAACACCAAGCAATGGGGACCGGGCGGGGCCGATTGCCCAGGACAGGCCCCTTCTTTTCGAGGGCCACCCATCCACGGCTTTGCAGTACAGATATAGAGGTGGGGTCCTCGCCCGACAGCAACCTAGGTCTCGGAGCTCCAGCTCTCGGCCGGAGAAGCACAGCACGGGGCGCGCCAGTGCTCGGCGTCGACCAGTGCGGGGCGCCAGGACCCCGCCTGCCAAGTCCGCGCCCAAGTTTCCCGGCCACCGACCCGCCCCCTCTCGCAGCCCCTCCCCCGCGGCCCCAGGAACACGGTCTCGCCTGCAGCGAGGACAAACAATCTTTCCTTATGAATCATCCCACAGCCCTCCTGACCGCTTCCACGGCGCGGGCTCCAAGTGCCCAGCGCGGCGCCCCCAGCCCTTCTTCGACGTGCTTGTCCCTCGACCCGCGCCTAGATCGCGGTTTTCCCCTCCGCCCTCCGCTGGGCGCGCCTGGAACTTCCTCCCGTGCCGGCGCCGGCGCCCTCCATCCTCGCCTCCCGCTCTCGGGCAGGAGTTCATTGCCACCCCCACCCCAGGGTGAACCCCCGCTCTCCCGGGCGCCAAGGGCGCCAGCTTCTTCTCCATCGACCCGAGTCTCCGGAGCATCCGACTCTGCGTTTAAGCCGCAGCCTCCGGGACCAAGCGCAGGGCGAGAGTCCACGAAGCTGGGGACTCCCAGGAGTTGGGGACTTACTGTCTTCGCTTTGGTCCTCAACTTGGCCTTCCTCCTGGCCGTGCGTCAGGAGGGCGGTGGCCGCTAAGAGGAGCAGGAGCCGGAGGTCCACAAAGCTGAACATGTCTAGACCCTAGACATGTAGACTCTTTGCGGCTGGGGTGGGGGGTTAGCGTCCGCTCATGCGTGGCCTCACTCCGCGTGCCTCCTGCTCCGGCCCGGAGGAGAGACTCCCGTCTGCTCCGACGCCTGGCCCGGGCCCCTTTTATACCGTCCTGAGGGAGCCCGGGGAGGAACCCTGCCCCTCGGAGAGGGGGAGCCGACCGCCCGGCCCCCAGCCAATCAGAGCCGCCTGGCCCGGCCCCCAATTTGGGAGTTGGAACGGAGAGGGGGAGGAGGAGGGCAGGGCAGGGAAGGGAGTCCACCCTGCATCTCCCCCTCTCTCAGCGCCGCGGCCCCAGCCCCCCAGCCCAGCCTGGGCCAGAGGAGCTGTCTCCGGGTGCGGCTGGGTGCTCTGTAGAGTGTGGGCTCCAGGGTGGAAGGGGGTGTCCTGTACTCTTTCTGGGGCCACCAATCTGGAGGAGGTGGAACTGGGGGGCTGGATGGCCCCCATTTCAAAGGTGGAAGGGGTTGGGGGACTGGGAGAGGGTCCTGCTGGCCTTGCCCCTTTCAGCCTGTGCCGGCTTAGGCGAGATCTAAGGAGTGGGTCTGGGAGGGGGCAGCTGGGGACCTTCTCCAAAGTGTGAGGCATTTAAAGGATGTGCCTGTTTTGGGGTGTCTTTTGGTGGGGCTGAAGCTTGCCAGTTAAGAAGTGAGGGTGACTGTTCAGAGACTTCTTGATAGACATTGCAAATGTGGTCCTTGGGATAGGGGTGCCGGCCAGGGCGTTTTGATTTGAAGGTGCCCACTCTTCTGCTATGCCTGAGGTTCCAGAAGAACCTCAAGTGCTCCCCCACAACACACACGCATCAGGCATGGCCGAGGACGGCGGGCTGGGGAGGCTGAGGCCCAGGGTCTGACACTTGACCTTGTTATTGCTCCAGATGGAAGCTTGGGTGTAGACTGGGCAGCGCAGAGCGCACGCCAGGGAATGCCGGGGCTCAGAGGCGTGGACGGAGTGGTGGGGTGCAGCCACCTGCCCCTCAGAGTTGGTCACTGAATTTGTAGGAGGAGGCTTGGGATCACTGGTGACTTGGGAAAGGGGCTCTGCCCTGGCTGTGGTCCAGGCTGGCTGGAGACCCTCCCGTCCAGCACCGTCAAACCAAAGGGAACTTGGGTGGGAGACACCTGGCCGGAGAGGGAGCTGCACAAAGCCCCTTCCGTCCCTGCTTGTCCCTGGACTCAGGGTTGGTATGTGTGGGGAAACTTGGGGTGTTCGGGGGGAGACTTGCTTTGGGGCTAGGGATGGGATGGCAGGGGAGGTTGAGGCAGTTTCTCACCTCACTTCACCTCACCTCTTTTGTGAAAATCCAGGTCTTATGCTCTGTCCCTGAAGTGAGGAGAGAACCATCTGACCCCTTAAAGACTGCATCTGGGGCAGGGGCTCTGTCTGGTGTCCCAGGCCCCAGCAGTACCCTACATCAACCTCCATCTGTCTGGGGCCCTTGTCCCACCACAGTCTTTGGGTCCGAGACAAGGCTCTGGGGGCTTCCCGCAGTGCCCAGCAGCTCCTCTCCCACCCCTTCGGCTCCCCCACCCCCAGTGCTGCCGAGCTGCAAACGTGGAAGCGGGGAGTCCCGCCTCCCCCAAACCATCCAAGATTCCACTGCCTCCCCCCGCCCCTCTCCACGCCCTCCCCCAGCTGGTTTTGTGCAACGAAGGCAAAGGGAAAAAAATAAAAGACGGCGGCGGCGGGAACAGAAGGGGAGGGAGCCACGTCGGCCGTGGGCAGTGGTGGTGGGAGGGGGCGGGGGGCGGTGAGCAGTGCGGGAGGGGTGGCTGAGGGAGACTGCAGGGACTATAATTAAAGGGAAAATATAGTTTCCAGAGAGGCAGGGCTGGAGACAGCAATGGAGGGACCGGCCTTCATCAATTATCCTGACCATGTGGCAGCAACTTGTGGCCCAGCCTCTGCCCCCGCCTAGTGCCAGCCACGGCGGGGCAGGCCTGGGGGGCTGAGGTGCTGAGATGGCACTTCCTGGGCCCACCCAAGCTCCACCCTCCACCGCAGGTCAGCTCCAAGGGGTGCCCTTCTCTCCCAAGGCTCCTGTCCCTGGAACAGAAGGGACACGGACAGTGGCTGCCTGGGGTGCGGTTTCGCAGAGGTGCCCTAAGCCGCCCATCTCTTTCTCACCGGAAGTGCCTCTCCCTGCTGCCCCCCGCCACACACTCTGTCTGGACTCCCCCCCACCCCAGGCCCACCATAGAGAAGAGGTGAAACCTGACAGGTGTGGATTGGGCGTGGTCACATCATGGGCTCAGGGTTCTGGAGGAGATCCGGGGACCCTGATATTGGGGCACAGTGTATGTGATGTGTGACGGCTGCCACCCCAGTGTCCAGATTCAGGCCTTCGTCTCCGGGGCTGCGGGTAGGCGGTCTCTAAGCATCCTTTACACGTGGCAGGGAGCTGAGGCCCAGGGCCTCCTCTGCCACTTCTGGACTTGAAACGCTTGGCGGGCGCCCAGCCCAGAGATGTGTCTTTAATTTCTGCAGTATGACAGTGAGAGGAAGAATGTGCTTGGGGTCTCCTCCCAGCCTGGCTGGGCCTCCCTGGCCAGGACCGAGGCCTGGAGACTTCGGGGCGGGGAGAGGAAGGCGGGCGGTGGGAGGGGAGGAGACGCCACCTCATCTTTAGGAAGCTCTGCAGCTCTGGCTTCTTGTGGAATGTCAGACTTAGTCCGGCACTCGGAGGGGGGAGCAGGAGCCAGAATCTCCTCCCCTCACCCCCAAGAAATGGTAAAGTCATCAGCAGTCAGGGAAAAAAATTCCTCAAGAAGAAAAACAGAAAGTAAAGTGCTGAGCCCTGAGTTCTCTCCCGCTCCAAGTTTCCCCAAGTGCCTCCCCCCGAAAGAAGGGCGAAGGCCTGCGGTCTCTCGATCCCCCCACCTTGCCCCGGAACCCCGTGGTATGGCGCACCTCTGAAAGAGGTAGGCCAGGTGCAGGTGCACCTGGGGAGGGGCACGCCCTCGTCCCGCACACTGCTGCCACCCTCTCCAGCCGCTCTGGGCCCCAGCTGAGGCTCTGATGCTCTCTCTGCACTGGGACCCTCCAGGAGGCTCCTCTGCCCCCACCCCTGGCCACACACTGGTAATGGAGAGAGGGTCCCCAGGACAGGAGTTGAAGAGAGAGCAGTGGGCGGCGGCGGCGGGGGGTGCCGGGAGGCCCATGGCCTGAAGCTGTCCACGTGGCCCAGTGTGGAGCCCAGAACTTCCAGTCTGGGGCCAGGGCCTGAAACCCTTGGCTTAGGGCTTTAAGCGCCCAGGTACGGCTCCTTTCTTTCTATGCCTCAGGTTCAAAGCTAAGCTCTTCACCCTTCTCAAATGGCCCGCCATCCCTTCTGTCCAGGCTTAGGGGGAAGACGATGAATTCAGTTTTGCCCATCCCGAGGGCTCGATGCCTGTGACATGTGGGTGCCTGGGTCTGCAGAGGTGTGGCAAAGGCGGGAACCCCTAGGATGACAGTACCTGAAGGCTTGGGTATGGATGGGGGCGGGGTCAGGGCTCATTGTGGTCTCGAGGTTGAAGGGCTGGTAGCGGGGAGGTGTGGTGCAGGAGAAAGGGTGCGAATGGACAGAGAGCAGGGAGGGCAAGGGTGTCCTGAACGCAGGGGAGAGGTTGTTCTAGAAGGGGGGGGGTAGACGCTGCAGACCAGGAGCATGGCGTTCCCTGGGTGTAAGCACATGGCAGCGACTGGTGCCCCTCTGTGAGCGCTTGGCTGGAGTGACAGGCGAGGGAGCCAGGCTGCAGCAGCAGGGGCCGGGGGAGTGTGGGAGGCCAGGAAGTGGGGTCAGAGAGCAGCCTCCGGTGCTGGTGCCGGTGCTGGTGCCGGGAGGAGGAGTCTGGCCGAGAAGGGCCACGGAGGGAGGCCACACATCCCTCTCCCCCTCCCTGCCTCCTGCTCCTGTTCTGCTTGCCCCACACTCCGCCCCCGCTCCTGCCCTCCTTCCCCCCTTTCCCTCTCCCCCCTGGCTTTGTCTTTCTCTGCACTCCCCTTCTCTGGGCCTCTTTTTTGCCTTCTCTCTCTCTCTCTCTCTCTCTCTCTCCCTCCCTCTCCCCTTTCTTTTGGGACCTCAGCCCTCCGATGCCCACAGCCAGGCCCTGTGTCCTCCGTCCGGGCTCTGGAAGATTCTGGAACTTCCGATCAGATCCTGCCTCATCCTCTGAGACCAACCCCCTGCCCCTAGTCCCAGCAGGGAGAACTTGGGGGGCCGAGGAGCCAAGGAAGGCGCTGGGGTGGCTGCAGAGAGAAGGGCTGGGGCATGGCCACACCTCTCCCAGGTGCGTCCATCTCCCAGCGTCCTGCCCTGGGGCCCAGCCAGGTCTCCACTGAGAAGAATGTCTGGGGTAGGGAGTGCATGAGCCTCAGGGACCCCAGCCCTGGCTGCTGCTCTGTGGCCGTCAAACATGGGGGTCGGCGCCATCTTTCCCACTGGAGCAGGCACCTGTGGGCTTCAGCTCGCATCTCTGGCTCCCTATGGTGTCTGGGTACCAGAGGAGGTTCTTAAAGCTTGGCTCAGGGGGTCAATCCGATTCGGTCCAATCCTGTTTCTGTTTCAGCCCATTCCCCACCCTGCTTCCTCTCTTCCTATTCTCCATTCTTTTACCTTTTCCCTCCCCACATCCAACCTCCCTCTATACCTTTCCCTCATCGTGTATTTTTCTTCCTTTCCCTCGTTCCATTCTCTGCCTGGGCCTCGGGCCACCCCCCACCCACGCACCCCCTCTTCTCCCTCCTTCCTGCCTCTCCCATTTGCTTCCGGGGGTCCCTGCCCCGGCCCTCCCTGCCTCTTTGGTGCCTCCGTCCCATGCTGAGGGGGGGGGGTGCTGGGATGCGGACGCAGGATGCCAGCAGCCTTATGTATTCCACTGGAGGGTGAAGTGGTGGCAGCCAGAGAGGGGCGGGGACAAGGGGCCGGGGCTTGCGTCACAGCCCCACGTTCTGGTTCAAGTGTTCTGAAGATATATGCAAGGGTTTCTTTAAAGCCTGAATTTTAAAAAGAGGAGGGGGAACGAGGGGCCCGGGGCCTGTGCAGATTTGGGCTCCTTCCTCTACCTGCTCTGCCCCTTTGCCGGAGGGCAACCTCCACCACCCAGGTGGCTCCTGTCTTCCACTTCTTCCTGGACCACCTGGCCGGGATTCTGCTGTTTTTCAAGAGGGGGATTGGGCGGCGGAGGGGAGGAGAGCCCGGGCTGCTCACCAGTCCTGGGCAGGAGGTCCCTTTGGTATGAAAGGACCCAGTACATATAACACGGGAAGGCATGCCAAGTTCTGAGTGCGTCACAGGAGCTGGGTCTGTCCTGAGGCCTGGTAGCACTTTCCTGAATAGGCAGCTGGGTGGGGGGTGATCAGTCAGGTAGGTAGGGGGAGGTGTAGGGGGAGGAGTTGAGGGGGACATGAGGGCACCTCGGAGACAAAGGCTCTGAGCAGGAGAGTGCATGGCCGGTTCTGGGTACCCAGGGAATCCAGAGGAGGCTGGTCTGTGGGGAGCAGAAAGCAAAGGCTGGATGGGCCCAGAAGCCACCTCTGGGGGGAGGGGGTTAGTCCTTCTTCCTCCAGCCATGGACCACCCATAGAAGTAGGGGAGGTGCTTGGGCAGGTCTGCGTTTGCAGTGGGCCACCAGGGTCACCAGCTGGAGCAGCTGCTTCCCCAGGGGAGGGCTGCAGGGGCGGGAGGCGGAGGAGCAGCCCAGGTGGGAACGGAGAGAGGAGTCAAGAGCACTTTGGGAGGCAGAGCTGGCAGGTTTGGGGGTTGAGCTGAATGTGGGCTGGAAGTGGGGCTGGGAAGGTCCAAGAATGACTCCTGGGCTTCTGGCCAGAGGGACGGGAAGAGAGGAGGCTGAGCAAGGCGGCCGGCACCTTCGAAGGACACTCTGGCTGATTCTGCAGAAGGTGGCTGCTGCAGGCCTCGTAGGGCCAGGCCTGTGCTGGGAGAGCTCTGGGGACGGCAGCTCCTGCTCCCAGAGTGGGGACCAGGCAGGACACACACACACACACACACACACACACACACACACACAGGGTCATTCCCCCCCAGACAGCACTGTCCGTGTGATCCGGAATCTGTTGCCTCCTCTCTCTGAACCTTATTCCTCTCATCTGTGAAATGGGGCAGTAATAAGACCAGCTTGCTGGCCTGTGTCTTGCTCAGTAAGTGGAGGCTGCTAGAGAGACGCAAAAGGTAGTGAGAACCTCATGGGGAGATAAGGTGGGCTTCATGGAGGAGGCTGCCTTGGAGCTGAGCCTGAGCGTATAGGTGACAAGGTCCAAATGCCTGAGAAGCCTCATACACATACACACACTCAGCGACAGAGACAAACACTCACACACATAGACACTCAGAGTGACAGAGGCAGTGACACACATACACACACACACTCAGGGTGATAGAGATGTACACACTCACAGAGACACACACACAGACACACACAAAGGGTGACAAAGACACGCACACAGAAGGTGACAGACACACACACAGAGGGTGAAAAACACACTCAGAGTGAGAGTGACAGACACACATTGAGAGACACACGAGTGATACACACACACAGAGAGAAAGGGTGGCAGAGACAGACACACAGAGAGTGGCAGAGACAGACAGACAGACACACTCTCACACAGAGCTTCTTGGAAGGCAGTGTGGGAAGAGAAGTCCCTGGGCCTGGGACTCTGCAGGGGGCTTATACTCAGCCTGGCGCTGTAGGGACTCGGCTGCATGGCTGGGATCCCATTGCCAAGGACTTGCCCAGAGAACCTATATCTTGGTGACAACAGAAGGACTTAGGTTAGAAGACTGGGACCCTTGGGAAGAGGGGAAGATTGTAGGGAGGCAGGTAGGACTGGTGATCTGGGATCAACATTGAAGTCAGGACTTGGCAGCAGGCAGAGGTAGACCAGATGTCCCCTCCAAGGTTTGTGCGCAGGCTCTGTTGACTCCAGGACTTTGGAGTGTTGAAGTGGAAAAGTCATGGACTACAAGACATTCCATGTAGGCCTCCCCTTCCTGTGCAGCTGAGAACACCAGGGCCCAGAGAAGGAAAGGGATGGCCTGAAGTCACACAGCTGGGGTGTGTGGGTCAGAGTAAAAACAGTCCCTGGTGTATTTTAAGCGCTGGGTGGCAGAGGCTGGGGAGCTGGCAAGGCCAGGCTAAGCAACGGGGGATGGGGCCAGCCTGACCTGGGGACCCCACGGAGCCCCCTCTAAGGCCTGGGGGGACAGCTGAGAAAGCTGTTCCCCGACTCTCAGTTGAGCCATGTGGCTGGAGGGGGAAGGGAGCCTGGTGGGCAGGGAGGAGCTGCCACATGGAAAGCCTTGATGCGAACCATCTGGCCTGGGCGGGGAGTGCGGGCTGCCGGGGAGGGGAGGGGCAGGAGCCGGGAAGGAGGCCGTGGTGGGCGGCGGATGGCGGGCTGGGGCGGGAGTGGCCGCCCGGGGCCCCTACCTTCCAGACTGCTGCAGCCCAGATGCCTCCACAGCCGGCCTGGCCCGTCCAACCCGCTGACCTCATTCCCAGCTCCTCTCCCTCGCAGGCCCCCCTCTCCGGCCTGCCTGCCACGTAGGCTGCAGGCTGAGCCGCATCTTCTGCTGGGGGAGGAGGAGCAGGACACGGGCCAGAGCCCAGAGCCCATCAGGTCGGGTAGACCTGGGTGGGGCAGCTGTGTTTCCCAGGGGGCCCAAGGACCCCCTCTCCCTCCCTGCCAAACATGAGTCCTAGGGCACCAGGGTCATGGGAGGGGTGGGCAGGAATCTAGGAGGTTCTCTGGAGGTCACTGTGGCTATCCCTCTGCCTTCCAGGGCAGGATTTTCCCCCACTCCTTCCACAGTTCACAGAGGGGGGGCTCTGCAAGTGTGGGGGCCTCTGAGACCCGGCCTCCCCCTGCTGCTGCTCCGGCGGCCATCTACAGCTCACATGCTGGGACATCTCCGAGTCACCTTCCCTTCCACCTTGTGTCCAGGCCGGAGCCCCTCCTGGGCTCTGCTTCTGACCCCCACCTCCCAGCCCCCCAGGTCCTGGGTCTCCAGCAGCCAGCGGCTGAGCAGGGGGCTGTCCCGCTGGCTCCCAGGGCGTTCCGGGCCCGTGAGTCATCGGCAGCGTCTGCCTGCTTGTAGCTTCCCTCCCCAGGACCCTCTTTCCCTCCCTTCCCACCAAGGGCAGAGAGAGCCTCTGCCAGGCAGGGCTCGGAGGGGGAGGAAGCCACGCACAAGACCGTGGTGACCGAGTTAGCGTTCTGGCGAAGCTGGTCAATCTGCCACTTGCTAGGACGTGGGCATCCCACATCCCCATAACGGAATCGCGGCTGCTCCGCTTCCAATCCGGCTCCCTGCTAATGCAAGTGGGGAGTCCTTGAGCCCCTGCCACCCACGTGGGAGACCCGGATGGAGTTCCAGGCTCCTGGCTACAGCCTGGCCCACACCTAGCTGCTGTGGACATTTGGGGAGTGAGCCAGCAGACAGAAGATCCCTCTGTCTCTCCGCTCTCTGTCACTCTGCCTTTCAAATAAATGAATAAGTAAATAAATCTTCACCAAAAAAGAAAAATACAAATAATAATAATAAAAAGACTGCAGCAAGCCCTCTCTCCCCCACCGAACTCTGTGGAGCAGGGTCTCAGAGGACTTGGATTCTGCCTCCACCATTGTAGAGAGAATTTCTTGTCCTCACCCCCATTTCCCAGATGGGGAAACTAAGGCAGGAAAGGTAGAGGAGAGCAGGAACTTGGGTGGGCCCAGGTGCCCCTGTTTCAGGGCTCAGCCTTGCCAAACCGGGAGTCTGCCCACACCTCGTATGGAAGGGCGCTCCGCACGTTCACGGCCAGGTCTGGCAGAGGAGCTGAGAGAGGCCGCTGCCGCCTTGGCTCCGAGGATGACACGTCCTGTTGGCGGGGGTGGGGGGCGGGCGTCCACGTCTGCAGAAAGGGCAGCCACCGGCCTAGACCCTTCCCACGGAGGCCCCGTGCTCTGCAGGCTCCTCCCTCGCCCCAGCCTGCAGCCGCAGCAGTCAAGGGTGGGCCGGGAAAAACTCTCAGTCCTCTCCCCCACCTCTCTCTGTAGTGACCCCTCCAGGGGCCCAGTGACGTGGGCATTTCTTAGTCCCTTGATGAGTCTCAGCTTCTTCATTGGTAAAATCAGGGGCTGGACAGAAACAGTCCCCAGCCACGATTTGTCTGCGGCTTCCTGTCTTCCTAGTGTTCACACACACTGCACACACACACACACACACACACACACACTCTCCCATGCATCCATCAGGAGGCACACAGGGCTCTCTGCCTAACTTGGGTGCCGCAGACCCCCACAATTTCTCCTCTCCTTCCCATCCCTTCTCCACCACCCCGTTACATTCTCTTCTTCCTTCTCCCCTTCCTGAGGTCACTGTCATCGGCAAGGGCACAGGAGGAGAGAGGGAATCAGACCTGACCCCAGCCAAAGCTCAGGGCGCCTGGAGGTTTGGGCAGGAGGAAGGCTGGGAGTGGGGAGGAGCGGAGGGAGGAAGGCTCACTCTTTCCCACCCAGCGGGGGAGCTGCAGGAGCAAGCCCCTGGCTTCTGTCTCCTGAATCTGCTTAGCATTCACTTTCAAAACACTCTGTCCCATCCTGGGCCCTCTTACGCGGGATCATTTTAGCAGCCTGCCTCTGGCTGTAGTCCCGGGCTGCACCCTTCTAGGAACTTCTGCCTGAGGGAGCCTGGTCCGAGCTCAGAGAAGCTGGTTCCAGAGGATGAGCTATCTGCTGGCGCCGACAGCATGGGAATCGGGCCACGGAGCGCACCCTTCAGGTCCGGCCGAGGCAGGATGACAGCAAACACCAGTCCCTTGTCCGCTGTGAGCGCAACACTCAGATGTGCTCCTTCCTGAGCCCCCTGAGACGAGGAAACAGAGGTGGCCCCAAGTCACGAAGCTAGGGGTCAGACCCAGCCTGCCTGGCTCCTTAACCATAATTCAGGGCAGGTCCAAGAGACCTAAGATGGATGCAAGGGATGCTCTGCCACCTGTCTGAAAAGGTGACCATTTGCGCAAGCAGGCTGGCTCCATCTGTGTGCACGCACGCAAGCACGCACAGGAAGGAGAGCAGCGAGACACGCTGGAAACCAGCCATGGGCGCCGTCTGCTGTGTTGGCAAGCTCTCTGCTGTCTGTTGTACTCTGTTTGCCAGGGAATGGCCTAGCGGACCTCATCATACAGGCCATCGCATTCAATTCCCCACAACAGCAGGTGCACCTCAGGCTCTCGGGTTTATAGATGGGGACTCTGAGGCCCAGCAGGCCACAGCGCCACCCAAGACCTCCTTCCTAGAGCTGAGAGAGAACCAGGGGACAAGACAACCAGATGGGCTCCTATTCATTGTCCTGTATACCCTCTACTTGCTGACCCACAGGGCCGCGAGGTTGGCACGGCCCAGCCAGCCACGTGTGCGCTGGGAAGGACAACAACTCTCACTCGGGTTTCAAGCAGCATGCTGAGCCTTTTCCTGGCTATCCCCCCCCCAGGGGTGTCTTAGGCACACTCTGCCTGTGAGGGGGAGTTCCGTGCTGGGGATCCCAGACAGAACGTGGTGAAGCCAGACCAGAGCACACGCCTGCCTGTGTAGTGCACTTCCCATTCTGTGATGGTTCCCGCACACAGCACATCCCCCGCCCCCCAGCATGTGTGTGTGTGGGGGGGGAGAGACATAGAAAAGCCACACCCATGTCGCACCTGCTTAATACAAACTAACTGTTATTTGGTGTTTTCTGAGTGCCAGAAATGCACCAGCCCACTGAATGGTCACCATAACTCTATGACATGAGAATTTGTCCTTATTCTTGTCTTTTTTTTTTTTTAAAGACATATTGTCTTTTTTTTTTTTTTGAGATGTATTTATTTGAAAGTCAGAGTTACACAAAGAGAGATGGAGAGGCAGAGAGAGAGAGGTCTTCCATCCACTGGTTCACTCCCCAATTGGTGGCGATGGCCAGAACTGCACGGTTCCAAAGCCAGGAGACAGGAGCTTCTTCCGGGTCTCCCACACGGGTGCAGGGGCTCAAGGGCTTAGGCCATCTTCTATTGTTTTCCCAGGCCATAGCAGAGAGCTGGATCAGAAGTGGAGTAGCCGGGACTAGAACCGGCGCCCATATGGGATGCCGGCACTGCAGGTGGTGGCTCTACCCGCTATGCCACAGTGCCGGGCCCAGTATTCTTGTCTTCTTGTTACAGATGAGGACAGCAGCAGCTCAGAGACACACCGTAACCTGCCTGTGGTCACACAGCCAGAAGTTATAGAGCTTCGGGTTGAACGCAGGCTCTCACTGTAGGTCTCTAACACTGAGCAGGTGCTGCTCTATCCGCCAAGCAGCAGCCCTACTGATTGTCCCGGTGTGCCCCATGCTGTGCAGGCCCCAGGCACACAGAGGGGAACGATGCATGGGGTCCCCCTGCCCTCCTCCTGCTTCCTCTGCTCGGCACCATCACACAGCAGAGGGGTGCTCACTCTCTTCTCCTCCACAGAGCCCCTTCCCCAGCGAGCTGCGATGTGTGGGTGTCGGCTCTGCACTAGCTGACACCTAGTTAAGGGAAATCCCAAGGCCAAGCGTTAAGGGGAAGTAGGAATCAGACTTGGAGACGCAGTGGGCTGGGCCGCTGGGGGCGGGCTGTCTCTTTCCTTCACCTTTTTTTTTTTTTAAATTTCTTTTACAATTTTATTTGATAGGCAGAGTGGCAGAGTGGGAGAGACAGAGACACTCAGAGAACTCCCATCCACCGGTTCGCTCCGCAAATGCCCATGACTGCCTGGGCTGGGGCAGGCTGCAGCAGGGAGCCTGAAACTCAATCCTATTGCTCATGTGGGTGGCAGGGACCCAAGTACAGGCCACCCCCTGCTGCCTGCTGGCGGGGCACACAGCAGCAGTTCCAGGAGGCTGAAACCGGAAGTGGAGCCGGAACTCAAACCAGGCGCTCCCACTGGGCTGAGGTCGTCCCGAGTGGCAGTTTAATTGCCACGCCAAACACCCCTCACCTTCACTTTGGTGTGAGGCTCCCATCTGTTCTGTATCTCTCCATCTCAGACGCTCTCTCCAGGGCTGTCTGTGGGTGCTCGTCTCCCTGCCTCACCCCATCTTTCCCTGTCTCTTCACTGCTGATCAATACCTGCAGGGACACTGGATCTGAGACTTGGTCACCTACGGTCAGAGTGGCCACCCATGTCTGAGCAGGGCCCCCTTAGCTCTGTCCCTTCACACTGACCTGCTCTCTCCCAGAGACAGAGGCCCTTGCTCCCCAAGCCTGGCTCCTGGCTCTCCGTGCCCCTGCCCCCTAACATGTAACAGCCCAGGCGTCCCCAGTCTGTGTATCTGGGACATGTCCTGCTTCTGCTTCACACTGGGGACCCCTTAGTGTCTCCTGTCCACACTGAAAACTCCTCGAGGTCTCAGAGACTGTCTCCCCCATCAGACTTGGGCCAGGGCCTGTGCCTCCTCCCTCCTCGGACTCGTGTGTCTTAATCCATATGTTGCATTGTCACAGAATACCTGAGCTGGGATCACTTCTAAGGAACAGAACTCCATTGCTTGCCCTTTGGGGGCTGGACAGTCCAAGAGCACGCTGCAGCGTCTGGCAGGGGCCTTCTTCCCAGTCCCCCACCCCCACCCCCCGTGGGGAAGGCGGAAGGGAAGGGGAGGCCAGAGCAGGCAAGGCCTGTGATCCGCATTCATCTGCTCATGAGGGCGGGGCGCTCTCGGGGCGCAGCCCCTGCTGCATGGGGTGTTAGGTGCGTAGCACAAGCTTCCTCCAACACCTGTGCCAGCTTAGGCTCTGCCCAAGTGTGGCAGGGATGGAGGGCCTGAGCGCTCGCCACCTTCCTTCCCACCTGCACGGCCTGTGCCACACCATAACGCTCCCATCACCAGGGAGCCCAACAGCCCCCTCTAGAGTCCTGCCCCCTCCTTCCTAGAGGGGTCCAGAGATAAGGAAAGACAGGAAAGTGAACATCCAACCTGCCACACAGAGTCCCAACATCCCAATCCTGCCCAAGGCCACACGTGGCCTCCTCCAGGAAGCCTCCTTAGATCAGACCTGCACACCCGTCTGTCTCCTCAGCTCTGTGCATGTTCTGAGCTCATCTGATGGATGGTTTCTTAGTGCTATTTTTAAAAAGTACCCTTTTAATCTGGAATAATTTTAGATGATCAGAAAAGCTGCAAACAGAGTATGGGAAGTTCCCCTTTATCGCTATCAGGTCCCCTGATGTTAACATCCTACATCACTGTGGCACATTGGCCAAAACTAAGATGCCAGCGCCGGGGCGTTGCTGCGAACAAAACTCCAGACTTCGCTTGGATTTCATTACTGCTTCCACTCACGGCCCTCTTCCGTTCCAGGGTTCCGTGCGGGACACCCTGCTGCGTTTGGTGTCCGTGTCTCCCGGGTCTCTGGCTCGCGGCGGTCTCTCCGCTTCTCTTTCTCACAACCTTGACAGCCAGGAGGAGGACTGGTCAGGTGCTCTGTAAGAGACGTCCTTGTTTCTCAGCCATGAGAGGCAGAGTCTGTATGCGTGGACAGACAAAAGCGGGGTCGGCCTGGTCACAGTGGCAAAGCAAGGGAAGGGTCACCCGCAGATGAATCCCCAGGGGACCCCGCCAAGCACTCAAAGAAACCCCAAGGGTGCCATGGAATCTAGTTTGAGAAATGAGGAGTGTCGGCCAAGCTCGGCTGTGGAACTCTGGGTGGGTCACGCCCAGGGTCACGCCCATCTCCCAACTCGGCCATCACTACTTCCCAAGCAAGCCCCAGTGCCTGGGGGATGATTTTTTTTTTTTTAAGATTTATTTATTTATTTGAAAGTCAATGGTCTTCCATTTGCTGGTTTACTCCCCAATTGGCCACTACGGCTGGAGCTGTGCCGATCCGAAGCCAGGAGCCAGGAGCTTCCTCTGGGTCTCCCATGTGGGTGCAGGGGCCCAAGGACTTGGGCCATCTTCTACTGCTTTCCCAGGCCATAGCAGAGAGCTGGATTGGAAGAGGAGCAGCCGGGGCTCGAACTGGCGCCCATATGGGATGCCGTTGCTTCAGGCCAGAGCGTTAACACGCTGCGCCACAGTGCCGGCCCCAGGAGGGATGATTGACATCTGCCTTCCCTGGCATCTCACGCCGCCCAGGGACCCCACCCCCACCCCCACCCTCACCCCCACCCTGCGCAGGACCTGAGAATCCTGCGGGTTTCTTCCTCCCTGTCCTCCCTGTCCCTGCCCATGTCTCGCTCTGCCAAGGGGAGTTGCTTTGCCCAGGTCATGCTTCCTTCTCGGGCCAGTCTGGTGAGCACACAAAAGTCCTGACCCCTCTCCTGAGGGAGGCAACTCCTTATGGGATGGGTGGAGGCCTTGGCTTGGATGCACTACGGTCCAGTGTCCCCTTCTGCCCTGTCCTGCCTTACTCACTCCCCAACCAGTTCCTGCACAGAAACGTCTGTCTCTGGGCCTGTGTCCTGGGGACCTCACCCGAGATGCATGTTGCCAGGGGGCACCTAGGGAAGCAGGCTCTACCCACAGGATTCTGGACCCACATCACCCACTAGCGGCTTTACACTAGGGAAAGGAGAAACACTGGGGGTGGGCATTTGGCCTGGCAGTTAAGACACCTGTACCCCACATTGTCATGCCTGACTCTGGCTTCCCGCTCACACAGACCCTGGGAGGCAGGGGCCGTGGCCATCTGCATTCTTGGCTCTGGGCTTCAGCCCTGGCCCCACCAGCCCTGGTCATTGTGCACATGTGGGGACTGAACCTGTGGTTGGGTTTCTCTTTTTCTCTGTCTCACAAACGAATGAATAAGTACACAAGGAAATAATAAAGCAAGGCGCTTGAACTGTCACAGCAGACTGTGGAAGATCAGATCCAAGAGCTCAGAGGAGAAGACACTTAGAGTGGATCTGGGGTGGGAAACCCCAAATCCCCCAGAGAGCTCCCAGGGACTGTGCAAACACAGTCAAGCACCAGCCCCCTTTGCAGCTGCTGAGCCAGGTGTGGTGTCTTTGTCCATGCAGAGCCACACCCCCTCAGGGGCGTGGCCTGCAGCCACAGGATCTCTAAAATGCTCCCCAGGAAGGATGTGCATTCCCCCCCCCCCAACCCCGGGCTGGACAGCGGTATGCATGTAAGGTCTCATCATAAGGTAAATTAAGAGTACTTCAAGAAGTGCATGGAAAAATGGAATTTAAAAGATACATTTTTTTCAGGGCACAATTTTTTTAAACTCATGCAAACAAGGGGTATGTCAAAAAGGCGTGAAAATGCATATTCTGAAAAAAAAACTATGCATAGCTTTCATTTTTTTCTAAAAAAAATAAATTTGAGCTTGAATTGCATTCTCCATGCACGTTTGGCCCCTCTTTTTACGTCCCATAACTTCTATCATAATGTGGTTTCGAGCGACCTGGATCTGCTGGAGGTTCTGCAGAACAGTGCAGCGTCCTGCTCTTTTGATGGCATCTTGCCAACTGGGCCAAAAGAACAAGGAGTGGCAGGCGCCCTGGTAACACATACGTATGCAGGAAGGCCTTGGGCACAACCCAGGTGTCCTGCTTGGACCACAGAGCCCACGGACCCTATGGTATCAAGGTATTTGTGGCACGGAAAAAGCCTTTGATACCCCAACAGGAGAATTAGAACATGGAGCCCCAGAGTTTTAGAAAAAGGTTGTTTGTGTTGGAGCATCGCACAGTATGCAAAAGCAAGCTCTTGCATGCCACGGAGCTTTGGGAGAGCCAGAACACTTCACCATGGAACAAGAGGTGACCGCGTGGCCGGAGCTGCCCATGTGAGCTGCGTTCTGTGTTTCCACAAGTCCCCTCCAAACCAAGCTGCCCAGGCTTCTTCTGGCCACTATTGTTGTTCTGGATCTTTCTTAGATGTCTATCGATTCACTGTTCCTCCATGTAGCATGTCAACCAGCCAAGAACATGAGCTTCCGGCTGAGGTGACCAGAGACCAGGGTAGCAGGATCCACCCCCCACCCCCACCACTACCTGATTTAGACAGGTGTAGACATTTCCCAGTGTAGCCCTTGGACCATCAGAGGTCTCTCAAAGTGGCCCACAGGCATTGCAGGCTTCTGAGGAGGAAGAAATGGATGGAGTTACTTCACTCATAAATTTGAAATGTAAATTAAGATTTCTTACAGCCGTTCCATTATGTTCTTCATAACTGTCCCATCTTTGACATTGTACATGCACGATGTTGAACTTGGTTGATCCATCTTGGCAGTTTGTCTTGGGCAATATATTTCCATGTCATTTATGGGGTTTTGGTTATTCCTTTAGTGATGTGTAATATCCTCAACCTAAATAGTAAGTCAATGATTCAAAAGTGGTTCATTAAATCTGAAGAGGGGTGATGAAAATCGTAACCCAAATACACAACTGAGAAAAGTGCTGTGAACGTAAATAGTGAACAAGAATCTAGAGCGGGGTGTGTGTGTGTGTGTTTTAGCAAAATGTAAATCTCTAAGAACTGGCACATAGTTGATGATCTCATACAGGCAGCTGAGAAAGGGAAGCGTACGTATTGAGCGTGGTGTTGAATATCTGAAACTGGACTATGCCAGACCGGTGATTCGTTCCACTTGAATCCCCAGTGCATTGTATGTTACGAAACTTCGTCCAATAGTGGCATGGCGCCATCAAGATTTTCACATCATTTTCAAACAAAGAGTGGTGACCTTTCTGGTAAACTATCAGAGCCTTCTTCCCCAGAACAAGAACAAAATAAGCTTTCCAGGACAAAATGGATGGCTTTCTCCCCCCACCGCCGGCAAGAAGGAAAACAAAGCCACAGAAGCGGCACTTAAAACTGCATTCCTCTTAGGGAAACACAGACGCAAAGGAACACAACCGGAGACGCTTATCACACAGCTGTGTTATTCAAGACACACGTTCAGAGAGAAAGAACCGTCAACTGGGGACAAATTTCCTTTGCTAAGTGACGGTGTTGGACATCACACAACAGCAATTGAACCCATTGTGAGAAAACAGCCTGGTTGTAATACGTCCTGCTATCTCCTGCCTCTCATTCAAAGTTGTAACACATTTTTTCCTCTAAAGTTAGATGTGAGCCATCACAGATATTGACTCTATTGTCACCTGCGCAAGCTGCTTATGATCTAAAATCTAAATCTAAATCTAAATCTAAAATCTAAATCTAAAAATTAGCCTCCAGCGTCCTGGTCAATGACTTGAAGAGACAGGCTTGTCTCATCTCTTTTCAAAAACTCACATGGCAATCCTGTGTGCATGAAGTTGGTTAAAAAAGAAAAATCAATGATGCGGCGCCAGCACCGTGGCACAGCAGGTTAAGCCGCAGCCTGCGACACCGGTATCCCTTATGAGCACTGGTTTCAGTCCCGGCTGTTCCACTTCCAATCCAGCTAACACACCAGCTAACACACACACAAGCTGGTCCAGGCACTTGGGCCTCTGTACCCACGTGAAAGACCCACATGTAGTTCCAGGTTCCCGGCTTCAGCCAGGCCCAGCGCTGGCTATCATGGCCATTTAGGGGTGAACCAACAGAAGGAAGATCTCTTTCTTTCTTTTTTTTTTTTTTTTTTTACAGGCAGAGTGGACAGTGAGAGAGAGAGACAGAGAGAAAGGTCTTCCTTTTGCCGTTGGTTCACCCTCCAATGGCCGCCGCGGTCGGCGCGCTGCGGCCGGCGCACCGCGCTCGTCCGATGGCAGGAGCCAGGAGCCAGGTGCTTTTCCTGGTCTCCCCATGGGGTGCAGGGCCCAAGCACCTGGGCCATCCTCCACTGCACTCCTGGGCCACAGCAGAGGGCTGGCCTGGAAGAGGGGCAACCGGGACAGAATCGGTGCCCCGACCGGGACTAGAACCCGGTGTGCCGGCGCCGCAAGGCGGAGGATTAGCCTGTTGAGCCACGGCGCCGGCCAGGAAGATCTCTTTCTATAACTCTGCCTTTCAAATAAATACATCATTTAAAAATTTTTTTATTTATTTATTTACTTTAAAATATTTTTATTTATTTATTTGAAAGGCAGAGTTACACACAGAGAGAGGAGAGGCAGAGAGAAAGAGAGAGAGAGAGAGAGAGAGGTCTTCCAACTGCTGGTTCACTTCCCAGATGGCCGCAATGGCTGGAGCTGGGCTTATCTGAAGCCGGGAGCCAGGAGCTTCTTCTGGGTCTCCCATGCAGGTGCAGGGGCCTAAGCACTTGGGCCACCTTCCACTGCTTTCCCAGGCCATAGCAGAGAGCTGGATTGGAAGTGGAGCAGCTGGGACTCGAACTGGCACTCATATGGGATGCTGGCACTGGAAATGGTGGCTTTACCTGCTATACCACAGCACTGGCCCCTAAATTACATCTTTTTTTTTTTTTTTAAAGAATCATCAATGTGCAGAGATCAAATACACTTGGCATCTATGTTGTCCACATAGGAGAGAAAAATATTTGATAACTTAGTTCTCCCCTAAAACCCCACGCTTCAGGGAAAAGAGCCTTGCTCAGTGCCTATCCTGTGAGTCATGAAACCAGGAGACTAACTCGCTGATCCCTGGTGAGCCAGGAGCACTAGGTTTGCAGCGGGAAGGCCACTCTCCCAGAGTGGAGGAAGCTGTGCCTGAAGACCAGTTCCCGTGTTTGCGAATCATTCTTCAGCATTTCGGAAAATGGCGCTCCTCCCGTCCCCAATATCCCTCTCCCTTTCTTTCTCATACTAACAGTATTCTCTTTTATAGCTGGACATGTGACCACTCAGAATAAAAACTACATTTCCCATACTTCCTTTCAAGTGAGGTCACGTGACTATGTCCTGGCCAATGTGAGATGAGCTGGATGGAGTATGACTTTCCAGGCTTTATAGGAAGGAGTCTTGTCTTTCCTCCCAATGTCTCCCAACTGCTGCTTCGTGGTAAGGCACGCTGAGGCATACAGGGGAGGGCATGAGCCGAGGGGAGCAAACTAAGATTGCAGGAGCCTGGGTCTCTGGACAAGCTGATGGAGAATCACTGTTGCAGCCCTGGGCCACCTGTCCACGGACCATTACCTTTGAGGGAAATGAACTGCTGTCTTTTTAAAACCACTGATACTTTGGATCTTAGTGATGAACAGCCAAACCGAAATCCTACCCACTCAGGGTGGGAGAAAATGGTGAAAATCGTGGCCATAATCCAGTCCTATTCACCGAGCACAATTCTTTCCACTATTTTTAAGAAATATATATTATTTATTTTATTTTTTTCATAAGGCTGAGTGATAGGCACAGAGAAAGAGAGAAAGGTCTTAAATCTGCTGGTTCACTCCCCCAACTAGTCACAATGGCCAGGGCTGGTGCAGGCCAATGCCAGGCGCCTGGAGCTCCATACGAGTCTCCTACATGGATGGTAGGGGCCCAAGCACGTGAGCCATCTTCCGCTGCTTTCCTGGGCAAATTAGCAGGGAGCTGGATCGGAAGTGGAACAACTGGGACTCGAACCAGCACTCCTAGGAGATGCTGGCACTGCAGGCTGTGCCACAAGACTGGCCCCGCTTCTCTTCATTATTGCGTAAAGTCAGGCACACAAGGTCAAGATTTTGCTTTTCCACCATGAGCTATTCTAGCCATGGAGGGCAAAGTGTCCCACGAGGAGTTTTGCAAACAGTGATGAGGTGCACATCTCAGCTAAGGCTGCTCGCACCCCGTCTAGGGCCTTGGGCGGCCTGCACGGATGGTGATGGAGTCAGCATCTGGCCCCCGACAGCACCAAGCAGCGACGGTGTTTACTGTTGAGTGTCAGGTTAGCAGAATTCCTTAAAACCAACCGCGATGCGATGCCCGTTATGAGAGTCTGATTCCTTCTCAACGCTTGGAAATTTTGTTTCTGAGAAGGAGAAAGGAATCAGTGACATATTATTAAGACTATTCAAAACCCACATCCAAATATTACATCAGAACTTAAAGAATTCTTTCCAGAGTCAAATTCAACTGAAGAATGAATTATGGCCCCATGTGTGCCCCCTCTCTCCCTCTCCCTCCCCCTCCCCCTCCCCCTCCCCCTCCCTCTCTCCCTCTCCCTCTCTCTCTCTCTCTCTCTCTCTCTCTCAGTGCAGCCTTCTAGCTTTGGGAAGCTTTTACCTATTGACCTAGTGTCCAAGAGAAGGAAGTGGCCTTCAGGGAGAAGGAGGTTGGAGATTTCTGAATCCGTGCTTGGCCCGAGTCCAGAGCCATCAGACGGAGCACTAGGCCGTCGCTGCATTTTTAATGACCTATAATTGTGGTTTAGGATTTTCTAATTTAGTACAAATAAGGAGTAAGAAAGGAAACGCAGCCTGCGAACCCTCCTAGGGCTGTCACTGCCGCCGGGTCCTTGGCTGGCGGCCATGCTCAGAGATCGGCTCCGGTGCTGATGGGAAGCGATTATCCTTCCCGTTACTTCTCATAAAGTTGTAATTCTTTATTATTCTAGAAATATGCAGCGTTTTACATTTATTTTTATTTTCTTCCATTTGCTTCCTCTTGGTGGTTGGTACCCAGCCCGCCGCTGAAGGGGTTACTGCTGTTTCCAGTGTGAGAGACTCTTGCCTCCCTCTTGCATTCCACAGCAGATAAGGAAATCCCTGCAGGGACTCCAGGCCCCTGAGATCCTGCTGCAGGCCTGTCCAGTGGGCCCTCCGGGGTCTGCAGCCTCACAGCCTGTCCCCCGAGGTGGGGGCGGGGGGAGCTAGCTCAGTCCTTTCCCAACTGCTCCACTCGCAGCCCCATCAGGGAGGCACCATTTTACATTTTTCAAAAGTCTGCAGAGCGCATCTGCCCAAAGCTACTCAGCTTGTGGGGCTGGGGGTGGGGGAGCTGGGAAAGAGATGCGAGGCTGTTTACGCCCCCACAGAGTCGCTTTCCCCACACTTAGATGTCTGTCGAACAACCCAAACTACAGGAAAGTAACACGATGGTTCTCCTGCATCCCAACCTTCACCACAGCCCGACGGGATAAGGGAGCGTTGGCCCCACTTTACAGATGGGGAAACGGAGGCGCAGAGAGCAGAGTAACTCGCCCCTTGGGCGCAGTGCTGGTGAGCGGCAATGTTGCTTCCCACAGAGGTCCGAGAGCCCAGCGTGGGCCTTTACCTCCAGCCACAAGCGGCCCCCGCCCCCACAACGGGCCCCGGGGGTCTCCCTCCAAAACCTTTCCAGCCTTGGGCCCGGAGGGGCGCTGCCGCTCGGCTCGGGGCCAGCCCCTGCGGCAAGTCTGCCTCCGACAGGCAGGGACTGGGACTCAAACCAGCCGCGCCGTACGCCCCCCCACCGCCTCCTCTGCGCCCAGAGCAGCGATTCCCTTGGCCGTCGGAGGAGCGAGCCCCCCCCCCCCCCAGGTGCCGCCCGGAACAGCCTCCTCCCTACCGCAGAACGCGTGTCCCGACCACCCCCCGCGGGGTTCTCCCGCAGACCCTCCTCTCCCCCGCCAGAGCCCGCGCCCTGCAGGGCTCCCTCTCCTCCCCAGGCCTGGCGGGCCGGCCCTGGGAGGACCCGGGCTCCTGGTGCCGGCCGCGTAGCGCATCCCAACGCTGAGCAGCACTGAGACTAGCACTGGCGGCCCGCCCGAGCTTTCCCATCGGTGGGACCTTCCCTTCTTTGGGCTCACTGTGCTCCGCACCGTGAGATAACGCAGCTTTTCCCGAATCGTGGCTGTGCGAACTTAAAACACTGAGAACAGCGCTTGGGGCTCTCTGTGACTTGTGTGTGTGAGAGTTATCTGTGATTATTATTTGTCTTGCTCCTGTTGTTAGCTCCTCATTCCCTGTCCCCATCTCTTCTGTTGAACTGTTGGGGCCAGCCTAATTCTTCAATTCTTTTTTTTTTTTTAAAGATCTACTTTTTATTTATTTGAAAGACAGAGTGACAAAGAGAAATAGAGACACACACACACACAGAGGTCTTCTATCCTCTGGGTCACTCCCCAAATGGCCACAACAGATGGAGCTTAGCCAATCCAAAGCCAGGAGCCAGGAGCTTCTTCCAGGTCTCCCATATGGGTTCAGGGGCCCAAGTACTTGGACCATCTTCCACTGCTTTCCCAGGCCACAGCAGAGAGCTGGATCGGAAGAGGAGCAGCCGGGACTAGAACCAGCACTCATATGGGATGCTGGTGCTTCAGGCCTGGGCTTTAACCCGCTGTGCCACAATGCCGGCCCCAGTTATTCAATTCTTGACTCCCTAGAGCCCAGCCCAGTGCAGGAGTGGGAGTGTCTTCCACTGTAAATCCCCCTGCCCTCCCTGGGGGCATCCTGACCCCTCACCAGCTCTCTCCCCACTTCTTTCTCTGCGGAGGCTGAAGGGCCCCGAGGGTCTGGCCCCCTCCACACTCTGGCGAGGGCAGTCTCAGACGCCGATGGGAGAACCCCCTTCTCCACACTCTCCCATACCACACAAGAGGCACCATCCCCAGCCCAGCAGAAACGCTGGGGCCGGAGGAACCCTGGAAAGGAGGAGCTATGTGCTCTCCACCTCTGCCTCCAGTCGCTGTGGGACTCAGGAAAACTTATTTCGCCTCCCTGAGCCTCACTTTTTACTCCTGTGAAATGGGACAACAGCATCTCACCTTCTTTCCCAGGGCTGTCTTACTGCTCAGTTGTACAAACCAAGACAGGGTGAAGAACTGCGTGGGGCGGCTCCCTTAGGGCTGGAAGGGAGGACCAGAGCCAGGCCTGCCAGCTTCTGTGGTCTGGTCTGTGTGAGGGTGTGGCCCCTGGGCTCCGGGCTGGGCAATGAGATGTGATGGAGTGGGGTTGACGGAGAAGGAGCGTAGCCTCCAGCTTTGTCCCGAGTCTCTCAAGGACTTCTGCCGGCCACCTGCTCTAACCACTTCTCCAAAAGTACCTCCGAGTGCCCCTGACAGCCCCCAGGGCTCCCAGGGAATGCTGATGCCCAGGGCCCCTGCCAAGTCCGGCTGTTGGCTACCAGCTCGTTCCCCACCCCTTCCCCCGCTCTGAACTCCAGCCCAGTTGCATTAGGAATTTCCTAATATTAGTCATGATTCTTTCAGTTACAAGTGCCAACAGCCTAACTCAAAGTGGCTTAAGCCGAAAATTAAAGATATTTGGCTTCTTTAACCCAAAAGCCAGCACAGCTGGCTCTCCGGGCTGAAATGATATCAAGAAGCCTCGGTCTCTCTCCCTCCCGGGCTCGTTTCCTCTGAAATGCTCTTCTCCTGGCCACGGGCTCAGGTGGGGGTCTCAGGCACCCCTGGCAGATTTTCTCAGCAAACCCAGGAGAAACCAGAGCCTCTTTCACAATAGCTTCAGGAAAGAAAATAAAGGCCCAAGGCTGACCCATATTGAGCTCACTTAGGTCACATGCCTGTCCCTAGACCAATGACCATGGCCAGGCAGATGTAGAATGCTGGTTGACTTGGGCTCAGGTCCACAGCAGTGACACATGGACCCGGGTGGGGGAGGGGCAGTTCCCCAAAATAAAATTTGGATGCTGTTTCTGGAAGAAAGAGGAGCGAATACCGGGGCAGGCAGAAGCCATGAAAGCCCCAAACCTGCCCTCTCTTGGCCACTACCATAGACACACACATCCTCGTCCCATACACATCATTTTTATAAGTGTTCTGTCACTGTTTGTTTTTCCTCGTTATTGGGACATCATTTCAAAGTTTATAGAAAAGCTCCAAGAATAATGCGACGAATTTATTTTTTCCTAAAATTGTTCCCTGGATACTGGAGTGTATAGATCCTACAGTGACATGCTATTAAATAACAAGTCTTCCTTTTTATTTTTTTTTAAGATTTAGTTATTTATTTTAAAGACAGAGTTACAGAGAGGCAGAGGCAGAGAGAGAGAGAGAGAGAGAGAGAGAGAGGTCTTCCATCTGCTGGTTCACTCCCCAAATGGCCACAACGACTGGAAGCTCCTGGCTCCTAGCTTGGAGTTGGCGCAGCTCCGGCCGTTGGGCCATCAGGGGAGTGAACCAGTGGATGGAAGACCTTTCTCTCTCTCTCTCTCTCTCTCTCTGCCTTTAAAATAAATAAATAAATCTATTAAAAAAGAGAAAGAGAAATGACAAAAAAAGTACTATCATGTCTGCCTCACCGTTTGCATCTCATCGTTTCTCCCGAGTGTGTCCTCTGTAACAGAAAGACTCAGGCTCGTGTCACGTGTTGTTTATTCTCAGTCTTTTCCTGACTTTGTAACCTGTACATCTGGAAGATTATAGGCCATGATTTCTCCGAGTGGGCCTCGGTCTGGCTTTGCTGCTGTCTCGCCGTGACTGTGTTGCAGCCACACTTTCTGGACAGGAACGTCACAGAAGCTGTGGCACCACGGGCCAGCTGCCCCCACTCCTGAAGGGTTTACCCTGACCAGTTGATTCTGGCGGTGTCTCCCAGGCCCATCTACTGCCAAGTGCTTCGCGTTTTCCCGTGATTCAGGTCACGAGCTCCCTGTGGGAAGGGACTTTGAGACAACGGGTCCCCTCGTCATGCAGCTGGCACCCCAGGGGTCTCCTGGCTGAGACCTTTCTCAGGATGCCGGTGCTGTTTTTGGGTGGGCTACAGCAGCCAGGTAGTGTAGGCCAGGTGGAGCTCTGTTCTCACACGCCCGGAGGCTGGAAGTCTCGGTTGGTTGAGTTGGACGAGGTTGGGTTTTGGTGAGGGCCCTCTTCCGCCCGCAGAGGGCCACCTCTTCTTTGTATCCTGATGGAGCAGAAAGGGCCGGAGAGCTCCCTGGGGTCTGTGTTTGAAGGGCACTAATCCCATGTGTGAGGACTCCATCCTCATGACCTAATAACCAGCAAAGGCCCTACCTCCTAACACATCACACTGGGGCTTAGGATTTCAACACGGTGTGTGTGTGTGGAGGGGGTGCAATTCAATCCACAAATATTCAGTCAGCCATTCAGTCAGTCCAGTTTCATCATTCCTGCTGCCACTCCACTTAACAGAAAAGCTTTCTCTTCTCTTCTTTTATTTCTGCCACTGTTAAGACCATTATTTATTTTGATGGCAAAACTGTCCAGTGGCAGCTGGACCTTCTGTGCCTTTTGGGTTTGTCCCTGTTCTGAATGGAGTGGTGTCCACTCCAACCCCGCATATGACTGTATTTGGACACAGGAACTTTGCAGACAAGAGTAAGGTTAAGTGAGGTCGTAAGGGTGGGTCCTGATGGGAGAGAAAAGGCCAAGTGCAGGCACAGCAAGAGGGCTGCCGTCTGCAGGCCGCCCAGAGAGGACTGCGAGGGACCAACCCTTTGGCATCCTGACCTTGGACTTCTAGCCTGCAGTCCTGGGAGAAAGCAAACATCTGCTGTGACAGCCTGCGGGTGTGGGACGGTTTGTAATGGTAGCCTGGCTCCCAGCATCCTTAGTACATTCACTTGTTGGTAACCAGTCGCCAATCAGTTGCCAGGCCAGGCCAAAGCTGGAAGCCAGGAGCTCCATCCATTTTGCATATTTTAAAAATTTATTTATTTGAATGTCAGAGTTACACAGAGAGAGAAGGAGAAAGAGAGAGAGAGAGGGAGAGAGAGGTCTTCCATCTGCTGGTTCACGCCCCAAACAGCCACAATGGCTGGAGCTGTGCTAATCCGAAGCCAGGAGCTGGGAGTTTCTTCCTGGTCTCTCATGTGGGTGCAGGGGCCTAAGCACTTGGGCCATCTTCCACTGCTTTCTCAGGCACGTTAGCAGGGAGCTGGATCAGAAGTGGAGCAGCCAGGCCTTGAACCAGCGCCCATATGGAACTCCATGTTCAGGTGGTGGCTTCACCCACTACACCACAATGCCAGCCACAACCACAATTATTTTAAACCTGCATCTGAAAACTCTTGTATTTGAACCTTCTATGAGGCTATATTTTCTTCTTTATGGACATTTTAAAATGTATTAATGTATAGAGAACAGATCTCATTAATTACATAGATACGACTCCAAGCATACAAGGATACTTTCCTCCTGCCTCCCCTCCTCCTTCCTTTCTTTCCCCTTTCCCTTTTAATTTCCTGTGATATCATACTATCAATTTACCTTATAATCACAGGCTCAGTGCATCTCGAAACAAAGAGCTCTACAAGTAAAAGGTAGACAGAGCACTCTTCTGCAGGGGTACAGACCAGGGTTATGCACAAAAATCAAATTGCAAGTCGTCGGTTTAGCTTGATACACATGGTTTTTTCTAACCTACAGATTAGCTCCAACTAATCAGAGAAAACATTGGTATCTGTCTTTTTGGGTCTGGCTTATTTCACTAAGCATAAGGTCTCCAGTTGCATCCATTTGGCTTCAGAAGACAGGATTTTTCTTTTTTTGTGGCTGTGTAATATTCCATAGTGTCTTTGCACCACATTTGCCTTATCCAGTCATCTGTGTACGGACGTCCAGGTTAATTCCATATCTTAGCTCTCGTGGCTGAGTTGCTGAGGCTGTGTTTTCTACAATCTGCCTTTCTCCTGGATTTTAAGCATTAATCCAGTTTTCCCACACTCATGAAAATTATAATTTTAAAAAAAAGATTGATTATTCAGTTTATTTGTGTAAAAGGCAAAGCAACAGAAAGAGAAGGAGAGCAGAGATGGAGAGGCTGAGAAGGACAGAGGGAGAGACAGGTCTCTTCCATCCATCGGTTCACTCCCCAAATGGTTGCAATGGCTGGAGCTAGGCTAGGCTGAAGTCGGGCGCCTGGAGCTGCATGCAGGTCTCCACAGGGGTGCAGGGGCCCGGGAAGCTGGATCAGAACTCCATCAGCTGTGTCTCAAACCGGCTCCTGCGTGGAATGCTGGCGTCACAGATGGGGCTTGACCTGCAGCCGTATGGAATGCCCCTTCCACCTGGGTCTTTGCAGCGTTCCCTGTGATGAGCTTCGGGCTGTGCGTCAAGTGTAGGAACCTCAACGCAGTGGCGCCGCGCCCTTGTCCTTGCCTCCCGAAGGCGGGATGCGACTTGAACCCGTCCGGTACCACTGCCGTTCGCAGGCTCGCTCGGTTCAGCTGCGAGCTGCCTCGCTGTGCGCTGCACAGACAGCGCTTCCTCTTTGTAATCGCTACGGGTTCTGCGGGGAAAATACTTTGAGAATCTATATCTCACTCCTCGACAAACCTTCCACGGATCCATTTATCCACATCCCTGTGGGGCCGTGAATTCCTAGTCCCTTCAGTAAGTTACAGCCCATCAGGGTCCGCTCATACTGACGCCACGCAGACGCAGCCGTCAGGAGCCCCTTCTCGTCGGCTTCCGTCTTCTTAATACACGTCTGTCCCTCTCTGAGCGCTTGTTTTAAAAAACAAATGGCTTTGTTGTGGCATAACTCACACAGCACACAATGAACCTACCTACGGTGAAGACTCGGCGGCTCTCGGTGTGCTCAGACGTGCCTCACCACGGCCACAGGCTGTAGAGCAGTCTTCTCACCCCCACATAGCCCTGTAGCCTTTGTCGCATCCCGACCTCCAAACCTCGCTCAGCTACTCCACCTTCTGTCCCGGGAGATGGCCTTGTTCTGGGTGTTTTGCATGAATGGACCCGCACGACAAGTAGTCTGCTCTGATGGATTTCTCTCTCTCACTTATACATTTCTGAGCTTCATCCAGGCTATGGGATGTATGATCACTACATTCCTTTTTTGAATATTTGAGAGAGGGGCCCGACGCTGTGGCGCAGTGGGTTAACGCCCTGACCTGCAGTGCAGGCATCCCATATGGGCGCTGGTTCGAGACCCGGCCGCTCCACTTCCAAACCAGCTCTCTGCTGTGGCCTGGGAAAGCAGCAGAAGATGGCCCAAGTCCTTGGGCCCCTGCACCCACGTGGGAGACCCAGAGGAAGCTCCTGGCTCCTGGCTTTGGATCAGCGCAGCTCTGGCCGTTGTGGCCAACTGGGGAGTGAACCAGAGGATAGAAGACCTCTCTCTCTCTTTCTGCCTCTCCTTCTCTCTCTGTATAACTCTTTCAAATAAACAAAAATCTTAAAAAAAAAAAAAAAGATTTTCAAGAGACAGAGAGAGAGTAAGAGAGAGAGAGAGAGAGAAAGAGACAGAGATATCTTCTATCCATCAGTTATTTGTGGCCTCCAACAGCCACAATGGCTAGGGCTAGGCCAGGCCAAAGCCAGGATCCAGGAGCTCCATCTGGGTCTCCCACGTGAGCAGCAGGGGTGGAAGTACTTGGGCCATCTTCTGCTACTTGTACAGGCACACTAGTAGGGAGCTGGAGTGGAAGCGAGCAGTTTGGGACTCGAACAAACACTCTGTTGTGGGATGCTAACATCAGAGGTGGTGGCTTCACCTGCCGTACCACAATGCTGGCCCCAACACCGTTCCTTTTCATGGCTGCATACTATTCCACTGTATGGACACACCGCGTTTTGCTTATCGATTCCTGTTGATGGGCGTTTGGGTGGTCTCTATCTGTTGGTTATGGCAGACACAGTCATAACGTACATCTTAGCAGACTTGGGAAAGGAATTGCTGAGTCGTGCAGGAACTGTCTAACCATTCCTGAGCAAGCCTTCGCTCCAGCACAAGGAGAGTCAGGCCATCTGGCACTTTCCCCGCCCTCGCCTGCTAGTCCACCAGAGGACGATGGTATTTAGGGATTCAGAGGAGGGGGTGAGCTCTGCTCCTCGCCTCTGTACTGCCCCAGTGCCAGGGCACAGTCAGTGGACACAGCTGGGACACATACATCAGCGTGCGCACCCATTTACGCCGATCTTTACTTCTATGCCCATGTGAAGATCACACGTGTCACAATACCTCTGAGGCCAGTCCAGGTGCGGAGCTGCAGGTGGGAACCCACGGGGCTCACTTCTGTGTTCTCCTCGTCCTTAGGGATCACAGTCCTTGCCAGCCCGTTTGTCCTTCTCTGTGTAACCACTGTCCCCTGCCCCCACACAGACCCCTCCTCGGCTCTCTGGAGCTTGGACACCTGCATTGGGCCGGCCTGCTCAGGCTCCAGCGTACAGCAGGCTCCAACATCCCGCAGCAAGCTGCCTGGGTGCCCTGCCCCGGCCCTGCAGGCTGTCCTCCTGACCCGTGGACTCCACTGCTTGGCGTTCAGCCACTGCCCTGCTCAGAAGCCCCCCGCCGCTCATGGTTTGGTCTCCCTGCCCTGGCTCCTCCCCTTCACTTTGCCTGGGCACCAACCCCCCCCCCCCCCAGGCAGCCCTCCCTCTCGGACGCCCTCCTCTGACTCTCTCTTCCTCCACTCCAGCTGCCAATCTGAGACACTCTCTTGACTTCACTTGAGCTCTATTTTTTTTTAAGAGATTTATTTATTTATCTGAGAGGCAGAGTTCCAGACAGGGAGAGGGAGAAACAGGGTCTTCCATCTGCTGGTTCACTCCCCAAATGGTCGTAACGCTGGAGCTGCGCTGATCCGAAGCCAGGAGCCAGAAGCTTCTTCCGGACCTCCCACGTGGGTGCAGGGACTCAACACTCAGGCCACTTCCACTGCCTTCCCCGGTGCGTTAGCACAGAGCTGGGTGGGATGAGGAGCGGCCAGGACACAAACTGGCCCCTATATGGGAGGTCGGTGCTGCAGGAGGAGGGTTAACCTACTATGCCACAGCTCCGGGCCCTTCACTGGAGCTCTAAAACCACCTGCGGGCCACTACCTCTCCTCTGCTCCTCCTTCACCCCACCCCCAACCCTGGGACACCTGCCTTGCTTGGTCCCACCCTAGGGCTTCTGGGCTGAGTTGGTTTTGAATGGACAAGAAAAGAAGGGAAGGGAGGGGAGGGGGGTGACGAGAGGAGGGGAGGGGTGGGGAGAGAGGGGAAGGGTAGGTGAGCTGGAAGAAGAGGCAAAGGCGAAGGAGATGGAGAAGAAGAGGAGGAAGAGAGACAGAGGAAGAGGAGGAAGAGGAGGAGGAGGAGGAGGGGGAGGAGGAGGAAGGCTGCCTGCAGTTGTTCCTGGGGTGGGTGGCAGACGCCGTGTGCCACAGGTCGCGGGGCTCTGGTGACATCATCTTCTTTCAGAGGGAGACTAATTCCATGCAGGCTTCGGGGAAAGTCATCCTGATGCCACGAAGCCGCTGTAGTTCCCTTGTGCCCTTGTTCCTGGGGGTGGCCCTTTCTGGGGTCCCGCTGGAAGCTGGCTTGCAGCAGGTGGAGGGGTGAAGGGAGAGCCAGCCCTTGCAGCAAGTGTGGAGGGTTCAGGAGTGCAGCGAGGTGGGAGACGGGGGTGTGTGTTTGTGGGCAGGTGAGAAGGAAGTTCAAGCAGAATCCGCAGGGGTGGATGGCTGGGGTCTGGGGCCAGAGGGGGCGGGGCCAGGAAGGAGCTGCCGCTACCAATGATCCGCTGATGGGTCCACAGGTCAGAGGGGCTGGGGTGTGCAGAGCGGGGAGCGCCTGCCTCCCTGATAGCTCGGGCTCCCTGGGAGTGGCTGGAGATGAGGACCCTGAGCAGAGGTGCAACTGAGTTGGGGACGAGGCTCAGTGAAGGAGGGACTCGCTGGGGGAGGGGGCTCTGTGAGAGGGGCTCCGGGAGTCCCATCGCCTTATCCCGCCTTGAGCCCTCTGAGAAAAGGCATCCAGCCTTGTGCCTTCCTCTGGGACAATGCGGGCCCAGCCCAGCCACTTGGAGTGGGGAGGTGGGTGGCAGTCTCTCTCGATCATTCCTTTCTAGGGCTGGGGGTAGGAGCAGCAAGGCTGGGGGCCCAGACTCTGTGCCTTGTGCTGGGTGGGGGGCAGGAAGGACCCTTCCCCTCCCTAGGAGCACAGGAATGGAGATGGAGAAAGCACTGGGAGTCCTCAGTGTGTGTGTGTGGGGGGGTGGTGGTGTGCAACTTCACGTTGGGTTTGTTTCTCATTTTGCTCTTGGCTCCTCTGGTGGAAAAATCGAGGCGCTCCCCTTGGTACTGCTGAGGCGGGGAGGGTAAGCGTGGTGGAGAGGCTGTCCTGGCTGGCCTGGGCAGGCGGGGCCTGGCTAAGGAGAGACTGCCTCCCCCAGCCCCCTGCTCCTACGTGGCTCCCCTGGCCCAGTGCGGGAGTCCTGCGCCATCTGAGGGGGAGGTGCTGGGTCAGGCTCGACATAGGCACCGGGCTTGGGGTCAGCCTCAGGCCCACAGACCCTCCGTCCCCTGGCTTCTCCCAAGAACAGTCTCCGAAGGAGGACTTGAATCTGGACAGAGGAGACTTGAAGCCCCTGGGCTGTGGCAGGAGAGATCTGAGACACACTTTGGGGGGGGGGGTCTTTGCCCGAGGGGAGGCAAGCTCTGTGGTGTAAGGGTTCCCCCGCAACCACCAGGCATCTCCTGGATACCCCAGGACGTGGAAGCCTTTCCTCTCCATTGTCCTGTGTCACCTTCACAGCCACCCCGTCCCCTCCCAGGGGTGAGGGACCTGGAGCTGCAGGCAGTCAAGACTCCCCCGTAGGCGGCCCAGCCTATAAGTGGCAAAGTGGGACTTGGAACCCAGTTGTGTCCGGCTCCTTCGCCGACACCAGAAACGCAGGCAGGCCCCTCCCCTGCACCCAGGGCGCCCCTGCTCAGCCAGGGAGGGTACCTTGACGGAAGCCAGGAGGCCTGTGGGCCTGGTCCTGCTCTGTGGCCCAGCCCCGCACCTCACCCCCGTCCCAGCCCCTTATTTGGCAGTGAGGGGCTTCGGGGATCTCCCTCCATCCGCCCTCCTCCCGTGCAGCCGGCACCACCCCCACTCCACTTCTGTAGACGCCCCAAGTCCCTCGATGGGCCCCCTTTCCAACCTGATGGAAAGAGGAGTCCAGCGAGGAGCCCAACCACTTTCCCCTGGAATCTGCTGCCTCTGCTTTCCGACGCAGAAACCATCTGGTGTGCATTACGGGCAGGGGAGAGAGCCGCGAGCAGGAAAATGTGAGCTGGCCCTGCAGCTCCGTCTGCAGGAGGGGGCCTCGGTGCTCCTCGGGGGATGGGCCAGCGGCTGCCCCCAGCTCCCCAGTCCTCAGAGAGGGTAAGGAAGACATGTGCCCCGGCAAGGGCAGGGGGGCAGGGCAGGGTCTGGGCCCCCAGGCACCTCTGCAAGAGCTCAGTCCAAAGCTGTTGATCCTACCAATGTTCCCATTTCATAGATGAGGAGACTGAGGTCAAGAAAGGGCGTAGGGATTTCCCCAAGGTCACACAGTGAGTTGTAGGGGAACAACTTCAGAGTTAGAACCCATCTACGCAGATGCAAGGAGTGATGGGAGTTCCCAGCCTGGGGGCGGGGACAGCTGGAGCAAGACGGCAGGAGGGAGCCTGGGAGACTCTCCCCCAGCAATCTGGACAGAGGAGACGAAGGGGGGTGACCCTAGCCTTCATTCTCTGGGGTCTCCCTTCCTAGCCTCTCAAGCCCACTGCCTGCCCACGTGCCGCTCTTCCCTGGCACCCAATCCCTGAGGATGGTTGGGGTGCGACCTGCAGCCGGGGGCCCTCGGGGCTCTTCCTCTTTGTCCCAGGATCCCCTCCCCCAGGCGAGGTCCCAGCTCCAGACGTGGCAGGGCAAGCCGGAGTGAAGTTTCTCGCTCCCTCCCAAGTGCTGCGCTGGCGGCTCCCGAAATAAAAGTCAAATGTGGGCTTGGCAGAGAGAACGGGGTGGGAGAAGCGGCAGTGTGCTAGAACTTCATTCTTTCCATTGTAACTTCACCTCCTAACCTCTGGCATTTTAATTACGTCTCCTACCCGGCTCGCTCAGAGGGTGAGCTCACCCTTTCCTCCAACTTGGGAGGGGGCAGCTGCTGCTGGACCCCCAGCCCGAGGCTGCTCCCGGGATGCTGAGTGGGGGCCGGGCTGGCCGGGGCGGTGGAGGGGGGGCCAGCCCTGCTCTCGGGTATGCAGCCTGGCACCCCAGGCTCCATGTGTGAATCATTTACGGCTTCACACCCACTGCCCCATTTATTGGTGGCCGCTGTCCTCAGGCAGGGCACAGCAGGTTCCCCACCCCACCCCACTTTCTGTTTTTTAATTTATTTTTAAAATGAATCTGAGAGGCAGAGAGACAAAGAGACAGAACCCCACCCTCCCCCAGATGCCCACAAAGCTGGGCCTGGACCAAGGATGAAGCTGGTAGCCAGGAGCTCAACCCAGGTGCCCTACGTGGGTGGCGGGGACTGGGGGTAGCTCGAGCTGTCACCCGCTGCCTCCCAGGGTGAGCATTAGCAGGAAGCTGGAATCATAACAGAGCTGGGGCTCCCATCCTGCCCCTCCCATGTGGAATGCAGGTATCGTAACCACGAGACCAAGCACCCACCCCTCCCCTGCAGACAAAGTGGCCAGAGTGAGTGGGTGCAGGGCAGGGCCCGGCCCCAGGGAGAGCACAGACCTGACCATTTGCTTTATCTCCCCATGCAGCCCCTCCTTCTGCCCAGTGGAAGCGGGTGAAAACCTTCTTTTGATGCTCAGACATACAAGGACAGAATACGGGGGCAGCAGCAACATGCCTGTGGATTTTTAAAGCAGAAAACAGATCCTCGGGCTGGTTAAGCCTCTGACTGCAGTGCCGGAATCCCATATGCGCGATGGTCCAGTCCTGAGTGCTCCACGTCCGATCCAGCTCCCTGCTGATGGCCTGGGAAGGCAGCAGAAGATGGCCCAAGTGCTTGGGCCCTGCACCCATGTGGGAGACTCCTGGCTTTAGATTGGTCCAGCTCCGGCTGTTGCAGTCATTTGGGGAGTGAACCAGTGGATGGAAGATTTCTCTCTCTCTGTAATTCTGCTTCTCAAATAAATAAATATTAAAATTATAAATATTTTTAAAAAGCCCACCAGCTGGCCGGCGCTGCAGCTCACTAGGCTAATCCTCCACCTGCGGCACCCGCACACTGGGTTCTAGTGCCGGTCAGTGTGCCGAATTCTGTCCCGGTTGCCTCTCTTCCAGGCCAGCTCTCTGCTGTGGCCCGGGAGTGCAGTGGGGGATGGCCCAAGTGCTTGGGCCCTGCACCCCATGGGAGACCAGGAGAAGCACCTGGCTCCTGGCTTCAGATCAGCACTGTGCGCCGCCTGCAGCGCGCTGGCCACAGCTGCCATTGGGGAGTGAACCAACGGAAAAAGGAAGACCTTTCTCTCTGTCTCTCTCTCTCACTGTCCACTCTGCCTGTCAAAAAAAAAAAAAAATTAAAAATCCACCAGCTTCTCCACAAACTCCACTTGGGGCTATGTGCAGGCTCGGGGGAGAAGTGGCCTTCTCGCCAAGCTATGACCTGGGGTGAGAGGCTGCCCCTCCTGTATGAGGCTGGCAGCTTTGGTCCCTGGGCCGCGCTGAAGATGCCAGCGGGCGCTACAGGCAGCCTTGGGCTCTCCGGTCACACAGAGGCCTTCTCCGCCCACAAGGCTCCGAGGCAGAGCTCTGTTGGGTCTCTGCATCATTGGAGGATGGGAACGTGCACAGGGCAAGCGGCCGGGGAAAGGACTGAGCCCCGGGCCGGCAGTCCAACCCACCCCAGCCTCGGCTTCCTGCCCTACCCCTACTCAGAGGCCTGGCCCGGAGGGGGTGGGGTGGGGTGGGGTGGGGTGGGAGGGGACCCTCTGGGTTCTTCTCTCTTGCCCTGTGGGTCTCGATGAATGAATATTCTGCTGAGAACCACCCTGGGCACCTACCCTGCTCCCAGCCTCATTCCGACCAGATCTGGCCTCTCTGCCCTGGTGAGGCTTCCAGACTCGAAGCACGGTGTACAGTGCTGAGAGCTGTGAGGTGGACATTAAGGTGTTGGCGGCGGCTAGGGGAGCACCACGGGCCGAGGGCGGTGCACGGGCAGAGAGAACAGTGCAGAGCCACAGGCGTGCGGAGCGTGGACCGTGCGGCCGGAGATCCATCTTAGGAGGAGGGGTTGGGGGATGACCACTGCGGAAGCCAGATGTCCCCTTAGGAGATCCCGGCAGCCGGGCCCAGGCTGGTGGTGGCAGCGAGGTGGAAAGTGGCCAGCCAGGTAGAGGTTGGAGAGACGAACACCACACACATGGCGACTGCTCAGAGCTCCTGGGCTTCCAGTCTGAGCGGTTGGCTGGGCGGTGTGCCATTGAATGGGCTGGGTTTCACCCACCTGTAGGGCATCCAAGTGGAGACATTCACTAGGTGGCTCATAGAGATGGTGGCGAGAGATGAGGCCTTGGGAAAACCAGAGAAAGGCACTGCCCACCACAGGCAGGGCTGCAGGAGCGCCCGAGGCCGGCGAAGTCCACCCAGAGGGGGTTTCTGACTCTGTGGACAGCGGTGTCAAAAGCTGGGGCTCGAGGGGCTCATGTGACCGAAGGGCCCCTTCTCGCCTCTGCACCCCAGCGACCCCTCTCCATCCCCAGCCCTTCTCCCCCCACCCTTCGCTTCTAACCCGCTCTGCTGTTCCTCTTCTCTCCCACCCAAAGGCTCCACGCTTTATCAGGAAACTTCAGGCCACCCCTACAGCCCTAGCTGGCCTCCTGGGTCCGGAAGTCACCGCCCCCACTGCCAACGCACCTCTCCCTGTGGACTGTTCTAAGAACGCACACCATCCCCAGCCCCCTTCCTCCCACGGAATCTCCATGAGGAGCCAGGCTCCAGGGCAGCTCCAGTTAAGCCTGGCCCAAGGACTCAGGGTCCCAAGGAGAGAGAAGCAGTGAGCCTGGCAGGCCTGCTCAGAGTGAGAGAAGAGGGCCAGAGAATGAGCTGTGAACATCCAGAAACAGCCGAGGGATAGGAGTGAGCTTCGAGGAGGAGGTGACTCTGGGTGGAGCTTTGAAGAACTGGCAGGATTTGGTCACATGGTGATGGGAGCAAGGGCAGCTGCAGGAGAAAATGTGGTAAGGGGAGGGGTGGGGGTGGAAAGGGGGCAGCAGATGACCCTGAAGGCCAGAGGAGGAAGCAGGCTGCGAGGTGAAGGGGCCGCAGTTCGCGGGTCTAGAGACCACGGGAGTTTAGACTTTGTCCACTGCGCCTTTGACCTGGGCTGTTAGGATCTTGTACTGCTTCCTGGTTCCCTGGTTGACGCACTCATTCACTCATTCAGGAAATATTTATTGAGCTCCTGTTCTGTGCTAAGCAAGTACAGAAGATCCCAGGAGGGACAGGACAAAGTCACAGGAAGAGACACAGACGATAAAGTCCCAAATGCAGATGAAGAATCGAAACCATGACCGAGCATGGAGCCAAGTGGTTAAGGCATTGAAGTACCTGGTTCAAGTCCCAGCTCTGGCTGCTGACTCCAGCCCCTGCTACTGCAGACCCTGGGAGGCAGAAGTGATGGCTCACCGTCCATCCACACGGGAGACCTGAATCGAGTTCCCAGTTCCCGGCTTTAGCCCTGCCCCTGCCCCTGCCCCAAGTATTTGAGGCGTGGGCTAGCACAGAGCCTACACCTCCTCCATCAGACCGGGAGCAGCATGCAGCTTGGACAGACAGAAGGAGCATCAGGGACAAGAGCTGAGGTGTCTCAGAAGCCTCCCAGGGTCAACCACTTCCCTGCCCAGGGACCCTGGCCCCGCCCCTCACAGTGCCCCTACCACTGCCATCATTTCTTCCTCCAGCCACCATGAGGAGGGCTGGCACTTACAACTGGGACCCCAAGCCTTGCAGGGGTCTGCACACCACTAATGGAGCAGTGCAGAGGGGGCCAGAAGGGACCAGGGATAGAACTTAACAGGGACCTTGGGAAGGACCCCCCTTCCCAGCCAGGCCCCCACCCTATTAAACCCTGAAACTAACCTCAACCCCACCTGGAGAATGCCCCAAATAAACCCCAAGTTACCTGCCGCTTGGGGACAACCACCATTCTCCTCCCACCCTCTCCAACAGGAACCACTCACCCTCCAAGGCTGGGGGTTCCCCCGGCATGGGGCTCCTAATATAGCACCAGCTCCCCCCTTTGCCATGTGGCCCTGTTGTCCCTAGGCAAGACTGGAGCAGGTGACACAGCCCTTCTGGGAGGCAAAAGGGAGTGGGGAGGCTGTGAGCCCTCCAGGGTGTGATGTCATTTACTGTCCCAGCTAGGGTACTTTGGGGCCCTGTCAGCAATCTCACCCAGGCAGCAGCGTAGATATAGAGCGGCCTGGGCACCTCGGGCATCTGGTCACCCAAGGATGGGGCCCAGACTCCAGCCTCCCTGAGCACCGCTGGGAGAGCGAGAGTGAGACAGGGGCCGGCAGTTCTGAGTATGCCCCCCGCCCCCGCCCCCGCCCGCCACTGGCTAGGGCAGGACAGGCTCAGGCTCCAAGGACCCCAAGGCACAGGGGCTCCTGGAAGAGGCCTGGGCAGAGAAACAGGGGAGCTGGACATGGCTATTTTGAGACCATGGGCTTTGTCAAGGCCTCCCTGGAGAAGGCCACCTTCCTCTCTGGGAACCAGGCTCCCCTCAGGGAGGACAGAGTGGGGGAGGAGCAAAGCAAGAGAGTGGGAGAGAGACAGGCTTGGAGAAGCAGGAATGCGGAGACAGGCGGAGACGGAGCCAGCCGCCCAGAGACCGATGACGACGGGGAGGGAGGAGGAGCGAGGGGGGTGCTCCTGGGGACTCTCTCCACCACGTGGCACCGTGGGTCTGGCTCTCCCCTGCCGTCAGCCCCACCACCAGCGAAGGGGGTGAAGGGCCCCCCTGCAGGCTGCACTGGGAGGAGGTCTCTCCTTGCCTCTCCTGCTCAGGCCAGGCTGAGCCCAAGTGCCACTCCGCACCTGCCTGCCAGGACCAGCTTCGGTCCCCCCGCAGGCCTGGCCACCCCAGGGCCCAGCCTCTACCTGCCCCTTTTCCTCTTGGTCTCCCCACCCCCCGAGGTGTCCAGAGAGAGGGCAGGGAAATAAGGAGCCCCCACTTGGAGTCAGCCCCTTTGGAGGGGGGATGGAGGCCGCAAGAGCCTGAGAAGGAGCTGCTTCCAGACTTGGGTCCCAGGCAGAGGGGCTGAGACCAGAAGGCAGAGGGGCCGTCTTGTCGTGGTCATGCGGATGATTTGGGGGAGGTGGCTTAACCCCTCTGGCTCCACCCCTGGGATGTGAAAAAAGGACCCCCATAGCACAAGGCAGGCTGGCCAGGCCCCACCCACCACTGACAGCTCCATCCGTGCCTGTGCGAGCAGAGCAGCACAGTGCCCAGCACCGTGCAGCAGGCTGGGGGTGTGAGTGTGTGTGTGCGTGTGTGTGTTGGAGGTGGGGAACCTGGGGCGACAGTCACACAGCTTCCCACTTGGGGGAGGCAACACGACACATTGATTAAACTTGATTACCTGTCTGCCCCCACGACCCCCACCAGTTCAGGAAACACTGTTTATGGGCCTGGGGCATCAGACCTGTCATTTAGCGGGAGGAGGCAACCCAAGCCCCAGCCTGGAGCAGAGCCGCGTGTGGCGAGGCAGTGCCCAGCCCGCAGCAGGCACCAGCCCAGACACTTAGTGCCCTGTTTATCCTGGCCGGGGTGGCTGGCACAGGTGCCCGCCAGCCGACCCACCTGGAGGCCAAAGAGGAAGCCAGGAGAGCAGCTCTGGGGAGCCGGGGATCTGGGGGGATGGAGAGGCGCTGGCCCTGCTGCACACGTCACAGTGCGTTTCACAGGGCACCAGCCCCCCAGACACAGCGGCCTGGGCCCCCCAGGACACAGAGCAGCTGGAAGAAACTCAGTGCGGCTCCCCCAAGGCCCCCAGGACAGAAGAGGCTGAAGAAAGCACCCACACACCCCTGCACTCCCCTGGTAGAGGGGCCCCTGTCAGCACCCCAAGGCTTCACAGACAGCCCCCTGCCCATCAGAGCCCATGGCAACACAGGCCCCATCTCCACGCCCCTTTTCTAGTTTGAGGACAGTATAGACAAGGCTCCGAAACCCCGCCACGTCCACCACATGTTCTGGCTCTGGCACCAGCTGGAGCCCCTCAGATATGTGAGGCTCCCCCTGCCGCGCCCCTGCCCCGCAAGGAGCGATGCTGCCACACACGCGCGCGCACACACACACACACACACACACACTCCTCTGCACCCACCGTCTCAGCCTGAGCTGCCTCCTGCCCCTGCCCCTTCACTGTCTCCCTCTCTCTCCCAGCCTGGCCCTGGCCCAGACCCCATTCCCTGCCCTAGGGCGACACACGGGGCAGCTGATGGCAGCCACCACTCCCCTGGCCCCAGGTGCTTGAGGCGCTGGGGACAAGAGGTGGGGACCCGCTTAGCTGCTCTGGGCCTCCGATCTCCCTGCCCGCCATCCCCCCATGGACTGGTCACACCCTCCCCTACTCCGGGCAGCGTGGTCCCCACATCTGGAGCCAGAAGCCATGCAGGCAGCTCCATGTGGACACACCTCTCCCTGCTCCCTCTCACCCCCACCCCTGCCGGCAGGTGGCATCCAGTCGCTCTGGTCACAGGCCAGCACCCAGTGGTAGCCTCGGGGCCAGGACACCCATCACCCGCGGGACCTCTCCCCAGCAGCAGTCACAGGGGCCACTCGGTGCCCACTGCAGTGGGCAGGCAGGGCAGCGCCGGCCTTGGAGGAGGCCTGGCCCAGGACTGGGAGAGGCGGGCGAGCCAGGCGGTGAGGAGGCAGCGGTTTGGCCGGCAGTCAGAGGCAGTTTATCCTGGCCCTGGGCCCTGAAACCAAACATCCTCCACTAACCTCGCAGACACATCAAAGGCCGCAGGGAAGGGGCCCTTCGCTGGAGGAAACCTGCAGCTCTGGAGGGCTGACAAGCTGGCTCCGGGCTCGGGACCACCCTGTCCCACTCGGCTACCCAGGCCCACGCTGGGCACGGCAGTCCCAGGAAGGGGGAACGGGCAGAAGGGGCCGCTTCTAGCAGGAGCCCCGTCGTCTCAGCAACGCAAGGGGGTGGCCCAGCTGGCACCAGGTCTTAGCTTTGCCCCCAGTACAGGGCTCCCTTTCCAACCTGCCGGCTTCCCCCGGCCCCTTCCCACCCTCCAGGCACGGAAGACTGCTGGGGGGCTCGCTTTGCGCCCCAGCCTTTCAGCCAGGAAGAGGGGTACGTGCTAAATCGGAGCAGGGACCGCCGCCCTCCGCAGGCTCCCCTGTTCCACAAAAGCGCTCGCCACGTGGACAGTGGGGAGTGGAGGGCAGGGGGCTTGCGGGCTGGGGGAAGGAGCAAGCTTTGGAAAGAAGCTGAAGTGCAGTCAGAGGCGAGAACTGGGCGGCCAGCCACGGGGCCTCTCTGGGGGACGGCAGGGACCGCAGGAGGAAGGGGCTGTGAGGCGCTAACAACAGAGGGAGGAGGTGCTAACAGGGCTGCTGGGCTGAGGGGCTCCTGGAGCCTGCGCCCCCCTGGGCTGGCCTGGACCAGAGAAAGCTGGGGGCTGGGCAGACAGAGGCTGCCACATCAGCACGGGAGGCTGCGGCGGGTGCACACCCACGTGTACACATATATGTTGTCCCATGCGCACGCCCACACATGCGTGCGTGCACAGCCCCGGAGCCAAGTCTGCGCTCAGCTGGGAGCCAGATGATGTGGCCGCTCAGCAGAGCTCTGATTTGAGAAGAATGTGCTTCCCTCTCGCAGCCTCACACTCTCCCTCCGCCTTCACCGCTCCAGGGCCCGCCCGGCTCTGCCTGCGCCCAGCCTTGGTCTGAGCCCCTAGACCATTGAGAGGCCCCCTTGGGCACATCTGGCCCACAGGGGGCTACTGGGACTGGGAAGCTCTTCTCACCACCGGCCCTGTCACCTGGAGACAGAGAAAGGCACACGCAGGGCACAGCAGAACCCTCTTCTAAGGGGCTCGTCTGAGCAGAGCCAGTTAGTGAGGGTGCCGGGGATCCCCCTGCCTTCCTTCTCTCTGGCCGTGGGTTCCATCTCAGAGTGAACAGCGAGGGCTGCCAGGGAGGAGACCTGGAGGGAGAAGCCCCCGGCCCCAGGCTGGCAGGACCCTCATCCGGGTCTCAGCTCGGCTTCTCCCGCCCTAGCTCCATCAGCCTCCTGCAGCTCAGTGGCTCAAAGCTCCCTCTCCCCAGCCTGCGGCTTGCCCCCTCCATCCCCCCCTTCCCCTGTGTTTCGGTCTCCGGCACGGCCTGGTCCCGGAAGCCTGCACTTTGGAAGGATAATGGCTCCCAAGGGCCGCTTTTGTCTCTGCTAAGCCCCTGGAAGGTGAGCATTAGTTGGACCCTTCCAAGGCGCTCGTTAGGATAATAAGCTCCCTGCCCCGTTAATTGTCAGGTGGATCTCCCTGCCCCTGGCCTCCCGGGCCACAGGTGGCTGCTCACATGTGGGGTGAACTCCGGAAGTCATCGCTACACCTCATGCCGGTCACCCTGAGAGGGTGGGCTGGGGGGGGAGGGCTTTCATTTCCAGTGAAATACCAGTCAGGGGCCTCAGCCTCTGTCCCACGTCTGGGAAATCCGACTGGGACTCACTCCCTCCCCAAGCCACCATCTCCTTCACCTGCGAGGGTGGGGTGTGTGAACATACCCTGGGGGCAGGAAACAGAGGTGGGCTCCCCAAATGGCACAGCCAATGGAGATGGCGAAGTTAGGGCCAGGGAGGTGTGAGTCCAGACTTCCCCCTGCCAAAGGGGAGCCCCTCACCAAGGACTCCAGATATGACTTCCCTGTTCTCCTGGAGCAATCTGGCCCCTGACCCAGGGAGGCCCCCCGGCAGCTTCGATTCAGGGACAACAGAGCCAGTGTTTACATGGAACAAAGCACCATGGGGGAATGAGGGCTGAGTCAGAGCCGGCAGCCTCCGCAGCCTGGTGGGAACATCAGGACATGGCCACGTATCTCGGAGGGAGGAAGGCCGAGAGCTGCCAGCGAGGCCTGTGTGGGGGCGAGCAGGGAGGGAACGTTCACTGCAACAAGCAGTGAGATCCAGTCCAGGAAGGCTTTCTGGAAGAGGTGGCACTTGAGTTGAGCTTTGAGGGATGGGTTTCAGGAAAGGTTATTGGGGAAACTGGCCGAAGCCAGGAGGGAAGCCGGAAGGGGAGGGGGCTGAAGAGCAGGGGGGCCGGTGGGGGAGGGCCCCCAGGAGCCCCCCTAAGATGGCAGTGGGGAGTCTGAAGTTAGGGAGCAGGAGTGGCAGTGGAGAGTCTGAAGTTAGGGAGCAGTGGGTGCAAGGGGAGACCTGGCTGCAGACCCCACTGGAGATGAATGTGATGGCCCTGGTGAGCCAGGCCGCTCAGGGGCAACCAGGGCTGGGGACACTTGTGACAGCCCCGGTCTCCGGTCCCCAGGAGCACTCAGCCTAAAGGGAGAGGCAGGCCCTCCCCAGGGGGCAGGCCGCAGGGCGGGAGTGGAAGGGGAGGGACAAGACAGGAACACAGGGGTCACTCAGCTCTCCAGCCCCAGCCCCACACAGAGTGGTGGTCAGAACCCAGTCCCCTGCCCTCTGCTTTGCCCTAAGGGCCCAGTGCACCTGATGGGCAGCAGAGGGAGCTGCTGAGCAGGGCACGCCAGGAACTGGGGCTGAGCTCAGACCCTTAATGCCTGCACACCTTGCTCTGCCGTTGTGCTACAGGGACACAGGCGGCTGCTGGCCCCTTTCCTCTGCTAGGCATGTATTTGCTGGGCCAGGCACCGAAGGCTTATTTCATTCTCACGATGTCCATGTGACAAGTGAGCTATGGTTACCCAACTCCTCTGGGAGGCACAGAGACGTTGGGTGTCTTCTGTGAGGCCACACAGCATCTCACAGTGAGTGACACAGTTTGTAACATGACACAATACTGCCCCTATAGGCAGAGCCCGGCTTTGAAAAGAGAGCTCCTGGCCCCAGCACCACTAGAACCCTTGATACGAGTGGCTGGGCAGTGTGGGAGAGCGGGGTGTATGCTGAGCCGCACAGAGCTCAGCCCGGTGCTGCCCCTGCACCCAGGGCCTGGCCACCCACCCTGCGCTCAGTGACGTGTTCCCGCAGCGGCCTGAGGTGTGTGCACTTGCACCCGTGTGGGCTCAAGACCTTCGGGGTTCTGGTCCTGACTCAGCCCCTACTGTCCCCGGGGACTTGGCCTTCCTGCTCCTCTGGGCTCCAGTTGCATGGAGGGGGTGGGCCAGCTGACCCCCAAGGTCCTCGCAGCTGCGCCCTTGTAGGGCGCACAATCGGCTCCTTCTTCCAAGCATGGGTCGAGGGCAAGGGCGTGCACATGAGGCATCAGAACGTCGCTGCTGTTGGGAAACCCCAGATGGAATCTGGCGTGGCCTCGGGAGGCACTCGCTGAATGCGGGGTGTCACCCCGTGTCACCGCATGCCTGAGCACACGAGGCACGTGGGCAGCAGCTCTCCTCCCGCTGCCACATCGAGGGTCCAATAGAAGATGCGGTCCCTGTGCAGGACTCCTCCTTCCCCTAGAGACAGCCCCTGCTGTGCCCAGCCTGGGGTTCCATGGAGCTCCACCCCTACCCTACCTCACCCACCAAGAATGCTGGAGTGGGGGTGGGGGCAGAGCCACGATGAGATGATGGCCGCTGACTACAGGCTGGGACCACCCACCTCCAGCCTTCTCGAAGAATAGGACACAAAAGGGCAGTTTGGACTCATGGAAAACCCTAGGGGCCCAGAAGCAGGCTCTAGGGACCCTTTGGCCTCGGCCCAGGGAGGAGCGCACTAGGGTCCTCCCTCTCTGCACCAAGAGCATATGGGGCTGGGGCTGGGGCTGCACCAACGTCCCAGGGACGGCGTGGGCCTGCCAGATTTAACAAGCCAAAACACATGACCCCCAGTTACATTTGAATTTTGGCTAAACAACAAATAAATAACTATGCTGCAATTATTTTGCATTTAAAATTAAAATTTAATTCCAAATGCGATTGTGTCTTTTTGCCCGGCAGCACTGTATCTGGCCAGGTGGGTACCAGAGGCTTGGAGTCGGGTGATGCCAGCTTCCCCTGCTGCATCTTCAGCCCCGCCAGCCCCCAGACCCGGGGTGGGGTGGGGTGGGAGGGGGAAAGGCAGGCAGGCAGGTGGGGGGAGATGCCTCGGGCCTTGGGTGCTTGATGAGCAAGAAGTGGAGGACCCCCGGGGGCCGCTGGGAGAGGGCTCCAGCACTCTCCACGAGGGGGCCCGTGGCAGGGGGCAGTCAGGATTCAAGGCAACTGCACGGTGGGGGGGGGGTGCGCCCCCTCCCTGGCCAAGCTCCTAATCACCAGAGCTTTCACTGGAGCCAAGATTCTCTGGGGCCAGATCCCAACTGCACTTGGATCAGGAAACTGGAAGATTCTGTTCTTAAGGGCTGAAAGGGGCCAAGAGATAATGAGAAACAGACAGGGAAAGAGAGGGAGAGCCCAGGAGAGCCCCTGAGAACAGACCCGGATGGGGACGCGCAGGAGCAAACCTTAGACACAGGAAATGGGAGCAGAGGGAGAGACACACAGACTGCAGGCAGCCCGGCTCCAGGGGTGACCGAGAGAGACCCGGATGGAAAGCCGAACTGGGTGCAGACTGGGAGCACTGGGGAGAGCCAGAGAGAGGAAGAGGAGGGGGAAAAGCAGAAGCCAGACAGGTCGAGGATGTTCTCAGGGTCAGAGTCGGGGCCACCTTCCCCTTCCCCCATGGCGCCCCTCTCGGTCTCTGCCTGTCCTGCGTCTCCTCGCACCCTGGCCTATCGCCCACCCCACCCCTGGCTAGCTCCCAGGGAGACCCAGGCCCAGGTCACAGCCCGCGCCCTCGGGCTCCCGCGAGAGGCCGGCGCCGGGCGACGCTGCCCCCTGCCGGTCGGCCTCGGTCAGCGCCGCGAGCCGCCGCGGGGCAGGGGCGCTGCGCTGCCTGGGACTCAGAATGTGGCCATTCCCAGCACGCCGTCTCGGCGGGGTCTCCCAGGAATCCGGACGGGCCTGCTCGCCCTACGGACCCGGGGGCAAGACGCTGCAGCCTGGGGCCTTCGTTCCCCGCCCCCGCCCCGGCTTCTCTCGGGATCTCACAGGGAGGGGGTAGGCTTGCGCCAGCGTGGCGCCCCAACCCACAATCTCGGGTCGCTCCCCTCCCTCCTTGGCCAGAAAGCAGGCCCCAGGCAAGCCCCTCACCCGGGCCGGGGACCTCGGCCTCCCCAGCAGTGCGGAGGAGCGAGGCCCTCCGGCCCTCGGCCACGCCCAGCCCCAGGTGCAGCTCCTCTCCCTCGAGCCCCCGACCCTGGTGGGTGGAGCAAGGCCTAACTCTGCCGTCCCGCGCGGGCCCCACAGGAGTGTTTTCGTAGTCGATCAGGTCATCTTTTCCACCTCCCAACACCCCAAACCCAACCTCTACCCTTCCCCTTCCTCCCCTCCAGGCTCCAAGTCCGCCCATCCCAGGTGCATCGGCTCCGCCCCCCCGGCCCGAGGCGGGGCCCCATAGGTGGAGAGAAGTGGGAGAGGTCGCGGCCCCGCCTCTCCCCTGCTCCCCATACACACGGAAGCTCAGTGGCCCCCAGGCCAGGATGTCGGACGCCCGGGTCCCCGGCCTCGCGCCCACCTTGCTGCTTAGTCTGCTGGCCGGCCTCCAGCAGGTGAGCGCCTCGGAGGTAAGGCTGCCTCACTCTCCCGACCGGCCCTGCCGTCGTGGGGCAGGGGCTGGCGGCAGGAGGCGGGTGTCAGGATTTCCTGGAGACCAGTTAGCAACTTCCTTTCTCTTCTTGCGGCGAGGTGGGAGTGGGGGCGGCGGGGGAGCCCGGCGCAAGGCAGGGTTCCTCCTCCTTCGGGGGCACTGTGTGCCGTGGGACCTGGCCCCGCCCCCCGCCTGCCTGACACTCAGGGCCTCCCCCCGGTGGAGACTTTGACCCCAATATTAGCCTCCTGCTTGTCCTTCCAGCTCCTTCCCTCTGTGTCAGAAAGCAGGGCCCAAGGTCTGGACGCCTGGGCTGGCCCTGTCCCCAGCTCTGATCTGCCCTGCTGGGTGACCTTGGGGACGTCCCAGCCCTCTCTGGGACTGTGCTTCCCGGCTTGTGCCCTGGGGGAGAGGAGCCTGCCTGCTCTCTACTGGGAGAGAGGGCAGGACAGCAGGCCAGACGGTGCAGGGTGAGACTGCTGCCTGACCCAAGGCTGGGCGACCTCCAGGTGGGCCACTGGGGAGGGGGGTGGGGTCTGAGCACTGCTCCAGCCTTCCTGTTCCTCCCTCAAACCCTCTGCAAGAGGGGGGCGAGCTTCCTGGCCCGGCGTGGCAGCTTAGCCTGCAGACTGAGATGGGACTAGAACATGCCTCTGCAACGTGCCGCCGCTGCAAGGCCGAACTTGCTGCGCGCTCTGCAGCGGCCCATCTGCAGAGTCAGGTTCACGGGTGGGCGTGGTGTCCCTGCTCACGCATGGGCGGTCAGTAGAGTTCCTGTCTACACTGGGTGGAGTCAGCAACCCCAGGGGGTCGGTGCTGTGAAAGTCTCTGTTCCTGGCCACCCTGGTGCCCCCAGCCACCCCAGGCTGGTCCCCCCTCAGTCAATGGGGAGAGACCGTCCGGGAGAGGTCAGGGTCCTGGAGCGGGAAGGGATACCTCCGAGTGCCTGGGCCGCTGGCTTTGCCTGCAGCTCTGTGGTTTAGGTGACCCATACCCTCTCTGGGCCAGCCTGCAGGGTGTCTTCCTGCTCCTGTGCCCACCAGGGGACAAAGCTTGTGACAAGGAACTGAGCTCAGGAGTTGTCCCACCTGTCATCACTGGTGCCGTCTTTACTGTTGTCATTAGCAACTGAGGTTTCATTTTAATTACTTTTTTACACTTTTTTTTAAAAAAAAAAAGCTTATTTATTTATTTGAAAGTCAGAGTTTCAGAAAAGGAGAGGCAGAGAGAGGAGAGAAGGGTCTTCTATCAGCTGGTTCACTCCCCAAATGGCCACAATGGCCAGGGCTGGGCCAGGCCAAAGCCAGGAGCCTCATCCAGGTCTCCCACGTGGGTGCAGGGGCCCAAGCACCTGGGCCACCTTCCACTGCTTTCCCAGGCACATTGGCAGGAGCTGGATTGGAAGTGGAGCAGCCGGAACTCAAACCTTTACCCTTATGGGATGCTGGCACTGCAGGCGGTGGCCTTACCAACTACACCACAACACTGGCCCCTCATTTTAATTATTTTAAGTAATGGTATAAAAATAATGGTGGTTTTACCAAATCGGCTTCTATTCTTGAGCCCTGGTTGTTTGTTCCAGGGAGCTGGGGTAGGGTGACAGAGAACCCCCCTCCCCAGTTTCCTGCGTCCCTGCACCTACATCCCTCCCCACCATCTGGGAGCAGCCAGGATGAAATGCAAGCAGATAATCATTGAATGCTCATTCATTCATTCGTGTATTTTGGCCACTGGGTTTTCAACGGTGATGAAACAGGCACAAATCCCTGCCCTGGGGTTTCCAGTCTGCTGAGCTGGCGGGCAGTCAGTGAGACACAGTAAAAGCTACAGTATGTGATGTGATCCTAGAGCTTTGGAGGAAAATTCAGCAGAGGAAGGGGAGGGGGAGTGCTCTGGGGGAGTGGATATGCTGGAGCCAGCTTTGCAGCCTTCTGGGACAAGTGTCGCAGCCAGCTTTGCAGCCTTCTGGGACAAGTGTCGTGGTGAGGCTGCCCCGCGGGATTGCAGAGCTAAGGACGCCTGGCCGCCCTGTGGAGCAGAGCCCAGGGGGAGGGTGGTCCTGGCAGCCTTGCAGAGCTCCGAGTCCTCCAGGCAGGAGGGGATCAGGCAGCAGGTGTGTGCAGGAAGGTGTGGGCAGGGCTGTGTGGGTGTGGGAAAAAATGGGACATGGGATGTAGAGGGGGAGGGGGCTAAGGCTGCCCTCTGGGAGTCTGTACCCCAGGGGGCTTCTGACAAGGTTGTTAGGGGACCAGCTTTTCACCATAGCAAGAGTCCGCCTGCCTGCAGTGTTCGTGGTCCCCCGGCTGGGGATGAAGTCAGGGTGCTTGGCCATGGCTGTCACGGACACAGAATTGGAAGGGAGTTCTGGAGGGGTGAGCTTCTGGACTCGAGTGGATGGGGGTGGGGTGTTGGAAAGGAGGGGCAGCTGGGCTCCAGCCTTCGACCCGGGGACCTGGGGGCGGTGGAGTGAGGTTGGGAGAAGTTGAGTCTGTTGGGCACCTGCGGGTTGTGTCGCATCCGAGCAACGTCTGAGCGGAGGTCTTGCCCCGCTCCCTCTCACTCTCATTTATGACCTCTGACCTCTGCCTCTTTTCTTCCCCAGGCTGAAGCCAAATGCATTCGCTCCTCGTAAGTCTGGGCCATGAGGCTCTAACTTCCACTCTGGGGGAGAGAGGAGAGGGACCACTCCAGTCATGCCCTGTCTCAGCGGGGAGGGGGTCAGGCAGCTAGTCCAGCATCTTCTGCCACCCCCATTCCAGCCAGAAACCAGCCCCCTACCCCCCCACCTGGAGAGGGAGACACCCCCTCCATCAACCACCCCTGAGGAATGGGCCAGGCTGTTCTGGATCCTTCTCACAGCAGTTGCTGGGCAGGGCCGGAACTCTGCTGACCTAACTACCCAAGGGCACTTCAAAAAGCTGTGTAAAAATGGAACTTAGAGGTAAGTTTATTTGGGTGCAAAACAATTTTGAAATCTGTGCGTAATTTTTCCATGCTCTTTAGGAAGACACCAGTATTATGCACAGGTTTCAAATAGTTTGCACCAAAATAAACTTTAAAAAATGTGTTTATGGCCAGCGCCGTGGCTCAACAGGCTAATCCTCCGCCTCGCGGCGCCGGCACACCGGGTTCTAGTCCCGGTTGGGGCGCCAGATTCTGTCCCGGTTGCCCCTCTTCCAGGCCAGCTCTCTACTGTGGCCCGGGAGTGCAGTGGAGGATGGCCCAAGTGCTTGGGCCCTGCACCCCATGGGAGACCAGGAAAAAGCACCTGGCACCTGGCTCCTAGCTTTGGATCAGCGCGGTGCGCCGGCCGCAGCGCGCCGACCGTGGCGGCCATTGGAGGGTGAACCAATGGCAAAGGAAGACCTTTCTCTCTGTCTCTCTCTCTCTCTCTCACTGTCCACTCTGCCTGTCAAAAATAAAAAATAAATAAAAATAAAAAAAAATTTTTAAAAAGATAAAAAATGTGTTTATTTGCGAGGCAGAGAGAGAGACAGAGAGCGAACTCCCATCTGCTGGTTCACTCTCCAGATTCTCAGCTGGGGCCGGGCCCAGCTGACATCAGGAACTGGGAGCCCCGTCCAGGTGTCCCGTGTGGGTGGCAGGGCCCCCATCACTTGAGCCGTCACCGCTGCCTCCTGGGTCTGCGTGGCAGGAGCATGGGGCCAGGAGCCAGAGGCAGAATCAGTGCACACACTCTAACATGGGATATGGGCATCTTAATAACCAGGCCAAATGCCTACCCCTGTGTTTCTCTTCTAATTCTGTTTTCCACAGATGTGTTGAAGCCCCCTGTACAAATCCCAAGAAGCCTGAGCAGGGTGGGGAGGGGCTGGGGGCATGGTTCGGTGGAACACGGATTGTTCCTGAAGCACCTTGCCCTGCCTCCTGCCTATTCCATGGGCACCGGTCAGGCTCCTCCTCCAGTTAGCTCCTGGCAGCTCCACATCGCCTCCCTCTCTGTGTTTCCTTAGAGCCAAATGAGTGATGCCACAACCACCACAACTCAATCCCCACGGCCCGACAGGACAGTCTTGCCACCCATTTTACAGATGAGAAAAATGAGGCTTAGTAAGAAGCAGTAACACAGCACAAGAGCAGAAGGCCGGTTGGGAGATAAGCCTGGAGCCGAGGTTGAACCCCAGCCCTAGTTCCTCCCCTTGAGCTCAGAGAAGGTCCAGGCCCCCACCCCCCTGCAGGGAGGCTTATGCCTGTGTTTAGGGGAACTGGTCCTCTGCCTTGCGTCCCGGTCCAACAGCCTCTCCTTTCCCCTTCTGCCCCTGACCAGCACCTGCCCCGAGGGGTTGAAATGCTGTGGGAAGAGCTGCTGCCAGGAAAATGAGTTCTTCTCTGGCCCCTTGAGGTGAGCCCAGGGCCAGCCCCTCTGGGCACAGTCCTCGCTGGGGCCTGGTCCGTGTGGGACAGGGCTGGATGCTGCAGGCCAGTGCAGCGGGGATGGCCTGGGTGTTCAGGGTGACACTGGCACTCTCCACCCAGGATCTTCGTCATCATCTTCCTGGTCATCCTGCCCGTTTTGTGCATCTGTGGCCTGGCCAAGCGCTTCTGTCGCAACTGCAGAGAGCCGGAGCAGGATCCCGCACCGGACCGCCAGGGGCCCCCGGAAGTGCCCTCCGTGGCTTCCCCAGAGAGAGTCTGGGTGTCTGCCTGTGATCCCCCACCCCCCTACAGCGAGGTAGGTGTCCCAGAGCGTTCTCTGTCCCAGGCTGGCTGTTGCCCAGATTGCTAGAGCAGCAGGGTGGAGGAGGGAGGGCTCTGCCGCTCGCACCGCCGCATCCCTGCCTGGGTGACCAGCCTCAGCCGGCACAGGGGGACAGGTAACGGCCAGGGCCAGGCCCACCAAGAAGACGCAGAGCGTCCTCTCCCTCCGCAGATCGTCCTGAAGCCTGCCCTGGGCCCGACCCCCTCGGAGCCGCCACCACCCTACAGCCTCCTGCCCGAAGACCACGCTGAGATGCCAGCAGGCACTGACAACCCAGCCTTCTGAGCCACCTCCTCCCCGCGCCTCCCAGAGCGACTCAGAGACTCTGCCACCCTGGAATGCCTGCACCCGTCCCGCCAGCCCCCGGTCAGCCTCGGATTTAACTTATTGCTTTTCCTGTCCCGCTTCCGCCCCAGCTGCCTCTCCCGTCCTGAGGGCTGGGCTGCAGCAACGGAATCCGCCCCTTCCCCCAGTTGGAGGCAGCCAGGAGGAAACTGTCGAAACTGGCGGTGCCCAACCGTGGTGCCGGCTACTCGGCAGGGTAGTGAGAGCCCTGTCTCTGGAGGTATACAAGTCTTGACTGGCCAGCCAGCTCGGAGCTACTATGGAGGCCCTTCTGCACCCACGGGAGACAGGACTGGGTGACTAGAAAAAGCCCCACTGTAAGCCCCTGCGATGCACACTAAATGTGTCCTCACTAAACGTTGGCTGACTGTGGCTGCGAGTCTGCCTCTGGCTGTGCGAGCAGGTGGTGGGCAGGGGGAGGACGCCGCGCTGACACCCCACCACCATGAGCCCCCACGATTGTCCGGGCGCAGACCCCCCGTGGCCAGGGGCCCTTGGTAGGTGCTTTGGTCTCCTGTTCCTTGAGGTATCTGGGTGCCAAGGAGCCGGGCACCGTGGTGGGAGGACCATGCATGGCTTCCCAGTTTGTCCACGGCTTCCCAGTCCCATCCGCACACTGCCCTCCCCCGGGGCGAGGAGCTTGGCTCCCTGATCATCGCCTCCCCTGGAGTCGGTGCAAACTCCTTGGATCCAGGAAGCAACCTGCTGGGGAAGGTGGGGTTGGGCAGTGGGCCAGGAGAGGGGAGTGGGTGGGTGGGGCCCAGCCCTGGCATCCCCTGCAGAGGCAAGGAGAGAGGAGGGGAAGGCAGACCCCGCCCTTTTCTTCCAGCCTTCCTGGGGCACCCCCCGCCCCACCCGTGGGGTTAACCCTAAGCGGGAGGAAGCTTTACCACCGTAGCATGGAGCAGGCCCCAGGGGGCTGCGGCAGAACCTGGGGCTGGAAACATGGCCCAGGTCATGCAGAGTGCAAGGGGTCCTGGTGCCAGAGGCTTGGGGTCCAGGCAGGCAGGTAACCCCACCCTGATCCCTGCTTTTACACTGTGCCCTCAGAGTCCACTCAGTGCCAGCCGCCTTCTCCCAGGCACAGGGCACAGCTCAGTGCTGGCCAAAGCTCCCGGGAGGACTGGAGGTGGGAGTGGCCCTGGCATGCTGGCAGGGGTGGCTCCCCTGGGACTGTGCCAGCAATACCCGTGTTTGGCACGCCAGGACCCAGGCAGGGGTGGAGCCAGGGGTGTGGCGATGGGACAGGCAGCCCCAAAGATGCCAAGGACGGGGGCTATGGGCTGGGGGTTCCTCAGGGAGTCTGGACTGCAGTGGTTTCTGGCTTGTTAGCACCCGGGGCAGCAGTGGGAGAAGGGACCCAGCTCTCAGTGGGCGCTTCTCTGCTTGCAGGGGTTGGTTGGCAGGAGAGGGAGGAGAATGTGGGTGCCTCGTGTCGGGGTGCCCGCCCCGGCAGAGGAGGCCGAGCGGAGAGGGTCACCCGTGCCCAGGGCCTTGCCTTCCTCTCATTGGCAATGGGACAGGTCCTCTAACGCCTCCTGGCCGGCAGCCAGCTGGAGCCCCGGGCTGCAGGGGCCTGGTGGCTGCAGCGACCACTGCTGGGACTCTCCCAGCTATGTGGATGGGAGCGGAAAGGATGCGACCTTCCCAGGGCGCACTGGGGCACCAGTCCCCTGTGCACAGGCCTCACAGAGCTCCTACTGCGTGAGGCACTACACCTGGACCTCGGGCACTCATGGAGATGTACAGTGCGCTTGACCCGGGCATTCCCCTCCCAGGAATGAGCCTTCAGAGGGACTCAGAGCAGAGCACTCCCAGAGCGCAGCAAACCGCGCCCGCCACACTTCTAGCAGCTGTGTGCACCAGGGAGCAGCATGGAGGTAGCCAGTTGGAAGCAAGAGTGGTGTGTTTGCTTTTACGCCAAGCAAGAGTTTTTGTTGTTTATTTTATGTTTGTTTATTTGAAAGGCAGAGAGAGAGAGAAAGAGATCTTCCATCCACTGGGTCGCTCCTCAAATGCCTGCAGCAGCACAGGGCTGGGCCAGGCTGAAGCCGTGTATTTCAGACACGGATGGCAGGGTCTCGGGTACTTAAGCCATCACCTGCTACCGCCCAGGGTGTGAACTAGCAAGAAGCTGGGATCGGAAGCAGAGCGGGGACGGAAGCCAGGCACTGTGATGCGAGATGTGGGATTTGTGCATGGTGCGGGCCCCATGTCCCGAGGGGAGCTTTGACATCCAGTGCCTGGAGGCTGTATGGCTTGCAGTGGGTGAGCATGGTGGCTTTTATAACGTCCCAAGTCGTATTTGCTGGCAGACACAGGCACCTTTAGCAGTTTATAAAGATTGCCTCCTGACCTTTGATCAATATCAATCAATATATTATCTGCCTGCTATGAGGAAGAGACTAGAAGGAGGCAGATGTGTGACACACCCGTGACACTTGCATAACCCAGGGAATAAGACATGGGATAGCTGGACACCTGACAGACAGGGAAGAAACAGGTGAAGCCGCATGTCTAACCCTCACGGACTCACGGCAGGCACTGGGTGTGTATGAGTGAGAGCAGGAGCTGATGCTGGCTTGGAGGGTGAGCAGTGTCCTAAGTGCTGGAATCCATTCCTTGCAGCTGGCTGAGCAGTTCAAACCCAATGAGCGAATAATGAAAGACACAGTCGCGTCATGAATGAATAAGTGACTAGGGGCTGGTGCTGTGGTACAGCGGGTTAACGCCCTGGCCTGAAGCACTGGCTTCCCATTCAGGCACGGGTTCAAGACCCACCCAGCTGCTCCACTTCTGATCCAGCTCTCTGCTAGGGCCTGGGAAAGCAGTAGAAGATGGCCCAAGTCCTTGGGCCCCTGCACCCGCATGGGAGGCGCGGAAGAAGCTCCTGGCTCCTGGCTTTGGATCGGCACAGCTCCGGCCGTTGCGGCCAATTGGAGAGTGAACCATCGGATGGAAGAGCTCTCTCTCACTCTCGCTCTCTGCCTCTCATTGCTCTCTGTAACTCTGATTTTCAAATAAATAAATCTTTTTAAAAAAGTGACTAAAGGAGTGAATGAAATAAAATAAATCTTTTTATAAAAAAACTCTGCAATAAAAGAGTGGACGGTGGAAATCTACCACCAGATATTTGTAAGGAAATGTTCAGGCTGGAGCAAGTGTTGCGGTGGCCTTTCTGATGCCCGCATCAGTATGGGCATGCCTGGCGGTGAGGCCCCACTCCGCTGCCAATCCAGCTTCCTGCTAATGGCGCCTTCGGGGAGGCAGCCTGGCGGTTTCAGTCAGTTGGGGAATGAACCAGCAAATCGAAGATCTCTTGTCTCTTTCTGTCCACCCCCTCCCCTTCAAATAAATAAAAGAAATTTTAGAAAAAGAAACCTGCAGCCTGGTTAACGCCCAGCCTTGCTCCTCGCAGAGGCTGGAACTGCCCTCAGCTGGGAGGCGGGGCCTGCCTGTGGGGTGGGGAGGGCCTGGGGCTCTGCTCCAGGGCCAGAGGGAGGGAAGGAGGGGAGGGGGATAAGTATCCCCTCTAAACTCACCTTCCAGGCAGGATTCCCAGCCAGGCTTCAGTTTCTCTGTCTACAATGAAGGGGGCAGCCCCTCCAGCTCTGAGGGCGGGGCTCCGGAGTTGAGAAGGGCTAAGAAAGAGGACCCGGAGGACCCCCTCACCATGGTACCCTTCCCCTGACCCCTGCAGCCACACTTAGGAGCCCCCAGGCCGTCTGTCAACAGACCCCAAACCTCCCACCTGAACCTCCGAGACTCCTGCAGGCCAGCAATCATCTGAGCCCACTGAGAGCAGCCTAGCAGCCATGCAGTCACCCAGGCCTTGACTTTGACCGCCCTTATCATTGTTCCTGACCTGCTCTGCACCTTGTCTGCCTTGTCTCCATCCATTGTATGCATCTGGTGGAACTAGCTGGAAGCGCTTCCGGCTCTAGAAGGAGTACAGGTAGCAGAGCAGGTGCCGGACCTGGTGATGGAGATGGAGGAGGGACAGCTGATGTGGCAGTGACCTTGGACCACCTGCATCTTATTTTGGAGTGCCTCGTTCAAGCCCCACCTACTCCAGCTTCCTGGAATGCCCACCCCCTGGGAGGCGGCAGATGATGGTCCCTGCCACCCACATGGGAAACTAGGATGGAATTCCTGGCTCCTGGCTTCAGCCTGGCCCAGCCCGGGCTGTTTTATGGGCATTCAAAGAGTGAACCAGTGGATGGTGAGTGAACTTCTATCTCTCTGCCTTTCAAATAAATAAAAATAAATAAGTCAAAGTTTAAAAAGAAGAAAGAAGGAAATTGGGATCCTTGTCCACGGCGGCGGGAATGTGGACCGGCTCAGCCCCAGTGTGGTGTTTCAGAGTACCGCCCCGAACCACCTGTGCTCCTCCCCTCGGGCTCCACCAGGGGAGCCGCCGCCACAGCGCCTCCTACAGGGCGTTGAGTGCCACCCCTCCCGCTGCAGCCTGTTTATAGAGTGCCCCTTATCACCCGTTGCAGAAGCGCCTGCCGCTCCACTTCCTCCCGTCCCTTTGCATTCCTGGCGCTCCAGTCTCCATGATTACTCAGAACGGCTCCTGTCTAGGTCGTCTTGGCCAAAGCTAGAGGCTCCTCTGGCCTCTGGTCTTGGCGTCACTTTGTTAGGTAGGAAGTCAGAAATGAGTTTATGTGTGTGACAAAGGCCTAAGGAGTTGACACCTATGTGCAGCACCCGCATCTCAGTCATCCTGATAACCCTCCAGGTGCAGCCCAGCATCTGCACTTCAAACGCCCCGCCCCTTCTACGTGATAGCCATCCTTCCTCTAAGGCGGGGCAACGCCAGCCAGGCTTCCCCCTGTCTGACAACTAAAGGGGAAAACTCAGAAAGGAATTTTTCATATTTACATCCAAAAAGTCCTTTGTTCCAGGAGGAGAAGAAGCGGGAAGGCAGGACTCATCCCCTTAACCCGCCCTCCCCCCCCCCCCAGCCTCAACCGAACTGCAGGCTCAGCCCTCTGCCTCTCTGCCTGGCCTGGTCAGGTGTATTCTCCACTCAACCATGTGACCTCGCTCTCCTCCAGTCCGAGCCACTGGGCGCTCTCTCAGGTTCTGTCTGGAGAGGTGCCCACCCATTTTTACAGATGTCCCAACTCTAATAAACCTTGCTATTTCGCTTTCCACTACTCTCTGTCTCACACCTGAATTCTTTCTTGCCTTCTCCAGTAAGAATTTGGCACACGGAGCTGATCTTTCTTTCCCAGACTTCTCTGACCCTGCTTTGCCAGGCTTCCTCCTCGCAGGCACCTGTCACCCGCGTCCCTTGGCTCTCTCTGGCCCTCTTGGCTCAGCTGTGCTCCCTCCCACAGGGGCTGTCATCCAGGTCAGTGGCTTCACAGACTTCAGCTGGCCAACTGGGAATCTCTATCTCCAGCCGAGGCTTCACCCTTGAACTTCAGATGTTTACCCAACTACCTCCATGTGGGTACCTCTTGAGCATCTCACAGCCACAAACAGGATCCAATTTCCTGCCATCCATGCCCCAAATCCAGCCCTTCCCAAGATGTTCCGTAACAGATGGCCCTGCCACCTACCCAGCTGTGCAAACAACAAAGGAGGCACTGGATCCAGCGTTCTCGCTGTCCCTCTCCCCCTCACCCCGACTGTCACCTCCACATTCATCTCTCCCCTGAGCCACGGCCACCTCCACTCCTGTCTCCAGTTTGCCCCCCTGCAGGTGAGGACCTTCCTGCAGCCTAACTGAGACTTGTCACCTCCTTGCTTAAAATCCCGATGGCTGCCCACTGCACTTGGAATAAACTTGGAACCCCTGGCCATGGCCAGCAGGATGTAGGAGGCGCGACCCCTCCTTGCTTTCTTTCTCATCTCCCACTTCTCCTCTCCCCTCTCATAGGTTCTGGCCATAGCTGCCTTCTCTCTACCTCCACTATCCCAGATCTGGGCCTTCAGTGGGTTTTCTGCTTGGAATCCCCTGCCCTGCGTCTTCCCATGGCTGCCATCTTCTCATCATTCAGGTTCCAGCTGTCACCTCCTCCGAGAAGTCCTCCCTGACCCTCTGCATAAAGCAGCCCCTCTGGTCCCATTACAGTTCAGATCCTCTCTCTCTCCATGCCGCGTCTCAGCACCTGAAATCACCCTAGGTATTTACGTCCTTCCATTACTTATGGGCTGTCCTTGGGGCGGGGAGGGCTGTGTTCACTGCCACTCTACACAGTGCTACCTGCTGCTGCCACAGGGCTCAGCTCAACAAAAGCCCAGAGGCCAGTGTGGCCTAGCAGGTTAAGCTCCCTCTTGTGGTGCCGGCATCCTGGATCAGAGCACTGGTTCGATGTCCGGCTGCTCCACTTCGGATCCAGCTCCCTGCTAGTGCACCTAGAAAAGCAGCAGAGGATGGCCCAAGTGCTTGGCTCCTACCACCCATGTGGGAGACCCAGATAGAGTTCCTGGCTCCTGGCTTCAGTGTGGCCCAGCCCTGGCTCTTCCAGGCATTTGGGAAGTGAACCAGCAGACAGGACGTGTGTGTGTGTGTGTGTGTGTGTGTGTGTGTGTGTGTGTCTAAGAAATAAGTCACTGTCAAAAAACAACAAGGTGGGAACAGGATTTGGCTCAGTGGCGAAGTCGCTGCTTCGGATGCCAAGAGCCCAGGATCCAGGTCCCAGGTGTGCTTCTGATCCCACTTCCTGCCGATGAGCAGGAAGCCCCGGGAGCAGCAGGGGACCGCTTAGGCCCCTGCCATTCACACAGGAGAACTGGACGGGCTTCTGGGCTGCTGGCTCCAGCCTAGCCCAGACCTGGATTCTGTAGGCATTTGGGGAGTGAACCAGGGGATGCAAATTCAACTCTGTATTTTTTTTAATGGGATTTTGAAAGTTATTTGAAAGTCAGAGAAAGAAAGAGGAAGGGGGGGAGGGGAACCTTTACCTGCTGGCTCAGCGCTAGACCAGGGTGAAACCAGGAGCCAGGAACTCCATCCAGGTCTCCCACGTGGGTGCAGAGGCCCAAGCCCTTGGGCCACCCTCTGCTGCTTTCCCAGGCACATCAGCAGGGAGCTGGATCAGAAGTGGAGCAGCCAGGACTTAAACTGTGCGTTTCAGGGGGTGGCTTAACCCATTACACCACAACACCAGCCCCTCAAGTAAATAAATATTTTTTTTGAACAAGAAAAAGGAAAGCCAGAAGAGGTCCTGGAAGAGAAATGCTGGGGTGGGGGTGGGGACGAGTTTCTCAGGCCCTGTTGAGGCCAAAGGGTGTTGCTGAGCTGTCCCCCCTCCCCCTCCCTACCGCCTTTCCTTCTTGTTTCGCCAGGGAGGTGCCTCCCCACCTTGTCCTGCTCCCCACAGGGAGCTTATGTCCCTTGTGTAGAAGCAGGGGTTGCAGGTGGGCCTCCTGTCGATTTCTGTTTACCGGGGAGACAAAGAGCCTGGGGGTCGGTGACAGCTCTCGGAGATATTCTAGAGTGTTCCATTTGTAAAGACATTTGGAAAATGCCACACTGCAGCCCTCGCTGGAGGAGTCACAACTCACCATAGCCTGTTAATGGCCGGGAACTCACAGTAAAGAAGCTGTCTCATCGGTGTTTAAAGCAGCATCCCCGGGGCGATGCTGTGGCGCAGTAGGCTGTCTCCACTTGCTGCGCCGGCATCCCATATGGGCGCCGGTTTGGGACCCAGCTGCTCCACTTCCCATCCAGCTCTCTCTATGGCCTGGGAAAGCGGTGGACGACGGTCCAAGTGCTTGGGCCCCTGCGCCCACGTGGGAGACCTGGAAAAAGATTCTGGCTCCTGGCTTTGGATCTCTCAGCTCCAGCCATTGCAGGCATTTAGGGAGTGAACCAGCAGATGGAAGACCTCTCTGTGTCTATAACTCTGCCTCTCAAATAAGTAAATAAAATCTTAAAAAAAAAAAAATCAGTCTCAGGGCCGGCATTGTGGTGCAGCCAGTTAAGCTGCTGCCTGCAAAGCCAGCACCCCCTGCAAGCCCCTGTTCAAGTCCCAGCTGCTCCACTTCAGATCCAGCACTCTGTTCATGCACTTGGGAAAGAGCTTGGCAATGGCCCACGTGCTTGGGCCCCTATCACCCTTGTGAGAGACCCAGATGGAGTTTCTGGCTCCTGGCTTTAGCCTGGCCCAGTCCAAATGCAGCCATTTGGAAAGTGAGCCAGTGGATGGAAGATCTCTTTCCCTCCCTCTCTGTCTCTCTGCTTTGCAAATAAATGAAATAAATCTAAAAAAACAAAAAAAAAAACAAAACAAAACAAAACAAAAAAAACAAAAAACCACTCAGTCTCCCAGTCTTGGTGCAGGCACTGTGACCCGGCAGCTAAGTTACCACTTGGGACGCCTGCATCTCACATCAGATGCCTGGCTCGAGTCCCAGCTACCCCACTTTCCATGCAGCTTCCTGGTAGTCTGCACCCTGGGAAGGCAGCAGACACTGCCTCCACCACCCTTGGGAGAAATGGGTGAACGGACTTGGGACCCATTTGTACTGTTTTTGCAACTGCCTGTGACTTTCTAATGATTTCAGAATTTATTACTTTTCTAATTTTTTAAAAAGATTTATTTATTTATTTGAAAGTCAGAGTTACACAAAGACAGGAGAGAGTTACATAGAGAGAGAGAGGTCTTCCACCCAATGGTTTACTCCCCAGATGGCCACAATAGCTGGAGCTGTGCCAATCAGAAGCCAGGGGCCAGGAGCTTCCTCCGGGTCTCCACGCAGGTGCAGGGGCCCAAGGACTTGGGCCATCTTCCACTGCTTTCCCAGACCATAGCAGAGAGCTGGATCAGAAGTGGAGCAGCCGGGCCTTGAACTGGCGCTCGTATGAGATGCCGGCGCTTTAGGCCAGGGCGTTAACCTGCTGCGCCACAGCACCGGCCCCATGATTTCAGAATTTAAAGTTCTAGAATGCTTACTTACTTTGGTCTACTTGAAAGGCAGAGAGACAGAGACAGAGAACTATCCTCCATCTGCTGCTTCACTCCCCAAACAACCGCAACAGGCAGGCATAGGTCAGGCCACAGCCCGGAGCCCAGAACTCCGTCTGGGTCCCCCACGTGGGAGGCAGGGCCCCAGGCACTTGAGCTGTCATCTGTTGACACCCAGGCTGCGTTAGCAGGGAGCTGGATGGGAAGCGGGGCAGGGACTGGACCTGGTGCTCCCATACGGGATGCGGGCATCGCAAGTGTCGGCTCAACCCACTGCTCCCCAGCACCTGCCCTCAAGATGAAAAGTTTTAATTTTAAAGAATTTTCCTGCCTCCAGGTTCAAGAGCTTTTCACACTGTCGGAGTTCATTAGATCAGGTGTAAGTTCGTTCCCTGGGCAGACACTGCAATTTACCTCAACTGCGATGCCTGGGGAGCAGGGTGTGGGGATTTGCAGACCTCTGCCTGCGACTCACCCGCGGTGGCATCCCCCTCGCACTTGACCTTGACTTCATTCACAGCACAGAGTGCCAAAAGCTCTGGCCGGAGGCTTCGAAGCGGGCGTGTTTGGGCCCACCCATTGCAGAGCCCTTCCTGGAAATGAGATTCCGCAGGCGTCGTGCCGCACACACGCTGGCCTCGTGAGCAGGCCCCTGGCATTGCGTGGAGTTGTCCCTGCTCCGGTTCACACCATGCCTGTTTGCACGCTTCACGGTGTCGCTCTGCTTCCCTGCCACAGGAGTTGGGGCAGGGGTGGGGCCTCCTCCAGGCTGGGCCGAGCTCAAAGAATCGGCCTCGCGGAGGTGGAGAGTGGGAGCCTCCTGCCCATCATGGGGCATTTCCAAAGCAGGAGGTACATCCTTACCTCCTCCTATGCACAAAGCAAAGGGGAAGGGATAAAAATAGAGAGCCATGGAGACCGCTGGAGACCTGGGCCCCGGAGGCTGGCACAGGAAATCGGGACTGGAAGGAACAAAGCAGGCTGGCTAGAGGTGGAAGCTTAAAGGACGCCACCCTCTATTTGTGGCTGTGCCGTCACCCAAGGAAGACGGCTCAAAGGAAGTCCTCGCCTCTCTGCAACACTCCGCTGCAGGATTCAGATCAGACGGAGCCAATGAGCAGCGTACTAAGCGAGGCTGAATAGAGATCAGAGCGCGGCGCTTGCCGCCCCCAAGCCTTCCCACCTGCCTGCCCGCCTGCCTGCTGAGACGACCCTGACCTTGAATATATAATCAACGGCTTGGGGGCTTGGGAGCGGGTGTTTGGTGCAGCGGTTAAGATGTCGCTTGGGGCTGCTGCTGTGGCGCAGTGGGTTAACGCCCTGGCTTGAAGTGCCAACATCCCATATGGGCGCCGGTTCTAGTCCTGGCTGCTCCTCTTCTGATCCAGGTCTTTGCTATGGCCTGGGAAAGCAGTAGAAGATGGCCCAAGTCCTTGGGCCCCTGCACCTACATGGGAGACCCAGAAGAAGCTCCTGGCTCCTGGCTTCGGAACAGTGTAGCTCTGGCCATTGCAGCCATCTGGGGAGTGAACCAGCAGATGGAAGACTCTCTCTGTCTCAACCTCTCTCTGCAACTCTTTCAAATAAATAAAATAAATCTTTTAAAAAATGCCTCTTGGGATGCCTGTGTGCCACATCAGTGTGCTTGGGTTCACGTCCCAGCTCTGCTTCCAATCCCAGCTTCACGCTGAGGCACAGCCTTGGGGCAGCAGGTGGTGGTCCAAGTACTTGGGCCCCTGTCCCTCATACGAGAGACCCAGATTGAGTTCCTGGCTTCTGGCCTCAGTCTGACCCAGTCCTAGCAGGCATCTGTGGGGTGAATTAGTGGATGGACACTCCAGATGCCTTCTCTGTGTGGTTGGGCAGTTCCTGGCCCGCCGCCCCCTTAGCTGCCGCAGCTCGCAGCTCCTCTGACCCGTTGCCCCACACTGACACCGCCTCCTCCCTGTGCTTCCGCCCGCTGCACTGCTGACAAAGCTGCCGTGGGGATCCGAGTTTTCCTGCAGGTTCGGGGTGGTAGGGAGGGGTGTGCTGGGCTCTGGGAGATTCTCAGGGGTCTTGGCTTCTCCTAGATCACGTCTTATGTGGGGACAACGGGGTAGGTCTGTGACAGAGTGGCCCCTGCTCCCCGGATGACTCAGGGGCCTGGGCAGGAGATGGGTAGCAAGGTGGTATCTGTGGCCAGGAAGGGACTGTGTGATGAGCTGCCGCGGGTGTCACATCCCAGCCACCCAGCAATGACACAGGGAGTTCAGGGAGAGGTGGCCGAAGAAGGTTGAATGGATGCCGGGTGAGCCTGGCTTCAGGGTACCTAAGACGGGCCGGATCCTCAGCTGGGACAGGCACACAGTCCTTTCTCTGTCACTCAGGAAGACCAAGAAGCCCCAGTCGGTGGGGTTGCGGGGCGGGGCCAGTCAGCAGCCCATCCTCGGCAGAACCTGCCTGGAGAGTTCTGGAAGTGACTTCAGCGCACGCCCACCAGGTACGGTTATCATCCCTGGCCCACTGCGCCTCACCCATGCCCCCGGGCCCTGCCTGCAACCAGCTATCTCTGCCTCTCCTTGTGACCCTGAGCCTGCAGCCCACCTGGGGAGAACACTGGAACTTTGTCTCCAAGGCCTTATTGTCCCCAGAGGCAGGGAAGGCAGTGTTCATCAGAAACTTTTCCCAGGCCCGAAAGGAATCCTCTCCTTCAAAACAGTTCTGCTCGATTCTGGACCAACGAGGGAGACTCACCGCCCCAGCAAGAGCTCTGAGCACAGGAGGAACGGCCCTGCCTCCCCAGCACCGCTGCATCCCATGGGGACATACACGTGAGATCTGAGAGTGATGCGGAACCCTTGAGGGAGAACCACACAGACATTGCTGGGAGCGCTCTGTGTCTGCCTCTGGCACCCAGCAGGGAGCCACCTGTAGTCTCTAGGAAACATCAGGGCCCTGCAGGGCATCCCCACAGCCTCAGCCACAGGAGGCCTCCAGAGTCCTAGCAATGAGCTGGCAGCTTGAGATACAACTGTGCACCTGCAGCCTGTATCAGAGTGCTGGTTCGAGTCCCTGCTGCTCCACTTCCCATCCAGCTCCCTGCTAATGCATCCTGGGAAGGCAGCGGAAGATGGTCCAAGCGCTTGGGCCCCTACCACTCATACAGGAGAACTGGATGGAGTTTCTGGCTTATGGCTTTAGCCTGGCCCAGATGTGGCTTGTGGCAGGCATTTGGGGAATGAATCAAATAGAAGATCTCTCTTTCTCCCTCTGTCTCTTCCTCTCATTCTGCCTTTCAAGTAAATAAATAAATGTGTTTTAAAAGCATGATTTAAAAGAATAAGAGACGCAGGTGGGTTTAATTTCAAGAGTTCTTTACCACCACTCGGGACAGTTATCAATGACAAGCGACCTGTCCTCAGCCACTCCCCTCTGCACCTCCCTTCCTTTTAGGTCTTGATGAGTCCCTGTCGCCCAGACCTGCTGCACTGCCCCCACAGGGCTTGGGGAGGACACCAGCCTAGACTCCCAGGAGGCACTCTCCTGTCCTGGCCAGAGGGTGGGACACACATGCTGGCTGTGCCTGCCACAGCGGGTAGACAGGGAAAGGAGCGCCCACCTGTGCTGTGGCTCTTGGTCCCCGCCCCCCCAGCCCCAACCCAAGTCCAAGTCCAGCCTCCACGATCCGCAGCTCTGCCTGTTGTAAACTCCTCCCAGACGTCTCTAAGAACGGGACTTCTGTGCCAGACACGCTGTTCTAGCTGCCTGCAGTGCCAGGGCACACGTTGGGAAGATAGGATTCACGGGGCTGGTGTTTCCGGCATGGAATTCAGGAATCTGGGAACTGCAACGGGAAATTGCTGTGCCTTGATGCTCACAAGCTCGAAATGAAAGTTAGTGTCGGCTTCATCGGGAAGGCAGGCAACCAGCGTGGGGTGTCGTCATTACCTGTGGATTTGTCACGCAGAAACCAGACTCTTGATGGGTCTGTGGTGGTTGTTAGCAGCTTAAAATATTGTTTAGACCGAAAGCCACTCCGTGGTTAGGGCAGTGATTGGATGCAGATCTGGATCTCATCCTTCAGGGTCTTCAGCAAGAAACACAACCCCTATTTTTTCACGATTGTCCCCAAATATTCTGATTATGGCATTTTTAAAAGATTTTTTAAAATTTATTTATTTGAAAGTCAGAGAAGGAGAGGCAGAGGCAGAGAGAGAGAGAGAGGTCTTCCATCCTTTGGTTCATTCCCAATTGGCTGCAATGGCCAGAGCTGTGCCGATCCAAAGCCAGGAGCCAGGAGCTTCTTCCTGGTCCCCACACTGATACAGGGGCCCAAGCACTTGGGCCATCCTCTACTGCTTTCCCAGGCCACAGCAGAGAGCTGGATCGGAAGTGGAGCACCTGGGACTCAAACCGGCACCCACATGGGATGCTGGCACGGCAGGCGGTGGTTTTATCTGCTACACCACAGCACTGGCTCCTGATTATTGCCTTTTTAAAATATTGTATTTATTTATTTTGAAAGTCAGAGTCACAGAGAGGGAAAGGGGGACAGAGAAATCTTCCATCTGCTGGTTGACTCCCCAGATGGCCACAACAGCTGGCATTGGACCAGGCCAAAGCTGGAAGCCAGGAGCTTCATCTGGGTCTCCCATATGGTTGGCAGGGGCCCAAACACTTGGGTTATCTTCTGCTGCTATTCCCCAGGCCAGCAGCAGGGAGCTGGATTGGAAGTGGAGCTGGGACTCGAACCCAGGTACTCCAGTATGGGATGTGGGTATGCCAAACAGCGGCTGAACCACTGCACCAAACACCCACCAATATTTTATGCATTTAAAATGCATCAAGGGGGCGGGGCAGACATTTGGCCCCAGACATTTGAGCCAGCAGCTGGGAGCTCACTCTCTCCTTTGAATACAGAAAACAACGTATTTCGGCGTGGCTTTGAGGAGGCTCCACAGGCTTCAGCAGAGGCGTCCCCGGGATACACACACACATCCCGCCTCCGAGCTTGAGGAGATGTCCTAGGCACGAGGATCTTCCTGGAGGAAAATCCTTTCTTTGAATGAAAGCAAGGCCGGATGGAATGTTTCAGAAAGATTCAGCTACACGCTCCCTCTGAGAGACGCCTGTCACGGTTAGGGGCACCCGTAGGTGGAAAATGAAGGGTTAGAAACTATGCACAGCACAGCTGGCTACAGGTATCTCTGACAAAATAGATTTTAAGTCAGAAACTATAAAAAGAGACAAAGAAGGTCATTATCTAATAATAAAAGGTCCATCCATCAAGCGGATCTAACAATTATAAACACATATGCACCCAACATCAGAGGCCTAAATACATAAAGCAAATATCAATAGACCAGAAGGAAGAACAGGGAACTTCAGTCTCTCGCTTTCAATGATGCAGAGATCATCCAGACAGAAAACACACGAGGAAACCATGAACTTGATCTACACGTCAGGCCAAGTGGACCTAACCGCCATGGACGTCCCATCCAACAGCAGCAAAACACACACTCCTCCTAAGTCTCCAGGGGAGATCATGTTGATCACAAAACAAATCTTAACAAACTGAAAAAGACTGAAATGGCATCAAGTATCTACTTCCGATCCAGCTTCCTGCTCACAGCCAGGAAAAGCCACAGACGATGGCCCAAGTGCTTGGGCCCCTGCACCCATGTGAGAGACCCGGCTGGAGTTCCAGGCTCCTGGCTTCGAGACAGCCCAGGAGGCCATCTTCCCACAAGGCTTGCCACCTGTGCACCCAACCTGAGCCTTCACATTCCTCCTGCAATTCTGGGACATCCTGTCACTGCCTCTCCACGTGTCTACATGGGTGTTGCATGTTCTCTTCAAAGCTCTGTCCCACTGAGGCCGGCACTGTGGCACAGCCAGTAAAGCTGCTGCCCGCAATGCCAGCATCCCATACGGGCACCAGTTCCAGTCCTGGCTGCTCCACTTCTGATCCAGCTCCCTGCTAATGTGCCCGGGAGGGCAGCAGAGGATGGTCCAAGTGCTTGGGCCCCTGCACCCATGGGGGAGACCTGGATGAAGCTCCTGGCTTCTGACTTTGGCCTGGTCCAGCTTTGGCCATTATGGCCAACTGGGGAGTCAACCAGTGGATGGAAAAATCTCTTTCTCTCTGCCTCTGTCTCTGGTCTGGGAAAGCAGCAGAAGATGGCCCAAGTGCTTGGGCTCCTGCACCCACATGGGAGACCTGGCTCTTGGTTTCAGATCAGCCCAGCTCTGGCTGTTGTGTCCATTTGGGGAATAAACCAGCAGATGGAAGACCTTTTTCTCTGTCTCTCCCTCTCACTATCTGTAACTCTACCTCTCAAATAAATAAAATCTTTAAAAATTTTTTTATTTATCTTTTTACTTGAGAGGCAGAGTTACAGAGAGAGAGAAAGAGACTTTAATCTGCTGGTTGACTCCCCAAATGCTGCAATGGCCAGAGCTACACCATTCAGAAGCCAGGAGCCAGGAGCTTCTTCCGGGTCTCCCACATGGTTGCAGGGGCCCAAGCACTTGGGCCATCTTCTAATGCTTTCCCAGGCCATAGCAGAGAGCTGGATCAGAAGAGGAGAAGCTGGGACTTGAACTGGTGCTGGCTTTTCACCATAACACCGGCCCCCAATAAATAAATCTTTAAAAAAAAAAAAAAAAGCTCTATCCCTTTGCAGTTCAGTGCCTGTCAGGGCTGGTCACACGTCCCCCACATGTCACACATCTGAACTTTGTGTGTGTTTCACTTGTCCACAGGTGAGGCTCCCCCACAGATACAGCGTGTGTGACACAGAAGCACCAGGGTGGCTCCTCACTCATTGCTGGGTCCCTGCCATGTGGCAGCAGGTGCAACTGTGAATCAAAGGGACAAAGAGTGCTTTCTGGGCAGAGCCTGTCCTCAAGGCGGTAATCATGATCGTACCAATAGCATCATCAATGTGGAAATAAGTACTACACAGCTCAGGGTGTGAGAGTGTTGGGAAAATGGCGGGCACTTAAGGAAGATCAGAGCAGAGTGGACGCGGGGGTAGGTGAAGTGGACCTCGCGGCATCGCTTGAGCAAAGCTTTGAAGGCAGAGCTAAAATGAGCCTTGAGAACATTAGGATGTGCCGGGAGCAGAAGCTGGAGGCACAGGCGTGCCTGGCTCCAAGGAGGGAGGTGGAGGGGGCCGGCGTAGCTGGAGAGGAGAAAATTATCAGAAGATAAACAGGACCAGAACGGTTGCTCTCAGCCGCAAAGAATTTCAGGTTTCCTGTTTTCCCCAACCTTTCATATGGTCCAGGGTAAGCCCATCTGTGGCCAGAGTCTGCAGCCTGGGCAACTGTCCTGCAACCATTGGCCAGTGAGTTCATCTCAAGAGAATCAAAACCAACTCTCCTCTCTGTGGACAGGAGCGCAGACGCTGGGCCAGAACGCGAAAGCTCTGCCTCCCAGGGGAGGCACAGGGGGTCAGGGAAAGGTTTCGGGCTTCAGCTCCCAGCCCTGCCACTGCCAAGGAGCAGCAATGGCCCTGGGCCCAGCCTGGCTGTCTGTTCCCACGTGGTACCAGCCCCTGGGGGTGTGAGGCCAGGACAAGAAACAAAGCTTCAACCCAGCTAGACCACGGCTCTCGGCCGACTCATCGGGGCCGTTGCTTCCCTTTCTGCCCCGAGTGCCCACTGTGCTTCTCCCTTGGCCGTCGTGGCCTGGAAACACACAACCATCACCTATAGGTCGGATCCAGCTCTCCAATCTGATTGCCACGGTCTCCAACCTATTAGGCTGAGTATTAGTAACGCTTCAGTTCTTCTTGGGGGAGAAAAAGCCGGAGAGTCTAAGCCCTAAGTGAGTAAGAATGTGAATATGACCTCTCAGTTTGCCTTGTAACGACTTCAAAGGACCTTCCAAATATTTAGGTGGACCCACCTGTCAGCTTGGTGGGTGGGAAAGCTGATCTCGAGGACGCCTTGTCCTCTGCTGCCCTCTCCTGGCAGCACGAGGGATTGCATGCACACAGACACGGGCGTGGGAACAGCAGGGCCTCCACCAGGGACCACACACAGGGTCGCGCTGGCCAGCTTTGTGAAGAGATGACCTGAAAAGCTGGCTTCCCGGGCCAAGGCCCGCACCCAGAGGAGGCTCAGCGACAGAGGGAGCCTCGTGATGACAGCTCCAGTCTCACCTCCATGTGCAGAAGACAAAACTCAGACACAGCCGGAGTGTATTTTTCCCAAAACTGAGCTGCGCCTTAGGGACGGAGTCAGGGCTCAGACCCTGACTTGCTTTAGAACCCGCCTCGCCGTGCAGTCCTCTGCCTGCAGCTTGGGGCGGGAGCCTGGGAGCTCACCAGCAATGCCAGGCCCCAGGCCCCACAGGCATCCACAGATTCAGCCTCTACACTTCCACGGATCCCCCAGGCACCTGGGGCAGGAGTCAGAGCCGGTGCAGGGCTGGCCTTGAACCCGCTGCTTTCCCATGCTCCTCGGCAGGGGCATTAAGACGGTTTTATTTCCCCGGATGGAAGTCACAGCCTTGATGAATTTTTTCCTGGTTATAAATCTTCTGCCTGCTCACTGTAAAGAGATTCAGACAACATGGGACCATTTAAAGAAGCAAGCGATCCACTGGGCACTGTGCAAGATCTTTCTAGACCTGGTCTACACACACGCGTGCACACATGCACACATGCACACATGTTTACAGAATCAGACTATATTGGGGCTGGTGCTGCGGCGTAGCAGGTAAAGCTGTTGCCTACAGTGCTGGCATCCCATTTGGGTGCCAGTTCGAATCCCAGATGCTCCACTTCCAGCTCTCTGCTGTGGCCTGGGAAAGCAATAGAAGAAGACCCAAGTCCTTGGGCCCCTGCACCTGCATGGGAGACCTGGAAGAAGCTCCTGGCTCCTGGCTTCAGCCATTGTGGTCATCTGGGGAGTGAACCCGTGGATGGAATACCTCTCTCTCTCTCTCTGCCTCTGCCTCTCTGTAACTCTACCTTACAAATAAATAAATAAATAAATCTTTTCAAAAAATCAGATATAGCTCCATCCTGTCTCAGAGCCTTTGCTTTAAGATCCCAAGGCTTGATTTAATGATTCCACATTGTGTTCTTAAGTCACAACATCACTTTGTTCTCCATAAATTTACACAATTATAAATTACCGATTTTCAATGTAAAGACTGTTTTACTGATTTCCCTTCAATGGATGGTTGCTCAATTAAGCAGTTGAACACATTAATATCCACGGGTGCTTGTGTATTGCTGAAATCGACAAAGCTAGCGGATTTAAACAATAAATCCACTCTGGCACAAGGCCTGGGAGGCCAGGGCCTGGGAGCAGCTTGGCCCCGTGACTCTGGCCGGGCGTCTCTCAGGATGCCACGGTCAGGCTGTGGAGCTGGCCCGTGGTCATTTCTAAACTCGCCCATGGCTCTTGGCTGGCATCCCCACAGTGAGTGGAGATCCCAGAGAGCTGCCAGTCCCCGCCTTTCACAGCCTCTCAAAGAGTGCATCATCAGCCATGATCACCCCTCCCCCCGCCGCACAGCCCCGCCCGGCGCGGAGTGTGTGCCTGGCGACTCCAGGGGTGTGAGGCTTCCAGCGAGGAGACGCCCCCGGCACCTCTGAAGGAAACATGGGACTCCAAAGGGAGCCAGTGATCCAATAGTCAATTGATGAACAATCCCATCACAGCAAGGCTACACCACATCCCCCAAAACGAGCAGGGTCTCCCCACTGGACTAAAACCCAAAGGCCCTGATCTGGCACTAGCCATTGTTTGGGGAGGGGGAATTACAGCCTGGCAGGTGGAGCACACAGCTGTGGGTATGGGTTAATTCAATTTCTTCAACCAGCGAATGTTCACCGAGCACCTTCCTATTACAAACGAGAACTCTTACCCAGGATTCTTCGTGATTGTGAACGGATGGCTTAGCAGGCAGCAGCCAGTTTATAAAGGGCGCTGACCCCACAGCCCAGCCTCCCAGCCCTGCAGCCTCCCCCAGAGTCCGAGCCTCTGCCTCACTCCGCTGCTGCAGGCCCTGGGACCACCCAGGCGCCCTCCTGAGCTCCACCTCCGGCTTGTGCCTGCCTAGGGGGTGCCACTGCTCCCCCACGTCCCACCTCCCAGGGACCCCGGTTATGGTAAGTCTGCAACCTCTGCCTCAGGTGAGCACCCCTGGGTGTTTATCCTCCTAGTACCCAGTCCCTGCTGCTCCACTTCCAATCCAGCTCCCTGCTATGGCCTGGGAAAGCAGCAGAGGATGGCCCCTGTACCCACGTGGGGGACCCGGAAGAAGCTTCTGGCTCCTGGCTTCAGACCGGCCCAACTCCATCCTTCACAGCCTTTGGAGAGTGAACCAGTGGATGGAAAAACTCTCTGTCTCTCCCTCTCTCTCTCTCTCTCTCTCTGTAACTCTGCCTTTCAAATAAGAAATAAGTTAGAAAACAAAACACTACATGTGAGGAAGGCTGCAGGGCTGTGTGGCAGCAGGAGGCTGTCCCCAAGGAGGGCACAGGGCAAGAGGCACAGACATTTGGTCTCAGCAAAGAACAGAATGCCTGCTGCCTGCCTGGAGGAGGGGGCCCCCGGACCAACCTTGGACAGATGGGAAAAGGAGTGTGGGGAGCCGCGGGAAGCGCCTGGGACTCATTAAGGGATGAACTGTGAGATTCCGGGGAACATCTGTGTGTCTGTGTGCCAGAGTGTGTTTATAAACCACCTCTCTTCGAGCTGGGATCAAGACTTATTTGGCCAAGAACGCTGTGCCTGAGAAAGGAGCTGCCTGGAGCCGGAAGCCCCTCGGTGAGGGTGCGTCTCAGAGCTCTGTTTGCCCGAGGCCCTGGTATTTTCCTAAGATAAATCACCCTGAAACTGTGCAAATGAGTGGATCTCAGCGTGCAAGGCCGGGTCCGTGCTGGTTAAAGTTGGAGTCTGGGTAACGGATTTTTAAATGCAATAAAGTGATGCTGCGTCGTGCTGTCTACATCCTGAATTTTTTTCTTTACAGAAAAAACACTGTGAACGTTAATTGGAAGATACTAGAAATACGACTTTGCATTCACAGTTTTGTCTGGTTTTAATTAACAGGTCTTTATTTTTTAAAAAGATTTAATTATTTTATTTGAAAGGCGGAGTTACAGAGAGGCAGAGGCAGAGAGAGAGGTCTTCCAAACGCTGGTTCACGCCCCAGATGAGATGGCCACAACAGCCAGAGCTGGGCAAATCCGCAGCCAGGAGCCAGGAGCTTCTTCCAGGTCTCCCACACAGGTGCAGGGCAAGGACTTGGGCCATCTTCTACTGCTTTCCCAGATCATAGCAGAGAGCTGGATTGAAGTGGAGCAGCTGGGACTCAAAACCACACCCATATGGGATGCGGCACTGCAGGCAGCAGCTCTACCCGCTATGCCACAGTGCTGGCCCGAACTTTGCTGCCAAAGTTGAGGCACAGTGGGGGTAAGCTGCCACCCTCCGCGCTGGCATCCCATATGGGCGCCAGTTCCACTCCCGACTGCTCCGCTTCTGATCCAGCACCCTGCTAATGCGCCTGGGAGAGCAGTAGAGGATGGCCCAAGTGCTTGGGCCCCTGCCACTCATCTAGAAGATGCTGAAGGAGTCCTGGGCTCCTGACTTCAGCCTGGCCCAGTCCTGGCCTTTTCAGCCTCTGGGGAGTGAACCAGTGGATAGAAGATCTCTCTCTCTCTCTCTCTCTCTCTCTTTTTGTCACTCTGCTTTTCAATTAAATAGATCTTTAATTTAAAAAGTAGAACACAAATGTTAAGAGGAAGACATTTTTTTCTTTCCAAGCCAAACTGTACCTGGCTTTATCAAAGACTCATTTCAGAAGCGGTCGCGGTGCTGCAGGGAGGATGGGGCAGCCCGGCGTTAACAGCCCGCACCCCGCTCCGACTCCAGATTCCCCTCTTCAATGGGCAGTGGTGCTCTGTGCGGGAGAGCTCACAGCGCATGTGACAGGTCATAGTGCAGGTGACAGCTCACAGTGTGGGTGACAGGTCACAGCGTGGGTGACAGCTCACAGGGTGGGTGACAGCTCACAGTGCGGGTGACAGCTCACAGTGCAGGTGACAGCTCACAGCATGGATGACAGCTCACACACAGGTGACAGCTCACAGGATGGGTGATGGGTCACAGTGTGAGTGACAGCTCACAGTGTAGGTGACAGCTCACACACTGGTGACAGGTCACAGTGTGGGTGACAGCTCACAGGATGAGTGACAGCTCATGGTGTGGGTGACACCTCACAGGATAGGTGACAGTACACAGCACAGGTGACAGCTCACAGTGTGGGTGACATCTCACAGTGCGCGTGACAGCTCACACACAGGTGACAGCTCACAGCATGGGTGACAGCTCACAGCGTGGGTGACAGCTCACAGTGTGGGTGACATCTCACAGTGCAGGTGACAGCTCACAGCACGGGTGACAGCTCACACACTGGTGACAGGTCACAGTGTGGGTGACAGCTCACACACAGATGACAGCTCACAGTGTGGGTGACAGCTCACAGGATAGGTGACAGTACACAGCGCAGGTGACAGTTCACAGTGTGGGTGACAGCTCACAGTGTGGGTGACAACTACAGTGCAGGTGACAGCTCACAGTGTGGGTGACAGCTCACAGGATGGGTGACAGCTCACAGTGTGGGTGACAGCTCACAGCATATTGTTGAGCCCTGGCTTTCAGGAAGGGAAATGAAGACAGCAGAATCAGGGGTCCAGGGACTCACCATGGCCAGGAGGAAGTGAGGGTCTGGGGCCCACCATGGCCAGGAGGAACCAGGGGTCTGGGGACACACCATGGTCAGGAGGAACCGGGGGTCTGGGGCCCACCATGGCCAGGAGGAACCAGGGGTCTGGGGACACACCATGGTCAGGAGGAACCGGGGGTCGGGGTCCCACTGTGGCCAGGAGAAGCGCTGCTCTTGGAAGGACGCCATCTCCCTGCTGTCAGTGTGAGGCCCACGTTGCCTGGCGCTGCCGCTAGCACATTTTGGGAGGCGGCAGTGACGGATTGAGTGATTGGGTTCCTGCACTCCTGGGAGACCTGGAGCTGATTCTGTCTCTGGCTCCAGCCCAGTCAGGCCTAGGCCGGTGCAGGCATCTGGGGAGTGTGCCAGCAGAAGGGAGCTCTGGCTCTCTGCGTCTCTCTCTCTGCCTCTCAAATCATCGTTTTATCTGAAGGATCAAAGACTTCTGGCAACTGTGGCCTGGAGCGCGGACTTGGGTCACCACCACGCTGTCCCAGCAGGCACCAGCCACAGCCTAATGAAGGAGCAGACAGTTACGCTGTCCTGAGGCCCCGCTGCCTGCCCGAGGCCGCTGGCCTCTGCCTCACAGGCGTTTCCTTTCCACTGTGGCTTCTTCGCTTCTGCAGGCCGCAAGGCCCCTGCTCCTCCTCAACACAGAAACTCCCCCCGGCCCATCCTGCCCTCCTTGGATCACTGATCCAGAGCCCTCCCAACCTGTGGCTCCGGAACTGCAAGGCCTGAGACCCCAAAGCCCTTTTACTTCGGCGGTTCCTGTGCTGGGGTTGACTGACACCTGCCAGAGACGCAGGGACTGCACGTCAGTCCTGCGGGACAACTTCCTCGTCACCGTCACTTCTCCAAAACCCAGCTGCTCGTTGACTAAGACGCTTTAGCGACTAGAGCTCTGAGCCACCTCTGGAGTCGTCCTCAGACCCCTGGGGATGAGGAACATCCACAAGCTAAACAAGCCCTTTGCTTCCCTCCTGTCCATCTGTCTCCTGTTACAGGGACGGCAGGACCCAACATGCGCTGAGGCTCCCTTGGCTCCAGGCTAGGGCCTGTGCAGAGGGAAGCGGGGAAGCGGAGAGGCGGGGTGTGGTTGGGGCGTGGGCGTGCAGAGCTCAGACAGGTGTCAGCCTCTCGACCCCCCCCCCCCCTCAGGCACGGCCCCTCGCAGCTGCGGGCAGCGCTGTCCTCTCTCTCAGGGTCCGCCTCGCCTTTCGCTTCCTGGGACAGCCCCCACCCAGTGACTGAGGAAGACGGTAGGTTTAAGGGTTGGCCATTTAGACTTAAAATAACTCACCAGAAGGCCATGAGGCACAAGTTGGTTGCTACATAAGCAAGGGAGACGCAGCTCAAAGGGAACTAAACTTAACCAATCAGAGACTGCCGAGCCACCTCTAGCTGGAGAGTTTAACCAATCAGAAACCACCAACCGACCCCTAACAGCCACCATACCCCACACATCTTCCTTTCCTTTTCACATCCCGTTTAACCAGAGCTGAGGGCTCCTCTTGCAGCTGTTGAAAACGTGCGTTCAAGCAGAAGCCGACCTAAAAACTTCGGAGATGACAGCAGGGGTGGGGCTGGAACAGCAGACCCCAGCTACGGATGGGATGGGACAAACAAAGAACCCATTAGTAAAATGGCGCAGCCTTATCTATGGCACGCTCCACGCCCTGGGACACCATCCTAGGCTCTGTCCCTGCCGCCATGGCTGGAAGCCAGGTCACCCATGGCCCAACCACTGGTGTCAGCTCCGCCCCCATCCTCATGGGATTCGCTTCCCTGCCCGCCCCCAGGCAAAGTTTTAAGAAGGCCTGTTCCTGGACATGTGGCTCTCTCGTTCTCTCTCTTTTGAGCTCTCTCCTTTATGCTTTCCTTCTCTCTCTTTTCCTTCTTCGCCCCTTACCTCCTGTCTGTCCTGTCAGGTTTCCCCACCAATAAACCCTTTCCCTTCCTCCGGTGTTTGGTGTGTTTTGTGGCGGCCTTACACAACCCCCAGCCCAAACGCCAAGTCTCACATCAAAGGAACCTCCACTTAAAGCAGCCTCCGCTCCAGCCCTAGAAACCTGTTTGACACCCCCCCCCCCCGCTTTTAATGGTTTATTTGTTTGTTTATTTGAAAGGCAGAGTTACAGAGAGAGGGAGAGAGAGGAAGAGGGAGAGAGAGGAAGAGGGAGAGAGAGGAAGAGAGAGAGAGAGGGAGAGAGAGAGAGAACTTCCATCAGCTGGTTCACCCCGCAAGTGACCACAACTGGGCCAGTGCTGGGCCAAGTTGAAACCAAGAGCCTGGAACTCCATCTGAGTCTCCCATGTGGGTGCAGGGGCCAAAGCACTTGGGCCAGTTTCTGCTACCTTCCCAGGTGCATGAGCAGAGAGTGGGACCAGAACGGGCAGGCAGTGGCTCATCCCATTATCCACAATACCCAGGGCCCCCAAACTCGCCTTTTTTTCCTTTAAAAGTCTTCCTATTGAGTTGCAAATTGGAAAGAGTCATATTTGGGACCAAAGAGGTCCGCCTTCCTCCAAGAGTGCCAGTTTCTTGAATAAACCCGGTTCCTTGCACATCTGCTGAACTGGCTGTCCAGTGCTGAGCAGCCAGGGCCTAATTTTGACCGGAAGAAAAGTAGGGACTTCCACTTTAACCAATCAAATATTTTTTCTGTCTCGCTCCCACCAGCATCTTAAAAGCATCTCCCCTCTGCCCCCGTCCAGTGGGGCACTGACCCCTCATCCAGCTCGAATTACCCAGAGTTTGGTGACACCCGACTCAAGACCATAAATGCTCAAATAAACCTGTTACTGTGCTTCTGTGTCTTAGTTTATCCTTTAACAAGCGTCACTGAGAGACCTCCCACCCAACCTTGACCCTTGCACGCTCCCGCTCCTTCCCCTCCTCTCCCTCCCAGGGTCCCCCATGCATCTCAGCACTACTTCCAGAGAAGCTGCTGTTTCCAGGGGCCACGGAGCCCACGCTGCCTGCCGCTCCTCTCCCTCCCAGTTCGCTGAGGTTCCTTTTTCTTTTTGACAGGCAGAGTGGACAATGAGAGAGAGAGACAGAGACAAAGGTCTTCCTTTTGCTTTTGGTTCACCCTCCAATGGCCGCTGCTGCCAGCACACTGCGACCCGGCGCACCGCACTGATCCGAAGCCAGGAGCCAGGTGCTTCTCCTGGTCTCCCATGGGGTGCAGGGCCCAAGCACTTGGGCCATCCTCCACTGCACTCCCGGGCCACAGCAAAGGGCTGGCCTGGAAGAGGGGCAACCGGGACAGAATCCGGCGCCCCGACTGGGACTAGAACCCAGTGTGCCAGCGCCGCAGGCGGAGGATTAGCCTATTGAGCCACAGTGCCGGCCACTGAGGTTCCTGACCCATCCAGAGGGCAGAGATGGAAGCTGGCTCACTCCCCGAAATGATCGCGATGGTCGGGGCTGGGCCAGGCCACAGCCAGGAGCCAGGAGCTTCTTCCTGGTCTCCCACATGAGTGGCAGGGGCCCTAGCGCTTGCGCCATCTTCTGCTGCTTTTCCAGGCGCCCTAGCAGGGAGCTGGATCAGAAGTGGAACAGCCGGAACGTGAACCAGGGCCCCTATGGGATACCAGTGCTGCAGGTGCCGCCACCTGCACTCTCACAGTGCCGGCCTCTCTCCCACACTTCTGAACCTGAGGAAAGGTGGGCAAAGGTAGGCAGGTGGTGATCAAAGCAGCAGCTTTACTATGTTCACAGCTGGAGGAGAGCGTGGCTTCGATACACAACCACCACAGGTGTCCTCACGATGGAGCCCACAGCCAGGCCCCAGGACCTCCCAGTCTGTGTGTCGCAGGCAGCAGGGAACAAGCAGTTCCCCTCAGCGGAGGGCAGAGGCTGTGGGTGCTACGCCCCACATGGGGTTCCCATGGGTGCCCCACTCTTGAGCAGGAGGTAAGGAACTGTGAGAGCCTGCCTGGCCCCTCAAGAAAGCTCAGAAATGTGGGTATCCAGGGCCTGACGCTGTGGCGTGACAGCTTAAAGCCACGGCCTGCAGCACCAGCATCCCAGAAGGGTAGTGGTTTGAATCCCGGCTGTTCTACTTCAATCCAGCTCTCTGCTGTGGCCTGGGAAAGCAGTGGAAGATGGCCCAAGTCCTTGGGCCCCTGCACCTGCGTGGGAGACCTGGAGGAAGCTCCTGGGTCCTGGCTTCGGATCGGCCCAGCTTTGGCCATTGTGGCCATCTGGGGAGTGAACCAGCAGATGGAAGACCTCTCTCTGTCTCTGCCTCTCTAACTCTTTCAAATAAATAAAATAACTCTTAAAAGAAGGAAAAAAGAAAGAGAGAGAGACAGAGAGAGAGAGAGAGAGAAAGAAAGAAAGAAAGAAAGACAGACAGACAGACAGGCATCCATAAGCCTCAGCCAGAGGGAGGAATGAGGGAGGGGCCAGGGCTGGAGCTAGGAGCTCCTTCCTGTCCCAGGGTGGCACAAAGCAAGTCCCAGGAGTTCTGGAACAAACAAGAAGCCCAACAACAGGTTGAGGCCAAAGTCCAATGTGGCATTGGGTTAACTCAGAGTTTCTCAGCCTGGGCGCTACTGACTTGAGGGGAGGCTCCTTTGTTGGGGGGCTGTTCCCTGCATTGGAAGAAATGCATTGTGCTGCAGCCTGGCCTCCAGCCACTGCACGGCTGGAGCCCCTCACTGCCCCACCCCAGCAAGACCACCAGAAAGGGCTGGTGTGGTGGCTAAGATGCCTGCAGCCTGGTTCAAGTCCTGGCTCCGTTTCCGATTCTAGCTTCTAGCTAGTGCAGGCCCTCGGAGGCAGCACGTGGGAGACCTGATGGAGTCCTGGCCCCTGGCTTCGGCCCCGCCCAGTCCCAGCTGATGCTGGTATTTAGCGAGCAAACTTTTAGATGGGAGCTCTCGCTGTCGGTCTGTCTCTCTACCTCTCAAATAAAGAATAAATATATGAACAAAAAAAGTTTGAAGAAGATAAATCTTTTGTTAATATTTATTTTTAAAGTCAGAGTTCAGAGAAAGGGGGAGAGAAATTCTCTGGATGGTTGCAAGAGCCAGCCCTGGGCCAGGCCAATCCCCGGAGCCAGGCGCTTCCTCTGGGTCTCTCACGTGGGTGGCAGGGGCCCAAGCCCTTTGGCCATCTTCCACTGCTCTTCCCAGGTCCTTAGCAGAGAGCTGGATCAGAAATGGATCAACGGGAACACGAACTGCTACCCAGAGGGGGTGCTGGCATCAGAAGCGGCAGCTTTACCTTCTACGCCACAATGCTGGACCCAAGAAAAAAAGAAGTCTCTAGACATTGCCAAATGTCTCCAGGGGTTCACATCACCCTGGGTGAGCACCGCTGTGTTAACTGGGTAGAAAGACAAGAACTCCTCCCCTAGCTCCTGCGGCTGTGTGAGCTGGGGGGATGCACCTCAGACTGCAAAGGAGGTGCAGGGATGCCCACCCGGACAGGTGTGCAGTTGACACGCACCTGCACTGAGGAGGGGGTAGAGCCTAGGTGTGCATAAACACACACAACACGGAACACTGCAAACTGACATTACTAGCAGCCAGAACCGGTTTCACATTTTTATGAACACGGGAGACACCCGTCGAGAGGTTGTACAAGGGCAAATATCATCTTCGTTTTTCAACATGTTTCCAAAATGTTAAGGCCACCGGGCTTGACAGCTTTGAGTCCAGCCGGGTGTGAATCACCCAACAGATGGAAGGTGCACATTTAGAAGCAAGCGCAAGGGGCCCTGGGAGCTAGGGGAGCCCCAAGGACAGCCCTGCCAAGCTGAGCTGAGGGGCTCCTTGGAGAGTGGGCTGGGCAACCCGGGGTTCCGCTTTTCCTGGCTTCGGGGAGCAGCTGTGACTCCACACATTCCAGTAAAGAGGGGTAGAGGGGGACAACAACCTCGACACAGAAACACAGAGGCACCTCTGCCAGGGAGCGGGGTGCACCGGCTGCAGAGGGAAGAAGGGGTGCTACCATCAGCAGGCTCACAAGCACACAGGACTACAAGTCAGCCCAGCCTCTGGGGGGTGGGAATGGGATGTAGGAGAGAGGAGGAAGAAATCCCTCCTCTTGCTTTGCAACAAGACAGTTTGGGCTATTTTAATTACCCTCCTTGCTGGATATCTGTCACTTTCAATCAAAAGAACCCAGAGGAATCATTGTACTGTTCTTGTGTTTTTCCATGAGTGTTTGTAAATTTTTAAAAACTGCTTTATTAAAGGGATGTTTTTTCAAATGCTGCTGGCTAATTCTTAATTATAATGTTGGACCTCTCAGTTGCTCGGGAGGACGCCCAAAGATCCAGACTCCAGACGAGTTGATGCAAAAAGCAAGAGGTTTTTATTGAACGTTTGCACAAATGGGCCCCCACCTCAGGCAGTTTCACACAGCTTATATAGGCAACAAATTAGCATATTCCTAATGCGCATATGTAAAATGCAGGCGGAGAGTGCAGGCGGAGAATGCAGAGGTGTTACAGGATTGGTCAGTTCAGAGGGACCATTAGCATATGGGAGAGTGCTGAAGGAAGAATGCTGAGGGAGATTGCTGAGGGAGAATGCTGAGGTGGCACGGGATTGGCTGGTCGCAGTGACATCATAAGTGTGCGCCTAGAGACTCTCTGAAGGGGAGGGGCAGCTCGGCTCTGGGCGAGCCTGGAGATTCTCTGAAGGGGATTGACTTTTCCTCCCCAGAGAATGTCCTGCCCGCTAGTCTCTGGAGAACATCTAACCTCTTAAGAAGCCCCTGATATTTGCCCAGGCCTAGTTTCTTGTCCCTCCCCCCATAAGGGTCCTTCAATAATGTGCATTTAAAGGTAGACTTCCAGTGGCTCATCATGGTTTCTCTCTTGCCATCGTTTAATGTGTCATATAAAACTTGTGAATTGGGGCCGCACTGTGGCATAGGGGGTAAAGCTACCACCTGCAGTGCCAGCATCCCATATGGGCACCAGTTCTAGTCCCAGCTGCTCCTCTTCCTATCCAGCTCTCTGCTATGGCCTGGGAAAGCAGAGAAGAAGGCCCAAGTCCTTGGGTCCCTACACCTGTGTGGGAGACCCGGAAGAAACTTGGCTCCTGGCTTCAGATCAGCTCAGCTCTGTCTGTTGCAACCATCTGGGGTTGAACCATCGGATGGAAGACAACTCTCTTTCTCTCTCCCTCTCTCTCTCTCTCTCCCTCTCTCTCTCTCTCTGTGCCTCTCTATAGCTCTGCTTTTCAAATAAAATAAATAAATCTCTTTAAAAAATTGTGAATTACCCCTAGGTGACTGGGATTTACAGAGTTCATTTTGGCGCTGGCTGTGGCCTTCAACCTGACAACAGAAATAGTGCTGGCTTAAAGACAGCGCCTTGCCACTCGGAGAAGCAGGGCCGCCCCAGTGCCCATGGCAAACACGAGCTTGCTCCTGTGGCTTCATTTCAGCTCTGTGGGCTTGTCTGAGCAGGCCTGCTTTTCATGGGTGGCTGAAAACACTCCATGAAGCGGTTCCCGAGTGTTAACAACAGAGAACGTCGTGTCGAAGCCCAGGACATGAACGTAATTAAAATCACATTGTATTTCCTGTCGGTCGCTGAAGCAGACACTAAGAAAGTCTTATCTTCAACAGTACATTTGGAACGCGCTGTCACAGAGAATTATCTTTAAATGATAGCCCAGGAAAGAAATAGAGAAGGTTCTCACTGCCATTCATTATTCATGGGATTTATGTTGAGTCTCTCGGTGGAATGCTGAGAATGTGCCAATAAATTAGCTCAAGAAATGATGCAAAATTAAGTATTAATGAAGTGCTCAAACAAGCACCAATTATACTGCAGTATAAGCTTGTAAATACGTGCACAAGTAATTCCACTCCTATTCAGGCAACAATGGACCCGAAAAAGTCATTAATTTATACCGAAAGTTTTTTATACTAATACATTTTCCGATTCACAAACTGAATCCTAACTTCTGCTTTTAAAAATGTCAATAAGCTGCTAGTGTTTGTGCTTGGATTCGTGGGCAGTGTTGATGGCCTGCGCCCAGCGGAGTGAGGCAGGTGAAACGGAAGCCCCAGGGGTTGGTGCTGCGGTACAGCAGGTAACGCTGCCGCCCGCAATGCTGGCAGGTGCAGGTTTGAGCTCCGGCTGCTCCCCTTGTGATCCAGCTCCCTGCTAATGCACCTGGAAGATCGCAGAAGATGACCCAAGTGCTGGTCCCCTGTCACCCATGTGGGAGGCTGGGAAGAAGCTCCTGGCTCCTGACCTGCCCATGTCCAGCTATTGTGGCCATTTAGGGAGTGAACCAGAGGTTGAAAGGTCTCTCTCTCTGCCTCTCCTCCCTGTTGTAAACTCTGCCTTTCAAATAAACAAATAAATCTTTAAAAAACAAAAACAGAAAAACCACAGAAACCTTTGAAAGTGATTCCCACACCCCAGCCAATTAAAACCCACAATGTGTCCTGGGAAAGCAGTAGGAGATGGCCTAAGTGCTTGGGCCCCTGCACCCATGCGGGAGACCCAGAAGAAGCTCCTGGCTCCTGGCTCCTGGCTCTGGCCATTGCAGCCTCTGGGGAGTGAACCAGTGGTTGGAAGACATCTCTGTCTCTCTCTCCTTGTGACTCTGCCTTTCAAGTAAATAAAATAAATATTAAAAAAAAAAAAAAAAAAGGAGGAGGAAGATTGGGAACCGTTTTACGTCTGGTATGAAGCATCTTCGGGGTACTCTGCACAGTGACCTAGGAGTGTGGCTGAATTGATTGTGCTCTGGTAACCAAGTCGGAGGAGGCAAAGTTAGCTCTGGAGGGTGAGAGATGAAGCCTCCCGGGATCCGGGAAGCCATGACGTCCGTGGCCTTCTTAGGAGCCCCATGGGGACAGCCCGCTCACGTCAGGGAGAGATGATGTCATCTCCGTAGGCTTCGGGTCCTGCTGGCCCTGGATTCCTGCTCCCTGCCCAGACGGCTACCCAAGCAGCCCTGCCCCAGGGCCATGGGACTGCAGGGCTCAGAGATCCCTGGAGGGAAGAGCCTGGACAGAACTCCCGAAACGCACCCGTGGGACAGTCACAATTTAGATCCCTGGGGCTCAGGAGCAAGGTCCTAGAGTCTGCACCAACTGACCGGACAGCAGCAGGACAGCGCTGGGTCTTGGAAGCAGAGACAGAACCAACAGGAGACACAGAGATACGCGAGAAGAGAACTGTCAGGGGAGTTGCTGCATGCGGTTACGGAGGCTGAGCAGTCTCGTCGATGACCTGTGCTGTGCCAGCTGGGCAGCCACGAAGCCAGTGGCACAGTGAAGGCCACGTCTGCAGGCGGAGCCCCCAGGGAGCTGACGGCACAGATCCTAGAGACCAGATGCCTGGGAAGCAGGAGTTTCAATATCCAGGGGTAGGAGATGTGTGCCCCAGCTCGACGAGAGAAGCAGGGGGAATTCTCCCTTCTTGCAGCGTTTTGTACTGTGCAGACCCTGAATGGAGTCCCTGACGCCCACTCATGTTGGTGCACCCTCTCTGCTCAGCCCTCTGATAGAAATGCTGACCACTGGCCGGCGCCGTAGCTCACCAGGCTAATCCTCCGCCTTGCGGCGCCGGCACACCGGGTTCTAGTCCCGGTTGCCCCTCTTCCAGGCCAGCTCTCTGCTGTGGCCTGGGAGTGCAGTGGAGGATGGCCCAAGTGCTTGGGCCCTGCACCCCATGGGAGACCAGGAAAAGCACCTGGCACCTGGCTCCTGCCGTCGGATCAGCGCGGTGTGCCGGCTGCAGCGCGCCAGCCACGGCGGCCATTGGAGGGTGAACCAACGGCAAAGGAAGACCTTTCTCTCTGTCTCTCTCTCTCACTGTCCACTCTGCCTGTCAAAAAAAAAAAAAAAAAAGAAATGCTGACCACTTCCGGAAACGCTGGCGCAGCCACAGCCAGGCATAATGCGTCACAGCCCTCTGGGCGTCCTTGAGCCTGCTCAGGTTGACACGTGCGTTAGCTGTCAGAGCATCTGACCGCGGCACACTGAGTGACCCTCTCAGTCCACCCTCTGTCGCTTGAAGGAAACGGAGCATGGCAAGGGCAGAGCTTGATGGAGCTCCCTGCCGCTGGCCCCGAAGGGCGGGGTGGAGAGAGCAGCGACGGGGACCCAGGGCAGAGACACAGGTCTCAGCTGGCTGGCCAGGGGCCTAGAGGGAGACACAGTAGATGACTCCAGAAAAGAAAATCCAGGAGAGGGGCCGGCGCTGTGGTGTAGCAGGTAAAGCCGCCTCCCACCCAGGGCATAGAGGAACAAAGAAACAACTTTGACGATAACACGCTCATCTGGGGACCGAGTAGCCGGGGACATTTCCAGCTGGACAGAGCTGGGAGAGCAGGAGTCCTGTCACTCACCAGGGAGGCGAGGAGCCCGCCTCCACACCAACACTTTCCACATCAGACGCCCCCTGCCTCTTAGGACCACGGGATCTCCTCCTGGGACAGGTCCCACTTGCTCTTCCTGTCCTCCAGGAAATGCAAACACACACACACACACACACACACACACACACATCTTTAAACTCCATTCCAAGCCAGGACAGACAAGAAGAAACTGGGGGATGACATAGACACATGGATCCACTTTGTTAGCACAGAATTCAAGGGAGGTTGTTTGGCAAGAAGCTACATACCGCAGTAAGGAAAGAATTGTGGGTGTTTTTTTCTTTCTTTTTTTAATTTTCACTTTTACAAGGCAGAGAGGCCGAGACAGGTAGAGAGAGTTCTCCCATCTGCTGGTTTACTCCTCAAATGCCTGCAACAGCCAGGGCTGGGTCAGATCAAAGCCAGGAGCCCAGAACTCAGCCCAGGTCTCCTGCATGGGTGGCAGAGACCCAAGTACTTGAACCATCAGCTGCTGCCTCCCAGGGAGCGCGTTAGCAGGAAGCTGGACCAGAAGCAGAGCTGGGACTCTGACCCCGGGCACTGGAGTACAGGGTGTGAGTGTCCCAAGCAGAGTCTTAACCATTGCAAGGGAAGAATGGTGCTACAAGTCAGCACTTCACTCGGAGGGAACTCAAACCCACTCGCTCACATGCCCACTTCCACTTCCATGGAGAGAAAATCTAGAAAGAACCATGTGGCCAGGGCTGGCACTGTGGCACAGCCAGGTTAGCCACCACTTGCGATGCCAGCATCCCACATTGGAGCACCAGTTCGAGTCCTGGCTACTTTACCTTCCCATCCAGCTCCCTGCTGAATGCCTGGGAATGCAGCGGAAGGTGGTCCAAGGGCTTGGGCCCCTGCTACTCACATGGGAGACCTGCATAAAGGTCCAGGCTCCTGGCTTCAGCCTGGCCCAGCCCTGGTCACGGTGGCCATTTGGGGAGTGAACCAGCAGATGGAAGATGTCTGTGTATGTGTGTGGTATGTGTTGCTCTTTCAAACAAATAAATATTGAAAAACAAAACAAAACAAAAACTGTGTGGCTGACAGCCTGGGATGGAGGAGCAAATGGCCTGGGCTGAGGCTGGAGGTGTGAGGAGGGGGAGGGGAGAGGCTAAGGAGAAGGCAGATGGGGCTTCCTGATGCCCGCTGGGTGGGGCTCAGCGACCAAGGGGTGACGGTGTCCACTCCATTCTGCCATTAGCCAATGCCGAGCCATTGCCTTCCCCCTCTGCCTCGTGTTAAGGGCTGGGCCCCCTTGTCCTAGCCGGGTCCTTATTTGCTCCTGGGTATAACCCAGGTGCTCTCGGAGCGCTGGTTAAGACGCAGGGCAGCTGCTAGGGAGGCGCCCTTGGTACTGGAAGGGTGATGCCCGTGAACTCAGAGCTTCCACTGTGCTCCATCGGCTGCGTGCGGTGAAATGATCCCCCCTCCCGCCAGAGGTGCCTGGCCTCAGGGGGGGATTTTAAAATGCTGCTGACCAGCCCCAGAGGAGATCTGTGGCAGGTTTTCACACACGCTTGCCAATCATGGAGCGCAGCCACCGGCACGGACAGCAGCTCCACACCAGCCAGCGGCTCGGACAGGTGTCTCTGACGTCAGCAGGTGAGCTCGCTGAGATCATAGACCAGGTCACGCAGTGGGTGCAGCTCATCCGGAAGCAGAGGTTTATTTTGCTGCCTAATATCCAAACTGCCTTCCAATAAATGAGCAATAAACCCTTCATCTTAGTCAGGGGTACAGATCTGGACTATCTACTTCTTTCCGTCTCCTCCTAATAAATGTTTAAGGAGGCTGGGTTGAGGGGGCACCCATGGCTCTGTCCCCCTGGCGCCAGCCTCCATAGCCTGCAGGTGCAAAGGAGAATGTCTGAAGCTCCAGGCCCACAGCGGCACTGCCCAGCCCCCTGTGCCCAGGGACAGCCTCCCTGGCCGCGCCTCCTCCCCAGCCAGCTGCTCCGCAGGGACAGTCCCAGCACCTGTTCAGCATCCTTTGTCCCCACCCACGCAGGCTGTCATTTAGGATGGAAGGTCACTATGAGGAGAGCATCAGAAGCCCAAATGCCGTCCTGTGGAAGTTCAGCCCCGCCAAGCCTGGACTTGTTTGTCTGTAGTGAACGTGGACGCAGGGCCGCGTCTTCACATGTGTGCTCAAGCCTCAGCCGCCCTGATGCACGAATGAACAACAGACACACACACACACACACACGCACACACGCCATGGACCATCCATCGGAACCCATCCTGAGAAGCTAAGGCTGTGTGCGAGAGCCAGCTCTGCAGACACGGCCCGTTAACCTCTGCAGGCTGGGTGGTCAGTGCCTTGCAGGTCTCCCTCCAGGAGGAATGGGTGGGAACTTGTGTGTCCTCCCGGTGTTTTGCCTGGAGTTGGAATCACCTGGGCACAAAGGTGAATTGCAGGCCCCGCTGTGAGCGAGAACCCAGCACAGCTGTGGACCTGAGTCCGCATCCCCCCTGGGAGCAGCCTCCGGAGGCCTGATGAACTGCAGCTGCTTCCACCCCTCGCCATCATTTTTATCATGTTAAAAGCACACAAGAGGGCTCTTCAAGTGTTTTGCAATCAGAAATCAAGGGGAGGGGGAGACTCTTAAAATCAGAACAGACCAAGAGGAGAGGGGACGAATGGGGGCAGGGGCAGGGGGTCATGAGGTCAGCTCAGCCTGGAGGGAGCCTGGGTCCAGGAAGACAGGGCTCTGGGGGAGGACCTGGAGCTGCATTTGGAAGATGAGCTAGTGTTTGCAGGCCGTCGGGGGCGGGGGAGGGGGCTCAGTGTTCGGGCCGGCCTGGGCCCTTCTGTGCACCTGCGCGACATGGTTTTCCAAGGCCTTGAACAATTGGCAAATCCTATCACAGAAACTGGTGGATGCAGCACATTGAGGACAGGAATGACCTGCGCATCTTGTTCTCAATGCTCAGGTGGACGTCGAGATTGGAAGAGCCTAGCTAACCCTTGACCAGCAATGGCTGGCAGGTGGAGGGGCGGACACGGCTCTCTGGATGTTGTCCTGTCTCCCCTTCCTGTTCCAGCCAAACACCCCAGGTATGGCCGTCCCGGGAAACTAGCCATGCCCAGCAAGGTAACTTGAGGAACTTTGGCCACAGCGCGCCACTGGGGCTGAGGGCAGGCATTGCTGGAGAGGGCAGGAGAGGCTGGCGGCCCAGGAGAGTCCCCCCTCTGCGGGCTGGGGCTGGAGGCTGGAGGCTGGAGTGGCCAGAGAGACGACAAGGCGGAGCTGCACCCCTGCTCTGTCCCTCACCTCTGCATCCCTGCAGTTTTCAGACCACCCCAAGTGCACTGTGGCTGCTGGGCAGGTCACGCTAGGCAGAGCCACAGAGACCCTGGGGAGCAGCTGGCTAGCTCCATGCACCAGACAAGCCCCCCGCCATCGTACTGGGGTCCCAGAAAGCCTTCTTGTTGACCTGGTCACAGTGTTCCGCCTTCAGGAGATGTGGGGATCCATGGATAGGCTTGCCATGGGACCCCCCATGCTGGGCTTGGCTTATAGCAGTAATGCGGATGTAGCAGCTGATTGAACTTTCCATCTAGCTGAGGATTGTGGAAAACAACAAGATGGCGCTGATGCCCTGCCTGCTGCGTGACTCCACAGCTGAGCATGATCAAGTGCCGGATTGGAGAACTCTGTGCATGGACTGTGATTGGTTGAATTTGGTATATAAGCAGACTGCGGGAGAAGGAGCGCGCACGCCATCTCTCCCCCTTAAGGAACGTGCGCGCTGTTTCTCCCCCTTCTCCCGGTCCCCCACTCTTTTTCCCACTCTAAGTAAAAGTCTACTGAAGACTGATTAACTGCGAGCAGCGTCGTTCCTTTTGCGGCCGAAGGAGTGACAAGGAGAACTTAAAACTAACACACCTCCAGGGCAGGTCCTTGGCACAGGGGTCAAGGCCCTATTTGGGACACCTGCCTCCCCTATGGCGCCGGGTTCCAGTCCTAGCTCTGCTTCTGGTCCAGCTTCCTGTTCATGCGCACCCTGGGAGCAGCAGGTGACGGCTCAGTGCTTGGGGTCCTGCCACCCACGTGGGGGACCCAGATTGAGATCCGGATCCTGGCTGTGACCAGGTCCAGAGAGAAACAGGCCACTCCCATCAGGCAGCTGGAGCTCAAACCATCAGCTTCATCCGTGGCAAAGGGAACTGGTGGATGTGGCTTTGGCTCCTGCCACAAATGGGCTCGCTGTGGTCCACCCCTGCCTTAGGCAGACTGTGTGCGCAGCCCGGACACATCGCTTCCTGCAGGGCCACACCATCTATGGCCAGGCAGAGAGCAGCTCAGAGAAGCCCTTGCCCACCGAGCAGAAAAGGCATTCCGCTGAGGAGTGGGCCACGCAGAAGCCTCCAGGGTCTCCGTGGCCTGAGTCGGCACCACCCTGATCCAATCTCACCTCCAGGGAATAAAGAAGGGAAAGCAGGGAGCTGGGGATTCTAAGTAGCCACCCTGGGCAGGCGCAGCCTGTCCCCGGGGAAGGTGAGGTGGAACAGAGCCCTTAGGAGCTGGGAGAAGTTTCGGCAGCTGGAAAGACGAGCAGCCCCCGAGCTCTTAAGGAAGCCGCCTGGGGTGGGGTGGGGGATATTTTCCTGCAGTGCACTTTGTAAAAGCATCTGATTCAAATTCTCAGTAGGATTCCAGCAGGCTCCAGGCGGGCGAGAGCTAGCAGCGAGAGAAAAGCTGGTAGAGACACACAGCTCAGAGCAGGAAGTGCAGGAGGCAGACAGAAACCACCAGGGCCAGGCGAAAACCCACAGTGCGGGCTCAAAATAGCAGGCGAGGCGTGGGGCAGAGAAAATGCACAAGGTCATGGGTGAGATGATAAAAAGATGGCAAGGGAAGAGGCAGGGGATGGAGCCTGGGAATAGCAGGAATTCTGGAGGGAGGAAGATAGATGTCGCGAAAGCAGTAATCAAAGAAATGGGGAGAGAATTTTCTGGTATAAAGATTCCAGTTACTTAGGGTATTTCTGACTTCTGAGAAAAGTTAATGGGGGAACAAAAGGTCACATGGGGACACACACGATGGATTTCTCAAAGGGAAAAAGTGAAGAATGTTCCTGGAAGGCATTTACACACACACACACACACACACACACACACACACACACGCAGGTCCACACACCTGAAACAGGGAACGGAAGGGGAGGAGACAGCTTACTTTCCCTTTTGCATCTCTTGTTCTGTTGGAGTTTTTTTCAATACCACGTACATGTATTTCTTTTTTTAATTAATTAATTATTTATTTATTTTCATTTGACAGGTAGAGTTATAGACAGAGAGAGAGAGAGAAAGGTCTTCCTTCCGTGGGTTCACTCCCCAAATGGCCGCCACAGCCAGCGCTGCGCCGATCTGAAGCCAGGAGCCAGGTGCTTCTTCTTGGTCTCCCATGTGGGTGCCCTCCACCCTCCTGGGCAACAGCAGAGAGCTGGACTGGAAAAGGAGCAATTGGGACTAGAACCCGGTGTCCATATGGGATGCAGGCGCCGCAGACAGAAGATTAACCAAGTGAGCCATGGCACCGCCCCACATGTATTTCTTTCTGATTTTTTTTAAATATTATTTACTTGAAAGGCAGAGTGACAGGGGGAGGTCCTCCATCCAGTGGTTTCCATCCCAGATACTGACAACAGCCAGGACTGGGCCAGGGTGAAGCCAAGAGTCAGGAACTCCAGATAATCAGATGCAAAAAAAAAAAAAAAAAAAAAAACACAAAAAACCAACCCTCAGGAATGAGAGGCAAATCCAGCTGGAAGCACCTGCTGAGAGGCAGCCCTTGTGCATTCCCGGAAGATGTGAATTGCTGGCACTTTTTTGCAATCTTCTGGCAATATCCTTACAATTGAAATGCATGTGCCCCTCTGACTCTTGGAGAGCTAGCACACAGAAAGGGGGACGCCAGCAGATCACGCTATGAGCTGAGATGCTTCTCGCAGCACTGGTAAAATACTGAGTGATGCTCTCAATGTCTAGTGACAGGGCAGTGGTTTAATAAATTACGGTGCATCCATACCAAAGTAAAAAACATCGTGTAGTTATTTTTAAAAAATTCATTGTATTTGCTTGAAAGGCAGAGTGACAGAGAGAGGTAGAAACAGAGAGAGAAAATTTTCCATCTGCTGGTTCACTTCCCCAGTGGCCACAAAGGCCAGGACTGGGTCAAGCCAAAGCCAGGAGCCGGAAACTCTATCCTGGTCTCCCAGGTGGGTGCAGGGGCCAAACACTTGAGCCTTCTTCCACTGCATTAGCAGGGAGCTGGATCAGAAGCAAAACAGCTGGGCCTTGAACCAGCGCTCCACGACACCAGCCCCTGTAGTTTTTTTGTTTGTTTGTTTTTGTTTTTGGCTATATTTGGGAGTGTGGGTGGAGTGGAATGGGTTAAGCCACTGCTTGAGACATCTGCATCCTGTGTCAGAGTCCCTAAATTTGAGTTCCAGTCGCAATTCCAGACCCAACTTTCTGCTAATACACACCCTGAGAGAAAGCAGGTGATGGCTCGAGTACCTGGGTCCCTGTCACCCACCTGGGAGAGCCCGGACTGAATTCCAGCCTCCTGGCTTTGGCCTGGCCCAGCCCTGGCTGTCCCAGGCATTTGGGGGAAGTAAACCAATGGACAGAGGATGTATGTGTGAGAGATAATAAATAAATAAATAAATAAATAGATAGATAGATAGATAAATAAATAATTTAAGGGGGAATAGAAAATTTCCCACAATAGAGAAGTAAAAAGTCGACTGGGATGTTGGGTACCGGTTTGTGTCCTGGCTGCTCCTCTTCTAATCTTGCTCCCTGCTAATGGTTCAGGAAAGCAGCAGAAGATGGTCCGAGTCCTTGGGCCCCTGCACCTGCATGGGAGATCTGGAAGAGGCTCCTGGCTCCTGGCTTCAGAGCTCCCGGCACAGCTCCGGCTCTTGTGGCCATCTGGGGAGCGAACCAGCAGGTAGAAGCTCTCTCTCTCTCTCTCTCTCACTCTCTCTCTCTCTCTCTCTGCCTCTGTTCTTTGTAACTTGGCTTTTCAAATAAAAATAAATAAATCCTTAAAAAAAGTATAGTTCTGGGCTGGCGCCGTGGCTCAATAGGCTAATCCTCCTCTGCCTTGCGGTGCCGGCACACCGGGTTCTAGTCCCGGTTGGGGCGCCGGATTCTGTCCTGGTTGCCCCTCTTCCGGGCCAGCTCTCTGCTGTGGCCCGGGAGTGCAGTGGAGGATGGCCCAAGTGCTTGGGCCCTGCACCCCATGGGAGACCAGGAGAAGCACCTGGCTCCTGCCATCGGATCAGCGTGGTGCGCCGGCCACGGCGGCCATTGGAGGGTGAACCAATGGCAAAAAGGAAGACCTTTCTCTCTGTCTCTCTCACTGACCACTCTGCCTGTCAAAAATAAATAAATAAATAAATAAATAAAAGTGTATTTCTATATGGATTATAATCATCAAACACATCAAAAGCATCTGAAAAACACAAGTGGAAATAAAATAAATTTTAATTCTTAAAAAATTATTTATTTATTTATTTGAAAGAATGAGAGAGAGAGAGAGAGAGAGAGAGAGAGAGAAGAGAACTCCCAACCCTAAATGCCATTCCACTCCCCCATACCTGCAATAGCCAGGGCTGGGCCAGGCTGAAGCCAGGAGCCAGAAGCTCCATCTGGGTCTCCCACGTGGGTGGCAGGAAGCTGCGTCCCAGGTACATTAGCAGGAAGCTGGATTGGAAACAGAGTAGCTGGGACTCAGACCAGGCTCTCTGATACAGGATATGGATATCCCAACTATCTGTCACAACGCTGACCTTGAATTCTTGCCTTCGAAATTCCTGAAGAAGCAATACAGTCCACACAGCACGAACAAGAAAAAAAACATCAAAACGTGTATAGTGGCTAAAATGTGAGCCCAAGATTAAATGCTGCCTTGACATACAGGAAAACCTAAGCACAAATCCTCTCCACTCTGCTCCCTTGGGAGCAAAAGGCCCCACTTAGCAAGGGGACCAGGTGCAGTCCCTGAGCAACCTGCATAATTAATCAGATAAGCCAAATCCACCGTCCTGCAGAAGCTGGGGGACACCCATCTTCTTTCTTTTTAAGTTTTTTTTTTTTCCATTTGACAGAGTTATAGACAGTGAGAGAGAGACAGAGAGAAAGGTCTTCCTTCCGTTGGTTCACTCCCCAAATGGCCGCTATGGCCGGCACTGCACCAATCCGAAGCCAGGAGCCAGGTGCTTCTCCTGGTCTCCCATGCAGGTGCAGGGCCCAAGCCTCCACTGCACTCCCGGGCCACAGCAGAGAGCTGGACTGGAAGAGGAGCAGCCGGGACTAGAACCTGGTGCCCCTATGGGATGCAGGCGCCGCAGGTGGAGGATTAACCAAGTGAGCCACGGCACCGGCCCCTAAGGTTTTTTTAAATTTATGTTTCCTTATTTGAAAGCGGGAGAGAGAAGGAGAGGGAGAGGGAGAGGGAGAGAGAGAGAGAAAGAGAGAGAGAGAGGTCTTCCAGCCACTGGTTGACTCTCCAAATGCCTGCAACAATCAGTGCTGGGTCAGGCTGAAGCCAGGAGCCAGGAGCTCCACCCAGGTCTCCTGTGTGTGGCAGTCACCTGCTGCCTCCCAGGGTGCACATAGCAGGAAGCTGGGTCAGAAGTGGAGCTGGTTCTAGAACCCAGCAACTCCTTTGTGGGCTGCAGGCATCCCAAGAGAGCTGCTTAACCGCTGTGCCAAACACCGGTCCCCACCCCATCTTCCCGGTACTACAAAGCCTGCCTCCCACAGCCCCTAGTTGCTCACTGTGTCCAGGGTACTGCCCCTCCCCCAGCCCTCGTGTGGCCCCACCTGCTCTGTGCACAAGTGACTGAGAAACTCTCTCTGACCTCACGTGCCCAGACCGAGTGTCACGTGTCCAGCCATCCTCAGAACTCTGGGGCAGGACCCCTTCCCTCACTAATGGGGTGAATGGGAAGTCAGCAAAACACCAGAAAATATTAAGCAAATAACTTGGTACTGCTGGTTAAGAAAACGAACATGGAAGTTTTTGCTCAATCAACAAAGTGGGAAAGGAGAAAAAGGACAGTGAGAAAAAAAATTACATAGAATAATTGTAACAAAAGAGAGTCCAAATAGCAATAAAAGAAATTCAAATACATTGTTAATGGCAATAAATGATTATCCCAGACTCAGTAAGACATAAAGTATCAAACTGGGTTAAAAATATCAGAATCCTATTGTATGTTACTGATGCTTTCCTTCCATTCTGGAATAATCACAGCTCTCATGTCTTCAATGCTATTTCCTGGTCACTTTCTTTATTTTCTTCCTCTGCAGATCCTATTAGACATATTTTGGAGGCTCTGACTCTGAACTGTTCCTTCTTATTTTCAATCTCTTTGTCTTTCTGTGTGTTCTTCAGAAACACCTTCCGGTTCACTGATCAGCTATTTCAAGACTAATGTCCATCACAGGGGCCAGCAGGTCATCAGTGCCTGCAGCACTGGCATCCTGTATTGGAGGTCCAATTCAAGGTCTGGCTGCTCTGTTTCTGATCCAGCTCCCTGCTAGTGCACCAGGGAAAGCAGTGGAAGATGGCTCCAGTGCTTGGGCCCCTGCACCCACGTTGGAGATCCAGATGGAGTTCTGGGCTCTTGGCTTCAACCTGGCCCAGGCCCTACGATTTCAGCAGTTTAAGGAGTGAATCAGAGGATGGAATCTCTCTCTCTCTCTCTCTCTCTCTCTCTCTCTCTCTCCCCCCCATATCACTCTGCCTTTCATATAAATGAAATAAATATTTTTAAAGAATAAGGTTCATCCCTTTTTTTTTGTTTTTTTATATTTATTTTATTTGTTTGAAAGATAGTTACAGAGAGAGGTAGAGACAGAGAGGTCTTCCATCCGCTGGTTCACTCCCCAGATGGCCGCAACGCACGGAGCTGAGCCAATCCGAAGCCAGGAGCCAGAAGCTTCTTTCAGGTCTCCCACATGGGTGCAGGGGCCCAAGGACTTGGGCCATCTGCTGCTATCCCAGGCCAAAGCAGAGAGCTGGATCAAAAGAGGAGCAGCCAGAACTAGAATAGGCACCCATATAGGGTGCCGCGCTTCAGGCCAGGGTTTTAACCCGCTGTGCCACAGCGCCAGTCCCCACTGCATTTTATTTTTAAGATTCATTTATGTATTTGAAAGTCAGAGTTACAGTGACAGAGATCTTGCATCCACTGGTTCACCCCTAAGCTGGCCACAACAGCCAGGGCTGGTCCAGGCTGAAGCCAGGAGCCAGGAGCTTCTTCTGGGATTCCCACGTTGGTGGCAGAGGCCCATGCACTTGGATTGGAAGTGGAGCAGCTGGGACATGAAGCAACGCCTGTATGGGAAGCCAGTGTTGCAGGTGGTGGCTTTATCTGCTATGCCACAATGCTGGCATCTCATCCCAGCTTCTAAGATTTTTTAATTGCATAATTATATTTTTATAGCTCAGATTCACAATTATTTTTCATGGCTGCATGTCCTTTCTTGTTCATAACTTCTCCTTTCTCAAACAATTTCTCCATTTATCTCTTTGAGCATACTTATTTCCTGGGGCTTTCCCAGACAAATCCAAACAAGGAATGTCTCCCAGGGCAACCTCCTGTCCCAGCTGTTGGCTTGGGTGGCCGTCTCTCGTAGCATTCTGTCTTCGCGTGCTGTGCAGTTTTGGTCTATAGGCTCATTGCGGCTGGGAGGCTTTGCTTTTGCATTGTTTTCTCTCCCCCTTTTTGCCTGTTGATGTAGTTTCGTGGTTGCATCCACTGGGCTCTGGTCCAGAACCCATCTTGCCATGGGTGTCGGGAGTTCCTGCTCCTCCCTGATGCTGGGGGTTGGGGTGGGGGGGACCTGCAGCCCCAGTCCCATAGTTACAGGATGGCTCCACCCAGTCCCTGCTTCCAAGGCTGTTTCCACCATTAGCTCCCTATAGGGGTCCTGGGCTAGATGCTTTTGCTAGAAAGTGCTTTAAAATCCGTAATGAACAGCAAGGTCTATGGTTATACAGATTGTTTCAAAGACAGAAGAAAGAAAGAATGCTCTTCCACTTATCAGCTGGTATAACCAGGTCCCAAGTTACCAAAGATAAAAATGGGGGGAGGGGCAGCACTGTGCCATAGGAGGTAAAGCTGCCGCCTGCAGTGCTGGCATCCTATATGAGTGCCAATTCGAGCCCTGGCTGCTCCACTTCTGATCCAGCTCTCTGCTATGGCCTGGGAAACAGTAGAAGATGGTCCAGTGCTTGGGCCCCTGCACCCATGTGGGAGACCTGGAAGAAGCTCCTGGCTCCTGGCTTCAGATCAGCTCAGCTCCAGCCATTGCGGCCATTTGGGGAATGAACTACCAGATGGAAGCCCTCTCTCTCTCTTTCTCTCTCTCTCTATGCCTTTCAAATAAATACATCTTTAAAATAAAATTGGGGAAATAAAACCACAGACCAGAGATTGCAAACTCAAGTTTGTATAGCAGTCAGAAAGTAACATACAGGTGCAGTTGATTGGGAGTGAGGGGGCAGGGAAAGTGGGAGCTGTAGGCATTGGCCAGTGTGCACCCCTTGCCCAGGAATTCAGATGGAAATGCTCCACGACTCTAGGCCGGCGGCAGGTGATCAGTCTAGGGATTAAGACACCTGTGTCCCACATCTCAATATCTGCGGCTCTCGCTCTTGACTCTTGCTTCCTGCTAACAAAGACCCTGGAAGGCAAACATGAGCACCATAGGATAATGGGGTTCTTGCCACTCATGTGGGAGACCTGGCTCCAACCTCATCTACTCCCTGGTCATTGTGGGCATTTAGGGAGCAGATACCAGATGGGAGTTGTTTTTTTCTCTCCATCTCTAATAATTTTTTAAAAAGATTTTATTCATCTATTTGAAAGGCAGAGCGACAGTGAGAGGAGAGAGAGAGAAAGAAAGAGATCGTCCATCCACTGGTTCACTCCCCAAATGCAACAATGGCTGAGGTTGGGCCAGGCCAAAGCCAGGGGCCCAGAACTCCATCTGGGTCTTCCACACGTGTCCCGGCCCCAAGGACTTGGGCCATCTTCTGGTGCTTTCCCAGGAGCATTAACAGGGAGTTGGATTGGAAGTGGAGCAGCTGGGACTCGAACTGGCATTCTATTAAGGGCTGCCAGTGTCGCAGGTGGCGACTTTCCCTGCTCTGTCACAATGCTGGCCCCTCTCAAGTCAACTTTTTAATTAAATTAAAAGTAACTTGTGCTGGTCAAATAAACAAGTCCCTTGAGCCACCAGTTTTCAGTCTGTGGTTTATCTCCATTATAATCATAGATATAAGAAAGCCAAAATACTAGTAAATCCAATTCTACCTGTACCACAATTAAAAATAAAAAATTAAGACCAAGTAACATCTACTCTAAGGATGCAAAAATTGATTTTTTTTTTTAGCTATGAAATTTCTATTTCTTTGGATACTTCTGATTCGTTGTACAGTGCATCCCTGACAAACAGCCAGATTGGTTTTACATTGCTTCTTCAGAACTGGAGTTTTCTGTGGCTTCACATTCGAGATCTTCAGATTTTAAGTCAGGAAGCGCTTTCCTGTGCCCTCCACCCCACGGCTCAAGCGGTACAAGCTCCCGCGCTACAGCTGGTGTCGTTTGCAGCCCTGTCCCCTGCTCTAGTGCTCACAGCCTCCGTCCAGCATCGGGCTCCTCAGTACACCGTGTTCCTGGGCAAACGGACTGAGGCAGCAGCCCAGCGACAGAGGACATCCCGAAGGTCATCCAAAGGACCCTGTGATGACACGGAGCTTGCACTTGGCCCCCTGCTCACCGCTGCCACCACCTTCTGCTTCTGGCCCTGGCTCAGCCCCTTCTCGCCTGCTGGCGTCACAACGCCCCAAGAAGTGATGCTTTTAAATAATTCATCGTCTCCAGGGATCACGTTGGAAAACCCCATGTGTGATCCTTTGGGGAGACCCACAAACTTCCTGACAAGCAGAGATGCGGGGACACGGCGCTGGGCTGCCAGAGGTGCCCCAGGAGGCAGCATGCAGGGAAGAAGGCAGGATCAGATCCTGCACAGTGCAAGGAAGTGTCAATCTGGATGAGTCTGACAGATAAGCAGAAACCAGATCAAAGCAGCCAGACAGAGCCTGAGGAGGCTCTGAGAGGCACAGCCTCGAGCCTGTGCTGCAGGGCCTCCGTGCCCTCTGGTGCTGAGCCAAGGTTGGACTCCAGCTGCTGAAAATGCATTTGAAAACTTTTGGCATCTTTGCTCCTAAAATATCTGTGCACAGGGGGACTAGGGGGATAATCCCTTCACATGAGAAAGGACGCATCCTACAAGCAACCTCCTGGAAGCTAACGCGTGCTGTCCCACTCTGATTTTCTGAGCTACCATGTGGCATTTTCAAGACTTTCTATGATAGAAGGGAAAAAGAACCATGGAAGTTAGAGGGGAGTGTGACGAGAAGACAGAGGGGAGCCATGGAGCGGGCATTGCCTGTGCTGAAATCTAAATCGCTCTCTGCGTGATGCGCCTCAACAAAGCTAGAGTAAACTCATGCAGGCAGCTGTGTGGTGTAGTGGTGAACGCGTGCTCAGGACCCCCGCATTGCGTCCCATATTGGAGTTTCCGGCTTTGAGTCCCGGCTCTGCTTCTGGTTCCAGCTTCCTGCTAATGTGCACCCTGGGAGGCAGCAGGTGCCTCCGGCTCAAGGACTTGGGTCCCTGCTGTCACACAGGAGACCTGAACTGAGTTCCAGGCTCCTGGCTTCAGCCTAGCCTGGCTGTTGTGGGCATTTGGGGGTGAACCAATGGATGGAAGATCTCTTTCTGTCTTTGTCTCTCTGACTTTTAAATAGAATTTAAAAAATAACTCTTAAAATAGTAAACTCTAAATAGATTATCATAGAATGACTAGGAATATCTATTAAATAGATCTCCCTTTCCTGTTTCATTCTATATTCAAAAACAAATTCCAAGGACAGTTGTTATGACACAGTGGGTTAAGCCACCGGCTGTGACACTGGCATCCCACACGGGCACTGGCTCAAGACCCGGCTGTTCCACTTCAGATCCAGCTCTCTGCTAATGCATCTGGGGAGGCAGCAAAGATGGCCCAAGTGCTTGGGTCCCTGCATCCATGTGGGAGACCCAGAAGAAGCTCCTGGCTCCTGGCTTCGGCCTGGACCAACCCCGGCCATTACAGCCATCTGGGGAGTGAATCAGCAGATGGAAGACCTCTGTTTCTCTCCTTCTCTCTGTAACTTTGACTTTCAAATAAATAATTTTTTTTTTTGGACAGGCAGAGTTAGACAGTGAAAGAGACAGAGAGAAAGGTCTTTCTTCCGTTGTTTCACCCCCTAAATGCTGCTACGGTGGGCGCACTGCGGCCGACGCACTGCACCGAGCCGGAGCCAGAAGCCAAGTGCTTCTCCTGGTCTCCCATGGGGTGCAGGGCCCAAGCACTTGGGCCATCCTCCACTGCACTCCCGGGCCACAGCAGAGAGCTGGACTGGAAGAGGAGCAACCGGGACAGACAGGCAGGAGCACTCCGACTGGGACTAGAACCCAGTGTGCCGGCACCACAGGCAGAGGATTAGGCTAGTGAGCCTCAGCACCAGCCTGAATAAATCTTATAAAAAGAAAAAAAAAGTCTCCTGAACATAGAATTCATATATGCAACTATGACCTTCAGAAGTTCCGAATATAGGCGAAATTAAAAATAAAATTTGCTTCCCCCTTGGTAAACCTTAAGTCATATATGTCACCAGGGGTCGGCGCTGTGGCGCAGCGGGTTAACGCCCTGGCCTGAAGCCCCAGCATCCCATATGGGAACAGGTTCTAGTCCCGGCTGCTCCTCTTCCCATCCAGCTCTCTGCTGTGGCCTGGGAAAGCAGTGGAGGATGGCCCAAGTCCTTGGGCCCCTGCACCCATGTGGGAGACCCGGAAGGAGCTTGCTGGAGACCAAGCTGCAGCTCGGTCCAGCCCAGGTCCAGCCGCGGATACTGCAGGCATTTGGGCTGTGTTAGGTGGGTTTTTTTCTCTCAGATCAGCTCAGCTCTGGCCATTGCGATCATTTGGGGAGTGAACCAGCCATGGAAGACCTCTCTCTGTCTCTACCTCTCTGTAACTTTGTCTTTCAAATAAATAAAATAAATCTTAAAAAGGGGGGGGGGGCACCATGGCACGGTAGATTAATCCTCTGCCTGTGGCGCCGGCATCCCATATGGGCACCGGGTTCTAGTCCTGGTTGCTCCTCTTCCAGTCCAGCTCTCTGCTGTGGCCCAGGAGTGCAGTGGAGGATGGCCCAGGTGCTTGGGCCCTGCACCCCATGGGAAACCAGGAGGAAGCACCTGGCTCCTGGCTTCGGATTGGTGCAGCTCCGGCCATTGTGACCATTTGGGGGGTGAACCAACAGAAGGAAGACCTTTCTCTCTGTCTCTCTCTCTCTCATTGTCAAACTCTGCCTGTCAAATAAATAAATAAAATCTTTAAAAAAAGAATGTCACCAATATTCAACCTCCCATAAAAGACAACTATTTTGGAATAAATAAAAAGAAAAGCAACATATAAACATTTAAAAAATTCTAAGCCGGCGCCGTGGCTCAACAGGCTAATCCTCCGCCTTGCGGCGCCGGCACACCGGGTTCTAGTCCCGGTTGGGGCACCGGATTCTGTCCCGGTTGCCCTTCTTCCAGGCCAGCTCTCTGCTGTGGCCCCGGAGTGCAGTGGAGGATGGCCCAAGTGCTTGGGCCCTGCACCCCATGGGAGACCAGGAGAAGCACCTGGCTCCTGCCATCGGATGAGTGCGGTGCGCCGACCGCAGCGCGCTGGTCGCGGCAGCCATTGGAGGGTGAACCAACGGCAAAGGAAGACCTTTCTCTCTGTCTCTCTCACTGTCCACTCTGCCTGTCAAAAATAAAAAAAATAAAAAAAAAAATTCTAAATTCGTGACCATTGAGGGAAACTTTACATTTTAAATAGATAAGAATTCTTAAAATTAATAGGAAAAAAGAAACAACACAATAGCAGTGAATTAACTCGTGGCAAACAGGAGGAAGCAATTCCATGAAGACCAAATCCGAACAGTGAATAAATGAATTAACAGACACTGCCCAGCCCAGAGAGTTGCAAAGTAAAAAACAATGCGGGCTCTTCTCACCTATGAGATTAGCAAAAATGAAAAGCAGACTAACACCTGCTGCTGGCAGTGAGGCAGACAACAATACCCTCACACAGTGTGGTGAGAAATGTGAATGGTCACATTTTGGGAAAGCAGTCTGGTAATAGCTCGCAAAATTAAAACCCCCTGGGGTGAGCGTGTGGCCTAACAGTTAAGCCACAGCTTAGGACTCCCACATCCCATGCAGCGTCCGAGAGTCCATTCCCAGCTCTGCACCTGCTGACGTGCCCCTGGGAGGCAGTAGGGGGCTCAGGTGGTTGGGGTCCTGCCGTCCCCATGGGAGCCCTGGACTGGCTCCTGGGACCCCGGCTGCAGCTTGGTCCAACCCAGGTCCAGCTCACGTTTATTGCAGGCAGTTGGGGAGTGCTAGGTGGGGTGTTTTTTTTTTTTTCTCTTTATCTCTAATAAATTTTTTAAAAGATTTATTTATTTATTTGAAAGTCAGAGTTACACAGAGAGAAGGAGAGGCAGAGAGAGGGAGAGAGAGAGAAACTCCATCCACTGGTTCACTCCCTAATTGGCTGCAATGGCCAGAGCTGTGCTGATCCAAAGCCAGGAGTCAGGAGCCTCTTCCGGGTCTCCCTTGAAGGGTGCAGGGGCCCAAGCACTTGGGCCATCGTCCACTGCTTCCTCAGGCCATAGCAGAGAGCTAGATTAGAAGAGAAGCAGCCGGGACCTGAACCGACGCCCATATGGGATGCTGGCACTGCAGGCGGTAGCTTTACCTGCTATGCCATAGCGCCAGCCCCTCTCTCTAATAAATTTTTAAAATAAATTTTAAAGATACATAAAAATTCCCCTTTCCCAAGTAATCCCATTCCCGGGAAACTACCATAGAAATAAAACATCAGTGCTTAGGGACACACACAGAAGCCTGTCCATCACAGCCTGTGGCAGCGGCAAAACCTTGGAAACAAAGTGAATGCCCCTTCAAGAAGGGAGTGGAGTATCACGCTGCCATGAAAAAGAACAGCTTAGACCTGTCCCACCCAAGCTAGGGAAATTTCTACATAAGTGTATAGGACATGGTTCAACTTTTAAAATACCCCTACCATCTCTCTCTGCGGCAGGGTGGGTTAAGCTGCCTCTAGGGATGCCTGCATCCCATAACAGACTGCCCGTTCAAGTTGCAGCTACTCCACTTTAAACCCTGTTTCCTAATGTACCGGGAGGCAGCAGGTGATAGCCCGAGTACTTGGGCCCCTGCCACCCATGTGGGAGACCAGGATGGGCCCAGGCCTGCTCTGATACTGCCAGGTGGGCAGTGAGGCAGTGACTGTGCTAGGTAGAAAGGAGAAAATAGCCTACCTGTGCGAGCGGGGACCTAAAGGAAACAAAGCTGTGGGAAGCAACTAAGTGGTCCTGGGAAGCAGCCCAGGGTTCACACCACAAAGTCCTGCCCGTATCCCACTAACTCCACAGGTGTGCCCAGCCTTCCCCACAGGGAAAACTCTCCAGGAGAATCCTCTCTGCCCAGCACCAAATGGGCTCCCCAGGCTGATAACATTGGGTAATAAAAAGAAACTCCAGGGGCCTGCGCTGTGGCGTAGCAGGTAATGCCACTGCCTGCAGCATCGGCATCCCATATGGGTGTTGGTTCTAGTCCCAGCTGCTCCTCTTCCCATCCAGCTCTCCGCTGTGGCCTGGGAAAGCCGTGGAAGATGGTCCAAGTCCTTGGGCCCCTGTACCCACATGGGAGACCCTGGCTCCTGGCTTCGGATCGGCACAGTTCCGGCCGTTGCGGCCATCTGGAGAGTGATCCAGTGGATGGAAGACCGACCTCTCTTTCTGCCTCTCTTCTGTGTAACTCTGACTTTCAAACAAATAAATAAATCTTTTTTTTTCTTTTTTTTCTTTTTTTTTTTTTTTTGACAGGCAGAGTGGACAGTGAGAGAGAGAGACAGAGAGAAAGGTCTTCCTTTGCCGTTGGTTCACCCTCCAATGGCTGCTGTGGTTGGCGCGCTGCGGCCGGCGCACCACGCTCATCTGATGGCAGGAGCCAGGTGCTAGGTGCTTTTTCCTGGTCTCCCATGGGGTGCAGGGCCCAAGCACTTGGGCCATCCTCCACTGCACTCCTGGGCCACAGCAGAGGGCTGGCCTGGAAGAGGGGCAACCGGGACAGAATCCGTTACCCTGACCGGGACTAGAACCCGGTGTGCCAGCGCCGCAAGGCGGAGGATTAGCCTGTTGAGCCACGGCGCCGGCCAATAAATAAATCTTTAAAAATAAAAAGAAGCTTTACCTACTTCACACCCAGTAAACCCTCTATCCAGGAGAAGAGGGTGGTCAGAAACGGTGGGAAGAACAGGGCCCCGTTCCCTTCTAAGCCCCAGTCTGAACACGGACTGCATTCTCAGTCTCTCCTGAGACGTCCACCTGGCCTGTCTGTATTCTCTCCATTAAACTATGTAACTTTGCTTACCCCAGCCTGAATGCCTGGGTTCTCTCTCTCTCTCTCTGCCTCTCTCTCTTTCTCTCTGCCTCTCTCTCTTTCTCTCTGCCTCTCTCTCGCTCTCTCTCTCTCTCTCTCTCTCTCTCTCGCTCTCACACACACACACACACAGATTCTGCCTGGAGAGGTGCCCGTACATTCTGACAGATGCCCTACTCCATTAAAACTTGCTACCTCGGGGAGAGCGGCAAGATGGCGGAATAGGAAGGGAGCACACCGATAGTCTGGGGAGAGACAGTTTAATAAAAGTGGAGATACTGCAGGTTCAAGGAAGAGTAGGGGAAGAAACAGCAGAGAAAACCCTTCCGGAACTGGAGATTCACAGTGGACCTGCGTGGAGAGCGTGGGAGCCCGCAGTTTGGGATACAAGCAGCAGATTCAACACACCAGCGCTGGAACGTGAGGTGAGCAGAATCTCAATAGCCCGAGATACCAGGAGGGAAGCGGAAAAGGGAGCCTCGAGTGAACAAGGCTTGAAACCCTGCAGGGAAAAGTTCACCAGGCTAACTAGAAGAGAGAGAGAGAGAGGGAAAAAAAAAAAAAAGTGACCCGTACGGACACGAGCTTCTCTCTCTCCGCTCACCTCTCAAAGGTGAGCGAGACAAAGAGCAGGCGCCATTTTGGAATACGTCATAAGCAGGGCGACCTCGGGTCGGCACCGGCCCAGAGCCTAGCAGAAAAACCTGACTCTGGGTGGGAGGGGTGAAATAACAGGGGATTAGAACCTAATGAATGTGTGATGCTAATGAACTGAGACTGTGAAAAAAGAGACTGTGGGGGAGAGAACTCACGGAAATCACGAATTATTGTGAGTACTCTCCAGAGACGCTACAGTTCAGTAGCCTTGGCAGCCCAGTGGGAGACTACAGGAGAATCTCAGCCCACACAAAGGGCCGCAAAGATTCCTTCTCTGGTCCTTGGGAAAGAGCTTCCGAACTCTGGCTCCTGTGGGTATATCATTCGCCTGCTAACCACCCCCAATTCCATTCAGCTGTGTGGAATTACTTCCCTTTTGAACCGAAAAAAAAAACAAAAAACAAACTAACAGAGAGAGATTTACCACGCCTAACCTGGGAGTGTCTCCTTTGACACACCCTCAACCCTGAGGAACCAAACAGAGCTCTCAGGCCACACCCATCTCAAGCCTCTAAGGCTCCATCAAAAGCAGACAGTCCACTTAATCTAGAGTCATAGTATAACAAGAAAAAAACACCACAGTGAAGAAACAAATATGCCAAACAACAAACGCAAAAACCAAGGTAATAAGAACAAGGAAGACACTATGGCATCCCCAAATGAAAAAGACACCCCAATTCAAGATTACGAAGATGATGAGATAGAAGAGATGCAAGAAGCAGATCTCAAAAAATTGATAAGAACACTAAGAAGTACTCAAAAACAAATTCTTGAACTACAGAAGTCCTTAATGGACAAGGTAGAAAATCTCTCTCATGAAAATGAAATATTAAGGAGAAATCAAGCTGAAATGAAACAACTAGTAGAACATGAAACTGTGATAGTGACGAGAAATCATAATGAAGTGAAGAATTCAATAGATCAAATGAAAAACACATTAGAGAGCCTTACAAACAGAATGGGTGAGGCAGAAGAGAGAATATCGGACTTAGAAGACAGAGCACAGGAAACTATACAGTCAAACCAAAGAAAAGAAGAGGAAATTAGAAATCTAAAAAATATTGTTGGGAATCTACAGGATACTATTAAAAAACCCAACATTCGAGTTCTAGGAGTTCCTGAAGGCATGGAGAGGGAGAAAGGATTAGAATGCCTTTTTAGTGAGATAATAGCAGAAAATTTCCCAGTTTTGGAGAAGGACAGAGACATCCTAGTACAGGAAGCTCATAGAACCCCTAGTAAACATGACCAAAAGAGGTCCTCACCACGACACGTTGTAATTAAACTCACCACAGTGAAACAGAAAGAAAAGATCCTAAAATGCGCAAGAGAGAAACGTCAAATTACACTCAGAGGATCTCCAATTAGACTCACAGCAGACTTCTCATCAGAAACCCTACAAGCTAGAAGGGAATGGCGAGACATAGCCCAGGTACTTAGAGAGAAAAACTGCCAGCCCAGAATATTATATCCTGCCAAGCTCTCATTTGTGAATGAAGGTGAAATAAAGACCTTTCATAACAAACAAAAATTGAAAGAATTTGTTGCCACTCGTCCAGCCCTGCAAAAGATACTTAAAGATGTGTTACACACAGAAACACAGAAACACGGCCATCAACATGAAAGAAGGTAAACGAAGGGAACCTCACAGCAAAAAAAACCAGGGAATTCAAAGCATACATTTGGATAAAGAAATTATGGGACATGTACTCTATAGAATACTATACAGCAGTCAAAAACAATGAAATCCGGTCATTTGCAATAAGATGGAGGAATCTGGAAAACATCATTCTGCGTGAATTAAGCCAGTCCCAAAGGGACAAATATCATATGTTCTCCCTGATCAGTGACAACTAATTGAGCACCAAAGGGGAAACCTGTTGAAGTGAAATGGACACTATGAGAAACAGTAACTTGATCAGCTCTTGTGCTGACTGTTGTTGTACAATGTAATACTTTATCCATTTTAGTAATTTTTTTATTCTAGTACTATTGGTTGAACTCTGTAATTAATAAACAATTATTCTTAGGTGTTTAAATTTAAACTGAAAAGTGATCCCTGTGAAATATAAGAGTGGGAATAAGAGAGGGAGGAGATGTACAATTTGGGACATGCTCAATCGGAACTGCCCCAAATGATAGAGTTAGAAACAGGCCAGGGAATTCCAATACAATCCCATTAAGGTAGCATGTACCAAGGCCATCTCACTAGTCCAGGTGATCAATTTCAGCTCACAATTGATCACACTGATAGGTCTAAGAGTCAAAGGGATCACACAAACAAGACTAGTGTCTGCTAATACTAACTGATAGAATCAAAAAGGGAGAGAATGATCCAACATGGGAAGCGAGATACACAGCAGACTCGTAGAATGACAGATGTCCTAAATAGCACTCTGGCCTCAGAATCAGCCCTTAAGGCATTCAGATCTGGCTCAAGAGCCCATGAGAATATTCTAGGCATGGAAAGCCAAGACACTCTGGAAAAAAAAGAAGACCTAAATGAAAGATCTCTGTGAGTGAGATCCCAGTGGAACGAATGGGGCCATCAAAGAAGGAGGTACCTTTCTCTGAAGGGAGGAGAGAACCTCCACTTTGACTATGACCCTGTCGGAATAAGATTGAAGTCAGCGAACCCTAAAGGCTTCCATAGCCTTGGCAACTCATGACTAGAGCCTAGGGAGATTACTGAGGCCATAAACAAGAGTGTCAAATTGTTAAATCAACTTCAGGAGTCACTGTGTACTTACGTCTCATGTGGGATCTGTCCTTAATGTGTTGTCCATTGTGAAGTAATGCTATAACTAGCACTGAAACAGTATTTTACACTTTGTGTTTCTGTGTGAGTGCAAACTGATGAAATCTTTACTTAGTATATACTGAATCAATCTTCTGTATATAGATAATTAAAAATGAAAAAAAATCTTGGTGTTAAATTGGAAATTGCATAGAAAATTAATCAGTTTTTTAAAAAAATATATCATGAAGGATCTCTGTCCTTAATGTGCTATACATTGTGAATTAATACTGTAACTAGTACTCCAACAGTATTTTTCACTTTGTGTTGCTATGTGAGGGCAAACTGTTGAAATCTTTACTTAATATATAGTAAACTGATCTTCTGTACATAAAGAGAATTGAAAATGAATCTTGATGTGAAGCAAGGGGAGAGGGAGTGGGAAAGGGGAGGGTTGCGGGTGGGGGGGAAGTTATTGGGGGGGAAGCCATTGTAATCTATAAGCTGTATTTTGGAAATTTATATTCTTTAAATAAAAGCATTATAAAAAAAATGAAAAAAAAAAAGAATTCAAAAAAAAAAAAAAAAAACTTGCTACCTCACTTACCACTGCCTTCTGCCTCATGCCTGAATTCTTTCTTGCGCAAAGCATCTATTCCACCCCATCACCGCTAACAAATGGAAGACCTCTCTCTGCCCCGCTCTGTACATTTGTGTGAGTGCCTGTGTTTGGATTGTTATAAAGAATGGTGGGAGGAAGGAAATTAAGAAGGCAATAAGCAAGCTGGGTTGTTGGCAATGGAGGGGAGGGAGAGAGGAATTCTTACAAGTTCCTAGATTTAAAAACCACACTGTGCTCTGAGCCCATCCGTGCAGGATGAGCCACACAAGCGGGGTCACCCAGCCGCTCCGGGTGATTATCTCAAGGGGTGGGACTGCAGCTGCTTTTCACCGTTTCCTGAATTTTTTAATGTTTCCATGCTGTGTAAAGAGTACATGCTATTTACACGATCCGGGGACAGAGAGCCACTCTCGTCGGTGGGGAGGGGGGAATAGTGGCAGGTAGAGGAGGTGGAGCACAGAGGTCAGCGGTTCACGGACCTATCAGTTGCTGGCACGTCAACCAAGGCGTCCCCAGTCCTGGGTTTGGAGGCCTCTCCTTAAGCAGCCAAACTGTCACCTGAGACACTGTTTACAATGCTCCCGCTGCACTGATTACAAATGTCAAAGCTGCAGGAGATGATGAAGGCGGATTGTATTTAAGAGCCTTTTCAATGACTGCATCTCCTGTGCTCATCACAGCTGAGAACCCTCCCCACGCCGACTTCCCGACTTCCCTTCCCGGCTGCTGCCCAACCCCGCTCCCAGGGCCTTCAGATTCTCCAAACTTTTCCCTCCCTCCCTCCCTCCCTCCCTCCCTCCCTCCCTCCCTCCCTCCTTCCTTCCTTCCTTCCTTCCTCCCTCCCTCCCTCCCTCCCTCCCTTCCTCCCTTCCTTCCTTCCTTTCTTTTCTTTCTTTTTTGTTTTAAGCTTACCATTTTTTCCCCAGATTTATTTATTTGAAAGGAAGAGTTACAGAGAGGCAGACAGAGAGGGAGAGGTAGGTCTTCCATCCATTGGTTCGCTCCCCAAATGGCCGCAGCTCCAAAGCCGGTGTTAGGAGCCTCTTAAGGTTCTCTCAAGTGGGTGCAAGGGCCCAAGCACATGGGCCATTTTCTCTCCTAAAGATTTATTTATTTACTTGAAAGTCAGAGTTACACAGAGAGATAAAGAGAAGCAGAGAGAGAGAGAGAGAGGTCTTCCATCCACTGGTTCACTCCCCAGTTGGCCGCAACGGCCGGAGCTGGGCCGATCCAAAGCCAGGAGTCAGGAGCTTCTTCCGGGTCTTCTACAAGGATGCAGGAGTCCACGGACTTGAGCCATCTTCCACTGCTTTCCCAGGCCACAGCAGAGAGCTGGATGGGAAGTGGAGCAGCTGGGACTCAAGTTGGTGCACACATGGGATGCCAGCATTACAGGCAGTGGCTTTTACCTGCTATGCCACAGCACGGGTCCCCAATTTTTTCTTAGCCATTTCTCTTTCCAGGCCTTTCTGTAGTGGTTCTGAAAGTCTTCGTTTTAAGTATCCTGTCTTGGTTTTGCTATTTTCATTGCTTCTTTCTCAGGGTGCTTGGCTTAGCAGGCTGGAGATTCACCCGCTTGCTCTTCTCTGCTTCCCTGTCGCGGAGGACTGCCAGGAGGGGCCTGCAGGTGCTTAGGCCTTGTCTAACGCAGGGCTTGAACTGTAAACGTTAGGATGGCTGACTTGAGGTGAGGGTGGTGGTCGCCTGCTTGTTTCTCATGCAACCTTTCTGGAGCAATGTTTGGTGTCCAGTGGGGGGCTAAGGATTCCAAGGTGGATGTGGCAGAATCCAAAGGTGTCACCAGCAGACGTGTGATCACACTTGGTTGCTCAGTGCTGGGGACCCGCAGGTGGGACCCAAGTCGGGTGGGGGGAAGGGGAGGCGCAATCTCCAGGGCTTGGGAGGGAATGGTATGGGCTGGAGTCTGGTGGCTCTCCCAGGGTGGTCGCAGACCTGCAGCACCTGGGAGCCTGCTGGAAATCTTAATGCTCGGGCCCCACTGCCCCGTTCCCAGAGCAGGCACTCCAGGGGTGGGGGCTTGCAATCCTGCGATCCACTCAGGTATGCTAGGGTCTGCGAATCACAACTCAGCCTCCCGAAGGCCCGGGATGCCTGCTTGGCCCCTGGGGAGAACCCCTCCGTCCTTAAGCAGGGCCTCTCTCTTTGAATCTGTGTATCTGGGGGCTCTGGCATTCCATGTGCCCTGGGGCTGAGTTCCCCATGACCCCTGACACCAGGAAAGAGAGGCCGGGCTGCATTCGCTCCGCGCCCCCTGGACAATGGGTTTGCTGTCCAGGAGGACAAGAACACAGCGGGACACGCGCAAGGCACTGCTGGGGATGCAGGCCGGGCCGGAGAGGCGGGCGCACAGCCCCCCACAGCCGCGGCAGCCGGGGACCAAGGCTCAGAGACCCAGGCTCCGCCCCTGGCCCGCTCGGCTCGGCGCCTCGGCCCCGCCCATGCCCCGCCCCCGCCCCGCCCCGGCGCGCTCCCGGCTAGCCACCCCAGGCCGAGGGGAGGGAACGGCCCGGCCCCGCGTCCGTGCGCGCTCCCGCGGCCAGGTTGCAGGGCTAGGCGCGCGCCCCGCGTCCCAGGCAGGAAGATGGTGGCGAGCGCGCGGGTGCAGAAGCTGGTGCGGCGCTACAAGCTGGCGATCGCCACGGCGCTGGCCATCCTGCTGCTGCAGGGCCTGGTGGTGTGGAGCTTCAGCGGCCTGGAGGAGGACGAGCCGGGAGAGGTGCTCCGGCGGCCAGGCGGGCGGGCCAGCCGAGCGCGGGGGCGCGCGGGGTCCTGGCGGGGCTGCGGGCAGCCCCGGAGGGGAAGTGGGGAGAGGGCCGCGTGCGTGCGGGGCGCGGGCGGCTGTCCGGAGCTGGGCAGCCGACCCCCGGTGCCCGCTTCTCGGGCGGGCCTGTGGGGCTGCGCGCGGGGGCGGTGCGTGACCCGGAGGCCCGGGCCGCGGGAGGACTGGGGGCCGGGGCGGGAGGAACGGGGTCGAGGTGGGGTGGTCTCTGGCCTGGGAATCGATGAAGGTCAGGCGCGGGGAGCGAGACTAAGGAGATAGGGCTGGGCCCGAGCCTGCTCGGAGGTGGGAAGCCCCAGGCCAAACTTTCAGAAGTTGGGAGGGGGCGGGGGGTGTGCGCGCCTTGGGCGGAGGAGTGGGGCCGAGATACCCCGAGCACCGTGCCCAGCTGTGCGTGAGAGGCAGTGGAGCTGGGCTGGAATTCGGGCCTGTGACAAAGTGCTCAGGAGCTGGGGGAGCAGGGAGTGACCCAAGGGGAGAACTGGGGTGTCTCCAAGGTGCGGCTTCCTTGGCCGGGGGTTTGAGGGATCTGGGTGGTCTTCAGGAGGGCGTGGGAGGGAGGAGTGAGCTGGTCAGAGCATAAGGGAACTGGGGAAGGGGCCAGAGCCCGAGCTGCTCAGCCCCTGCCCCCAGGGGCTTCCTGGCTCCGGGCTGATGTGTTGTCAGCTGGAGGGCCAGCAGAGAGCCCCCCCCACCGTGTGAGGAAGGGTCCAGGGGGCCGGCCCATCCTGGGAGCCTGAGCTGGGGGCGGGAGGTCAGGCTTCACCCCGTCCCCTCTTTGTCCTGGGGCCATCCAGTGCTCAGGGTCCGAGGCCCTGCTTGCCTGCCCTCACCTGGCAGGGTGAGGGCCAAAGGAGGGCTGATGTCCAGGTCCGCTTCCGCTGTCTGGGCAGTCTGGGAGGAAAGCTGTCCTTGCCTGTCTTAGGAGAACCTAGGGGCTGGGGCGGTGAGGGGACCTGGGAGCCGGGAGAGTCACGTGAGACCACAGCGCCAGAGGGAGCTCAGGGTGGCAGGTGTGGAGGCCGGTGCTGTGACGTCCACGGGGAGTGAGCTTGCTCCATGCGCACTGCTAAGCAGAAGAGTTTCAGGCCTGCCGTAAGGGGCTCCGGGCAGGTGGGACGTCGTAAGGTGGAGTGGGGCATGCACGTAGGCAGTCAGGGGACCTCAGACCCTGGGGTACCTGGGTAGGGGTCAGTTACCACTTTGGGGAGGGCCGTGTCAGAGTCCCTGAGCCATCTGGGAAACAAATGGCCCCGAGCCACACAGACCTGTGGGTCTCTGTGTGGGCCAGGCTCCCTGCTGCCCTGCCCACAGCTGGCTTGGCCAGGTGGAGCAGTGCTGTGGCTGGGGTACCTCCCGTCTCCCCTGCTCCCAGCTTTGGGTTTGCCAGGTGGCAGTGTGGGCTTGGGGAGGTGAGCCCCCTCCGGCTCCGGCTCTGCTAGCCAGTGGGCTTCTTCTGAGTCCTCGTCAGTCGCCCCCCTGAAATGGGGATAATAATAGCGCCTCGCGTTGGATGATTACAGAGATTACATGAAAACGAGGCCTTCGAGCACTTACCGGAGTTCCTGGCACACGCTAAGCTGTCAGTAAATAACTCTGATTATCTCAGCACTGTGTCTTGGGAATGGAGACTCATTCATCTGAGCATTCATTCAACAAATATTTATTAAGTCCTGCTTTGTATCAGGCACCGTGCTTGTCCTGGGGATGCCGAAGAAATAAAGGAGACAGAGGGGCAGCTTGCCCTCTGCGCGGAGGAGCCACAGGGAAGGCCAGAGGCGCCGAGAGGGTCCCCAGGGGCTGCTGGAGATCAGCTGGTGGGGAGAGGCTGCTTCTCCCAGGCAGAGGCCCGTAGGAGAGTTTGGGCAGAAGGCTCTGAGCCTGGGCTTAGCTGGGCACCCTCAGGGAATGGACAGGAGGGTGTGGTCCTTGCCCTGGGAGAAGGCGCCATCCTGCCTGGCGGAAGGCACTGTGGTGAGGAGCCTGGGTCTTAGCCTAAGTGCGGTGGGAGAGCGCCCAGGGGGTTTAAGCGCAAGGGGATGCCATTGACACTGTACGCTGAGGACGCCTGTGGAGGGGCTGGAGTGGCTACCTCGGGTGATCGCGCCCTGCAGAGAGCCACTTGAGAGTTCTCAAAGCATTCACAAGCAAACATCGCAGGCGAAGTGTGCAGGAGGTGGGCGTGGGGTGAGCCTTTCTGTGCTCCCTGTGCCCGGGGCTCAGGGCAGGATCACCAGGAGGAGCTGCAGAGCTGGGAAGTGGGGGGCGGGGTGGGGGGGACTTTCAGTGCCTCTCCGTGGCCGGAGGGCGCCTGAGGCCAGAGTGCCTGCAGGACCAGGCCCCACCTGCAGTGTTCAGAGGGGCCCCTGACCTCAGGGGTTCCTGGGGGTAGTCCCACTAGGGGCACAAGGCTGGGGCCCTGCTGATGCTCAGCTGGGCAAGCTTAGGAGGGGCCTGGGTGGAAGCCAGCTGCTGCCCCCCCCCCACGCCTCTGACTCCTCGACGCTGCCTCCTGGTCCCCCAGCCTCCTCTGGGATTGTCCTTCTCAGGGTCAGCCAGCTCCCTGCTGCAGTGCAGGGCACACCATGCCCGTCTCCTCCCACATCCTGTCCCCCACCGCAGCCAGCCTGGCCCTGTGCCCTGTGCCCTGGCCTCCTGACCAGCTTCCTGACTTGCCGATCCTGGCTTCCACCCTGGGCGCCCACAGCCGTCCCTGAGCATGGGGATGTCTTTGTCTCCTGGTGTGTGGCCAGGTCAGATGTCCCCAGTGGGACTGCAGCCACCTTTCCTGGGAACAGAATTGGGTTTGCCACTTGCTCTGCAAGGGTCTTTTCTCAGATGCTGTCCTTGGGCATCTCTCAAGAGATCAGAGGGCTGGCCGGGCCCTGGGCACTGAGGGCGTAGGTGCTAGGGTTCTGGCCTGCAGGTGGCTGTAAACTTGACAATGGGAGGTTCCTGCCTCACTCGAAGAGGAGCCAGAAAGAAAGTAACAAGGAGATCAGAGAGGGCAGGAGGTCCAGGGGCTCTCTGCCCTTCCAGTAATAATAATGAAAAAGAGGCAGTGTAGCGTTCCATTCACTCAGCATCCCACAAATAGTTCTATGTGAGTGAACAAACGAAACTCTGCCCTTGGGTCACTTACAGCCTTGGGGGGGGGGGGGATGGGGACGGTCGCCCAGTGACACAACATAGAGGAGTAAGCGATAGGACTAGGACGACAAGAAGGTGTTCAGTGCTATGGGGAAATTAAACGGGAGCTGAGGGAGGGCTGGAGTGTGAAACACAGTTCGGTGTTCTCAGGGTGGAGACGGATCGGGGCTCAGAGTGACAGGAGACGCTGGGGCTTTCTGGCATGGGGAATGGCAAGTGCAAGGGCTGGAGACAGGAGAGACTGGTGGGGCGGAGGGACGCCGAGAAGGCTGTTGGGGCTGGAGGAGTCGGTGGGCGCGGGGGGCGATCATGGAGGAGGCCCTCCAGGGCCCTCGTGGGCTCCTGCGGAGACTTTGGTTTTTATCTAAGAGGCAAGGCTCCCGTGGTTTCCAGCAGGACAGTCTAAGAGGGAACTTTGGCTTGGATGGGAGCGCTGGCTGTTGGGACCAGAGCAGCCTCTAGGGGGCAGGGAGGCCAGGAGCCCGGGGCCAGCAGATTCTGGGTGTGTTAGGAAGGCAGCCCCAATAGCGCTTGCCCATGGATCCCATGTAGGCTGTGAGGCAAAGCGGGCGACCGGAGCTGGCTGTGGCCTGAGCAGCTTGGAGGGTGGAGTCGTCCTTAACCGAGCTGGGGACGCGGAGCAGCAGTCGCTGGGGCGGCGGGGAGGGCAGACGTTGGCCTCTACTCGGGGGTTTGCGAGGTCTGTTGGGCTCCCAGGGAATGTCAGGGGGGTGGCAGTTATACGCCTGGAGGTCCAGGGAGCAATCGGGGACAGATGGAGAGATACATCCGGGACTCTGGGGCTGAATGAGCACTTCTAGAAGGGATGGAGCCAGGAAGACGGAGGGAGGAGGAGCCAGGAGCCAGGCAAAGTCCAGGAGGGTCTCCTGGAAGCCTCAGAGGAGGTGCTTCAAGCAAGAGAGAGGGGCCTGCTGGGTTGCTGTCCCGGTGCCTCTGAGCTGAGGTGGGAGGGGGTTTATGGAGAATGACCCCTGGGAGTGGGCAGCTCTCGTCTTAGCTCATGGGACAGCGCTCAGCCCTAGGAGCAGACTCCGAGCAGTGAGGGGACTGCTGGTGGCTTGGCAGAGCTGGACTCAGAGCCCTGGTGACTCCGGAGCATTCACACTGTGCTGCCGCCCCTCCGCCCCTTCCAGCACTCAGCCGCCAGCCACCTGTGCCCTGTGCCCTGGGCGCCGGCTACTCCTCCAGGCGCTGGGCTGGCAGAGCTGCCCCGTCTCTCCTGGAGGTGTTCACCACCTCAGAGCTCGGCACATCCCACTCTGGGGCAAACAGGATGGCTGTGCATGGGGTCTGGCCAGGCAGGGGAGGAGAGGAGGGTGGGTACACGAGTCGTTCGTGTGGGACCAGGCCGTCTAGAAATGCAGCAGGCGCTGGGGCGCTCAGAGCCAGGAAGCAGCGGTGTGACAGCGCGGCAGGCAGCGTGGCGGTGCGCAGCTTCTGAGTTCTTCGACAGAGAGAGAGAGAGAGCGAGAGAGAGAGAGCGAGCCCATGAGTGCTAGTGCCAGGAGCTGACAGCTTCCAGCTGTGGGTGCCTTCCGGCTCAACCCCCGCTCTCCAGGCAGGGACAGAGCAGGACGGGGGCTTCCTCAGTGCACCGTCCTGCCCGGCTCTCCTCTTCCCAGCCAGCCCCGGGGGCAGTGGCAGGCCCCAGGATGACACTCCTGGGAGCCTGTGCCCACCATGCCCTTGGAACATATGTGGACACTGGCACCTGAGGCTGCAGCCAGAAAGGAAGCGCAGAGCCATGGGATGGGAGAGCTAGGGGATGGCTGTGTGTGATGGCTTGCATCCTTCCAGCCACAGGCCAGAGAGGTGCCCAGTGGTGCTGGTGTTTGCACAGCGCCCTCAGGTGGACAGAAGCTGCAAGGGTTGAGGATGCCCCACTCAAGGTGGCGCTCAGGAAACAAGAAGTGGTGAGTGACTGTCCCTGTGACCTAGGTCCACGTGTCTTTAACAGAAAGGAAGACAGAGGAAGCCACGGCCCCTGGACCCCGGCGAGGGCTCCAAGGACACGGACAGTTCGGCGGGGCGGCGAGGCAACACGGGCAGAAGGCATGGGCGCTGGCGGGGCCGTGCCGAGAGCCCGGGCGTGCCCGTGGCCAAGGTGGTCCGGGCAGTAACCAGCCGGCACAGAGCCAGCCGGCGGGTGCCACCTGCCCCACCCCCAGAGGCCCCAGGCCGCCGGAACCTGAGCGGGGCAGCAGCCGGAGACACTGCAGTCGGCGCAGCTGGCTTCCCACCCCATGGAGACACGGGCAGCGTGGAGGGTGCCCCGCAGCCTACCGACAACAGCTTCACCCCTAAGTGCGAGATCGTGGGCAAGGACGCACTGTCTGCCCTGGCCCGGGCCAGCACCAAGCAGTGCCAGCAGGAGATCGCCAACGTGGTGTGCCTGCACCAGGCGGGCAGCCTCATGCCCAAGGCTGTGCCCCGGCACTGCCAACTGGCAGGTGAGGAACAGGGGCGCTCCAGGCCTTCCCAGGCACGGGGGGTGTGTGGCATGGCCCAGATCCCTACCCCCCCATTTTCTGAGGGGCCCCCTCCCCACCGAAGTTTGCTGGCTGAGTGTACTGAGTGGCGGAGGCGGAACTGGAACCCGGGAGCAGCAGGTTCCAAGCCCGCACCTCCTCCATCGGAAGGCAGGCAGCCCCCCTCTTCCCATCTCACCCCCGCCCTGGGACTCACCCACGCCCCTGTTCTCCATGCCAGGGAAGATAAGTCCCGGCACACAGTGGGAGGAGGTCCGGGCCCAGCAGCCCCTGGACGGCCACCCCGTCCGAATCGCCTACATGCTGGTGGTTCACGGCCGCGCCATCCGCCAGCTGAAGCGGCTCCTCAAAGCCGTCTACCACAGGGAGCACTTCTTTTATATCCACGTGGACCAGGTACCGGAGTGGAGGAGGCCGGGCGGGCCGGGCAGCAGAGCAGAGGCTTAGAAGGTCACAGACAGGGAGGGTCCACGGCCTGGCTCAGGTGGCCTAGAGATGGGGAAACTGGGGCCCCAAAGCTGCTGGTGCACGAGGTGGTGTAGCTGCTAGGAGCCAGCGCTGGCATCAACCTCCCTGCATCCGTGGGTGATGGGAGTGGGTGGGGTCTTACCGTGCTAGCGGCCCAGCTGTGTCAGCTAAGTGTCCCCTTCCCCCCAGCGCTCCAACTACCTGCACCGGGAGGTGGTGGAGCTGGCCCAGCGGTACGATAACGTGCGGGTGACGCCCTGGCGCATGGTCACCATCTGGGGCGGGGCCAGCCTTTTGCGGATGTACCTGCGGAGCATGCGGGACCTGCTGGAGGTGCCTGGCTGGGCCTGGGACTTCTTCATCAACCTCAGTGCCACGGACTACCCAACCAGGTGTGGGCATGGGGCCCCGGCACCCTCTGGCTGGGAAGGGGCTGGGCCCCTGCCATGTTTAGGGGGGAAGACTGGGAATGACAAGAGCTGGGGGGAGGAGGGACCAGAGGCCTGTCCCTGAGGTGCCAGGTCAGACAGCAGGGGCAGAGGGATGGGTCCTTCACCCCAGGGGGCGAGGCACAATGCCATAGCTATCAAGAAGGACGGACGGTGAGGGTCAAGGTGCTGGAGGGAGTCTGTCCTGGGCCAGCAGCCGAGCATCTGCCTCTCACACAGCCTTGTCCCCTACCCCACCCCCAACCCCATTCTCTTGTCAGGACCAATGAGGAGTTGGTGGCATTCCTGTCCAAGAACCGGGACAAGAACTTCCTCAAGTCACACGGGCGGGACAACTCCAGGTGAGGGGCTGCGGAAGGGGGGTCCCGCCGTTGCTGGCTTGTCACAGCCCCTCCCGCCCGGGGGATCTGCGGCCTCACAAACCCTCCCCAGCAGTCCCAGATCGAGGAATGCCGGGTGCCAGGCAGGGCCTTGGCCATAGCCCTTCTGCCACCCCGCAGGTTCATCAAGAAGCAGGGCCTAGACCGGCTCTTCCATGAGTGCGACTCCCACATGTGGCGCCTGGGAGAGCGGCAGATCCCCGCGGGCATCGTGGTGGACGGCGGTTCCGACTGGTTCGTGCTCACGCGCAGCTTCGTGGAGTACGTGGTGTACACGGACGACCCCCTTGTGGCCCAGCTGCGCCAGTTCTACACGTACACGCTGCTCCCGGCCGAGGTGCGAGAGGGCCCCAGGCGGGTGGGCCGGCTCGGGTCGGGCTGCCCACGGCTCACCCTCCCGCCTCCCGCCCCCCGCCTCCCTGGCTGCCCACAGTCCTTCTTCCACACGGTGCTGGAGAACAGCCCGGCCTGCGAGAGCCTCGTGGACAACAACCTGCGCGTGACCAACTGGAACCGCAAGCTGGGCTGCAAGTGCCAGTACAAGCACATCGTGGACTGGTGCGGCTGCTCCCCCAACGACTTCAAGCCGCAGGACTTCCTACGGCTGCAGGTGCTGCCCGCGGCCCCGGGACACCGCCCCTGGCTGGGTCTTCACCCGCCTCAATTACCATGAACTCCCCAGGGTCAGACGCAGGGGGACCTGGGGGGAAGACTCCACCCTCAGGCCTCCAGTGCCCTTGACCCCGCCTTGCCTCTCCTTCCCCAGCAAGTGTCCAGACCCACCTTCTTCGCCCGCAAGTTTGAGTCGACCGTGAACCAGGAGGTGCTGGAAATCCTGGACTTCCACCTGTATGGCAGCTACCCTCCCGGCACGCCCGCCCTCAAGGCCTACTGGGAGAACACCTATGACGCAGCTGATGGCCCCAGTGGGCTCAGTGACGTCTTGCTCACCGCGTATACCGCCTTTGCCCGCCTCAGCCTGCGCCATGCCGCCACCGCTGCACCTGCGCCGGCCACCTCACTTTGCAGGTGAGACCCCCCCCTCGCCTCCTGACCCAGAGCAGACCCGCAGGTGTGGTGCCCTAGGGAGATGCCCATGAGAAAGAGACAGCCCCTGCCCACAGCAAGCTGCCAGTCTGAGGCAGAGAGGAGTGCAAACCACAAAAGTTCAAAAAAGAGGCAAGAGGCAGGTACATAGGTCTGTGGGGCGTGAGACTGGGGCGAGGACGTGCCTGGGGCTGGGACTCCCCGCTGCCCCTCTCCGGGACTCCCAGCCCAGTCAGGTGCACTGATGGCATCTCCCTTTCTCCCTGCTGGAACCTTCTTAGGTTTGAGCCCCGGGGCTTGCCGTCCAGCGTGCACCTGTATTTCTATGACGACCATTTCCAGGGCTACCTGGTGACGCAGGCGGTGCAGCCCTCAGCCCAGGGGCCGGCAGAGACGCTTGAGATGTGGCTGATGCCCCAGGGGTCGCTGAAGCTGTTGGGGCGCAGTGACCAGGCCAGCCGGCTCCAGAGTTTGGAGGTGGGACAGGTCCTCCCCTTGCTTTCTCCTGACCTCCCCCAAAACTCCGGGTAGTGGGAGAGGGGGCGCACCAGGGAGGGCAAGGGCCCTGTGAGGCCTTCGTGGCCTGGTAAAGGCAGCCTTGGTGATGCCCCTTGCATGCACTCGCTGGGGAGCACCCCAGACTTGCGGGGGTAGGGAGGAGGGAGTTGCCAGTCCCACTACACCGTGAGCCCGGGCTTTGAACCATAGCAGTTTCCTTTAGAGGAACGGGAACATTCCTGGGGAGGGGCCCTAAGGTCAAGCTTTTGGCTGTCTTCTCCGCCTCTCTGGCTTTCATGCAGCAGTGGTCCACGGACACGACCTTGAACTTCGTCTCCCTGTTGTCCCACCCCAGCAAGGCAGTTCCAAATGGAAGCCTAGGACAGATCTCAGAGCTGGGAGGGAGAGTAGAGAGCTTCTGGTCGGACACCCTTGGTTTTGCAGAAGGGGAAACTGAGGTCCAGAGATAGTGGCTGGCCTGAGGTTCCCTAGTGGGAGGCAGCAACAGAGTAGAGAGGCACGCTCCCCAGGCTCCTCCCAGCCGCCTCCCTCCCTACAGGTCGGCACTGAGTGGGATCCCAAAGAACGTCTTTTCCGGAACTTTGGGGGGCTGCTGGGGCCACTGGATGAGCCTGTGGCCATGCAGCGCTGGGCCCGTGGCCCCAACCTCACAGCAACCGTGGTCTGGATCGACCCAGCTTATGTGGTGGCCACATCCTACGACATCACGGTAGACGCGGAGACCGAGGTGACACAGTACAAGCCTCCGCTGAGCCGGCCCCTGCGGCCAGGGGCCTGGACTGTCCGACTCCTTCAGTTCTGGGAACCCGTGGGCGAGACCCGCTTCCTCGTGCTGCCCTTGACCTTCAACCGCAAACTACCTCTCAGGAAAGGTGAGGACCCGGTCCCCGCGTGAGGCCCGAAGCCCAGCATGATAGGGTTCTGCAGGGGACCCCGTGGGGAGCTGTAGTCAGGGAAGGTGAGCGTGTGTGCAGCATGCCGGGATCCCACCCTGGGCTGCAGGAGAAAGCACAGCTTTGGAGTTGGGCAGACCTGGGTGTGCGTGGAGCCCTGACATTGATTGGGCTTTTGCCCTTGAACATCACCCTGATCTTGGTCTCATCAGAGTCGAGGAGGAGGTGCTGGGGGCGAGGACCACACGGCCCCTCCAGTGATAAAGGGAATTTCCAGAGGGCCCCGCAAGAGGCTTGGCTCTCACCGGTGCCATCTCCTCCTCTCGGGCCTTCCTGTCCCTTGTGCTGTGCTCCCTCCGTGTAGGAGCCCTGGGCACTCTCCCTGGCCCTCTCCATACAGAGCCCGCTCAGCGTGGCGGGAACTGACCAGGGCCTCTTGGCCTCGCGTTGCATGGTCTCGGGAGAGCGATCCCAGCCTCCGCCTTCTGGAGTAGGGCAGGGCAAGCGGTGGGGGCCAGGGAGCTGCCTGGGAATAGAAGTGTGGGCTGGGCAGGTTCCTGAGGGGCGGGGCTCCTACCTCTCACGCCCCCTGGAGATGACGGGGATGAGGGTGTGGGTAGCAGTGACTGGGTTGCAGAAGGTGCTCAATAGATAGAAGTTGCCTTCTCCTGCCACATACCATGACACGAATGTGGGTTGGGGGGGGGGGCTGTGGATCCAGAGCAGTGAGCCACGCCTCCTGCCCTCTGGAACTGGCAGTCTGGTGTGGGCTGGCTCCACAGCAGGTGCACCCGGATGCTAAGCCTCAGGATGGAGACAGAAGGGGGTTTGAAGCGAGCCTAACAAATGTGTGCAGGGGTCCTGGTGCATGAAGAAAACAGCAGGGGCTGGCGGGTTGCAGGGGGGTGGCGGCGGGCCGGAAGGCAAGGCAGCTACAGGGCGTGAGCCCAGGCCGTGGGGGGCTCCAGGCACCAGTGGCAGTGCCGAGAAGGCTGGGTGCCACAGACCAGACACTAGCTGATTTTCTCAAGTGCCTGAAATCCACTGTTTTACTTCATCCGAAAGCTAGGAATTTGGGGCTGACTGCCATGGTTTTATAAAAGTCAGTCTTCCAGGCACAGAAAGGTCTTTGGATCAGCCCAGGGTCACTCAGCAAGATGCGAGTCCGTGGAAGGGTCGGGGGAACCAGGGCTCCCTGGAATGGGCAGGGCGGGGTGTACTGACTTCCTGCCCCCCTCGCCCCCCAGATGATGCCAGCTGGCTGCATGCGGGACCGCCCCACAACGAGTACATGGAGCAGAGCTTCCAGGGCCTGAGTGGCATCCTGAACCTGCCTCAGCCGGAACCGGCGGAGGAGGCCGCCCGGCGGCGCTCGGAGCTCACGGGCCCCGCGCTCGAGGCCTGGACAGATGGGGAACTGAGCGGCTTCTGGTCTGTGGCCGGACTGTGTGCCACGGGCGTGTCTGCCTGCCCCTCGTTGGGGCTCTGCAGGCTGGCGAGCTGGAGCTCGCTGTCCCCCGACCCCAAGTCGGAGCTGGGGCCCGTCAAAGCCGACGGGCGGCTCAGGTAGCAGGGCCCCAGCCGGCGGCCCCCCGGGAACATCCCGGGAATTGCACCTTTACCCACGCTGGAGGTGGGACCAGCGGCTCAGGCAGTACCCCCGACGTCAGCCACAGAGAGCCCGCGCATTGGCGAGGGCGGGCTGGAGCCCCTGCGAGCCGCCCGATGGGCTTGGCAGGAACCGGAAGAGAAGTGCTCCTGCCGCGTACCACTCTTCCTCACCGTCCTCTCTAGTTTGTATTTTTTTAAGTATTATTATTTAAAAAGGAAAATGGGTGACGGAGGAACTCGAGACAGAGGATGTGCAATAGGGCTCCGTGCCGTCCCCCGAGGTGGCCAGTGGCTGTGGGGAGCAGGAGCCACTGAGCCCACAGGCTGTTGTTCAGAGGAGCCTGGGCCTCGTGCCCAGCCTGGGTGTGCGGTTCTCATGACCGAGGCTCTGCAGGGGCGCAGGTGCCCTGTGAAAGGCTCTGCAGCCGGGAGAACAGGTGATTGGGGGGGGGGGCACCGCGGAGCTGGGCTCCAGTGGACAGCCTCTCTTGTAGCCAGGGGATCCTCGAGGGGGGGGCGGGGCTCACCCAGGGGTTATCCAGCATTCCCTGTCCCTTGACGGGAAAGGCAGGGAGCAGGGCCTCCTGAGACCAGTGCAGATTTGCCCAGCGTCGCGGGAGGCACGTGCCCTCAGGAGCAGAGTGGCGGGAGTCTGTGGTGGCTCCTGGGAGGACCTGCGGCAGCATCGTGCCTGAAGCTCAGTGTGAGGTCTGAAATATGCAACAGAGGAAATATAGCTCTATCTCTCTCAGCCGAGCCTCCGTGTCTTTCCTCTTGGGTGGCACGGGGCCTCCTCACCGGTGCCCTGGTAGCCTGGGAAAGGTGACGGTCCCACCCCCTAGGGCGCAAGTAGTCCAGGAGCCGTGCAAGAACCACAAGGGGTGCAGCACCCATCTGATTTAGCTCGCTCTCCTCCTGAGGGGCAGAGGCCCAGGACTGACTTCCTCTGCTGCCAGCGAGACGGGGTGCCTGAGCCTCGTTCTTGAGAGCCCTGACCCAGCACGTCCACCCCTGCCACCGGCCAGGCCGCAGCAGGTGCATTGCCAGGGCCCAGCTTAGAAGCCCTCACTGTGCTGCTTTCCTGCCCAGCCCTCCTTGTGGGGCACCCCCAGGAACACAGGCAATCCCCTGGTCACCACTGAGCTTGGCCCTCTGGGGACAGAAGCAGCAGTGGTTGGGTCCCTGGCCACTGCTCTGGGACCTGGGAGGGCCATGTTAAAAAGGTCTGTCTGTCTTTCCTCCCTTTCTCAAGCCCCACTCTCCCCCATTGTCATCAGAGACTCGGTGAGAGTCTGAAATCGCTGTCAGCCAGGTCTCTCCTCGGGACAAAGGGCTCAGTTAAGTTGCACTTATTTGAAAGGCAGAGATGGGGATCCCATGTGCTGGTTCACTCCCCACATGCATGGCCAGACCTAGATCAGGCCAAAGCCAGGAGCCCAGAACTCAACCCAGGCCCCCATGTGGGTGGCAGAGACCCAACTGCTTTAGCCATCACCTGCTGCCTCCCGGGTGTGTGTTAGCAGGAAGCTGGGATCAGGAGCAGAGTCTGCACTCAAACCCAGGCATTGCAACTGTTCGGTCAGACGCCTGCCTCTAAACGTTTTTCCTAGTGGCCAGGAGAGGGCGCTCCTGACTCACCAATGACAGCTCCTGGGGCTTCTGTTAGCCAGGGTGCTGACCTTGTATGCAGTGTCTCAGCCTTTGACCCCTCCCAGCAGGGCTGGAGGAATGCCTGGCCCTGCCAAGACAACCACAGGTGGAACTTGAATTTCAATAAATCGACAGCAGGCTAATTTTTGAGTTGACAGCTTTATATGCCCTTTTATATGATGTTATAAATATCCACATGGCCCTCGGCAGAGAAAAGGTTCTGCAGCCCTGCGGGCCGGCAGGCACTTTGGTTATCTTCATCTCGCAGATCGGGAAACTGAGGCTTAGAGCAGTGAAATGCTGGTGGTGACGGCAGGCTTCAGAGGGAGGAGGCAGCCTCCGGAGCCAGCACTGGTTGCTACGTTCTGTCCTGCGGGCTTGCCGGACAGGCAGCCGGGGGCGAGAGCAGGGACTCAGGAGATGGCGTTTGGGTGCCGGGGCCACGGGACTGACTCCTTTCTCGCTGCTATTTTAGTGGACACAGGACTCTGGTTCTCTAGAATATTGACTGTTTTGTTTCCCAACCTAACATTCAGGTCAGTACAAAGAACCCATAACCGCACAGGCAGTAAACAGCGGACCCCTGTGACACAGCAGCCCGTGGGGGAGCCCGGGCTGTGGCTCCGCTAGGTTGGGCTGTTTTGAGTCTTACTTGGTTAATTTAGGCAGGACATGAGTCTGTTTCGACTCCTGCCGGCCTCCACCCTGTTCTACTAGGTCCTCACGGTCACCTGCGGCCATGTTCATGACTGAGGCAGCCTGTTGTAAAGCCCCCAGGTGATTCTAATTCCCAGCCAGGCATGAGACCTAGGGGGTTCCAGCCCCACACTTGGTGCTAGGCTGCAGGCTGACCTAGGAGCTCTGCAGGACCCAGGACCAGGCTTCAGGACGCCTGACGGGTTCAGGGCAGGCCTGGGGGTGAAGTCTGTGCCCCCCCAGCCGCACCCCATTTCTGAGGCAAGTGGGAGCAAAGCTTCTCGGCCTTTCTGAGTTCCTGGCAGTGTCCCCGCCCGAGTTCCTGGAGAGTTAGCTCAGCCTGCAGGCTTGGGTTTTTGAGGCTCCTTTGAAATCCTCCCTGGCAGGGCCCCTGAGGTCAACAGCAGGATTCACGCTGGTCAGGACACAGGGTGGGGGCGGGGAGTGAGCTCAGGCGGGCTAGGCCCCCGGAGCTGCACAATAATTGCTCTGAAGGGAGGAGGGCCCGGGCAGATGCTTTTGTGCTGTGTGGCCCGGCGTGCCCTGTTTCCAGGGCAACCACGGACCCCACCGCTTCTTCAGAGGTGGGAGCCAAGACCAGAGGAGAGCCAATTGGCACACAGAGCCCAGTTACCTGGGCCAATGGGAAGTGGAGGTGGGCAGGGTCAGAGTGGGAGGGGAACCTGAGGCTGAGATGTGCAGAGATCTGAGCTCCATCAGGTGCAGCAGAAGCCAGCCTGTTCCCGCCAAACCCCTCTCCTGAAGGTTACAGGGGACCCTCGCGGCCGCCGGGCGCACTGAGGGCACTGCCATCCGTGGGACGCTAGGTCATGCGTGGTGCTGACCAGGACAAGCAAGGGCAGGAGCCTGAGAAGCTGCAGGGCTGCTCACAGCTGCCCCAGCCTTGAAGGAGGCTCTTCCTCTGGGCAGAGAGCCGGGGCGGGGAGGGCCAGCCCCGTGGCCCTGCTGGCTGTCCTCAAAGCCCATGCCCCAGTCTGGGCACGCCGTGCCACTGCTCTGCGTGTGCAGACATCACCATGGACAGCAGCCTCCTGGCCATAGTCGCGGCCGCCGGTGAGTACTCACTGCCTTGCCGAGTGCCCAGGGTGGGGCCCTGTCCACCGCTGACCCCTCACCATAGGCCGGAAGCCCAGCCTCGCCTACACGGCCGCGTCCAGCAATGTCCCTCCCCAAGCCACCTGGGAAGAAAGCTGTGTGTGGTCAGCCTGCGGTCGCCAACGTCCCCTTCCTATCTGTGCCAGGCTCTGGACGGCAGGCTTTCATAGCAGGACAGGGCCGGCCACTGGAGGTTGAGACCAGGCTCTTGGGGCCTCTCCTTCCCTAACTTCGTGCCCTCGTCAACTCCCCCTTACACCTATCACCACTCGGGGCTGAAGCTGCTCTGCTCTCCCGCATGAAGCTCTGCCCCAGGACGCTGACACAGCAGCAAAGGGAGACCTTGCCCTGCCCCGTGAGGCTGACACGAGACCCAGCCAGGTCACTGCCACCCCACCTACCGGAGCGCAGTTGCAGTGCGGGGAGACGGGCCGCGTGCCGGCCCCAGGCTTCCCCTGACTGTGCCTGGGTGGGGGCAGTTTCCTCCACCGTGTTCATCATGGCCATCCTGCTGCGGCTGCTGTACCAGCGTGACCTCCGGTGCTGCCAGGTCCTCTGCTCCTGCCATTTCTTTCGGAGTCCCAGCCAATACGTGAGCACCCCTGCCCAGCATCCCTTTGCCTCACGCCCCTCAGCCCAATTCTGACAAAAGGGCACCTGCACTCTAGCTCGGTGTGGGAGGGGCCCCTGGAATCTCCGGCACCCTCCAGCCTGGTTCCTTCTGGGTCAGGGCGGCAGTGTGGGTAGGGTTAATAACATTCTGGCCAGGCGCCTCCCTGACCGTTGTTAAACACAACTGCTGGGAGCCCTGTGCTGGGAGCCCTAGGCAGAGACAGCGGTCTTCCCCTAGTGCTCCAGCTCCCACAGGGAGAGCCCAGAGCCCCAACTTCAGCACCATCAGTCCTGTCCCAGGGGCCAGGGCACCATACAACTTCCTATAGAGAAACCTGCTGAGCTGCAGTCCCCCAGCTCGGCACGATGCAGGAGGGAGGGTGGGGGGACAGGAGGAGGTCTCTGACTCCCTCCAATGGCCACTGAAGCTGGCTGCCAGATGCTGACAATGAGCCAGTGGCTAGAGAGGACTGGAGTCTCTACACCCCAGTGCATTTCGCAAACGCCAAGGGTCTGAGCTTTGTACCTTGAACTTGGTGGAGCCGACTAGTGGGACAGGGCAGAGGAGCATGGGGCCAAGGAAGGGTTGGGCTCTGCTCCCTTGCCCACCGACCCACACTCCTGAGCTTCGCCCTGAGTTGACCTTCATGACCGCCAGGCCTGGCCCCCTCCCTGCTTCAGCACCACACGATGCCCCACCCCCGAGGCCCAGCCGGTGGAAAGGAGCCGAGTGTCCCAGGGAGTGCAGGTGAGGAAGGATCCTGTGCTGTCCCTGCGGGTGCGGGAAGAGGTGTGTGCTGGGGTCCTGAGGCCAGGCAAGGGGCCCAGTGCGCTTAGGGGACCAAAAGAATGCAGAGCAAAGGAGGGGGGCCTGGAGGCTTCTAGAAGAGGACGGCGCGTGGCACCCCACATCTGAGGCTCGCTCTGTGGCAGAAAGTCGCGTGGAAGCCTGTGCCCCTGGCTCCCCTGGCTTTTCTTGGTCACAGGGCCATCCCCAGGGGGATGAAGTGTTCTGCGTGGGGCTGACCAGGAGCCATCAGATGCCCCTGTGGCAGCTAGCTCACCTGCCCAGCTACGAGAGTGTTCGAAAGAAGGACCGGCAGCAGCAGATCCACCAGCTGATTGCACAGCGCTTCGGGCTCTGGGCCTGCAGAGAGGTGAGCGGTCAGCGCTCCCGGCCCCGTGCCTGCAGGGTGGAGCCTGGCCACACTGTTACCCACGAGGCCCAAATTGAGTTCCTGGGGTCAGGACAAGGGAAAGGCCACTGGTGGAGGACCTCAGTCTTTGCCTGGGGCCCACCCCACCTCTCTGTGTAGAGGGAAGGATGGCAGGCCCCAGCCCAGACTCAGGATGGGCTCCTGCAGAGGGGTCTCCATAAGCCACAGCTCTCGGGTCTTCTTTGAAAGGAAGGACTGGTCACTGCGGGAGACGACGCAGAGAATAGCAGAGGGCCTGCGTGTCTCTGGCAGGAGGCCAGGGATTGGCTAACACCTTTTCTCCCCATCCTTCCAGCTGCCACCAAGCTACGAGGAGGCCGTGGGGCCACTGGCTGCACCGTCGCCCAGCTGTGGCTCTGCGCACCCATCCCAGGAAGCGGCTGCCTTCCCCGCCCTGGGGAACACCACTGTGTAGGAGGACAACTGCCAATCCCGCCCCTTGCCATTTCCCCCTGTGGCTGGGCCAGCACTGAGTCTGTGGGGTCAGCCTCTACCCCCTTCCCTGCCTAAGGACTGGCCCAGCTGGGCCTTGGTGCCTGGTACCCCGCACAGGGCTTCAGAATAAACCCCTACTAGCCCTAGGTCAGCTGCAGGTGGGGAACCCAGGATCACGCCCTGAGAGAACGAGGCAGAACCGTGGAACTGAGGGGCTTCTCTGCGCCGGATCCCTGGAGCCCCTGCCTCAGGACACACCCCTTGGAAGGAAGCCCCTGGCCTCTGTGAGCCCCTCTCTGGGCTGCAGTCACCACCACCTACCTCCAAGAGCCAGGAACTGCCATCCTCCCCCGCGGAGACCTCGTTCCTGCCCAACCACTCAGTCTCGGCTGAGCTGCCAGCGAAGGCCTGTCCCCAGCCCGCCCCAGGCCCTCAGTGAGTATCCCAGAAGCCAGATCCTTCGTTGCTGTTAATGGTTTGAGATAAATCAAGAACCACAGAAGTACACGGGCTTGTTGTGTCCAAATTTTCAGGTGGGCAGGAAGAAGCCATCTGTAACCTATCCTCTCTCGCCCTTGGTACTCAGGGGCAGATGGGGCCGATCAAGGCAGAGGGTCTCTGGGCATCCCACAAGCCCTCCCTGCCCCGGACCCACACAGGCAGGGAAGGGTCTCCCATGTGGCCACCCCTGGGGCTACAAGCCCTGCTCTCTGCGTGTGGCTCCAGGAGACAGGAACACAACGGCATCACTCCCTCTGCTCCTACCCAGGGCCCCGTCCCTGGACGCCTTGGGATACAAGAGGGTATGGGCAGCGACTCCCCAAGCACAAGATCTCCCCCTTCCCCTTTGGGAGACGGAACCAAAGCAAGTCCTCTGCACATCAAAGTGCCCTCTTCTCATCTGCCGACGGCCCCATTCCCGGCTCCCCCCTTGGCGTGGCACAGAGAACACGGGTAAGGACCACGCAGCACAAGCAGCCCCTTCAGGTTTATTTCAAGCTTGCAGGCCATGACTCCAGCTCACTCTATCTCTGCCCTGAAGGGTTTCAGTCACCAGCTGGCAGGCCTCTTCCGGGGAGACTTTGTAGTCACCCGCTGTTGCCTTGTCACCTGAGCTTCAGTCTCTGTCCAGTGGCCTCGGCCAGACTTCAAAGCATGGCTACCAGTTTAAAGGTGCCCTCGGGCTTGGCAGGAACCACATGGACAAAAGTCTTATAGAGCACAGCCCCCCTGGGCAGCCTGGTGACCAGATCCACGGCCTCCGAGTTGCTGGGGTTGGGCACGTAGACCTCCTTGGTGTAGCGGACTATCCCTTCCTCCAACGCGTACAGACACTTCTTCTTCCCCAGCCCCACCTGCAACACACAGACCCCGTCAGCTGATGGGGAGCCAGGTGGGCCACCACGGGGCTTCATGACAGTCTCCCATAGACTCACCCTGGACCGGGGGGGTGGGGTTCAGAGGGCTCCATCTTAGGTTCCCTTTCCCACTGCCTGGCACTTCCTTGTCTGGGTGTCTGCTCAGTCCCAGAGGGCTGATGCCGGCAGCCAGTCAAAAGCTTCAAAACCAGGCCCGACCAGCGCTGTGCTGTAGGAGGGTAAGGCTCTGCCTGTGGCACCGGCATCCCATATGGGCACCAGTTCATGTCCCAGCCGCTCCATTTCTGATCTCTATGGCCTGGGAAAGCAGTGGAAGACGGCCCAAGTGCTTGGGTCCTCGCACCTGCGTGGGAGACCCAAAGAAGCTCCTGGCTCCTGGCTTCAGATCGGCTCAGCTCTGGTTGCGGCCGTTTGGGGAGTGACCCAGTGGATGGAAGACCTTTCTCTCTACCTCTCAGATAAATAAATAAAATCTTTAAAAAAAGAAAACCAGGCCCAGGAAGACAGGCTCAATCACTGCCTCTGGCGCTTACTTTATGTAGACTTAGAACATTAAAACCAGGGGTGGGCAGCGGCCTGGCAACTAAGCTGCCAGTCAGGAAGCTGGCATCCCTCTCAGAAAGCCTGGGTGCGGTGCCCTCCTCTGGCTCCGCACTGCATTTTCCCGCCAGGGCAGAGCCTGGGAGGCAGCAGTGAGAGCTCAAGTAACTGGGCTCCTGTCACCCACACTGAAGACCTGGATCAAGCAGAGACCAGCGCTCATAAGGGGCACCAGCAGTGCAGGTGGAACCTAACCCGCTGCACCGTGATGCCGCCCCCTAAGGTAGTTCACACTGTCCCATTTTACAAATGGAAACACTGAGGAACAGGGAAGTACAGTAACTTGCCCAGGATCACACAGTGCTAAACTGCCCACTCCTGGCTTCAGGCCCACAGGTTCTGGGATCTGGGGAGCGAATAGTGGATGAGAGCACGCTTTCTCTCTCAAAAAAAAAAAAAAGAAAAAAAAAAAAGAAAAATGTGAAACACACAAGAACTGTCATATTAAGCACTAGTTTGGTGTACATTTGTATTTACATAAAGTTTAGGTCCCATAGAAAGCACAGATTGGGGTCAGTGCTGTGGCACAGTAGGTTAAGCTTCAACCTGTGGCATCAGCATCCCATATGGGCGCTGGTTCTAGTCCCGGCTGCTCTACTTCCAACCCAACTCTCTGCTAATGGCCTAGGAAAGCAATGGAAGATGGCCAAGTGCTGGGCCAATGACACTCACATGGGAGACCCGGGAGAAGCTCCAGCCATTGTGGGCATTTAGGGAATGAATCAGTGGATGGAAGACCTCTCTCTGACTCTCCCTCTGTCTGTAACTCTGACTCTCAAATAAACAAATCTTTTTTTTAAGAAAAAAAAAAGCATAGATGGAAGTTATATGAATAATACATATGCTAATAAAATAATGACATTAGCTAATACCTGTATGAGTACAGTGCTTACCATGTATAAGCACTGTTGCAAGCCCTTTTATATAAGCTAACCTTACCTTGTGAAATACGGACCATTTCCAACCCTGTGTTCACATGACTGAAGCAGTCAAATCAATGTGCATTGTATATGTGGTTTCTGTTTTTTAGATTTTGTAAAAATGTGTTTGAAAGTCAGAGTTACAGAGAGACAGAGAGAGAGATCTTCTGTTTGCTCCCCACATGGCCACAACAGCTGAGGCTGAGTCAGGCAGAAGCCAGGAGTCAGGAGTTTCTTCCAGGTCTTCTATGTGGGCAGCAGGGGCTAAGCACTTGGGACATCTGCTGCTGCTTTTCCCTGGCCATTAGCAGGGAGCTGGATTGGAAGTGGAGCAGCCAGGACATCAACCGACACTCATATGGGATGTGGCATTGCAGCTGCTGGCCCTACCTGCTATGTCATAACACCAGTCCCCTTATAAGCAGTCTTTAAACTCTATATATTTCAGTTTTCTGCTTTTAGAACTTGAGATTGGATCTGTGGCAGTTTTCACCCAGGCAGTCCAGCACTATTTTATGTCTCTCCAATGAAAATGCCTCACTTCCAACCAGCTCCCTGCTGATGCACCTGGGAAAGCAGCGGATGATGGTTCAAGTCTTTGGGCCCCTGCACCTGAGTGGGAGACACAGAAGAAGCTCCTGGCTCCTGGCTTCAGATCAGCCCAGCCCCAGCCATTGCAGCCACTTGGAGAGTGAACCAGTGAATGGAAAATATTTCTCTCTGTCTCTCACTCTCTCTCTGTAACTCTACCTCTCAAATAAATAAATAAATCCTGAAAAAAAATAAATAAAATACGTGAAGCAGGGGGCTGGTGCTGTGGTGCAGTGGTTAAGCCACCACTTACAATGCAGGCATCCCGTATCAGAATGCTGGTTCAAATCCCCGCTGCTTCACTTCTGTTCTGGCATTTTGCAAATGCACCTAGGAAGACTGTAAATAATGGCCCAAGTATCTGAGGCCTGCCACCCATGTGGGAGACCTGAATGAAGTTCTAGGTTCCTGGCTCTGGCTTGGCCCAGCCCTGGCTGTTCTGGCCATTTGGGGAGTGAACCAGCAGATAGATAGAAGGTTCTCTGTCACTCTGCCTTTCAAATAAATAAATTAAAAAAAAATAAACTACGTGAAGCTGATAGTACAATTCTGTCATTTTGTCCTAACAAAGAACTGTCCCATCTCATAAAGTAATCCCAACTTGCTGAAACGGAAACCTCTGCCTGGTAGGACCTGACTTCTGGCACATTCTGAGTTCTATTTTATTAAATTCAAGTTATCTCTCAACCATCTAATAAGTTTATGCAAAGGAAGAATTTTCAGAAATAAGGAAAAAATGAATTCACTGAAATTAGTTTCCCTAGACTCAAAAGAATCTTCCATCACTAGGCACCCTGGCCTCCAAGAACTGAGGCTTAGAAATAAGAATCAAGAACACCAGGCTGACGCTGTATCAGGGTGGACAGGAAGCCCCCACGGCACTGTGCTTTTTGTCGTAGTTAGAGGAAGAAATATTTATTGAATTTGATTCAAGTATAATTGAAAATTCCTTTCTCAAAAGGAGTCATAAAAAGAGAAATGTCTACTTTATCAAACAGACTAATAAAGACATACAACGTCCGCAGGAACATCTTCAGAAGACTGCCCCAGCTCAGGCCCTGTTTCTCAGTCCTCAGGCAGCTCCAGCTGCTCTGCACATTATTGTTTTTCTTAAACATGTATTTATTTATTTATTTGAAACTCAGAGACAGAGAAAAAATTCCATCTACTGGTTCACTCCCCATATGGCCACAACAGCCGGAGCTGGGCAGGACAGAAGCCAGGAGCCAGGATCCAGGATCTTGTTCTGGGTCTGTCAATATGGGTGCAGGGGCCCAAGCACTTGAGCCACCTTCTGCTGCTTTCCCAGGCCCATCAGTAGGGAGCTGGAATGGAAGTGGAGCAGCTGGGACTCCAACCGGTACCTATGAGATGGCGGCATCGCAGGCAGCAGCCTTACCCATTACACTACAGCACCGGCCTCTGCACATCACATTATAGAACCCATTTCTACTTCCCATCCAGGAGAAAATGAGGCATAGGATGTAACGCTGGGTAAATGCTAGCTGTTACTTGGGCCTTGTCACTCTCCAGGTCTCTGAAATGTCACCATGTTGTAAAATGGAGATGACACCCGCTTCTGAGGCACACGGCAAAGAGAAATGAGGTAGTAGGCAGAGGAATCAACACTGCTTGCATACAACAAAGGCAACTGCCATTGTTATTCCCGAGTTTAGGGGCAGGCAGAGGAGGTCTTAGGAAAAGTAGGGAGCCACAGAGCAACTCACGTGGGCGCCTGGGTGCCAGCGGAACTGGCGCTGAGTCGCAAGGATGTTCCCAGCATGCACGTAGTGACCTGGAAGAGAAGCCCCAAGTGTGCTGACTCTCGGCCCCGGTGACCACGGCAGCATCCGGCTCAAATGCTGCGCACCAGCCTCGCAGCCTGCCCCGGCCCCAGACTGCTCCCAGACGTCCCAGACGTCCCACACGGCAGCGCCCAGCCCCGCCCAGCAGCCTCCTCTCTAGCTGCACGGCTGAGGGCTGCACATGCGCACGCCTCCTCAGGTCTTCTGTGCCCCTCTCTGCACGATGAGCTGAGAGGAGAGGACAGGACTCAACACCCTGGGGGCTTCCCAGGCTCAGGTGCAGCTGGGAACAGAAGCCAAGACACAGCCTCACCTTCCAGCTTCTTGATGCCAAAGCGCTTGCCTGGTGCCTTGCCACCGAGGTTTTTAGAGCTGCCGCCTGTCTTCTTGGATGCGTATCGGACAGCGAGTGCGGCAGCCGGGGAGGGGCTCAGCAGAGCTGTAACTGCAGAGGAAACAGAAACTTCGCTCAGGGGGGGTCTCAGGGGCCTTTTCTAGGCCTCAGCCGAACACTTGCTAAGCTGAGAGGCGGCGGGGAGCCGAGACAGGTGTGTGAGGAGAACAGAAATACTCCCTGAGCGCGCTGGAAGGCCTTGGGCTTTTCTCAAGGCAGGGGTCAACTCATTCCTTCCTGTGCAGCCATACGCACTGCGTGAGGGGGGAGGGGGCAGTGAAATGGAAACGCGAGCAAACATCACGTGCTCTGGGCCCTGACCCGTTCAGTCCTGCTGAGAGAAACACCACAGCGTGGGAGAGGCCAGCGAGGGGACGGGGCGCTGCTGCCTGCCTCGCAGCCTCACTGCCCCAGGTCACACCGGAGAGGGGCTCCGCCTCAGCCTCACCACCACTGCCTTTCCTATCTGCTCATCTCACAAATGGACTGGATACTTAAAGCGCACTGGGTCTGGGGGTGGCTCCCAGCCGTTTCAAAAGCAACACCCTTTCTTCCCAAAGTCCATCAAGTGGTAGTGGTTGTGGTGCAGTGGGGAAAGCTGCGCTTAGGACGCCTGCAGTCCTTATTAGACCCGCCGGCATCGAGTCCGGCTCCTCCACTTCCCATCCAGCATCCCGCTAGTGCGTCTGGAAAGCAGACGAAGGCCCAAGCACTTGAGTTTCTGCCACCCATGTCGGAGACCTGGGTAGAAATCCTGGCTCCTGGTTCCAGCATGGCCCGCCATCAGCTGTTGCGGGCACTTGGGCAGTGAAGCAGAGGATGGAAGCTCTCTCTGTCTCTCCTCTGCCTTTCAAAAAAAAAAAAATTAAAAAAAAAAAAAGTCCATCAGAGATCCTACCAAGACCAACAATGTTCTTGTTATCTCACCTCTCCAGACTTGTTCCGAAGTGTTCAGTGGCATTTATTTTAAAAAAGGAAAGTGAACTAAAGTTCATTTGAACTCAGATGGAAGTCCTTACTGTATGACCGGCCTGGGCTGGCAGGTCTTGCCCTGGGTCTGCTGAGACAGTCATGGTTTAAGGACCAGGACAGCATCTTAGAGAGGCCTTGTAGATCTGTGGTGCATGTAAATTCAGAGTTCCCAAAGCCTATGTTTCTGCAATTTTCATAAGAAGAGATGAGCTGGGACAAAGGGCCAGAGACAGCATGCTAAAGGCCTAGCACAGGGGCTGGAGCTGTGGAGAAGCTGCTAAAGCCACCGCCTGAGACGCCAGCATCCCATATGGGCGCTAGTTAGAGTCCTAGCTGTTCCACTTCTGATCCAGCTCCCTGCTAACGTGCCTGGGAAAACAGCAGATGGCCCAAGTGCTTGGGCCCTTGCACCCATGTGGGAGTCCAGGAAGAAGTTCCTGGCTGCTGGGTTCAGCCTGGCCCAGACCTGGTCATGGCAGCCATTTGGGGAGTGAACCAGCGGATAGAAGATCTCTTTCTCTCTGTAGCTCTGCCTTTCAAATAAATGAAATAAATCGTAAAACAAACAAACAAAAAAACAACAAAAAAAACCAAAAACACCTTTAAACATCCATTCATTTACTTGGGAACTGGCCTTTTGCTTTTTCTACCTTATCTCATTCACAAATCTTCGCTCTTAACCTGTACTTCCCATCCTCTTCCTCAACATAAATCATCCCACAATCTACCCAGCTGCTCAGAGACCAAGGAGTCCCTGCAGGTGATTTTCCTGTGCTTCCTCCACATATCCAGTGCACCGGCAGCCTCTGGATCTCAAGTCCACTCATTTCCTCCACCACCATCTTGGCTAAACCATCTCTCATCAGGGTTCCTATGACAGCTTCCCATCTGGTTACTTCATTTCTACCAAAACTCCCTTAGTTACATAAACACAATAGTTTCTCAGAATGTGAAACTGGGGGCCAGTGTTGTGTCCAAGTGGGTAAAGCTGCCATCTGCAATGCCTGCATCCTATATGGGTGCCATCCGGCTGCTCTACTTCTGATCCAGCTCCCTGTTCATGGCCCAGGAAAGCAGCGGATGGCCCAGGTGTTTGGGCCCCTGCCACCCAGGCTTCCTGGCTTTGGCCTGGCTCAGCCCTGGCCATTGTGGCCATCTGTGGAGTGAACCAGTGGAGAGAAGATCTCTCTCTCTTTGTTAACTCTTTCAAAATAAGTAAAAATAAATCTTTAACAAATATGTAAAGCTGGATCAAGTCATTCTCTAGTTCCTACAGGTCTCGGCCTTTTAGGTCTTTAGGTGTTATCAGCTGCTAGGGCCTTCCTGACCAATGTAACACACACACACACACACGTTCTTTTCTTAGCACCGATCACAATTTACAACTGTCATATATGTGTACGCTTATTTATCGGCTAAATAAAAAATGAAAACTAGAAAGGGCCATCGGGAGGGTGGAGACCATGTCTTCACGTTTTCCGCTGGTACTTCGAACACCCACCAGTGTCCGGCACCAAATTAGATCTCAACATGTTGAATGCACAGATGAACGTTCTGAAGTCCAACGTGTCAATATTACTGCTCCTTCTTACACAAGAAGGGATCCACGCAAGCCCAGCGAGGCAATGCGGCGTGCCCACGTCACCAACCGCCAGAGAAGTCAGAAATCCACACGCAGGGGAGGGCCGAAAGCTCCCAAACTCTTCCCCAAGCCCGCGGCTCCGCCCAGGATCCGGCACGTGACCGGCCACAGCCGCCACTCCAACCGGGCGTGCGCCACAGAACTCCCCAATCCCGCACCCAGGGACCTCCGCGGGGGCTGGCTGACACCTCCCGGCCCCCCTGCCAGGTCGCTCCGCAACAACTACGCTGTCCCATTACCGGCCGCCCGCGTCCTCAGGGCCAGCGCCGCCGACGCCATGCTTTCCTTACAATCGCTTCCGGTCTCCGAAGGCTGCTTCCGCTACCGGGAGATCTACTTCCGGGTCCGGTGCGGCAGTTGAACGAGTGGCGCGAGAAGGTGCAGGTGAGCGTCCGGGGTGTCGGACTTCACCGGCCGAGGCTGTCTTCCAGAGCACCGCTGCGCGGGAGCTTGGTGGCCAGGGCGTCCGGGTCCTCCGCCCTGACGGCTGACCTGGGAGGCGTCGAGCGTGCTGGGCAGGGGCCTGCTTGTCCGAGTGGCTCATTTTGCAGGAGTCAACCGAGATCCCGCTGCGGGACACGGATGAGACCCCCTCCCTCGTCTTTAAAGTAGCTGGAGAACTGTGTGCCAGACACCGTCCTAAGCGCGGTAATGCGTTAATTCTCACGGCCCTACAAGAGCGGTATTGCTATCCCTGTTGTACCAAGGGAGAAACAGGCCGAGGATTAGCTGGCTCACCCAGGGTCAGTAAGTTTTTGTTCGTGAAAGGAGGCTTGCATATGACCCAGCTAGTCCAGTCCTCAGTTTGTATGCAAGAGAATTGAAAATATGCCCACATAAAAACTTGTACCTCGGTCGGCGCCGCGGCTCACTAGGCTAATCCTCCGCCTTGCGGCGCCGGCACACCGGGTTCTAGTCCCGGTCGGGGCACCGGATTCTGTCCTGGTTGCCCCTCTTCCAGGCCAGCTCTCTGCTGTGGCCCGGGAGTGCAGTGGAGGATGGCCCAAGTGCTTGGGTCCTGCACCCCATGGGAGACCAGTAGAAGCACCTGCCATTGGATCAGCGTGGTGCGGCGGCCGCGGCGGCCATTGGAGGGTGAACCAACGGCAAAGGAAGACCTTTCTCTCTGTCTCTCTCTCACTGTCCACTCTGCATGTCAAAAAAACCCAAAAAACAAACAAACAAACAAACAAAAACTTGTACCTCGATGTTCATAACCACGTTATTCATAGTCACCAAAAATAGAAACAAACCAAACATCCCTTAAGTGATGCATAAGTAAAATGTGGTAGAGCCACACTTTGGAACATTCAGCCATGATAAGCAATAAAGTACTGGCCCATACTGCGACACAGATGAAACTCCCAAACATAAAAGGGAAAGAGCCACATAGTGTGTGATTCCTCTGTGTATGCAGTATCCAGAATGGGCAGATCCATAGAGACATGGTAAATCTGTGGTTGCCAGGGGCTGGGGGGAGGAGGATGGACAATGATTGCTTAATGACTTCTGAAGTCATAGAAATGTTCTGGCATTAGCAGGGATAGTTGCACAACACTAAATATATTAAAACTGTTGGGCTGGACACTTAAAAAAGGGTGAATTTTTTTTAAAGATTTATTTATTTATTTGAGAAGTACAGTTACAGAGAGGCAGAAGCAGAGAGAAGTCTTCCATCTGCTGGTTCACTCCCTAAATGACTGCAAAAGCCGGAGACAGGTTGATATGAAGCCAGGAGCCTGGAGCTTCTTCTGGGTCTCCCATGCAGGTGCAGGGGCCCAAGGACTTGGGCCATCCTCCGCTGCTTTCCCAGGCCATAGGAGAGAGCTGGATCGGAAGTGGAGCAGCTGGGACTCCAACCAGCACCCACATGGGATGCTGACACTGCAGACAGCAGCTTAAACTGCTAGGCCACAGCACCATTTCAAATGGAGAGGTCAAGAGGGTGGTGATGAGCGTTGTTACTATCCAGTGAAAATTATATTGTCCCTACTTTTTAAGATTTATTTATTTATTTGAGAGGCATAGAGAGAGAGGTCCTCTATCCACTGGTCCACTCCCCAAATGGCAGCACAACCAGAGCTAGGCTGATCTGAAGCCAGGAGCTTCTTCTGGGTCTCCCATGCTGGTATAGGATCCAAGGACTTGGGCCATCTTCTACTGCTTTCCCAGGCCACAACAGAGAGCTGAGTCGGAAGTGGAGCAGCCAGGACTTGAACCAGCACCCAGTGGGATGCCAGCACTGCAGGTGGTGGCCCTATCTGCTATACCGCAGCGCTGGCCCCACTACTTTATTTAAACTCGCCTAGACAGAAAAGATTTGAGGAAGGTTCTTTAACGTTAGACCACAGATGTTGCTGTCCGGGGTTCCAGACAGGATATGGTGGGGATGTCCTCTTTCTGTGCTCATATTTTAAAAAGCTTGGCTCTATCTAGTGTACAGAACTGGATGCTACAGTCTCTGTCACCTCTCTCTTTTCCCTTGTAGGGAATTCATTCAAATAGCACGTGTTGATGGCTCTAAAGAAGTCACCACTGTCACTGGAATCCAGCGGGAGTGAATCCGAAGAGTTACCTACATTCAGCTTTCTGAAGAAGGAATCATTTTCAACCAAGAAGAGGCAGGAGAAGGTCATAGTGGTTGTCAACTCAGATTCCGAGGGCTCCTGTCCGCCATCACCAGAGCCGATAGGTCCATCCCCTGGCCTGGACACAGAGGAGGCGCTCCCACACACAGAGCCAGTCCCGGTACTGAGCAGTGGAAGTGAGGACGAAGAGGAGCTCATCCCCTTGGCCGAGAGACTCACATGTAAGTTTCTGACCCACAAGCAGCTGAGCCCTGAAGACTCAAGCTCTCCAGTTAAAAGCGTCTTGGATCATGAGAGTAATGAAGGAGCATCCTGGGACCGGGTCCCCAACATCCCTGCTGTCCTCCACGGATCCTCAGGGAGGAGCGCATCAAGTGGCAGGGACCCTATCTTGGACAGTCCTTGCCGTCAGCCTGCAGCCTACCGGTCCTCGTGTCCCCTCCAGAGTGACAGCTTGACAGTGACCAAAGCAAATCTTGACATCCCCCCACCTCAGAAGACAGCCACGCGTGGTCGGAAGGTGGGGGGATGGCGGCAGCAGGGGCAAGCAAGCCGGAAGGAAAGCCCCCCGAGACAGCGGGGAAGGAAGAAGGAAGCACCAGTTAGCGGGCTGAAGGCGCCAAGGCCAGAGGAGTGCTTAAAGCACATCATCGTGGTGCTAGATCCAGGTCCCGCGGGCGGCCGGCTTCCCCTGGAGCCGGGTGACGGCTCTCCGGACCACCCACTAACGGTCCCTTTCTCATCTGTTGCAGAGCTTCTGCAGACGGAAGGCGGGGGCCAGCTCCTGGGCGCGCTGCAGTCCATGGAGTGCCGCTGTGTGGTCGAGGCGCAGGCCGTGCCGTGCAGCCTCACCTGGAGAAGGGCCAGGCCGCCCGAGGTAGAGTTTTCTGGCTGATGTCTCCTCTCCTCCTTCCCACTTTTCTCTGAAAGGCTGTCAGGGCCCCAGCAGGAGAACAGATGGCACACTCGGGGTGATTTGAGGAGGATGGAGTTTCAGGACTGTTTTCCAAGGCGTGGGCAGGGTGCCAGGGAACCACAGGGGAGGGGACAGCGAGCTCTGGGATCTTCGACCTCGGCTTGGTTGGCGTTTCAGACCAGGTGCCTCTGTGTGGTGGGGCTGTCCTGTGCATTGTGGGATGTTACCCACTATTGCCAGTAGCTGTCTTCCCAGCTGTGACAACCAGAATGGCTCCAGGCATTGCCAAATGTCCTTTGTGGAAAAAGAACCAGGGCACAGCTGCCACCATCCCTAGGCCTGAAGGGGTGGGGGAGGGGTGGTTAACAGAATCCAGAAGGGGAGACCACCTGAGAGAAGCTTTGTTCTCCCATAGAAAGGTGCAGTGAGCGGTAGGTGAGCCTACCAGGAGCGAGCCAGGGAAAGAAATGCCCTGACTTCCTTCGCGTGGGTCCCCTCCTGGGGGTCCCTGCTGGTCACACCCAGCTGGGATTCAGCGGGCCTATGGATTTCAGGACTCCTGTGGGGACAACCTCAGGCAGAGAGCAGAGGGGCAGGGGGGGCGAGGGGTGAGCGTCTGCCCAGAGTTCCTGGTTCTCCAACTGGGCTTTGGCAGGGGCCTCGGCCTCCATGACTGTGTTGCTGTGACCCTGGGCATGCAAGTGCATGTCTTTGTGCCTCAGTTGCCTCGTGTATGAAGTGAGGACACTGTTACATCCCTTTCTGTCCCCCCAGTTCAAGATGACGTGGTGCTGGCACATAGAAGGCACACAGTGAATGAATGTTCTCCCCAGCCCGGGCTCTCCAGGTCATCATGGTTCCTGGACCAACCACTTCTCTGTGAATCCAGAATCCTCCGCCCCTTATTTTCAAGGGTCTAGAGATGAAGCATTAGGAGTTTTTTTGGTCTCTCTTTTTTTAAAATTAAGATTTATTTTGGGGCCAGCCCTGTGGCTTAACGGGCCATTGTGGTTCTTTGGGAAGTGAACCAGCAGATGGAAGATCTCCTTCTCTCTCAGTATTTCTGCCTTACAGATAAATACATAAATCTTAAAGAAAACAAAAAGATTTATTTTATTTACCTGAAAGGCAGAGTTCCAGAAAAAGAGGGAGAGAGAGAGAGGGAGAGAGATCTTCTCTCTGCTGGTTCATTCCCCAAATGGCCGCAAAGGTTGGGGCTGGGCCAGGCCAGAGAAATTAAAAGTCTTGTTCAAGATCACAGCTGGCACTGGGACCCAGGGCTCTTCCCACTTGCACTTTGCTGTGGTATGGGGCTTGTCTTTGCTTGTAGGGACCCAGTGAGAAAACTTCCTGCAAAAGCCCTGTTCCCCAGGGACCTCAGTGTCCTGTGCCACTGTCGGACTGCTGGCCTTGGGCGCTTTGGTTCTGACTGTGCCCTGGCTGTGACACAGAGGTGCTCTCAGACTGAGGTTCCCCTCGGGATTCTTACCTTCATCACACAAAACCCACTCATTGTGATGCAGTGGGCTAAGCCCCGGCTGCTGCACCTGGGAAAGTAGCAGACAGCCCGAGTGCCGAGGCCCCAGCCATCCACATGGGAGACCTGGATGGGGTTCCAGGCTCCAAGCTTCTTTCTGGCCCAGCTCTGGCTGTTGTAGCCATCTGGGAAGTTGAACCAGTGGATGGAAGATCTAGCTCTCTGTGTCTCTCTCTTCTCGCTCTCTAACTCTGCCTTTCAAATAAGTAAGTCTTAACAATAATAAAAACCTAGTGTGTATAAGGGCCACCCACATAGCATCTGCCTTCAAAGCCAGAGAAACTTGTTTTCTTTCCAATCCTTTGGAAAAGTTTTCTTTCTCTCCATTCCCCTACTCAAAATGTGTGGCGGGGAAAACAGTTGCTTCTCATCCCCTTTCAACTGGCTGCTGGTCCTTATTTAGTCACTCAGCCTGAGATGCAGTGTCCCAGGGTTAAACCAGTGAGGTCTGAGGAGGGATGGGATCACAGGTGGTTGTCTCCTGCCACCATGACTGCGTTTAAGAAGAATGGTGATGCACAAGGGTCAAGGGCGCAGACTGGGGCACTCTGACAGGTGCTCTGTGCCAGCTCACCTCCCTCGCCGCGCTGTGTCCGGTCCTTTGGCAGGATGGAGAGGCCTGGGCGGAGGAGCCGATGGTGCTGGTGGTGCTGCTGGCGGAGGCGTTTGTATCCATGGTCCACAACTTTAAACAGGTGGGCAGCACCAGAGGGGTGGGGGCCGAGCAGGCGACCGAGGCCGACTCAGCTGGGAGCAGGTTCGAGTTCTGCCCCTCTTGCAGGGAAGTCTAGGCAGCACTGAGGAAGGGAAGGAAACTCTTCGAGGCTTCGTCGCTGATGTCACGGCAAGGACAGCGGGCAAAGCTCTGTCGCTGGTGATCGTGGACCAGGAGAAACTCTTCAGGTTTGGGTTTGCCCAGGAGATTTAGTGTTAACGGGGCAAGTGATTGGCCTAGCAGGTTGGGATGCCCACATCCCACATCCTTGTGTCTGGGTTCAAGCCCCAGCCCTGCTCCTAACTCCAGCTTCCTGCTCGTGCAGCACCCGGGAGACAGAGGTGAGACCTGGAATGAGTCCTTAGCTTTGGCCTTGCCCAGTCCTGGCTGTTGCATGCATTTGGGGGGTAAACCAGCAGACCAGAGCTCTTGTCTCTTCCCCTGCCTCTCCAGTAAGTAGTGTACATTTGTTTTCCTGGAAAGCAGGGGGCCGCTCTTGGGCCAGTGGAAGTGAGTTTATACACCCAGATCTGAGTTACTCTGCAACACGGCGTCCTGCAAAGCCCCGGGGATGCCTGGTCCTGTCTTCTTGCCCATCTTTTTCTAGAGCACAGCCTGGAGCTGCCTCTTTTCTTTGATTTCCTCCTCTGCTTCAGTCCCCAGAATCCACCAAAGAGAAGGAAACAGGGAGCAGGACACAAACAGGCCAAGGAGAAGCAGCAGCAGAGACAACTGGAGGCCAAGACAGGGCGCGTGGTGTCCAGGGTAGACATAGAAGAGGTAAGAACTGTCACCTGAATCAGGCTGGGTACTCACTGGTCACCTAACCAGATTTGCAACTGATAAAAAACGAAATGGCCACTGGACGCTGCTGTCTGCATTGGAACCGAGTAGGTGAGAAGGGGCCGCACGGGGAGCCGAGGGCTGGGGTGCAGCTCCAGCAGTGAGAGGAGCGCGGTTTCCAGCGGTCTCCACACCCTTGCGGTCCATCGCTGCCTTGGGGTTTCTAGGCACTGGTGGATCTGCAGCTGCACACAGACGCCCAGGCTCGAATCGTGCAGAACTGGAAAGAGCTGGCCGACTTCGCCTGCGCGTTCACAAAGGCTGTGGCTGAGGCGCCCTTCAAGTGAGTGCCCCCAGCAGGGCCAGCCTCCGTGCTGGGCCTTGTCCTTTACAACAGTTCTTGCAGCCAAAAACAAAATGTCCCTTTCCCCTAGACTCCACTGTCAGCCCCTGGTCTCCAGCTTGAGAAGCAGCTGGCCTCACGCTGGGGGCATTGCTGGGATGCGCCAAGCCCAATCTTTGAAATATTCTCCTTAGCTTAGTGCAAGTGCACGTTCTGCAGGTTGACACTGCGTTACCAGTAGGTCGAGTAGCCAGGACTCGTCATAGGTCTGAACACATGTAGCAATCCTATAGTCCTATGGTAAAAGGACATTTGTTAATTTTTTTTTTATTATTTTTTTATTAGACAGGCAGAATTAGACAGAGAGAAAGAGACAGAGAAAGGTCTTCCTTCCGTTGGTTCACCCCCCAAATGACTGCTTCCTCCTGGTCTCCCATGCGGGTGCAGGGGCCCAAGGACTTGGGCCATCCTCCACTGTACTCCTGGGCCACAGCAGAGAGCTGGCCTGGAAGAGGAGCAACTGGGACCAGAACCCGGTACCCATATGGGATGCCGGCGCCGCAGGTGGAGGATTAACCAAGTGAGCCACGGTGCCAGCCATAAAAGGATTTTTTTAAGCCTACTTGGTTCAAAAAGTGTTTATATTCAGAATTTAAAATTGATAAGGGACTTCAGAGAATCCTCTCCAAGTCCCTTATTTTATACCTGAGGGAACTGAGGCCTGAAGTTTGTTTTACCCAAGTTCCCAGCAAGTTAGAAGAACCAGAAATTCTCCAGATTGCCTGATATCCAGGCCCCTGTGCTGCCTTGGTACACTGCCTCCCTGGGCACTAGAACCCCACCTCAACATAAGCCTGGTCCCTTCTCTTCCAATGAAAAGGACCAGATGTCGCCTTTGGGGGAATCAGCAGCTAGCACTGTGCCTGGGAACAAAGTCCGCGCTCACACTGCTGGAGGCTCAGGCTGGACATATACAGGGTGGCCCTCTCCTGAGTCACTGTGGGGGGTCTCTCGGTTCCCGTGGAGGGGACAGGTGTAGGAGAGTAATGGGCAGCCCACAGCTCTGCCACTGCTCTGTTACAGGAAGCTCCGAGACGAGAGCAGCTTCTCCTTCTGCTTGGAGAGTGACTGGGCTGGAGGGGTGAAGGTGGACCGCTCTGGAAGGGGGCTTGCACTGGTCTGGAGGCGGCAGATTCAGCAGCTGAACCGAGTCAGCCTGGAAATGGCCAGTGCTGTTGTGGATGCCTACCCCTCCCCGCAGCTCCTGGTTCAGGTACGCCACTCTGGAGTCCCTGCTAGGTGCCCGAGGTCTCAGCAGGGCCCTAGGTTCCCACTGACCACAGCATTGAGAGCCCAGGAATGCCTTGCTGGTCAGCACTGTGGGTCTGCTGAGATCCAAGTGCTTGGCCCCCAGAGGGAGGACAGGTTCTCGTGCCCCAGCTCCTGCCTGCTGCCCTCCCTGGTCACGGATGAGGGATGATCATGGATCATGGGTTGTAAGAGGCCAATTGTGGCTTTCAGGCATATCGGCGGTGCGTCTCGGTGCAAGAACGGCAGAATCTGCTGGCAGACATCCAGGTGCGCCGGGGGGAAGGGGTGACATCCACCTCGCGCCGGGTCGGGCCAGAGCTGTCCAGGCGGATCTACCTTCAGATGACTACCTCGCAGCCAGACCTCTCTTTAGACAGTGCTGACTGATGCCAGCCCTTGGGGACAAGGATGGAAAGCTGGTTTTGACCTCCCTAGCTGTGAGACCTGACTGCCATTAAGACTTGGAAGTGCCTCTGGGACGTGCACAAGTCGACAAGGCCCGCAGTGGGCTCTCCTGGGTCTTGTTGGTGTCTTGGGCAGAGGCTGCAGCTCTGGCATTGACATTCACACTAAATGTTCCTCTCCTGGCCAGTCAGCTGCCACGGACAGACCACCCTGCCAGCCCTCAAAACACAAAGGAACACACACAGACCATTCAGACACATATTTAATAATCATAGAAATCCAAAAGAATCGGCATGGACTCTGGAAGTCGTGAGTGAGCTGTCGCCTGTGGGTTGGCTTGACTAGGCTCAGCCACTGAGCTGCCTCAACCAGCCAAGGAACAGGGGTTTGATGACTATGCTGACTTCTGTATTATCTTAATCTCACCTTACGTATTATGTGTTTAGCTTCAATAAAGCATTTGTACCAATGGCTCTGGAGCGTGGAGGAAGACTAAAGGAATGTGTAGTGACTCTGAGTGAGGTGTGGACCTACGCAGCAGAGCTGTCCTTGGAGGAGAGGAGAACAAAGTCCGTTCTTGCAGTATCAGGACAGTGCTATCTAGATGGGCCGCTGGGGCTGAGCAGTTGGACCCTGCCCTCTGTGAGCTATGACAGGCTCTTGCTCCCTCTGGAGAGAGGCCAAATGCCTGCAGTTGGGAGTTTCTGGTGAGTGAGCACCATGGCAGTCATTTCTGATCCCTGCATCCAGCTGTTGTAAAAAGATGGCGAAGGAGGCGAGAGAAAGCTGCTGTAGTGGACGAGAAGGGACGGTGCTGCCCGATGTGTGCTGGGCATTAGTGTGCCACGGCGCAGCTCCAGGGCGCTGCCCGCTTCCCTTCATTGGTTCCCTTCAGTGAAAGGCTGAGAATCGAGCAGTGCTAGACCTCAGCGTCTACAAAGCCAAGTGCTCAGGCTGCCCCTGAGTATTTAGTCACACTGAGTACTAACAGCTGTCAGGGCACTGGAGCTTTGTAGAAACCCGCTTCCTTGCCTACTGGTAATCAGAGTTAATGCTCCAAGATTCATGCAAGGAGCCCGGATGTTACCATTTAATGGAAACCACTATGTGGGGGCAGGACTCCAAAGGAGCTGCTGGAGGCCTCGATAGCGTGATGTTTCTGTTAGTGAAGCATCCGTCTGCCGTGGAAGTCTATACTTCGGCTGAGACAAACTCACTTCTGGTGTGAGTTCTGTTCTCTGAGGATATTATAAAGGAGGCAAAGTGACAAAGAAATAGCACTGAGTAGGAGTCCAATTCTACTTCACACTAGCTAGGAGACTGCAGGCAAGCCACGGGAGGCCTGTTTCCGTGTTTTCAAGTATTACACTGGACCACGTGGTCAGGAAGTCCCTTTCACAGCTAGCTTGTGTGTGGTCACAAAAGGGCTTGACTGAGGTCCTTAAGAAAATAGAAATGTCCCCCTTCCCTGCAACTTAGGCTGCATTGCCGAGTGTAGTGTTCCCCTAGTCCCTTCTAACGCACTGCCTCCTGATCTGCCCTGATTGCCCAGGGAGGAATGAAAGAAAAGGTTTGTGACATACAAAAGTATAAATGTAGTGACAGCTGACCGTTTAGTAGAAATGAGCCTTGCCTTACACAGCTTTGTACAACTAGAAAAGGCTATGTTGTTTTCTCTCCCGCCCTCAGCCCATTCCCTTAGGCATGCAGGTAGCCGTCCCCCTCCCACCTCCTCACTCCACCAGGGGACCCTGACTAAGGAACGCAGAAGTCCTACAAAGAGGAGGGCTCAGGTACCAATCAGCAGCCATTTGATGGTGGCAGGTAGGTCTGACGCTAAAAAGAGGTTGTGTCCAGCAGAACCCAATTCCATAGGAATCCAAGCTGCAAGGCTGGGAGGCAGCAGGTGCTGAGGACAAGCTCACTGCTGGGAGTCGGTCTGCAGGACCCACTGGAGGATCTCGTGGCGACGCAGGCCCTGGACGGCATTGTCGTAGATGGCGTTCACGCTGGTGCACAGGGGCTGCTGCTGCAGCTCCGTCACCCGGCATGCAACCAGCCCGCCTGCCACACACAGCAGGAGCAGCAGCAGCAGCAGCTTCAGCACAGCCCAGGACCGAGCGTGCTTCCGGGGTGGTGGCTTGCGGGGGCGGGAGCCAGACTTAGATTCTGGAGGGACAAAGTCACAGCAGACAAAGAAGTACAGTCAGTTTGAGGAGGGCCACTTTCCACCCATCTGTGCTGGTCTCTTCCATGCAGATCCCTCCTCAAGCTCCGAAGAGAAAAACATGTTCAGAGTATCCGAGACCTTAAACCTTGCTACCCACTACCCAGAAGCTGAAACACAAATGTCTTCCCCCTGGGGTCTTGGGAGAGTACACTGGAACTGGGACTCTGCACGTGTCACGGAGCTCACCACGCCCCAGGCCCCAGGTTCTGCTTGGGAACATGGTGATGAACACAAAGGGAGGGGCTGACCTGCAGACACGGAGCAGGGAGAGAGTGCTGCCCGTCACAGGGAATGTTGTGAATGTCATTGTCATGTGACACGTACATGGAGGGAAAGCCCGGAAGGTTATGCACCATTCATAAGCAGTGCTGCTGAGATGGGGTATTACAAAGGACTGCCATTTTCTGCGATACCTACATCTCTTCTAATTCCTTTGCAATGAATATAAATTTAATTCATTATCATAAAAAATGATTTAGAGACTTTTTTTAAGGCAATTAAAAAAAAAAAAACTTGAAAGGCAGAGACAGATCTTCCATTTGCTGGTTTACTTCCTAAATGCTCATAACAGCCATGCCTAAGCCAGGAGCCCAGAACTCAAGCAGGGTCTCCCACGTGAGTGAGAGGGACCCAAGTACTTGAGCCTTCACCTGCTGGCTCCTAGGGAAGTTGGAATCGAAAACAGAGGTGGTGGGGCCGGCACTGTGGCATAGTGGGTAAAGCCACCGTGTCCAGTGCCGGCATCCCATGTGGGCACCGGTTTGAGTCCCGGCTGCTCCACTTCCGATCCAGCTCTCTGCTATGGCCTGGGAAAGCAGTACAAGATGGCACAAGTCCTTGGACCCCTGCACCCATGTGGGAAACCTGGAGGAGACTCCTGGCTGTGGATCTACTCAGCTGGGCCTTTGCAGCCAATTGGGTAGTGAATCAATGGATGGAAGACCACTCTCTCTCTGCCTCTTCTTCTCTGTGTAACTCTTTCAAATAAATAAATAAATCTTTAAAAACAAAACAACAGAGGAGGGACACAAACCCAGGCACTCTGGTATGGGATGGGGGCATCCAAGTGGTGTCTTCCCCTGCCCCAAACAGAGAAACAGTTATTGAATGATCAACAACCGGGTATATTCATAGCTAAGCTAAAGCAACCTGCTGTTACCAACGTCTCCTGGTAGAAACATATAGGACACATTAGCTCAGTTAATTCTTCCTATTTTGATATTTAATTCTCACACTAGCTCTTTATGTTATCCAGTAGAAGGCAAAATATTGTTGAAATAATGACCCTAAGCAGTAAATATAAAAGAAAATAGATTCTATATTTGCTGAAATCTCAAGTAGTATGCTGGGAAAATACAGGACTAGTACAGAATAAAGTACATAAAGGAAGCTGCAACTCAGCAAGAAGCACTAGCAACCAACCTACACTGCCTGGGTGCTAGAAAGCCGCTTAGCCAGGACGTGCACATGTGCCTTTGTAGATGCGATAAGCTGGGCTAAAATTCACTTAAAGTTGAGCTAAAATTCTGTTTTGCTTGGAACATAATGAATTTGGATAAATCAATTCCCTTGTTAGAGAGACTGCACAGTGTACGAGACACAACCTCACTGGTGGTAAGGGGCAATTTGAGCATGCGTGATCTTGACCTAGCTCAGTGATTTCAAGGCCTCACCCCAACAGAAGGGGAGACTCCCAGTTCTGACAATGTCCATGTTCATAGGCTCACTAGGAGACAGGGTCCCCCATTCCTTGTAACCACACTTGAAGGCTGGCACCCGTCAAAGCCTCACACGCCACTCGCTTTATCTGACTACCACATGCCTGAAGACATGGCAAGACCCCCCCACCCCTGTGCACCTCTGCAGCACAGCAAACGTACTTGGGGCCTGGTTCGCCTCCTTCTTCGGCTTCTTCTCCTGCTCCCGCTTGGCCGCTTTGAGGGCGTCATACTCTTTTCTCCGACGCTCCTTCTCCTCCGCCTTCTCCCGCTTCCGCACCTCCCGCTCCTGCGCCTCCTTAGCTCGCTGCTTGGCCTCGCGTTTCTTCTCTGCCTCTATAACGTCAAACACCAAAAATGTGATTTCTCTCCCACAAACCCTCTAGCAGTTCGCTCTCCAAAGTGATTAAAAGTACAGATTTAGCCACCTTTTCCTTTATGCCATGGGTTGCATAGGAAATACCAAAAGGCTGAGACCAGCGTGTGGAGCAGCAGGTGAAGCCGCCACTTGGGGCACCAGCACCCCTTATCAGAGTGCCAGTTCCAGTGCCAGCTGCTCCACTTCTGATCCAGCTCCCTGCTAATGTGCCTGGGAAGACAGCAGAAGATAGCCCAAGTGCTTGGGTCCTTGCTACCCAATAGGAGGTCCAGATGGGAGTTCTAGGCTCCTGGCTTTGGCCTGGACCAGCCCCTGGTGTCATGGCCATTTGGGAAGTGAACCAGTGGATGGAAATTATCTCTCTGTTGCTCTGCTAATATAAATTTTTAAAAAGAAGAAGAAAAAAAACTAGTGGAAACAATCATCTTGCTGCTCTCCAGGAAGGAAAGCCCTCCCTAAACTACAGTAGCCCCTACCAAGATTCAAAGGGTTCCTGGCCAAAAGAACCAGGAAGATCTGGGTGAAATAACAAAAGTGACCTCGGGCCAGCACTGTGGCGTAGCAGGTAAAGCCACCGCCTCCAGTGCCAGCATCCCATATGGGCGCCGGTTTGAGTCCCAGCTGCTCCACTTCCAATCCAGCTCTCTGCTATGGCCTGGGAAAGCAACAGAAGACAGCCCAAGTCCTTGGGCCTCTGCACCCATGTGGGAGACCCGGAAAAAGCTCCTGGCTTCGGATCAGCCCAGCTCCAGCCATTGCGGCCATCTGGGGAGTGAACCAGCGGATGGAAGACCTCTCTCTGCCTCTCCTCTCTCTGAAACTGACTTTCAAGTATATAAATAAATCTTTAGAAAAAAAAAAAGTGACCTCAGCAGGCATGGTTCTAAGTGTGGTACTCCTCTGGTGCTGGGTACTAACCCAGAAGGCACAGCAATCGACAGCCTTCTGGAAGTCAGACACAGAGAAAAAGGTTAATTCTAAGAGAGGGCAAGGGAGAAGAGAACATATGTGCTCAGGCTTTAGCTTGAAGGAATGACAGTGTTTCTCTGAAAAAATACCCAGTTTGTCAGAGTAATCTCTAGACTTCAGCTTGGCAATCTGTGTGGCGAATTCTGATTAACTTAACAGCTCAGATATGTTTACATGCAGTACCCAACTTCCAAAATTACTGGGTTCTAAAAATGCATTTCCAAATTAGTTATCTGGAAGTCTGAAATACATTTTCCCAAAGCCAGAATGCCACAAATGGAGGTTACGTGTCTTAGGGCTTAAACCGGAGTCATAATAACGTAGCTGAAAGCAGCGGCCTAAGTCCTGCAGCTTTCCACTGCTTGTCCGTGTATAAACAAGCTCCCAGCTGGGCAGTGAGAACGCCAAGAGCACGCTACACCCAGCCTCTAGAGGACACGGGACATCAGGAAGCGAGAGCAGCGGGTCTCAGTGACATGGCTCGTCCTACCACAGTGGCTGTGCAGGCAGAGAGGATGGTGGCTGTAACCCCCGGCCAGCCCTTCTCCAACCACAGCATCCTCCGAGTGCCAGCTGGTCAACAGGGCACCACTATGGGCCAGGTCCCGTTCTAGTGCTGAGATGCAGCAGCAAAGACGACAGGTCAAGTTCTACTCCCGAGTTACTTACTTAGGAGAAGGAAACAGACTATCAGCAAGTGAATACCCAGTATGGGAAACAGCGACATGTGCCATGGAGAGTGACTGGCAGGACAGCCATTCTAGTTGGGGTCATTCAGAAAGGGTTAAGGCCAACCTAGGGCAACATCTGAGCAGGGAAACCAGGCATGGAGAGACTGAGGGAAAAGGAGGCCAGGCAAAGCCCCAGGGCAGCAGGGGCTGGTGTGGCTACAGTGACCGGCTTGCTCTCCCTCAAGTGTGGACAGGGCCAGAGCATAGGAGCAGGCCTGCACCACGCCACTGAGCTTGGATTTCATTCTCAGTTCCATGGCATGCCAGTGGGTGGTTTAAGCCAACAGCTACATAACTGATTTTTAAAGTGTTACGACATGATCTCCCAGGCTAGTGTGCAGAAGGTGAACCTGTGGAGACCAGCAGGAGGTAGATCAGTGGTCCACAGGGGTTCTTGTTCCGAGGAGGCACCGGAGGCAAGCAAACTTGCTGACAGACCGGGTGTGAGAATAACACAATAAAGGGGCTGAGACGTCTTTCCCACCCCAGGCTGAGTAACCTCCTTTTAGGGGGACTGAAGGGAACCAGGGCTCTGCTTCAGCCACGTTCAAGATAACCATTAGCCCTCCCTAGTAGATGATGCCATCTACCACCACACTGCCATGCCCTGGCCCGCTCTTCAGGACTAGTCTACAGACCCCCAGCTCCTGACGCAGGAGCCTCTGGAGCTGGGACAAGGCCTGGAGAGTGACTAGAAGAGGGGTGGCCACCTACCGCGCTCCACTTCCAGCCGCCGCTGCCTCTCCCGCTCCTGATCCGCCTGCACGGCCTTCATGTGCTGTAACACCTGCAAAGGGAGAAGAGAGGTCTGAGCTACTCAGGCAGTAAAGTCACTGAGTGAATCCTACTTCGGTAGCCTAAGTTACCGTGCTGAGTTGGAGAAGAGCCACGAGACCAGTTCATTAAAGCTGTCAGAATAACCTGGTGTTGAGACAGATGTTGTGGCACAGTGGGTCAAGCTGCCAGCTGGGTGCCTGCATTCCATACTGAAGTGCCAATTCAAATTCCAGTTCCTGCATTTCTAATCCAGCCCCCTGCAAATGTGCTTCAGAAGGCCCAAGGTGATAGCCCAAGTACCTGGGTTCCTGTCACCTACGTGGGAGACCCGGATGGAGTTCCTGGCTCCTGGCTTTGGCCTGGCTCAGCCCCAGCTGTTGTGGGTATTTGGGGAGTGAACCAGAGAGTGGAAGATTCACACATACCCCTCCAACTCCCATGTGTGTCACTCTGTCTTTCAAATAATAAACCCTACAGAAAGAGTCTGTGAAACACATGCCAACTGAAATCTGTAGAAAAGTTCTGCAACTTCCAATTACTCTCACCAGATTCATGTAATCCAGTCTTGGCAAGGACAGCCCATCCTCCAACACACTTTCCTGCCCTCCTGCCTTTGCTACCTAGGGGGCCCCTGCTCCCACGCCTGTGGAACCCAACACAGGGTGCCACAATTCCTTGCTCTCTGTCACTGGACTGCAAGCTCCTTAAGGACGGAAACTGCTGTCTGTCCACAGGGACCCACATGGCTGGCACAGAGCTTCACTGACCCCAGACATTCGAGGCAATGATGATGACTGATAACGAGTCCCACTTTGAAAGACCGGCAAGACTGACGGGTGACTTTTCCATGGCTAGAAAGTAGAACAGCTGAGACCTAAGTACAGTTCCTCTGAGTTCCAAACCAGCACTTGTTCCACTCACTACCAAACGAAGAGAGGAGCAGCTCTCCGAAAGACACAACACACACTTGTACTTGGCACCCTGAGCAACCCAAATCTTTATCAACCCATTCATGGATGACCTCAGACTAAAACAGCTGCAAAGATTCCCTCTGTGAGCATGGTCAGCGAGGAGGTCACAGACCTGTTCTGTTTGTGTTCAGAAGCTGGTATTCTTCGGATGTTACGATCAGAGTGTAAGCCTGGAGCCCACTGTGGTCACTCTAGCACTTAACCTTTCTGAGCCTGTCTTCTCATCTGGAAAATGCTGTAAGGATGAAGTAACATAGCTTGTCCTGGCTGCCTAGCATAATCCCTGGCCTTGTATGCACTCAGTGACTACTGCTGCTTTATCACTGTATCTTCGTTACTGTAGGAATAGAAGGAAAACCACAACTATTCTAAATTAAGGCAAAAGCTCTTATTTGACTGCTGCACCACAGACAGATGTCAATATTCAAAAGCTGTTCTTTTTATTTTTTATCATGCCCCTCACAAGGTCTGCAAAATCAGCTCACTACAAGAGCGTGCTAGAAGCAACCAGGGACTCTGGCCTTGAGTAACCCAGAACTTGAACCTTCTATCCCCTCTCCCAAGGGAGTCAAGCGGCAAAAATGGCTGCTGGATAAGGAGCTGCGTGATCTGGTGGAAGGGGAGAAAGCAAGGTGAGAGGCAGCCCAAGTTCAAAGCCCCTGTCTCACTCTGAACTCTGAGTATTGAAAAAACATCAACTACTCAGCTCATGTTAGGGAGTACACAACTGGCTAGGAAGCATCCTTGTTTGCCCTGGATACTGTATTGCAATCAGGAGGCCATTATCTGGAAACACAGGCAGTCCAGAAATGGAACAGGCTCCCTAGTGCAGACTGAGCTCCTGGAGGCAGATTCTGTCTGCCTATCCCAGGTCACAGAATACAGAAAGCACTTGAGGAATACTGTGGAACAAATTACTTTTGTTTTTTTGACAGGCAGAGTGGACAGTGAGAGAGAGAGAGAGAGAGAGACAGAGACAGAGAGAAAGGTCTTCCCTTTGCCGTTGGTTCACCCTCCAATGGCCGCCGCGGCCAGCGCGCTGTGGCTGTTGGACCGAGCTGATCCGCAAGCAGGAGCCAGGTGCCTTTTCTGGTCTCCCATGGGGTGCAGGGCCCAAGGACTTGGGCCATCCTCCACCACACTCCCGGGCCATAGCAGGAGCTGACCTGGAAGAGGGGCAACCAGGACAGAATCTGGCGCCCCAACTGGGACTAGAACCCGGTGTGCCGGCACTGCAAGGTGGAGGATTAGCCCGCTGAGCCACAGCGCTGGCCACGAAACAAATTACTTTTAAAAGGTCTTTTGGGGCCGGCGCTGTGGTGCAGTGGCCTGGCCTGAAGTGTTGGCATCCCATATGGGCACGGTTGGAGACCCGGCTGCTCTACTTCTGATCCAGCTCTCTGCTCTGGCCTGGGAAAGCAGTAGAAGATGGCCCAGGTCCTTGGGCCCCTGCAGCCACGTGGGAGACCTGGAAGAAGCTCCTGGTTCCTGGCTTCGGATTGGCACAGCTCTGGCCATTGCGGCCAAATGGGGACTGAACCATCGGATGGAAGACCTCTCCTCCCTCCCCCCCCCCCTCTGTAACTCTTTCAAATAAATAAATAAATCTTATTTTTTTTTTATTTATTTTTTTTTTATTTTTGACAGGCAGAGTGGACAGTGAGAGAGAGAAACAGAGAGAAAGGTCTTCCTTTTGCCGTTGGTTCACCCTCCAATGGCTGCCACGGACAGCGCGCTGCGGCCGGCGCACCGCGCTCATCCGATGGCAGGAGCCAGGTGCTAGGTGCTTTATCCTGGTCTCCCATGGGGTGCAGGGCCCAAGCACTTGGGCCATCCTCCACTGCACTCCTGGGCCACAGCAGAGGGCTGGCCTGGAAGAGGGGCAACCGGGACAGAATCCGGCGCCCCGACCGGGACTAGAACCCGGTGTGCCGGCGCCGCAAGGCGGAGGATTAGCCTGTTGAGCCACGGCGCCGGCCAAATAAATAAATCTTAAAAAAAAAAAAAAGATCTTTTAATATGGCTGATCAGTTACTCTGACCAACGCACATACCCTCAAGGTCAGAGCTAGTGAGACCTAAACTATTTCCTAGAGACAAGTGACTTCATTCTGACTGGCCCAAGCTAACCCCTACAATGCATAAGGGCTCACAATGCACTGGGCTGCCTAGAGCTTTCTGAGAAGATAAATGGAGTCCAAAAGGCCCTTTTTGGGGCCAGCATTGTGGAGTAAAGCCGCTGCCTGCAGTGCTGGCATCCCATATGGGCACCGGTTTGAGTCCCCGCTGCTCCACTTCCAATCCAGCTCTCTACTATGGCCTGGGAAAGCAGTAGAAGATGGCCCAAGTCCTTGGGCCTCTGCACCCACGTGGGAAACCCAAAAAAAGCTCCTGGCTCTGGACTGGTGCAGCTCCAGCTGTTGTAGCCATCTAGGGAGTGAACCAGTGGATGGAATACCTTTCCCTCTCCCTCTCTTCCTCTCTATCTATCTCTCTGCTAATAATAAATCTTAAAAAAAAGGCCTTTGCACCTAACAATTCAATTTTGTAGGTCAAAAACTTTGGATCATCAATTCCATGCTATCTGTTGAATGAATGGACAGATACATGAACACGACCTCTGGCACAATGGAAGTAGACCTATTCCTCAGGGCCTGAGGATTCTGAGATACACATAAAGCACCCAGGACAGAGGGAGAATAACCAGGAGTGGGTACCAGACAGGCATCACCCCTAGAGCACCAGGACTTCACTGATGCCTTCTGCCATTTTCATCTAAGAGGAAACTGTTGCCCTGGCTACCTGGCTATACTAACTTTGTGCTTGATTTCTTACAACAGTGAGTAACATGAGACTATGCAAGAAGCTCTGGGGGGTAGACACTGTGGTGCAGCAGGTTAAGCTGCCACTCGGCACACCGGCACCCCAAACTGCAACGCCTCGTTCAAGTCCCTGCTACTACACACTTCCAGTTCAGCTTCCTGCTAATGCGTCCTGGGAGGCAGTGAATGATGGCTTGAACACTTTAGCCCGGCCACCAACATGGGAGACCCACATGGAGTTCCTGGCCGTCACCTGGCCCAGCCCTGGCTGTTGCAGGCATCCGGGGAGGGAACCAGTGGATGGAAGACCTCTCCTCATCTCTCTCCCTACCCCAATCATTCTTTCAAATAAATAAATCTTAAAAAAAATCTCCAAGTTAGCAAGGACTAAAAGGCCATTACACTTGAAATTCACAGCAGAGGCCCCCTCATCACACATTTCGCTTACATTAGCCCTAGAATTTAAAGTGAAGCCGTTCTGTTCACGTGCCCCTCACCAATAGCCGAGTATGGCATCTGGTGCTTGGCTAAGGAAGCAACAATCCGTTCCAAAGCCGGAGGGAGAGCACGGCTCCAGCGGAGCTGGGTGCACGCTGTTCTCAACAAGCACCCTCCAGGTTCCCAGCCTGGCAGCGTTCACGCTTAATGCTGCCTTTAGGTCCTCAGATGACTCAACGCTAACCAAAGGCCGGGTCTGCCCAGTACAGGTCTGTTTATAGCAACACAGTTAAATACATTTTAATACCTGTATTCCCAAAATGCCTACAGACACGGCCTCAGAAAGGCCGCAGCCCCAACCCTCGTGTCCCATTACCACTGTCTATACAGTGCACCGTGGGCCACGGGAGCCCTCGTGGCTCTAGCAGGGAAGCACCACAGGGCAGCACAAGGCCACATGGTTCTACTTGAAAAGCGAATGCAGCAACAAAGGTCCCTGCTTAGCAGGCTCGTCTCTCTGAGACCTCAGTGCTTGGATCAACACAGCTACAAGTGCCCTGGCAGTGAAAAACAAGAGGGAGCGGCAAGTCCCAGGGGAGTGCGTCAGTCCCTGGGAGTTCTGTGCTTACCTTGTTTGCACACTGCTTACACTGCTTCTCATCCAAGCAGTCCCCTGCCACTTTGGCCAGGACAGGATCCAGGGGGTTATCCTTCAGGTCCAACCACTTCAGATTCTAAACAGACAGACAAAGAAGCAGCTAAGTCCAAGTCCATACACAGTCCCTCAAGGCCGAACCAGACAAGCAGAAAGCGGCTCCTCTGTGCCCCGCCAACAAGAGCCATGGAGGCAGGTGCTATTTCTGTCTGCCTTTCTCACAGCTGTGCCCCATCTGATCCTGTGCCCTTAGCCCCACCCGCCATGAACCCTGGCTCGGGAACTGTTACCTTGAGCTGAGCAAAGCTGACAGGCAGGGTGACCAGCCTGTTGTTGAGGAGATCCAGGTGCTGGAGGTTGACCAGCCGGCCAAAGTCCGCTGGCAGCTGCTGTAGCTTGTTCTTACTCAGGTCCAGCTTCACCAGGTGTGTGAGGCCACAGAAATCCGACTAGGACCCAAAGAGAGAACACTTCAGCTGGGACTTAGACGCTTTGCTGTAACAATGTGGGAACCACCAAGTCACAGGCATCTAAGTATAAATCCTGACTACCTTTTGCCACCTATTCCTCCTTGTGAACACCTGCCACTCCTGGTGGCGAATGACTGAGGTGTACACGCCAAGGGGCCTAGCAACAAACACAAGTGTGGGCCAGCTTTGTGGCACAGTAGGTAAGTCGCCACCGACAACCCTGGCATCCCACATCGGTTCACGTCCCTGCTAATGCACCTGGGAAAGCAATGGAAGATGACCCACATGCTCAGACCCCTACCACCCACGTGAGAGACCTGATGGAGTTCTGAGCTCTAGGCTTCAGCCTGGTCCAGCTCCAGCTGTTGCAGCTATTTGGGGAGTGAATAAGATCTTTCTGTGTCTCTCACTCTGCCTTTCAAACAAATAAAAACAAAATCTCAAAAAAGAAAAGGGCAGAGTGACAGAAGGAGACAGGGAGGTCTTCCACCTGCTGGTTCACTCCTCAAATGCCAGCAACAGCCAGGGCTGTTGGTCAAAGCTGGTAGCCCTAAACCCCAGCCAGGTCTCCCACGTGGGTAGCAGGGGCCTAAGCACTGAGCCATCATCTGCTGACTCTCAAAGTGCATTAGCAGGAAGCTGGATCAAAAGCTGAGTAGCTGAGACTCAAACTGGCACTCCAGTATGGGATGCCGGCATCCAAGCAGCAGCTTAATCTGTTGTACCACAACGCACACTCCTATGTTCACCTTTCATAGCACTTGATAAAACATAGCACGACTGTCCATTTTCCCAAAAAGTCCAGGCACTCCTTGAATTCTCGGTCTTAGTCTTTTTTGCTACGTGCATCACCTAGCACAGGTGCTCAATGTTCTTTTTTTTTTTTTTTTAAGATTTATTTATTTATTTGAAAGTCAAGAGTTACAGAGAGGAGAGACAGAGAGAGAGAGAGAGAGAGAGAGAGAGAGAGAGAGAGGTCTTCCATCCGCTGGTTCACTCCCCAGTTGGCCACAATGGCAGGAGCTGTGCTGATCTGAAGCCAGGAGCCAGGAGCCAGGAGCTTCTTCCAGGTCTCCCACGCAGGTACAGGGGTCTGAGAACTTGGGCCATCTTCTACTGCTTTCCCAGGCCATAGCAGAGAGCTGGATCGGAAGTAGAGCAGCCGGGACTTGAACCGGCACCCATATGGGATGCCGGCACTGGAGGCAGTGGCTTTACCCGCTACACCACAGCACCAACTCCTCGATGTTCTTAGAACAGGGACTGAATGGGCTGGGGCACATCCTGGCTCTTCCAGCACAGGCCCAAACATCTCCCTGACATTAAACCTTTGCTGGGCGTCCATCTGAGAGTGCTGATACAACCTCTGTTAACGAGGCACTACTCACGCTCTCAGGGGGCTCAGATACACGGGAGATTTGCTCTGCAGAGCGAAAACAAAGCCATCAAAATGGACTGAAAGTGTACTTGAGGGTGCTGAATGATCGGCCAAATGTGCAGCAGGTGTGAGGCTGCAAGGAAGTGCTTCTTTTATTAGACACAAACTACTTCCTAGGAGGGTTTCAGATGCTTTTTGAATGTTAGAATGTTTTTGATGAGCTATGAAAAGATGCTGCTCCACTTTCGATCCAGCTCTCTGCTGTGGCCTGGGAAAGCAGTATAAGATGGCCCAAGTCCTTGGGCCTCTGCCCCCATGTGGGAGACCCAGAAGAAGCTCCTGGCTTCAGAGCGGCCCAGCTCTAGCCATTGTAGCCATCTGGGGAATGAACCAGCGGATAGAAGACACCCCCCCCCCCCCCCGCCTCTCTCTCATTCTGCCTTTCAAATAAAAATAAATCTTTAAAAAAAAAAGATGCAGAAGGAAGCTGATCACAGCCTTCCCCTGGAATACAGACACAGCATAGTCTCTAGCCACCTGCATGCAACAGAGGTAAACTATTTCTTGAAGGAATAAAAGCAGAAAAAAAAAATGAGCCCAGGGTCTAGCGTGGTGGCATAGTGGGTAAAGCCGCCAGCTGGAGCACCAGCAGCCCAGATGGGCACCAGTTCATGTCCCAGCTGTTCCAATTCTGATCCAGCTCCTTGCTAATGGCCTGGGAAAGCGCAGGATGGCCTAAGTGTTTGGGTCCCTGCCACCCACAAGCAAGACCTGGAAGAAGCTCCTGGCTTTGGCCTGGCTTAGCCAGGCCATTGTGGCCACATGGGGAGTGAACCAGCATAGGAAAATCTAACTCTTTTGAATAAAATAAATCTTGGGGCCGGTGCTGTGGCACAGTGGGTTAGCGCCCTGGTTTGAAGCACAGGCATCCCATATGGGCGCCAGTTCGAGATCCAGCTGCTCCACTTCCAATCTAGCTCTCTGCTATGGCCTGGGAAAGCAGTACAAGATGGCACAAGTCCTTGGGCCCCTGCACCTGCGTGGGAGACTCGGAAGAAACTCCTTGCTCCTGGCTTCGGATCAGCACAGCTCTGGCCATTGTGGCCAACTGGGGAGTGACCCATTGGATGGAAGACCTCTCTCTCTCTTTGCCTCTCCTTCTCTCTGTGTAACTCTGACTTTCAAATAAATCTTTAAAAAAAAAATCTAAAAAAAAAAAAAAAAAAAGATGAGCCCAGTGATTCAGCCAGCATCCTGTTGCCTTTAGTTCTCTGTGCCCTGACTTTTCCACTGTTCTAAAGAATGAGACCTCAAGTCTCTTCCAGTGGACACCAACCTCCTGACTTCTCACCCCAACACACACTCAGCTTCAGCTGCCGCCTTCCTCCAAGACCTATACTGGAACTATGTCTCATGAATCCCCCCACAGCCCCGTATGCAGCAGGAAGGCGATGCAGCCAGAACTCGGGCCGGCCGAGTCACTTGCACTTACCGGCAGGGTACTGAGTTTATTGCAGGACAGATCCAGGACGGTGGCCTTTGGAAGGGCAGCCTAGGAAAGGAGATGAGAAAAACACGTCAAGTCGGCACCTGCGACGGCTCAGTGACACCTGCAAGTGCAGCATTTTCCCAGGAAAGTTCCCACGACTAGGAAAGGAATTTTTTTAATGGCACCGAAGAACAGCGTTGCTGGGGTAAGAGAGGAAAAACTGAGCCAGTCCTAAGGCAGAACGAGAAGAGGGGTTTGGCCATGGAACAGCAGAGAAAGGAAAATCTGGGTGCTCAGAATTCTCTATGGCACTGAAACTCTCAAGCGCCCCTCTTGTGAGGCTGCGGGCAGGGACTGAGTCTCAGAAAGCGCTGCAATGTCCGTCCTTCCCACTTCACGGCCCTCCTGGGAAGCAGGCGCTCAACCAAGAGTGCACGAGGACACGGGAGCCGGCGCGCACACGGGGCCCTCACGGCCCATCTCCATGTTCCCACGGTGTCCGGGGCGGAAGAGGCCCCGTGCACCTGACCCTTCTTTCGTCCTGGGAGACAGTGATGCGCTGACCAGACAAATCAGTTTCTCACAGCAGTCCCCAGGCCAGTCCAGAACAAGGCTGGCCATTAAGGACCCACGGCCGCCCTGTCCTTTCCAAGTGTCAGAAGGTGAAATGAGACAGTGTTGGCCGCTGCAGTGGGAAGAACCTCGGTAACAGTCCATCTGTCAGCGCCTGCCACCTTCCAGGCACTTTTAACTGTCACAACCAGCATAGGAGAGATGATCACCATTTCATAAGTGAGGAGATCGAGGCCCAAGAGTTTACCCAGCCGCCCAGGGCACTCAGCCAGTAAGCGATGAAGCTGCCATATGATCTGGGAATCCATGCTAAGCCCCACACTACATAGCGCCCTGGTGAGGTGAAGACTGGGCCTTGCTAAAGGCAAGGGTCGCCCATCACCCGTGGTAAGGAAGGTGTAGGAAGCTAGCACTCCCGGTGGGGGCGGCTGGGGCCGAGGCTCCAGACCCACGTAGGCAGCGAAGTAGGTAGTAATCTCCCCAGGACCGCAGGCTTCAATTTGTGGGGTAAGAAAGGAGGAAGGGTGGGGGGAGGGGGTTTCCCGCCAGTTTCTGCGGAGTTGGGATGAGACCTTGCCAGCCTGGCCGGGGAGACTTCACGTTTCTTGAAGCTAGTAGCCCGCGGGCTGGGACAGCCAGCTAGGCGGCCAGGTCCCGAGCCACACCCAGGTCTGCCGGGAGGCCTATTTCCCCACACCGACTCATTCATTCATTTTCCAATACAGCCAGCAACCGCTCGGTGAGCTTCGGCTTGGGGTCGGACACCGGCTGGGGCTATGAAAGTCCCGACCCCTCCCATCACTCATTCTTGGCTGGTGAAGAGTCCAAGGCCAGAAGAGACGGTCTCCCCCATCTTCTGGAGCCGCGCCAAAGTGACACGTGTACATCCCAGGAAGAACACTGCGGCCGGACGTGGCCTCCCCGGGGGCTCAGTCCCCCGCCCCCCGCCCCCCATGGCTTTAAAGACGGGGAAACCGAGGCTCGGGACAGAAGGCGGCCCGTGCGGGGGCCACTGCCAGGCGAGGGGGGCGCCTGCGCCTAGCGGGGCTGTACTGACCAGCTCCTTCACCGGGACCTCATTCAGGTCGCTGAGGCTCAGGTCCAGTTCATTGCCGTCCAATTTGTCGCGGAGATTCCCGCCCTTGCTACCGGCCTTGGTCATGATGACGCCGGCTGAGCGGGCCCGGGTCCGGGCTTCCGACGGGCAGGAAAAAGGAAAAGCCTCTCGAGGGTCCGGCGGACTCGCAGCCAACCGACAACGCCTGCGCCCCCGATCACCGCCGGTGCGAGACCGCCGCCGCCCGTCCGCCCGCCGGCCGCACTCGGAGCCCCGCGCCCCGCTCCCACCGGTACCGCCGCGACGACGACCACTTCCGTGTCCACGTCACCTTCCGCGGCCACCGAGACGCGCCGGGCCAGAGCGGCTCGAGGTGGCACGAGCGCGCCCTCTGGTGTCCAGGAGTGTGTAGTGCCGTGGCCGCCACCGCCGCCGCCACTGGGATCGGGCGCAAAGCTCTTTGAATTCCGCTTCTCGGCGGGAAGCCCTGGTCCCCTTGGCTCCACGCAGATCTGCGTTCGCATCTAAAACTGACTCCGTCAAATCTGACCCCACCCCCTTGAATAAGGAGCAAAAGCCCCCTGTCCTCTTCTTAACCACACAAAATCACCGCCTTCCGGAAAACTCTACTTCCTGAATTCCTCTTCCCTCTTGCTCCCCATCCACCTTCACCTTGTGAAAATCTGTTCTCCTTCCTGGGCTGGGTGCTGCCTGCTTCTGCGGCCTCCTCCCGAGCTGCAGCCCCTGCCCGGCCTTTATGCCCATCAGACTTCTGGGGCAGGTGCCCCACGAACCTTTCCCTCTACCCAGCTTCTCTGCCCAGCTAATCCTCAGTCCTGGCAGCCTCCCCTGACCACCCTGAACGCCAGGCTAAGTTCGGAGCCCTCCCGGGGCTCTGGCACAGCGCCATCTGCGCTTCTGGGTTAAGTGGGACCCCCGCCCCAGGCACGCTGGGTGTGCCTCCTGGCTCTGCTGTTGCCATACCTTGGTCTTATCAGTGGGTCCCTGAAAAATATGAATTAAAATGTTAGCCAGCTGATGCGCGTGGGCGGTCGAGTGAGTGAAACACAGAAAGAGCACCAGGAAGCACTCTAACCATCATCCGGAATTTGCCATCTGCCTCATGTTACACTTTTTTTGGTGGATCTGAATGTGAGGGTGGGGATTGTGCCTTACTCACCTTTGTATCCCCAGAGTCTGAGCCCCGGCGTGAGATCTGCCCGTTCGGATGTCTTTGGGAAGAATGAATGAGGCAGCAAACCTCAGCTTGCTCATCTTGAAATGGGCTATTGTCCCAGAGGGGAGCCTTGAAGACCCAGTGAAGTCAGGCAGTGCTCCAGTCCTTGGACCAGGCCCCACGCTCCCAGCCTCCGCGCTGTGCCGGGCTTCTGGGAGACAGGCAAGGACACGTGGATGATGAGACGTTAGCTTCTGCAATCCCTATGTCCTTTGGCACCCGTTACTTTGCTTTGATGATGAACAGGAGACTGCGAGGCACACTTTATTGTAATGCTCCTCTTATGGAGGAAGAAACCAAGGCTCAGCGAGGCAGAGTAACTTGTCCTCCACCACACAGCTGGTTGAGCACAAGTCCCTTGATTCCAGGTCCTCTTTCTCCTCACTACGCTTTATTCTTGCTACCCCGAAGGACCCTATAGGCCATGCAAATAATTATCATATATCACGTAGGAGGATCTGTGCCCTGACACAGATAAAAACCTGTGTGCGAATGCATAGGGCAGTGTGTGTGTATTGACATCAGACTAACAGGCAACAGCATTCTTTTTTTTTTTTTTAAAGATTTATTTATTTATTTGAAAGAGTTACGGAGAGAGAGAGGTCTTCCATCTGCTAGTTCACTCCCCAATTGGCCACAACAGCCGGAGTTGGGCTGATCTAAAGCCAGGAGCCAGGAGCCTCTTTCAGGTCTCCCACGCAGGTGCAGGGGCCCAAGCACTTGGGCCATCTTTCACTGCTTTCCCAGGCCATAGCAGAGAGCTGGATCGGAAGTGGAGCAGCCAGGACTCGAATTGGCATCCATATGGGATGCCGGCACTGCAGGTGGAGGATTAACCTACTGCACCACAGCACTGGCCCCCACACATATTCTTTTAACTCAGTCCTCATGGCAGCCTTGGAGAGAGAGATTATTTCTGCCTTCCCGTTGAAGTAAGTGAGGCTTCAGCAGAGTTAACTACTGAACCACAATCACCGCAAGGAAGTGAAGGCACTCCAAGAATGGCTCCCGCCCAGCGTGGTGGTGGGGACAAGGTGCCTGCGAGGAGGAAAGACGGGAATCAGACAAGGCCCCACGGAGGAGGCGGCAGCAGCCACTCTGAGTTTTGAAGAATGGGGCAGATTGTAACAAGCACAGCCACAGCCCAGGGAAGGCAGGCAGCAGAGCGGCAGGTGTTCATGGTAGGGAGGTGGCTCTAATTCCCTAGGCTTGGTGAGGACATGAGTCAGCGGCCTTTCCCTTGGGATCAACAGATTGGATTGTGCCGCGTTCCCTCTGCCTGCCCCCCACTCTCAGGTACCACCTTGTGCCTGCAAAAGTGTACATGAGAAGGCTCCTGGAAAATGCAGGTGGGGCTGGAGCTGGTGCAGCAGTTAAATCATTGCTTGGGACTCCTTCAACACCTGCCAGAGCACCTGGTTTGCATCTCTCTGCTGCTCCATTTCAGAACCAGCTTCCTGCTGGATCCTGGGAGGCAGCAGGTGGTGACTCAAGTACCTGGGTCCCTGCCACCCATGTTGGAAACCCAGATTGAGTTCCGGGTTCCTGGGTTGGCCTGGTCCAGCCCCAGCTGTCGTGGGTATTTGAGGAATGAACCAGCAGACGGAAGCTCTTTCTCCACCTGTCTCTTATCTCTCTACCTTTCCAATAAAATGCAAAAAAATTTTTTTTTAATTTTTTTCAAAAGAAAAAAAACTATGCATGATTTCAAAATGTTTTGTACTACGATAAACTCTGCCATTCCATTTTCCCATGAGCTCCCTGAAGCACCTGCATAGGCCCGAGGTTATCGGCAGAAGAGAATACAGGTCCCCGCAGCCCTTGGGCAGGTGCAGATCAGATCAGCACCAGCACAGGAGGCAGAGGTTTCCTGGAACTGAAAACCCATTGGCGTCAGGCCAGCGCCGCCACTGCACACTCCAGGGCCGTCTCAGCAAGTCACTGCTTCTCGGGCTCCTGCCTCTCCTTCTGTAATGTGAGAAAGAATGTGGAGAACCCACAGAGAGACGCACGTGACAAGGGGCCAACCAGCACCTTGCGGCATGAGTCAGCCTTCTGAAGGGCACTGGGTTCGTTCACTGTTTGTTCTCATGGCTGGAGGTGGATTTTAAAAAGTACTCTCCAGGCTCTGTGTTGTGGGCAGCAGGCTGAGCCTCTGCGTGCCACACTGGCGTCCCATACCGGAGTGCCAGTTGCAGCGCTGGTTGCTCTTTTGCTCTTAGCTCCCTGCTAATGCACCTAGGAAAGCAGCAGATGATGGTCTGAGTACTTGGGTCCCTGCCACCCAAGTGGGAGACCCAGATGGAGTTCCTGCCTCCTGCCTCCTGGCTCCAGCCTGGTCCAGTCCCAGTCGATAGAAGATTCTCTCTCTCATTCTTGCTCTCTCTCTCTCGCTCTCTGTTTATCCTCTCTATTACTCTGTCTTTCAAATAAATCAGACAATCCTAATAAAAAAGAAAAAAGGTGTCTCAGGTATAGCCTTTAGGGATTGGAGTCTGCACAATACTTTTGAACGCAAACAATCTCTGTTTATTTAGTTTATTTATGCAACATTGCTTTAAAAATGAGAGTACTTTTAAAGGCTCATAGAAAAATGGAATTAAAGAGGTGAGTTTAATTTGGTACAAAAAATTGAATCGTTTCTATGAGGAGTCTTCAAGAAACTCAGGAAAATGCATTCCATGAAAAAGCAGTGGGAGGTGTTCGGCACGGGGGTTACGATGCCACCTGGCATGCCTACCACCTGTATCAGAGTACCTGGGGCCGAGTCCCAGCTCTGCTTCCAAGTTCAGCTTCCTGCTGATGTGCACCCTGGGGGCAACTGAATTGAACTGAATCCCTTGTGGGAGACATCGCCTGGGTTCAGGTCTCCTGGCTTTGACCTGACTCCGTGTCTGTCTCTGTCTCTGTTCCTTTGCTTTTCTCTTTCTTTCTTTCTTTCTTTCTTTCTTTCTTTCTTTCTTTCTTTCTTTCTTTCTTTCTTTCTTTTTTTTTTTTTGACAGGCAGAGTAGACAGTGAGAGAGAGAGACAGAGAGAAAGGTCTTCCTTTGCCGTTGGTTCACCCTCCAATGGCCGCCGCGGCCGGCGCGCTGCGGCCGGCGCACCACGCTCATCCGATGGCAGGAGCCAGGTGCTAGGTGCTTTTTCCTGGTCTCCCATGGGGTGCAGGGCCCAAGCACTTGGGCCATCCTCCACTGCACTCCTGGGCCACAGCAGAGGGCTGGCTTGGAAGAGGGGCAACAGGGACAGAATCCGGCGCCCCGACCGGGACTAGAACCTGGTGTGCCGGCGCCGCAAGGCGGTGTTCCTTTGCTTTTCAAATAAAAATAAATAATTAAAAAAAAACCTATGCATATATTTAAAATTTTTTTCACCAAGGATCTTGCATGTGGCACAGTGGGTTAAGCTGCCACCTTCGATGCTGGCATTCCATTTCTGAGCGCTGCTTCAAGACCCAGCTGCTCTGCTTCCAATCCAGCTCTGCTGTGACCTGGGAAAGCAGTAGAAGATGGCCCAAGTCTTTGGGCCCCTGCACCCACGTGGGAGACCCAGAAGAAGCTCCTGACTCCTGGCTTTGGATCAGCCTAGTGGCCATTTGGGGACTGAACTGGCAGGTGGAAGACCTCTCTATCTCTCCCTTTCTCTCTGTAACTCTGCCTTTCAAATAAATAAATCAATCTTTAAAAAATAAATAGAAGCCTATGCATGGAATTAAAATTTCTTGCTCCAAAATAAACTTCTTTTAATTCAATTTTCCATGAACTTTTTGAAGCACCCTGGTACTTCCACACATAGGATAGGCACCGTACTAGTCAGTCCTTCTGAAATAACCTTCAAATGTAAGGCGATTGCAATTGAAAATCCCAGCAAGATGTTTGTTGTGTGTTTGTTTTTAGAACTAAGTAAATTACCTAAAATGCATCTAGAGACGTATGTATAGCAATTGCATTCTTAATTTTTAAGATTTTGAATTTGAAAAAACGGTTAAGTCTGCTTCATTTATCCTTTCCCCATATCCTTGTAGCATCCCATTGGCTGTCCACAATTTCTCCTACAAACCCTGTCCGTGGTAGGCTGCACAATGGCGCCCAGAGAGATTCACATTCTATCCCTGGGACCAGTGAATGGCAGAGGGACTTTCCAGATGGGATTCGGTTACGGTGCCTGACATGGGGACACTGGTTTGGAATTGCCCAGTGGGCCCTCAACGCCACGCACGTGACCCTCCTTTGAAGAGGACGATCAGATATAGAGGAATAAGCCATGTGACTACAGAGGGCTAGATCAGGGTGTGTGGCTGCAACCCAGGGGCCACCTGGGCCACCACTAGCTGCAAAAGACGAGGAACAGGTTCTGCTCTGGAGCTTCTGGAAGGAACCGCCCTTGCCAGCACCTTAGCTTTAGTGATCTCAGACTCACTTTTGACTCGTGAAGTCCTGAACTGTAAGAGAAGCAATCTACGTTGTAGGAGGCCACTCTACGTGTGTGACTTATGTCAGCAGTGACTGGAGACAAGCCCACAGCTCGACAGCTCTTTCTCAGATGTCCTGGAGACCCCTGCCACCTGCCTGGGGTACATGCCTCTCCCCTGCTGCCCCCTCACCCAGCCCTGGCCCCACAGCGCTTGGTCATCAGTCACAAGGGTGCATTCTCTACCAAACAGCCCATCCCAATCACATGTCCAGTCCCAGGGCCCAGCATGGCAGCTGGCACCAGTTGGCCTCCGATGAGTGGCTATTAAAACAATGAATGAGTAAAGGAAGATAAACTACAGCTGGCCTGACAGCACTGGATCTTTACCCGAGAGGTCACAGTTGACTTTGGCTAGTGCCTTTGATGCCCAGAATGTTAAAAAAAAAAAAAAAATTGCATCATCCAAAGGTATTTGTTTTATTTTCTTCACAAAAGCAAGGTTTTCACAACTTCTGGCAGTCGCTGGGAGTGTGTGGCTTCTTTTGCTTTTTGATTTGAGAGCTGTCAGCAAGATCCTTGAAGAGCACACCTGCCATGGGTTGTGTACTTGTCAGTCCAGTGGTCTGGGCAAGTTCCTTATTTCCGCGTTCAGTTTGAAAATCAGAAACATCCGTTTTGAGACTAGTTTTTACAGCCTTGTTTTTCCGGTATCAGATGCTGGTATGCAAAAACAGAGTGCAAGCATTCGGCTCCCGATCAGTTTAAGGTCTCCTTTGGACCCTGATCCTCCTTCCTCGTCCTGCTCTCCTCTCTTCTTTGAGTGGCTACAGCGGTCTCTCCTTCTTCTCACTTCTCTCAAAGTCACGGCACTGCTTGAGACAACTTCCTTAGGGTGAAGAAGATTCTTTAGAAGAGCCGTTTTTCACATACTATTGGAAATACTCAATGACTACAGAAAGCGATGAAAAATCACACCAAAGAAAAGGGGTTTTGCTCAAGGCTATTGACAGAAAAAGCAGCCAGGCTGGATTCTTCCAAGATCTGACCCTGAGCTGGAGTAAACTCTTTGCATACATTTTTTTTTTTTTAAGTAAAAACCCCATCAAACCTTGTAATTGATTGATGGCCCTCATCAGGTAGCCTCCCTCAGGCCGGTTAATAGAAATCTTTTATTGAGATAAAACATATAGGGGGAGGGGAGGATAGGTTGGGGGTGTGCATAACAGGTTCCAAAATGCAGTTCCATAGGAGGAGTAAGTTCTAAGGTTCTACAGCGTGGCCACATTGTGGCGTAGCGGGGTAAGCCACCACCTTATGGGTGCTAGTTCAAGTCCCAGTTGCTCCACTTCTTATCCAGCTCCCTGCTAAAGCAGCGGAAGATGGCCCAAGTGCTTGGGCCCCTGCACCCATGTGGGAGACCTGGAAAAAGTTCCTGGCTCCTGGCTTTGGCCTGGCCCAGCCCCGGCTGTTGCAACCATTTGAGGAGTGAACCAACAAATGAAAGATCTCTGTTTCTCTCTATCTCTGTAACTTTTCAAAGAAATAAATAAATCTTTATAAAATAAAATTAAAAAATTCAATGTAGTACAATGTATTATATATTTTATAAAGAATTAAAAAAGAGGTCAGATGTTCTCAACACCAATGATAAAGGTTTGAGGAGATAGAAATGCTAATTACTCTGATTTGATCATTACACATTACATACCTGTGTCAAATTATCACACTGTACCCCATCAATATGTGCAATTACTATATGTCACAAAAGGATGAGGGGCTGGCATTGTGGTGTAGCAGATTAAGCCTCTGCCTGCGATGCTGGCATCCCACATGGGTGCCGGTTCAAGACCCGGATGCTCCTCTTTCAATCCAACTTCCTGCAAATGCACTTGGGAAAGCAGTGGAAGATGGCCCAAGTGATTGGACCCCTGCAGGCATGGAGGAAACCCGCATGCAGCTCCTGGCTCCTGGCTTTAGCCTGGCTCAGCTGCAGCAGTTGCAGCCATTTGGGGAGTGAATCAGCGGTTGGAAAATGGATCGACCTCTCTCTTTCTGTAATTCTGCCCTTCAAATTAAATTTAACAAAAAGATGAAAACTGTATCCTATCTTAGAAAATAAAACAAGAAGGCTTGGCATGTTTGCGCAAGGTTTGGCATATTTGCGACACTGCTGGCACCCCACGTGAGCGCCAGATCAAGCCCCCGGTGCTCTACTTTAGTCTTTCCTTCCTTTTTTTTTAAATTTTTTTTTTTAAGATTTATTTACTTATTTGAAAAAGTTGCAGAGAGAGAGAGGAAAGAGATTTTACATTCACTGGTTCACTCCCCAAATGGCCATAACTGCTGCAGCTGGGCCAAGCGAAAGCCAGGAACTTCTTCCGGGTCTCCCAGAGGCGTGCAGGGGCCCAAAGACTTGGGCCATCTTCCGCTGCTGCTTTTCCGGCTGCAATAGCAGGGAGCTGGGTGGGAAGCAGAACAGCGGGCACATGAACTGGTGCCCGTAAGGAATGCGAGCTGGAGGCAGCGGCTTCACCTGCTGCGACACAACGCCTGACCCCTGGACATCCTGAGCGTATATCTGAGCATCTGGGATCGAGTCAGCTTTCTCCAGCTTCCTCCTAAAGAGCGGGTGATGGCTCACCTACTTGGGTCCCGGCCACCCACGTGGGAGATCTAGAGAGTGTTTCTGGCTCCTAGCTTCAGCCTGGCCCAGCCCCAGCTGTCGCCAGCATTTAGGGAATGATTCTGACTTTCAAACGAACAAAATAAATAAATAAACTTAAAAAAAAAACACAGTGAGAAGTAGCGATTTGTTGCATTCCACAGCACATCAGGTGAGGTAGTTCCCAATTGTGTGTCATGTGCTGTGTGAAGCACTTTTTATGTGCGCAGTTCAGTGCATTCGCATCCTTACGTAGCCATCCCCACGTTCATCTCCAAAACGTTTTTATCTTTCCTAACTGAAACTCTGTCCGTTAAACAACAGGGCCTCAGTCCCCTCCCCGCCCCCGGCCCCTCAGCCACCAGGCTCCTTTGTCTCCATGACTTTGTAACTGCAGGTGCCTCATCTAGATGCAACCGTACAGTGTTCTTTTTTTGTGTCTGGCTTCTTTCACTTGCCTTAACATCTTCATCTGTAGCAGGTGTCCTGACATCCTTCCTTTTTTTATTTTTTTCCTTAGAGATTTATTTTATTTATTTGAAAGAGCTACAGAGAGACATGGGGAAGAGACAAAGAGAGAGATCTTCTATCCCCTGGTTCATTCCCTAAATGGTCACAATGGCTGGAGCCAGGCTGATCCAAAGCCAGCAGCCAGGAGCCAGGAACTTCTTCCGGGTCTCCCAGAGGGTGCAGTCGGCCGGGCACTTGGGCCATCTTGCACTGCTTTCCCCAGCACTTTCACAGGGAGCTGGCTCGGAAGTGGAGGAGCCGGGACTCTAACCAGTGCTTGAATAGTGGATGTGGGAGCCGTGAGCAGAGGTTTAACCTGCTGTGTCACAATGTGGTCCCTGTTTTTAACCTTTTGAGGAACCACCATACTGTTTTCCAAAGTGGTAGCACCATTTTCTTTCTTCTTCTTTTTTTTTTTTTTTAAGATTTTACTTCATTTATTTGAGAGGTAGAGTTACAGACAGAGAGGGAGAGACTGAGAAAAAGGTCTTCTATTCACTGGTTCACTCCCCAAATGGCCGCAATGGCTGGAGCTGAACTGATCCGATCTAAAGCCAGGAGCCAGGAGATTCTTCTGAGCCTCTCACACGGGTGCAGGGGCCCAAGTGCTTGGGTCATGTTCAACTGCTTTCCCAGGCCATAGCAAAAAGCTGGATCAGAAGTTGAGTAACCAGGTCTGGAACCTGCGTCCATATAGGATGCTGGCACTACAGGCAGTGGCTTTACTTGCTATGGCACAGTGCCGGCCCCCTCTTTGTTTTTTAACAATGGTCGTCCTGATGCGTGTGAATTGCTATGGTGTGCCTTTAGTTTGTATTTCCCTAGTGACTGGTGACATTGTGTATCTCTCCATCGGCTTATTGGTCATCTTAGTGTCTTTTGAGAAATGTCCATTCAAGTCCAAAGGGGACCATTTAAATCCATTTCTATTTTATCTTTTGCTGCTATTTACCTCTAAACAATATATTTATTCTGCTATGTCTTTTCTCTCATTTTTCTTTATTTTATTTGAGAGGCAGAAAAACCGTCCAACAGACAGACAGAGCTCCTGCGTGCTGATTCACTCTGCAAATGCCTTTGAGGGCTGGGGTTGAGCCAGGCTGAAGCCAGGAGCCGAGAACTCAGTCCAGGTCTCCTGTCTGAGCACTAGGAGCCCAACTACTTGACCCATCACCCATGCACTCAGGGTGCAAGTTGGCAGGCAGCTGAACTGGGAGTGGAGCCAGGCCTCGAACCCAGGCACTATCTCTCTCTCTCTTTTTTTTTAAAGATGTATTCATTTATTTGAAAGTCAGAGTTACTCAGAGAGAGAAGGAGAGGCAGAGAGAGAGAGAGAGAGAGAAAGAGAAAGGTCTTCCATCCAATGGTTCACTCTCCAATTGGCCACAGTGGTTGGAGCTGAATGGATCCAAAGACAGGAGCCAGGAGCTTCTTCTGGGTCTCCCATGGGGGTGCAGGGACCCAAGGACTTGGACCATTGTCTACTGCTTTCCCAGGCCATAGCAGAGAGATGGATTGGAAGTGGGGCAGCAGAAACTCAAATTGGTGCCCATATGGGATGCTGGCACTGCAGGTGGCGGCTTTACCCACTAAGCCACAGCGCTGGCCCCAGGTACTCTCATATGGGACATGGGGGTCTTACCTGCTAGGCCAAATGCCTGCCCTTACAGTCAGGTTTCACTTCCAAGGTTACTAACTCTTCCATTCTGTTTCCTAACTGTGCTTAACGATAGTGTTGACATCTTGTGCCTGTTTTTTTTTTTTTTTTTAACTCCAGAGGGAGGAATCTTGGCAAGAGGAGGGGATAAGGGATTAAGGGCTGACTCAGGGTAGCCCACAGCAGCACCAGCAGAACTGGAGGCCACAAACTGCCGACCACACAGTCTGCAGATGCTGTGCTGAGCTCAGGCAGAAAGTCCCAGGCAGGAACGGAGTTGGTGGAAGGGAGGGGGAAGGAAGTCAAAGGGTCTGGATGGCCAATGTGTCCTGCTCCCCACTTCCAGGGGAACCCAGGAAGGAGCAAAGTTCAAGCAAGAACTCAGTGCCTCTCCCTCCCCCTGGAACCAACTCTCACACTGGCACAGGGAGTGTGGATGGGCCCAGCAGTGGGCAAAGTGTCTCAGTGCCTCTCCCTCCCCCTGGAACCAACTCTCACACTGGCACAGGGAGTGTGGATGGGCCCAGCAGTGGGCAAAGTGTCTCAGTGCCTCTCCCTCCCCCTGGAACCAACTCTCACACTGGCACAGGGAGTGTGGATGGGCCCAGCAGTGGGCAAAGTGTCTCAGTGCCTCTCCCTCCCCCTGGAACCAACTCTCACACTGGCACAGGGAGTGTGGATGGGCCCAGCAGTGGGCAAAGTGTCTCAGTGCCTCTCCCTCCCCCTGGAACCAACTCTCACACTGGCACAGGGAGTGTGGATGGGCCCAGCAGTGGGCAAAGTGTCTCAGTGCCTCTCCCTCCCCCTGGAACCAACTCTCACACTGGCACAGGGAGTGTGGATGGGTCCAGCAGTGGGCAAAGTGTCTCAGTGCCTCTCCCTCCCCCTGGAACCAACTCTCACACTGGCACAGGGAGTGTGGATGGGTCCAGCAGGTGGGCAAAGTGTCTCATTTCACAGGCCGGGCGATTGTGGTGCGCAGGGCCACCCAGCAACCTCGTGGCAGAGCCTGCCAAGCAGGCAGGGGCCTCACACTTGGGATCGTCCCCAGCAGCCCGCAATGCCTGGGCCGAGCCATGAAAGACAGGAAGGTGTTCTACCCAGCGGGGCAGGCCTCTGCAAGCCCAGCTCCTCATACCCAGTTTCTTTCTCTTCCTTCTTGCCCCAGACCCACACAGCATGAGGCGTTCAGTGACATGGGCTAAGGCAGCTGGCTGACCCTGCCCCCTGTCATTCTATCCTGTCTGTCAGAACACCCTCTTTCCCAGCAGGCTCTATTTTCATGAGGGACCCGGGGAAGGGTCGCCATGTAAATATGTACTTTAAGTTTCTGGAGGTGTCCAAAACGTCCCGGAGGACCACACCACCTCCTAACAGCAGGTACTGGGAGCTGCTGGCTTGCTCTCCTTCCCTTCCCCCACTCTGTCTCTCGGGGCCCCACCCACTCCTATGCCTAACTACCTGCATTTGTTTTCTCACCTTTTTTTTTTTTTTAAGATTTATTTATTTATTTGAAAGGCAGAGTTACAGGGAGGCAGAGGCAGAGAGAGAGAGAGAGAGAGAGAGAGAGAGGTCTTCCATCTTATGGTTCATTCCCCAGTTGGCTGCAATGGCTGGAGCTGGGTTGATCCGAAGCCAGGAGCCAGGAGCTTCTTCTGTGTCTCCCACACTGGTGCAGGGGCCCAAGGACTTGGGCCATCTTCACTGCTTTTCCAGGCCATAGTAGAGAGCTGGGTCAGAAGTGGAGCAGCTGGGACTTGAACTTGCGGCCACATGGGATGCCTGCACTGCAGCCTGAGGCTTTACCCGCTACACCACAGCGCTGGCCCCTTTCTCACTGTTTAAATAAGCTTTACCACTTGGTGCAGCCCATCTGTGCCTGCCCTTGGATTGCTTCTCTAGGTAGAAGGCAAGGGCTTGGACTACACATGTAGACCCCACTCTGCCACATCGTGAGGTCCCTGCCCAGGAGCCAGGGCTGCAGGGGGATGGAGGTCACTCAGGATGGTGAGGGCAGCAGCCTGGACTCCTATTCATGACCTCAACTGAGCCGGTGCCCGGGAAAGGGCAAAGGTCTCTTCAGGGCAGACTCCACCCGCAGTCACCCTACTGCCCGGAGGTTACTTCATCCCTTCCAGGTCAGCACTGGGGACTCACTCTGCCAAGGCCTTTCCCCCCTCTTTCTCTGGAGACAGGGTCAACGCTAGCCCAGGATGCTGTGAGCCTGGGACCTGTGTATGTGGAGCCACTCCTTGGAGCCTCGTGCCTCCCGGCTAGGACCATGGATGGACGGCCACTTTTCCGTCCTGCAGCCCTGCAGGGTCTTAGTAGCCCACCTGCAGCGGGGCCTCAGCGAATCAAGAGGCAGCTAAGAGCCGCTCCCTGTGTTCACTTCCCAGCAGCGAGGGCAGGGCTGGCGACCGGGAATGGGATACACAGGAGGGCCCCGATGCCACCTTACAGCCCGGCGCAGGGACCCCACTGGGAGGGTCTATGCCGAGGCGCAGGCGGAGGATGCCGCCTGCGAGACCGCGCCACCAACAGGCGTCCCTTGCGAGGCTGAGGCTGACGTCCGGCCTCGGCCCCGCGCCGGCGGGCTGGGAGGGGCTCCCTGCCGCGCGCGTCGTCCCGGCCGCCTGCGCGACTCCGCGGGCCTCTGCTCCAGCTGGCACCTCTGCCCGCGGGCGCCTCGCACCAGCTCCCCCGGCCTCGGGCAGCAACGCGGGGGGCGGGGGACACGTGACCCACGCGCTAATTCGGGCGTACGAGACGCACAGGCCTGAGCCTGGCCACCCGGCCCTGCACTACTCACCAGTGGAGACCCCCCCCCCACGACTTTGTGAAATCTGCAAGCTCTTGCGCCCCCAAGACCCAGATGGTTAGGAGGGTGCCCCTTGTCTTGGGCTGCAGGGTCAGTGTTTGGATCCGGAAGGAAAACAGGGGAATTCTTCGTGGGTGGGCGCGGAGGGCCGCGGGTCCCAGGGGAAGGTGGCCCCAGGGCAGAGTCGCCACTCCTCGCCTCGCCTCGCCCCGCCCCGCCTCGGCGGGACCGAGTCCTCCGCACCCCATAGGCAGAGGCGACCCTCCCCGCCTCCCCGCCTGCTCTGCGCTCGCCCCGCCTCGGCTCACTTTAAAAGTTTAGTCCGGCCGGGACGCGGGGCGAAGCGAGTCATGGCTGTCTACGCCGGGATGCTGCGCTTGGGGAGGCTGTGCGCCGGGAGCCCGGGGGTCCTGGGGGCCCGTGCGGTCCTCCCTCGGGGTTGGCAGGAAGCGAGGCTGCAGGGTGTCCGCCCGCTCAGGTAGGGGGGCTCCGGGAAGAGAAGAGGAGGCACGGCCCCCCGGAAGGGCCCTTGCGGGGGGGGGGGCCCGCAGAGCTTGCTCCCCATCTCACTCGAGCGGGCGAAGCCCACGAGTGGCGCGCCCTGGGGAGTCAGTGCCCCCTCCCCCGCACCCGGGCCCCGGGCAAAGCAGAGTCTGGGGCTGCTGCTGGCCGCTGCGGTGAACTATTGCCGCCTTTCTGGGTTCTAACCCAGGACCGTGGATTCTTCCCCTTCTGGGTGCACGCAGAGGCTCCTGGCGTGGGCCTGTAGCAGTCTGCGCTGAGGGGGAGGGGCGAGGGCCACGGCTGCGCCCTGCCCCCACCACACGGCCTCTCTGCCCACCCCCTTAGAGGGTAACTCTGGGGCTCGGGGGTAACTCTGGGGCTCGGGCCCACCCCACCCCTACCCAGGCCACTGCACCCAGCAGTGTCCCCTCTGCCCCTCAGCTGCAGAGAAACACTGGCTTCCTTCCTGACTTCCTACTCCTGGGCCCGTTTGCTTCTGTCCTTGCGTGGGGGCTGGCAGGAAGGGAGAGGATGTGCTGGGCCCGGGAGCTTTGCTGGGTCGCCAGCAGTACAATAAGTAAGCCTGCCTTCCCGGGGTCGCCGCTTGTTGCAGGATCCCACGAGATTGCAAATGTGGAAGTCCCGGCCGGGCCAGATGCTGTTAGGGTGGTGTTATCGCCTGCGCCAGCAGGGGGGAGGCCTGCGCTCTTCTGAGCCAGCCCTGCTCCCAGCCCAGCCGGGAACTAATCTGCGGTCAGGACATTTCTGGTGTGGGTCACAGCCGTGGGGCCGGGGCCTGGGCATGGCACCGGGACTAGAGGCCTGAACAGGGCTGTGTCGCAGAGGACTAGATTTGGTATTTAGGGGGAAAAAGAAATGCAGATCCTTTTTTGGCAAGATCAGGACATTTTGAACTGGCTCGTTCCGAGAGTTAGAAAGCAGGCTTTGATGTTTCATATCACCGCCTAATTGCTAGAAAACGCTCCGTGGGTGCCTGCTGGCCTGTAGATTCCAATGGAGAGAGCTGGGCCTGCTTCCATTCCTCCCTCACCCCTAGCCTTCCAGCCCCATCTTGGGATTCCTGGGTGCCTGGTCTGCCGTGAGGACTGGAAGGGAAGTTATCCCCCAAAGTGAACAGAGTTTATGATGCTAACATAGGCCAGTTGGGCCACAGAGTGACATTTCTGACTGTTGATTTTGTGGGTGAGTAAGCTAAACCTCTAAGCCTATGACCTCTGTGGGGGGGAGCAGACCTTAGCGATAAGAGCTCCTGAGCTCCAGCCTAACTTCCGGTCTGTCCTGACCACCCCCCCCCCCCCCCCCCCCCCGCTTGCGGCTGATGCTGGTTTCCCTCCTTCAGAAGCCTCTGGCTGGCAAACCACCCACAAACGCTGTGTGGAGCACCTAGTGGGTGCGCTGGGTAGAGGCCGTGGGGCTCGGTGCTCAGCTTTCCAGGAGTTTGCACACTAGTGGAGGAAACCTCCAGGGACCGCTGCTGAGTGATGTGGGAGGCTCCTGGCTCCTGTCTGCTGTTTCTGATTTGGTCACACATAGCCTGCTCTGCTGCTGCCCAACCCAGCTCCCAGCCCCCTAAAAGCTGTTCCTTCTCATCTCTGGTTTTTGCTTAGTAAGCAGAAAGCAAGAACGCCTAAGCCAGATGGTCTTGAGTGACAGCCCTGGCTCCTCCCCCCACAGTTGCATGATGGTAGGCATTATTGCTGAGCCTGGTTGGTTTGACGCTAATACTCCCTACTTGACAGGTTGTAGGGCTGATGGACAAAACTCACTCTTCTACCCAGCCTTCCCTCTGAGGTAGGGCTGCTGCTCCCTGAACCTCTAGGAATGATGCCTGGCTGGGCGTTCCAACCGATTGGAAAGTGACAGAGGCTCCCCTCCTCAGGGGTCTCTTTCTTGGGCCTGATTCTTTCTCCTGGCCAGTTGCCAAGATGGTGGCTTCCTACCGGACACGAGTCGAGTCCTCTATCCAAGACAGGGCTGTCCATCCTGCTCCAAAGCTCCCCAACCCCCAACTCCTCCCCTGTCCACACGCCCCTTTCCCAAGGGAGGTGGGTGGGCTACTCTGGCGTTCCAGGGAGCTGCAAGGGAGGCATCCAAGGGGAAATCGGGGATGAGCAGCTTCCTCCAGACCTTCCTGAGAGCTGGCCGGGGCAGCCCGTGTGCAGCCACATCCAGTGCTGGGAAAGCTCCATGCAGGAACGGACAGAGAGCACTGGGGTCGAAGCCTCTAGAAGGCAGTGTGGTGCTCAGAGTGGGGAATCCGGGAACCTGGTGCTGGTAGCAGGGGCGTAGGGGTGCGTGGGCGTCCGGGCTCCTCTCCAGGGGGTGGCTATAATCTCATAGGCCCAGCTACTTAAACACACATCCTATATTGGAGACTTGTATTAAGCTACAAAGTGTTTTGGGTGGGAACCATTAGTTACAAAAAATAAACTTCTGCTGGTAAGCCCCAAAATGTCATCATATCCTTACACATTCCACTGGGGATCCCCCAGTCTGAACCTAACAGTAGAAAATGAACTCTGAGCTCGGATCCTGTAATCAGTGAGCGGAACACAGCTGTTGCAGCTAAACGCCCTGCCTGGCGTTCCGTAGTCAGTTGTGGTCTGCTGCAGAAAGGGTGCTGGGGGCTGTAAAGATGAATGAAGTGCTTTTCGCTGGACACACTGATTCAAGACAGAAAGTGCGCATTCCACCACAGTGGAATTTGATTGGTGGGCATGGACAAGAAGACTTCCTAAAGAGCCTGGGGTAGGGGCTGGCGCTGTAGCATAGCAGGTAAAGCCACTGCCTGCAGTGCCTGCATTCCATAGGGGGCCGGTTCAAGTCCCAGCTGCGCCTCTTCTGATCCAGCTCTCTGATATGGCCTGGGAAAGCAGTGGGAGATGGCCCAGATCCTTGGGCCCCCGTACTCATGTGGGAGAAGCTCCAGGCTCCTGGCTTCGGATCAGCTCAGCTCTGGCTGTTGGAGCCACTTTGGAAATGAACCAGTGGATCAAAGACTTCTCTCTCTCTCTCTCTCTCTGCCTCTGCCTCTCTGTAACTCTTGCAAGTAAATAAAATCTTTAAAAAATATATGCATTAAAAAAAAAAAGAAGCTGGGGTTTGAGCCTAGTCTCTGAAATGACAGGGCTGTGGCCTGAAACCATTGTACTGATATGAAATCTTATTTGTGCTTTTGACATTTTTCTGTAGGATTTATTTATTTGAAAGAGTGACAGAGAGGGGCAGACACACACACACACTACACACACACACATCTACCATCTGCCAGAGAGAGAGCGTGAGCTTCCATCTGTCAATTCATTCCCCAAATGGTTATATTAGCTGGGGCTGGGCCAAGCTGGAGCCAGGAACTGCATTCGGATTTCCCCTGTGGGTGGCAGGATCTCAAGTGCTTGAGCCTTCACCAGCTGCCTCCCAGGCGCGTTAGCAGGGAGCTGGATGGGAAGCAGAATAGCTAAGACTGGAACCAGTGCTCTGATATGGGTTGCAGGCATTCCAAGCAGTGGCTTGACCCACTGAGCCATGGTGCTGACCCCTTCCTGTGCTTGAATCATTTTGAACTCTGAGTGTGAAGCCCTCCTAGCTTCCTCTCATTATTTGACTCTTTCAGTCTAAAGAAACTTTGGAACCAGGCAGATCTGGGTTCAAACAAACAGGATTGTAGCAGAATAGTCTGGGGGCTTGAGCTGGACTTTTCTCCTGTGGGAAAGAGTGCTGTTGAGAGGGTTAAATGAACTTGCATAGGAAAATGCTTAACTGCTTGGCCAAGGTTGGTTGCAGGGGAGAATTGTTTTACAGGTCTTGCTTGTGTAACAATGGCTTTGCACATTCCTTCTGTGACCCTGCGGCTCATAGTTCAGCAACTGTTTGGAGGGTGGAAGGGAGAAGGTTTCAGCTTGGCTTGCCTAAGCCAAGTTGGGGCCGGCTGTTCAGGATGCGTTGATAGTCCTTTTAGACTGCAGGTTGGAACGGAGCCCGTCCTGCTCCGCAGGCCCATGTGTGGGCTGTCTCTCATCTCTTAGTGTCCTGACAGTGACAGGTACTATAATCCTGCCAGGTGCATCTCCCTTTGCCTTCAAATTGTGTTTCTAACATTTGAATCATGTTTTGGAAAGCTCAGTGACATGTGTGTGAGCCTTGATTTGGAAGATACAGGACAGGAGGCGAGTCCTAGCCCTGCTGTTTCTAACTCAGTGTGGCTGTAGGCAAATTACTCAACCTCTCTGGAGCTTACTTGCTTTGTAAAAGCAGCTAAAGGGCCGGCGCCGCGGCTCGAAAGGCTAATCCTCCGCCTGCAGCGCTGGCACACCAGGTTCTAGTCCCGGTTGGGGCGCCGGATTCTGTCCCAGTTGCCCCTCTTCCAGGCCAGCTCTCTGCTGTGGCCCAGGAGTGCAGTGGAGGATGGCCCAAGTGCTTGGGCCCTGCACCCCATGGGAGACCAGGAGAAGCATCTGGCTCCTGCCATCGGATCAGCGCGATGCCTGGCCGCAGCACGCTGGCCGCGGCGGCCATTGGAGGGTGAACCAACGGCAAAAGGAAGACCTTTCTCTCTGTCTCTGTCTCTGTCTCTCTCTCACTGTCCACTATGCCTGTCAAAAAAAAAAAAAAAAAAAAGACACTCAGCATTTCCGTCCACGTTGTGGGATTCCTACAGAGGCTGGTTCTGAGCCCAGTCCCGTCAGCCAATAGGGCTGTGGTTTCCCGGAACCTGATTCCTCGGAAACCCTGAGTGTGGAGCCCTCCTAACCCTCTGACACTCTGTAATTCCTAATCCTCCACGTGAACTCAAACTATGCAGGGCTTTGGTCCTCGGAAGCTAAGATCTAGATCTTGTGTGTGACTCAGGGAGGGGCCCTCGAGGATCAAGGGTCATGAGTCAGCCTCTATGCCCTACTCCTAGGCTCTCTCCCTCTCTATACCCACCGAGTGTCTCCAGGGAAAACCTGCAGCCTGGAGACTTCCCATCCCCAAGGACTCCAAGCTTTCAGAATTTCGAGAGAATTTACTGGACTTCCTACAGACTTTCTCTACATGCCCCAGACACACATATGCCAATGGTTCCATTTAGGCTTCTGAAAATGTAGAGTATGTTGCTCAAAATCTTAATTGTAGCTCTAACTACTGGGGAGTTCTTTGTAGCCTACATTCTTTGGGGAGGTTATGTTGGGTGTGGAAAGAGCATGGGCCCTTATGATATAATTACATACAGTAAACCATGCAGATCCTAACTGTACAGTTGAGTGAATTTTTTTTTATTTATTTGAAAGGCAGAGTTACAGAGAGGCAGAGAGAGAGAGAGAGAGAGAGAGAGAGAGAGATCTTCCATCTGCTGGTTCACTCCCCAGATGACCGCCATGGCCAGAGCTGGGCCAGGCCAAAGCCAGGAGCCAGGAGCCAGGAGGCCCAAGCACTTGAGTCATTTTCCACTGTTTTCCTAGGCCTTTAGCTGGAAGCTGGATCAGAAGTGGAGCAACTGGGATATAAACCGGTGCCCCTATGGGATGCTGGCGTCACAGGTGCCAGCATCGGGTGGTGGCTTTACCTGCTACATCACAGTGCTGGCCCCCACGCATGTAACTTTTAAGTTTTACAATAGCCAGCCTTAAAAAGTAGAATCTTTGGGGCAGGTGTTGTGGCACAGGGGGTTAAGCTGCTGCTTGAGATGCCTGCTTCCATATCGGAATGCCAGTTTGAGTCCTGGCACCTCTGCTTCTGATCCAGCTGCTTGCTAATGCATTGTGGGAAGCAGTAGGTGATGGCTATAGTGCTTGGACCCTCGTACCCATGTAGGGGACCTGGGTGAAGTTCCTGGCTCCTGGCATGGGTCTGGCCCAGTCTTGGCTGTTGTGGGCATTTGGTGAATGAGTCAGTATATGGAAGATTGATCTCTCTCTCTCTCTCTCTCTCTCTCTCCCTGTCATTCTACCTTTCAAATAGATGAAGATAAATAAACAAGCACTTAGATTAAAAGTAGTATTTTTGAGAAGAAGAAATAAATTTTAATGATGTACTTTCTTCAACCAAGTTTAGCCAAAATATCAACATTGATCTTTTAAAAATGGTTAGTGAGGTATATTACATTCGTTTTCACATAAAGTGTCTCAAATGGTATGTGTGTGATACCTACAGAAATATCAATTCATATTAGTCATATTTTAAATACTCAACAGCCACATGTGGCAAGGACCAACATGTAGACCATTCAGCTGCAGAAGTTTCTCTGTTGCCCATTCTAGTCCATTCCATTCCCAGAGATAACTGCTGTTCTGTCATTTATTTTCATAGGTTAATTTTGCCTATCCTTGAATAGTAGGTATACATGTTTGTGTTTGACTTTTTTTTTTCTCAAAGAGTGCTTTTGAGAAGAGTGGCTCATTAATCTTCACAACAATTCACAAAAGTGAACGAAATAAACAGCCCAACTTTTCAGAGTTCTTTTGTATTCTAAAAACTCTCATTTGGCAGATATGAAGTTTGCAACTTTTTCCCACTCTGTGGATTTTTTTTCATACTTTAGGATTTTTTTGCCGGGCACTTTTTTTTAAATAAAGATTTGTTAGGGCTGGTGCTGTGGCATAGCTGGTAAAGCCACCACCTGCAGTGCTGGCATCCCATATGGGTGCCGGTTTGAGTCCCAGCTATTCCACTTCTGGTCCATCTCTTTGCTATGGCCTGCAAAAGCAGTGGAAGATGGCCCAGATCTTTGGGCCCCTGCACCAGTGTGAGAGGCTCAGAAGAAGCTCCTGGCTCTGGCTTTGGATTGGTGCAGCTCTGGCCATAACAGCCATCTGGGAAGTGAACCAGCAGATGGAAGACCTCCCTCTCCCTCTCCCTCTCCCTCTCCCTCTCCCTCTCCCTCTCCCTCTCCCTCTCCCTCTCCCTCTCCCTCTCCCTCTCCCTCTCCCTCTCCCTCTCCCTCTCCCTCTCCCTCTCCCTCTCCCTCTCTCTCTCTCTCTCTCCCTGCCTCTATCTCTCTGAAACTTTAATTTTTTTTTAAAAGTTTGTTTATTTGAAAGCCAGAGCTATAGAGAGAGAGAGGGAAGGACACGCAGAGAGATCTTCCATCTGCTGGTTCACTCCCCAGATGGCTGCAACTGCCAAGGTTGCAGGCCAAGAGCCAAGAGCTTCTTTCGAGTCTCCCATGTGGGTGGCAGGGGCCCAAGTACTAGGGCCATCTTGTGCTGCTTTTCCCAGGCCATTAGCAGGGAGCTGGATTGGAAGTAGAGCAGCCAGGGCTCCAACTGGCAGCCAGATGGGATGCTGGTGTCACATACAGCAACTTTACCTGCTACACCACAAGGCCGAACCCATGCAAGGCAAATTTTTAAAGTTTGATGAAGTATAGCTTATTGATTTTTCCATTCATGTATTGTATTTTGGTGTCAAGTCTAAGGACTTTTTCCCAAGACCTAGAGACGTAGATCCCAAAGGTTTTCCTTCCTTCCTTCCTTCCTTCCTTCCTTCCCTTCTCTCTCTCTCTCTCTCTCTCTCTCTCTCTCTCTCTCTCTCTCATTTGAAAGGCAGAGTTACAGGGAGAGAGAGAGGAGAGTCAGAGAGAGAGATCTTCCATCTGCTGTTTCACTCCCCAGATGACTGCAATGGCCAGGGCTGGGCTAAGCTGAGGCCAGGAGCCAAGGAACTTTATGTGTGTCTCCCATGTAGGTGGCAGGGGCCCAGGTATTTGGGTCACTTTCTGCCACTTTCCCAGGCACACTAGCAGAGAGCTGGATCAGAAGTGCAGCAGCCAGGACTTGAACAGGCACCCATATGGGATGCTGGTGCTGCAGGTGGTAGCTTAACCTGCTGGGCCTCAGCACCAGCCCCAGCCAAAGGTTTTCTAAATATCTTTCAGTTTTACATTTTACATGTAAGCTTGTGATACATTTTAAGTTACATTTGTTTACATAGTATGTGAGATGTAATCAAAATTCATTCTTTTACTGCAGATCTTTAAAAATATTATCGGTATTCCTGTGCTTTTAACTGCCACGAGGTGTTAAAATGGGCATGGATTAAGAGAATGACCATTTAGTAGTGCTCTTTGCTTTGGAGCTCATTTGTCAGAATAGCGCCTTCATTTTCTTGAATGATAGTTGGACATTGTAGCTGGTATACATGTAGCACCTATCTGTGCAAGTACAGAAAAGTTACAACTCTATTTCAACATAGATCAGGTGTGACAGGTTCAAACTCAGTAGTTCAGGGCTGTCTCCTCTGGGGTTGATAGTTCTACTGCCGTACCAGGTGCCACCAGAAAGTCATCACCAGGCTATCATTTGTGCAGATTCGGGAAAGAAGCTCCTGAGAGGTTGTGGTCCCACAGGGCGCATTGTGTGGCACACAGGCTGGAATCTTGGGGAGTGGTGCGAAGGAGACAGGAGAGAGGGAGCCTGCCTCTCAGCCCCAGGGAGCTCAGACATGAATTGCACCATTGATCTGGAACACCGGAGTGAATGTGTTGAATGGGAACGGAAACTTTCCTGTGAGTACAGCCCATGAACTTCATGGACAGATCAAGGCTCTTCTTCGTTGCGTAAATGCGGATCTCCTCTGTCCACCCCAGGAAGTGACTCTGTCTTCTTGGGAGAGCATCAAGCCCCCTGTCGATCTTAGACATTTCACTTGGGAGCAGGCATTTAGCTTGGCAGTGAAGATGCCTGCATCCCACATCCGAAGACCTGGATTTGATATCTGGGTTTGATACCCAGCCCTGGGTCCTGACTCCAGCTCCCTGCCAATGCAGACTTTGGGCAGCAGCAGCGATGGCTCAGGTACCTGGGTTCTTGCCATTCATGTGGGAGATCTAAACTGAATATCCCAAGCTGGTGTTGGCCCAACCCAGCCCTGGCCATTGTGGCCATTTGGAGCATAAATCCAGATAAATAAAAAATTAAGAAAACAGTATAATATATAAAAAAATTCTGAGTGCAATCACATGATAAAGTACCAAACACTTAGGGCTGGCATCCCACTTCTGATCCAGCTCCCTGCTAATGGCCTGGGAAAAGCAACAGAAGATGGCCCAAGTGCTTGGGCCCCTGCCACCCATGTGGGACACCTGGAGGAAGCTCTTAGCTTTGGCCTGGCCCAGACCTGGCCATTCAGGGCTATTTGGGGGAGTGAACCAGTGGATGCAAGCTCTCTCTCTCTCTCTCTGTCTCTCTCTCTCTCTGTGACTTTGGCTTTCAAACAAACAAAAAAGGAACAAACAGTTGTGTACTTGACACTCAAAACTTAACCATACTTGTTTAAGAAATTATAAATAAAAGAAATAGAACATTACAGGTACATTGATATATACTTATTGCCATGTTGAAGGGTTATTTTCAGATGACTCCCCTGGAGAGACTGTGCCACTGTGACCACCCAGAGCAACTAAATTTTACCATTTTCCCACGTCCTTGCAAATATTGTGTAAAAGTTTATTTGAAATGAAGAGAGAGAGAGAGAGAGAGAGAGATCAATCTTCCACCCGCTGATTAATTTCCCAAATGGCCACAACAGGTGGGGCTGGGGCCAGGCTGAAGCCAGTAGGCAGGAGCTCCATCCTTATCTCCTAAATGGGCAGCAGGGCCCCAAGCACTTGGGCCATCATTCATTGTCTTCCAAGATGCATCAGCAGGAAGCTGGATTGAAAGTGGAGCAGCCTGGACTTGAACTGGCGCTCTGATATGGAAAGCCAACAGCCTCGTAAACATTTAGTAAGTATTTGCCATGCTGCTCTGATGGGATAAAGAGTATCTTACTGTGGTTTTAATTTACATTTGAGCATGTATTGAAATGTTTATTGTTAATTCTCTTGTGACTATTCTGTTTGTGTTCTTTGCCTTTGTCCTGTGTTAGATTATTTGTGTTGATTTGCAGGGTTTTAGGGGAAAAAAACAAAAAAAAAAAAAATAGGCTTGGGGCAAGGTGTTTGGCCTAGCAGTTAAGATTTCCAAGTCCTGCATTGGAAATGGAGCCAGGACTTGAACCCAGGTACGCTGATATGGGACGCAGGTATCCCAAGTGACATCTTAATCATTGCGCCGAATACCTGCCCATCTTCATTTTTTAAAAGAAAATCATGTATTAATTTATTTAGAAATAGAATGACAGAGAGAGGGCCGGCACTGTGGCACAGTGGGTTAAAGTCCCGGCCTGCAGTGCTGGCATCCCATATGGGCTCCAGTTTGAGCCCCGGCTACTCCACTTCAATCCAGCTCCCTGGAAATCCAGCTTGCCTGGGAAAGCAGTAGAGGATGGCCCAAGTCCTTGGACCCCTGCACACACTTGGGAGACCTGGAAAAAGCTCCTGGCTCCTGGCTGTGGATTGAGTCAGCTCTGGCTGTTGCAGCCATTTGGGGAGTGAACCAGCAGATGGAAGACCTCTCTTTCTATGTCTCTACGCTGTAACTTTGTCTTTCAAGTAACTAATAACATAAATCTTTGAGGGGAAAAAAAAGAATAACAGAGGAAGAGAGACAGAGAGAGATCTTCCATCCACTTGATCCATCCCAAATGGCTACAATAGCCAAGTGTAGGCCAGGTGGAAGCCAGGAGCTGAGAACTCCATCCCAGCCTCCCACGTGGGTGGCAGGGCCCCAAGCACTTGGGCCGTCCTTCCCTGCCTGCCCTGGCGCGATAGCTGGGAGCTGCCTTGGAGGCAGGGTATTGGGATCGTCGGCATTCCCATACAGATGCCAGAGTTGCAAGCAGCAGTTTAACCTGCTGCCCCACATGGCGCCCTCACCTCCCCATCTTCATTTTTTAATGGTAGTATTTCATTGCATAAATGCTTATAATTCAATTACCTAATCACTTACTCTCTTAATTGTATACTTGGCTCTGGCTCCTGACTGCTAATGTGAACCCTGGAAGGCATCGGTGATGACTCAAGTAATTAAGTTCCTGCCACCTAAGTGGGAGACATGGATTGCCCCCAGCTCCTGGCCTCAGCCCCAGCCATTGTGGGCACTTGAGGGAGTGAACCAGCAGATGGGAGCTCTCTACCTCTCAAATTAAAATAACAATAACACGAGGCTGGCGCCGTGGCTCCCTTGGCTAATCCTCTGCCTGCGGTGCCGGCACACAGGGTTCTAGTCCCGGTCGGGGCACCGGATTCTGTCCTGGTTGCTCCTCTCCCAGTCCAGCTCTCTGCTGTGGCCCGGGTGGGCAGTGGAGGATGGCCCAAGTGCTTGGGCCCCTGCACTCGCATGGGAGACCAAGAAGAAGCACCTGGCTCCTAGGTTTGGATAGGAGCAGCGCTGGCCATAGTGGCCATTTGGGGAGTGAACCAATGGAAGGAAGACCTTTCTCTCTGTCTCTCTCTTACTGTCTATAACTCTACCTGTCAAATTAAAACAACAACAACAACAAAAACTTTATGTAGACTGAAAACTTTGTCTCATATAAAATTAAATTTATAAACCCAGAAAATTGCTTGTCAGTTAGCCATGTTGATGGTGTATTTCTTTTTTCATTTGCTCTTTTAAATTTTTTTCATTCATTTATTTATTTATTTATGTTTTTAAAGATTTATTTATTTGAAAGGCAGAGTCACAGAGAGAGAGAAGGAGAGACAGAGACAGAGAGAGAGAGAGAGAGAGATCTTCCATCTACTGGTTCACTCCCCAAAGGGCCCAAACAGCCGGGGCTGAACCAGGCCAAAGCCAGGAGCTAGGAGCTTCATCCACATGAGTGCAGGAGCCCAAGGACTTGGGCCATTTTCAGCTGCTTTCCCAGGCGCATTAGCAGGGAGCTGGATTGGAAGTGGACTTGAACTGGGACTTGAACCGGAGCTCATATGGGATGCTGGTGCTGCAGGCCATGGCTTAACTGCTGCGTCCCAGTGCAGGCCTAGATGATATATTTCTTGGAACCCAAGGACCAGCCTTTTCCCAATGGGGAAAAGGGCAGAGAGATCAGCTAGTGACTCGGAACAAAAGCTGGTACTGCTTTCCACTCTGTGTCAAAAGCCTTAGTAGTGCCTGGCGGGGCACTGCCCTCAGAAAAGCAGGAGGAGCCTCGGCTTGGGCAATGTCCCTGCCATCCTGCGTCCCACTCTTCGGGAAGTCTTGCCAGTCTTTTCTCCCCATGGGTTTTTGAAAGGATTAAGACGCTTTGCCCAGCACCAGAAGCAATTGCAGCCTCTGGCAGGGGCAGGGTTCACTTGCCAGCACTGGCCCAGGTTCCAAGAACCTTCGGCCAGCAGGTAATATGTTCAGGAAGCAAAACAAACAGCTTCTCCCCTTAGACCTGTTTGCTCAGGCGAATGGTCCCTGCCTCCGCAGCCCCTTCAGAGCCCGGTTCTGCCTTTGGTCTGTACCAGCCCCGTCTGGAACTGTTTGTTCTGAAGCCTTTGCGCCTACCGTGACCTCCAGTGGCTATGTTATTTGGATGTCATGGCATGCCACAGTTGCTCCACCTGGAGTTCCCTGAGCCAGCAAGCCCCTGGGTCTCTGTCCAGTCTCTGGGGGGAAGGTGAAGCTAGGTTTGGCAGGACATTCACTGGGGCACAAGTTTTCCAGGCTGGCCTAACCAGGAGGCTGCAAAGTTACTGTGGGTTGTTGCCAAGAGAGTTGAGCTGGAACCATGAGGACAGAAATGGTGAGATAAGAGGCAGTGGAGAGAATGAATCAGATACCACAAATATACCTTGGAAAAAACTCAACGCGTTCTCCCGGCTGCGAGGGGGAGGCCAAGCAAGGGCAGGTGCTCTAGGGACCTGCAGCAAATCTCTTATTTCTTCACCCGTGAAAACAAGTGGCCCGAGACTGCTGTGAGAAGGAGATGGCTGTGGAAGGCCTTCTTCCATTGTAGGGCTCTGCAGAGATCTGTCTTGTGTGGCAGTGAGGCCTGGGAGGCAGGATGGTCCTGGGTTTGAATCCCGCAGCTCGGCCACTCTACGGCTCTGCGGCTTTGAGTGAGATACTGCATTTCTCTGGGCCTCATCCCTTTGCCTGTAAAATGGGTATGTCGTCTTGGCCAGGGAGTGCTTATTAGATCATGCCCGTGTAGTGTTGACAAAGAGAGCTGGCCTGAGGACAGCCCAGTGTCAGCTCACGTTTCCATCCAAAATTACCGGACATTGCCCATATTGTTAAATCTAGACTGTCTTCATCTTCTGAAAATATTTTTAGGGGCCGGCGCTGTGTTATATTGGGTAAAGCCATTGCCTGCGATGCTGGCATCCCATATGGGCACCAGTTCGAGTCCCAGCCATTCCGCTTTGGATCCAGCTCTCTGCCATGGCCTGGGAAAGCAGTAGAAGATGGCCCAAATCCTTGGGCCCCTGCCCCCATGTGGGAGACCTGGAAGAAGCTCCTGGCTCCTGGCTTTAGATCGGCCCAACTCTGTTTGTTGTGGCCATTTTGGGTGTGAACTAGCAGATGGAAGACCTCTCTCTGTCTCTTTGCCTCTGCCTCTCTATAACTCTGCCTTTCAAATAAATAAATAAATATTAAGAAAATAATGAGAAAATATATCCAGAAACGTTACCTCCTGCCACAGGGCTGGCCCCTACATTTTCTTACTCAATTCAAATTGTCAATAGAACATAAGTTATGTGAAAATCCTGATTAGAGGAATATAATGAATGGTTTGGCTGCAATGTGGGCAGGAGAAATAAAATTTATGGAATAAAAAAAAGTTCATTTATTTTCACCTATTTGAAAGACAGAGAGAGGGCACTTCCATTTGCCATTTGCTGGTTCACTCCCCAAATGGCTGCAACACCCAGGGCTGGGCCAAGCCGAAGCCAGAAGTCTGAAATGCCATCTGGGTCTCCCACATGGATGGCAGGGGCCCAAGCGCTTGGGCCATCAACTAGTGCCTTCTACAGTGCACTAGAAGGAAGTTGGATCAGAAGCAGGGTGCCTGCCAAGCCTCATCTTAGCCCCCTGTGCCACAACTCCTGCCCCCCCACCTCCCCTCCACTTCATTTCTAATGGCAGTGTTCCATTGTATATTGTATGGATGCTCTGTAATTAATTATGTAACCTTTACTCCTTGAATAAAACGTTTCCCAGTTGTTTACTGGGCAGCAATTAATGTCTTTCCTCATACCTCAAGGGCTTCGCTACTTTTTTTGGAGAGAGGTTCCTGAAAGTAGAATTGCTCACTCCTGGAGTACATGTACTCGGAATGTTAGCAGAGATTACCAGATTAGAAGAAATGCAGGTTTGTGTGTTCTGAAGCTTACACAATTTTGTGTGCCCTCTTTCTAAAAAAGAATATAAAATTATAAGTGCCAAATGTCGTGCAAGTCGAATATTAACTTGGAATAAGCAAGGAGTTTGCAGGGCTGGCACTGTGGCATAGCAGGTTAAGCTTCCGCCTGTGGCACCAGCATCCCCTATGGGCACCAGTTCATGTCCCGGTTGCTCCACTTTCGATCCCTGCTGATGGCTTGGGAAAGCAGTGGAAGAATGATCCAGGTGCCTGGGATCTTTCACCTGCGTGGCATACCTAGAAGTTCTTGGCTCCTGGCTTCGGATCAACCCAGCTCTGGCTGTTTGTGGCCATTTGGGGAATGAACCAGTGGAAGGAAGAACCCCCCCCCCCACACACACACACCTCTCCGTAACTCTGTTTGTAACTCTGCCTCTCAAACACATAAATAAATCTTAAAAAAAAAGAAAAAAGAAAAAGAAAGAGATTTGCTACAGACTCCTGGGACCTAGAAGATGCTTTGCTTTTGAGATCTCTTTAGGCAGTTTGCTGGGAGCGCTGACATAGGCATGTTGGGTTTGCAACCAGACTTCCTGCTCTAGCTCCTGGGAGTTTCCAGGCTAGGGTGGCAGAAGGAGGCCAAAGTATCATAGGCTTCAGGGCCGCTCTGCTCGTTGTTCTCTGAAAATCTCGTATCAATTAATAATCCTTGTCTCTATGTTGAAACTATCAGCCATTTAATTAAGCTTTTCTGGCTGGGGGAGCTTGAGGCAGAGCCGCATGCCGCAGTGCACTCTGGTGTGGTCTAGCTTTGCACTAGCATGAGCTTGCTTACTAATTGTCTGTAGCTAACAGGAACACAGACTGGCTTGGGTTGCACGGACAAACCCTCTGTTTTTAATCTACTTATTTAAGAAAAGCACTGCTCCCGGCCACAACCACCAGGCCTGGGCCAGGCAGAAGCCAGGGCCAGGAGCCAGGAGCTTCATCCGGGTCTCCCACATGACTGGCAGGGTCCATCCACCTTCGCCATCCTCCACTGTCCTCCCAGATACATAAGCGTGGAGTTGGATTGGAAGCCAGGACTGGAACTGGCAGGATGCCCAAGGCTTCATCCGCTGGCCCGCAGCGCTGGTCCGTCACAAACTTTCTGAAGGACCTTCGTACACACGGTCTTTGGGATAGCAGCTTTTTGGGCCTGGTGGCTTAATAATCCAGATAAATAATCAAAAGGGTTGAGTTTGAAATATCAGCTGCTAAAGGGTCTGGGGCTAGGTCTTTCCCCAATTCCCATTTTTTCCCTCCAGAAACCTTTTATTTAAGGAATGCAAACTTCATGCTTTTCATAAATACAACTTTAGGAATATAGTGATTCTTCCCACAGATACGCCCTCCCACCACACTCCCATCCCTCTTCCTCCTCCTTCCCCTAATCCTGTTATTTATTTATTTATTTTTTTTTAGATTTTTTTGTTTATTTGAAAGTCAGAGTTACACACAGAGAGCGAAGGAGAGGCTGAGAGAGAAGTCTTCCATCTGCTGGTTCACTCCCCAATTGGCTACAGTGGCCGGAGCTGCTGTCCCAGGCCATAGCAGAGAACTGGATCGGAAGTGGAGTAGCCAGGAATCGAACTGGTGCCCCTGTGGGATGCTGGCCCTGCAGGCGATGGCTTTACTTGCTATGCCACAGCACTGGCCCCAGTCATTGTATCTTGAATTGTTAATTTCACTTCTATAGATTTAGGTGTTATATTAATTATCACAAATCAGGGAGAACATAAGATATTTGTCCTTTTGGGACTGGCTTATTTTCTTAAGTAGATGTTTTCCAGTTTCATCCATTTTGTTGCAAATGAGAGGATTTCACTTTTTTAACCACTGTATAATATTCCATGGTGTACATATATCATAATTTTTTTTATCCAGTCTTCAGTTAAGGGGCATTTGGGTTGATTCCATATCTTAGCTATTGTGAATTGAGCTGTAATAAACCTGGGGGTACAGATAACTCTTTCAGATGCTGATTTCTTTTCCCTTGGAAAAATTCCCACGAGTGGGATGGCTGGGTCATATGGTAGGTCTGTATTCAGATTGCTGAGCTATCTCCATGCTGACCTCCACAGTGGCTGCTCCAGTCTACATTCCCACCAACAGTGGATGTGCCTTTATGGTCATGAGGGAAATTGGTCTGGAGTTCTCTTTCTCTGTTGTGTCTTTTTCAGATTTAGGAATTAAGGTGATGCAGGCTTCATAGAACGAGTCTGGGATGATTCCCTCCTTTCAAGTGTTCTGAATAGCTTGAGGAGAATGGGAGTGAGTTCTTTAAATGTCTGTAGAATTCAGCAGTGAAGCCAGCCTGTGCTGGGCTTTTCTTTGCTGAGAAGGTCTTTATTACTGATTCAATTTCTGTCTTGGTTATTGGCCTGTTTAGGTTTTCTATGTCTTCATGGCTCAATTTAGGTATGTTGTGTGTGTCAGGAATCTATCCATTTATCTAGGTTTCACTATTTGTTGGCATACAGCTCTTTGTAGTAATTTCTGGTGATTCTTCTTCTTTCTGTGGTGCCTGTTGTTACATTTCCTTTTTCATCTCTAATTTTAGGATTTGAATCTTCTCCCTCTCTTTTTTTTTGTTTTTGGTTAGTTGGGTCAATGGTGTGTCAATTTTGTTTTTTTTTTTAAAAACAGCTTTTTGTTTTGCTAATCTTTTGTATTGTTTTCTTTGGGTTTCAATTCTGTTTATTTCTTCTCTAATTTTAATTATTTCTTTTCTCCTACTAACTTTGGGTTTGGTTTGCTGTTGTTTTTCTAGGTCCTAGAGATGCATTGATAGCTCATTTATTTGATGCCTTTCCAATATCTTGATGTAGGCACCCACTGCTATAACTTCCCTCTTAACACTGCTTTTGCTGTATCCCATGAGTTTGCATGTTGTTATATGTTGTATTGTTGTCTTCATTCGTTTCCAGAAATTTTTTGATTTCCTCAATGACCTGCTGTTCATTGAGGAGCGTGCTGTTCAGTCTCCATGAGTTTACATATGTTCTAGAGAGTCCTGAGTGGTTCATTTCCAGCTTCATTCCATCGTGGTCTGAGAAGATGCATGGTTTGGTTCTGATTTTTTTGAATTTGCTGGGACTTGCTTTGTGGCCTAGCTTGTGGTCTGTTCTAGAGAAGGTTCTTGCACTGCTGAGAAGAATGTGTATTCTGTATCTGTAAGAGGAAAAGTTCTGTGGATATCCTTTAGGTCCATTTGGTCTATAGTGTCCATTAACTGCTGTTTCCTTGCTGATTTTCTATCTAGTGGATCTGTCCATTGCTGAAAGTGGGGTATCAAAGTCCCCCATTACTATTGTATTGAAGTCTATGTCTCCCTTTAGATCCATCAACATTTCTTTTTTTTTTTTTTTTTTTTTTTTTTACAGGCAGAGTGGACAGTGAGAGAGAGAGAGACAGAGAGAAAGGTCTTCCTTTGCCGTTGGTTCACCCTCCAATGGCCGCCGCGGTCGGCGCGCTGCGGCCGGCGCACTGCGCTCATCCGATGGCAGGAGCCAGGAGCCAGGTGCTTTTCCTGGTCTCCCCATGGTGTGCAGGGCCCAAGCACCTGGGCCATCCTCCACTGCACTCCTGGGCCACAGCAGAGGGCTGGCCTGGAAGAGGGGCAACCGGGACAGAATCCGGTGCCCCGACCGGGACTAGAACCCGGTGTGCCGGCGCCGCAAGGCGGAGGATTAGCCTGTTGAGCCACGGCGCCGGCCAACATTTCTTTTAAATAGCCAGGTGCCCTATAATTAGGTGCATATCCATCTATAATAGTCACACATTCCTGTTGAATTGATCCCTTAATCATTACACAGTGCCCTCCTTTGTCTCTTTTAAATTTTTGTGTTGAAGTCTATTTTGTCTCATATTAGGATGCTACAACAGCTTTTTTTTTTTCTGTTAGCATGGAATACCTTTTTCCATCCTTTCACTTTCAGTCTGTGTGTATCTTTGTTGGTGAGATGTGTTTTTTATAGGCAGCAAATAGATGGGTTTTGTTTTTTAATCCATTCAGCCAGTCTGTTTGTTTGTTTTGTTTTGTTTTTTTGACAGGCAGACAGTGAGAGAGAGAGACAGAGAGAAAGGTCTTCCTTTTTCCGTTGGTTCACCCCCCAAGTGGCCACTGCGGCTAGCGCGCTGCAGCCCCTGTGTCGATCCAAAGCCAGGAGCCACGTGCTTCCTCCTGGTTTCCCACATGGATGCAGGGCCCAAGGACCTGGGCCATCCTCCACTGCACTCCTGGGCCACAGCAGAGAGCTGGCCTGGAAGAGGAGTAACCAGGACAGAATCCCCCGCCCCGACTGGGACTAGAACCTGGGGTGCCGGTGCCACAGGCAAAGGATTAGTCTAGTGAGCCGTGGCACCAGACAATCTGTGTTCTTTTAACTGGAGAGTTGAGGCCATTTATATTCAAGGTGACTTGATAAGTAACAACTTGCCCTTGTCATTTTCCCATAAATATTCCTATTGTTTACTGTGGGTTTCCTGTATGCTTTTACTGGGAGATTTTCTGCCTTCACATTCTTTCATACTGATGACCATGTTTCTGTGTTTCTGTGTGTAGCACATCCTTAACCATCTTCTGTAGTGTTGTACCTGAGCCAGTGCCACACATTGATAAAATTTGATGGTCCTTTAATGCTGGTGGTGGAGAGCAGGCTCATGCCCTAAAGAACTCTCAACCCTGAAGCCCAAAACAACAGGGTTTATAAAGGCAAAAACCACAAAATCAGGAGGGGAATGTATGGTTGCTAGATCGGGGAGGGGGACACATGATTACTGGGGTCAAACTGACCTAAAGCCTGTGCGAAACTAATATCAATTATAATTTAACAATGCCAGTTACAATCTGAACAGCTTTAATTATAATCTTGACATTATCCAGGTATTGGCTTAAATCATATGTAGGACATAGACAAAATACATTTTTATCATTAATCCAAGTGCAGCCTATCTGCTTCCAAGCTTGAGCGATCATGCTAGGGGGTTGCTATGCTTTGCCAAGTGTGATGTAGTGGACTGCTCTTGTCTGAGAGTTTTAGGTCATAGTTTCAGACCAGAGTCTCATGGTGGGTGGGGTGGTGCTTTCTCAGGGTGGAGTCTCAGGTGTCCCAAAATGGAGTCCCTACTGTCAAGGTGTTACTTCAGTAGGGCTGGATGAGTGGTGACAGATTCTTTCAATTTCTGTTTGTTACGGAATGTCTATATTTCACCTTCATTCATAAAGGAGAGCTTTGCAGGGTACAGCATTCTGAGTTGACAGTTTTTTCTCTTAACACTTGGAACACACCTCGCCATTCTCTCCTAGCCTGTAGGGTTTCTGATGAGAAGGCAGCTGTGAGTCTAATTGGAGATCCTCTGAAAGTAATCTGGCATTTCTCTTAGGCACATTTTAGAATCTTTTTTTAATGTTTTACTGTGGGGAGTTTGACTACAATGTGTCATGGTGAAGATCTTCTCTGGTCACATCTATTAGGAGTTCTGTGTGCTTCCTGTACTTGAACATCCCTTTCTTTCTCCAAATTAGGAAGTTTTCTGTAATTATTTCATTTTAAAGGCCTTCCAATCCATTCTGTCTTTCCATGACTTCAGGATCTCCTAAGATCTTATATTGGGTCATTGATAGCATTCCATAAATCTCTGACACTGTGTTTTAATTTTCTTCTTTCTTCTTCTCCCTCCTCCTCCTTCTCCCCCTCTTCTTCTTCTTCTCCTTCTCCATCTCCTTCCCCTTCTTTTTCTTCTTCTCTTCTGACTGTAAAATTTCCAGAGATTTATCTTCTAACTCGGATGTTCTTTCTTCCGCCTCACCAAGTCTGTTCTTAAGGCTTTCCACTGTATTTTTTTATTTGTTCTATTGAATTTTTCATTTTCAATAATTTGTTTTGATTTCTCTTTAAAATCTCAATTTCATGAGAAAAGTTTTTATTCATGTCATGTATGGATTTCTTTAGTTTATGAATTTGCTTCTGATGCCTTCTAAATAATACTACAATCAGTTTTTTGAATTCCATTTCTAAGATTTTGTCAATCTCTTCATCTTCCCTTTCTTGTATTGAAGTATTATGTTCTTTTGAGGGCATCATGTTGTCTTCCTTATTCTTGTTCCTTGAATTGTTCCATTTGTTATTAGGCACTTGTGGTGATACTTGTTTGTTTTTTCCCTGTGAAGGCTTTTATCTTTGAACTATTCCTTTGTGGCTTAGTGGAGTGTCTGCGCTTTCAGGGAATACCCAGAGCGTGTGCTGGGTGTGGTCAGGGATCTCTGTTCAGCGCTCTAGGGTGAGGGGAGTGTTGTAGGTGACACTCAAGTTGGGCGTGGTAAATCTCTCTCTCTCTCTCTCTCTTTTATCAGAGGGGAGGTTTGTTCTGCTCTGTTGGCATATTCTCACATTCACCTCCTCTCCTCAAAGAGACCAATGCCTGGGCGCTAGTCCCAATTTTCATCCATGCTGCCACAAGAACCACACAAAGGATCCGTACAGTCCATGCAGTCCTCGGTGTGAACACGGATCCTGCAGCAATGACCTTCCCGGAGGATTCAGGGAGCCCTGAGCATGTGGAGCCGCCCACAGCGACTGCCCAAAGTCCCGTCACACCCTGCACCCTCCCACGCAGCCACAGTGTTTTCACAGTCTCGGCACACAAAGCTCCCAGAGTCACGAGCTCCCAGCCCCATGTCAATTCTCCCAGCCAGACTCAGGCGTGGACAGGAGCAGGCACAGCTGTTATATATGTCTAAAGTGGCGCCCGCTCTCTCTCGGGTCGTTACAGGATGCCAGTGCCAGGTGGTCGGAGAGAAACGTGCCCCCTTTTCTTCCCCTCTAGTTTGGCAGGTGCACTCTTCCTCACAGGGCTCTGAGCCGGACTCCCACCAGGCTCTCCCTGCAGCATTATCACCAGTGGCTTGGGTCGCTGCGGTCTGGGCTCACCTCACTCCCAGGCCGGTGCTGAGGCTCTCGGCTGCTGGGGTCGGTCCTGAGCTGTGTGTGTCCACCCCTCCACGTGGGTCCCCGGTGCCCCTCTAATTTACGTGGGTTTCCTTTGCCCTTTTCTCTCTAACTCTTCCCTGAGACTGTGCTCTCTCTGCTTTTTTTTTTAACTATTTTTCCCCAGACTAGAGCAGTAAGCTCCCTCCTAGTCCACCATCTTGACTCTCCCCATCTTTGCAAACACACAAGCACCTGTGCACACACGCACATACACACTGTTATCACCATTGCAGAATCCTAACCACACCACTTTCCTCTTTGCTTATCTCTTGGGAAGTATATGCCCACGGCCATGTTGCTTTGACCTGTGACACGGACACCCTTCCCTGGACACCCTTCCCTGTACTTCCTGCCGCTGGCCTTGCAGCAGATTTGGCCTTTATTGTGTCATTGTCACTTGATCTGCTTTGTTGGAAAATCATTTGCAATCAGATACTGAGGCTGTTTTGTTTTTGTTTTTTAAGATTTTTAAATTTTACTTATTTGAGAGGTAGCGTTACAGAGAGAGGCAGAGAGAGAGGTCTTCCATCTGCTGGTTGACTCCCCAGATGGCCCCAATGGCTGGAGCTGAGCCAGTATGAAACCAGGAGCCAGGAGCTTCTTCGGAGTCTCCTACAGGGGTGCAGGGGCCCAGGCACTTGGGCCATTTTCTACTGCTTTCCTAGGCCATAGCAGAGAGCTGGATGGGAAGAGGAGCAGCTGGGACTAGAACCGGTGCCCATATGGGATGCTGGTGTCACAGGCAGAGACTTAGCCCACTATACCATCACCATGCTGCCCCCTCTTTTTAAGGTGTATTTATTTATTTGAATTACAGAGAGAGAGAAAGAGACAAAGAAAGGGAAAGAGATCTGCCACGTGATGGTTCACTCCCCCAAATGGTTGCAACGGCTGGAGCTGGGCTAGGCAGAAGCCAGGGCCCCTCTACTGCTTTCGCAGGCACGTTAGCAGGGAGCTGGATCAGAAGGGGAGAAGCCGGGACTTGAACTAGCGCCCACATGAGACGGGGTAGGTTCAGGAAGTGGCTTTACCCGCTACACCACGGCGCTGACCCCGAGTGAGGCTGTTTCTATCAACTTTTCTTGTGGCATTTGGGACAAGTTGCTCAACTTCTCCTTGTCAGTTTTCTCCATTAGTAAGGCAGGGATGGGAGTTGAACACCTGCAATCATAGTACAGAGGACAAGCGCATTGCTCCTTTCTCTCGGCTGCTCACTTGCCCTGTGGACTCCCCCGGTCTGCCTTCCCCGCTGAGAGGGGTTTTGTTGTTGTATTTTTTGTTTTGTTTTTGTGTTTGTAAAGCAGAATCGTTAGACTCCTGACTTACCACTAAAAGTCTGAAGTTTCTCCAGGGGCGGGCAGCTGGCCTTGTGTGAACACTTGGCTAAGATGTTTATGTCCCAGATCAGAGATCCTGGGTTGGACACCCAGCTCCTGGTAATGGAGACCCCGGGAGGCAGTGGCGAGGGCTCCAGTTACTGGGTTCCTGCCACCCACAAGGGAGACCTGGGTAAGTCCGGGCTTTTGGCCTCAGCTGTGGCCCAGGAACACGGAAGGCTTCTGTCTGTCTCTCTCTCTAAATAAATTAATTAATTAAAAATTAAAACGGAAGTCTCTCCAGGCATTCTTGGAAATTGGCTTGAAAAGCAAATAGTTATCATGTGGCTTCTGGCTTCTTGCTGCCTTTTTTGGGCTGCACAAAACCGCGCACCAGGAAGCCAGACTGCAAACAGGGAGCAATGTATGATGTGCTCCTCAGAACTCCTGAACCCAGAGAAGGGACGTCCACATATGAAACGCATGGCACGGGCCAATAATCCCAGCACACCGTGAACCGAGCCGAGAGCAAGAAACCACTTTATCACTCATTGAAACTCTCCGGAAGAAAATCCTACTACATTCAACATTGAGGTTCTTATCTCGAGTCGTTTCTTTTTTCCTTTAAGATTTATTCATTGATTTTGAAAGTCAGAGTTACAGAGGGAGAGTGACACAGAGAGAGAGAGACCTTCCATCTACTGGTTCACTCCCCAGGTGGTTGCACTGACCAGCGCTGGGACAGGCTGAAGCCAGGAGCCAGGCACTTCATCCAGGTCTCCCACATGGGTACAGGGGCCAAGCACTTGGGCCGTTCTCCACTGCTTTTCCCAGGCTATTAGCAGGGAAATGGAGCAGTCGGGACACGAATTGGCGCCCATTTGGGATGCTGGCATCACAGGTGGCAGCTTAACCTACCACACCACAACGCTGGCCTCTCGAGTAATTTCTTTCTTTTCTTTGCTAAAGATTTTATTTATGTATTTAAAGTCAGAAATATGGAGAGAGAGAGAGAGAGAGAGAGAGAGAGAGAGAGAGAGAAATCTTTCATCTGCTGGTTCACTTCCCAAATGGCTGTAACGGAGCCAGGAGCTTCTTCTGTGTCTCCCACGCAGGTGCAGAGGCCCAAGCACTTGGGCCATCTTCTACTGCTTTCCCAGTTGCATAGCAAGGAGCTGGACTGGAAGTCGTGCAGCTGGGACTTGAACCGGCGCCCTTAGGGTTAACCTTCTATGACACAGTGCCAGCCCCGCCTTGAGTAATTTCTAAGACAGAGATTGCAAACAGAAGCATTTTCTTGGCTTGCCCAATGTTATCTGTGAATGTATGTATGGACATTTGAGAACTGAGCTACAACTGCCTGACTCCTTGCTCTGAACACTGCAAAATAAACTGTTACTTTCCTTTACTAAAAACAGAGGATGTTTGTATTTTGCACAGAGGTGAAGGATATGTGCTGCTTTTATTTTCTTGCCATAACGGTAAATAGATGCTACAATCTGTTGCTAAATTATTTTATTAATTATGACTCAATACTAGACTAAGCCCTAGAAGAACTTAAAAAACAAAAACAAAAACTTTGCATTGAACTTTACTGTAGATTCAGAAAAGTACATACAGGAAGGTATTTCAAATAGTGTGTGCAGGGCTGGCCCTGTGGCTTAGCGGGTTGAGCCGCCACCTGCAGTGCCTCCATCCCATACGGGCACTGGTTTGGGTCTTGGCTGCTCCACTTCCCATCCAGCTCTCTTCTATGGCCTGGGAAAGCAGTAGAAGTTGGCCCAAGGCCTTGGGCCCCTGCACTTTTGTGGGAGGCTGGGAAGAAGCTCCTGGCTCCTGGCTTCAGATAGGCTCAGCTCCTTTCGTTGTGGCCATTTGGGGAGTGAACCTGCAGATGGGAAATCGCTCTCTCACTCCCTCTCCCTCCCTCTCTTTGTCGCTCTGCCTTTTAAATAAATAAATAACCTTAAAAAAAAGTGTGTGTGCAAAGTGGAACTTAAGCTAATTTGAGTGCAAAAACCCCTCTCCTTTTAATCCTCTTTCCAGAAATTTTTTAAAGTGCCCCTGTATTTTGAGCCCTTATTTGATGAGTTCTTGATAAACTGAACACAGCTGGGTAACCAGACACAGAACATGCTCTGACCCCAGAGGCCCTTTAAGGTCACTGACTCCTCTCCCGCCCCCCGCCCCCCACTGACCTCTCCTCTGATTTCCAACAGCATAGATTAGCTTTGTATGTATAAATGGAGTCAGACAGACGGTTCGCCTTTTTTCTATCTGGCTTCTTTCATTTGGCATTATTTTTACAAGATTCGTATTGTCTCATTTAATCATAGTTCCTTTGCTTGCATTAATGTATAAAATTATAAGTAACCAATCGCCACTTATGTATTCTATTGTTGATGTTCTCCAGTTTCATGTTGGAGATGATACAGCAGCCTAGTAATGCCTGTCTTTGGTGATCACATGTATGGTTTCTGTTGGATACGTACCTGGGAGTAGAATTATGCACATTTTAAAAAATGGATTTATTTGAAAGGCAGAGGGACACAGAGAGGGGGATATATGTGTCTGTGTGTATATATAAGGAGAGGGAGAGGGAGAGGGAGACATAAACACACACATACACACACACACAGATCTTCCATCTGCTGGTTCATTCCCAAGTGCCAGGCCAAAGCCAGGATCAAGAACTCCACCCCGGTCTCCCACATATCTGAGAGAAAAACAAGTACTTGAGCCATCATCTACTGGCTCCCAGGCACATTAGCAGGAAGCTGGATAGGAAGTGGAGGTGGGACCCAATTCCAGGCACTCTGATATGGGATGTGGGCATCCCAAGTGGTAGCTTAACCCACTGTATCACTGTACCACTTACCCATGTTAGTTTTTTAAAATGTACACTCAGTGGTTTTTTGGATATTCACAGATAAGTATGGCCATCGTCACTGTCAATTTTAGGTCACAGAGAAACTCCACATCCATTACCAAGCCCCTCTTTCCACCCATCCCCCAGCCCCAAGATCCTACTTACTGTCTTTAGATTTGCCTGTTCTGGACATTTCTTACAAATGGAGTCAGTTTGTATGGTTAGAACAAGGAGATGACTGGCTGGCGCCGCGGCTCAATAGGCTAATCCTCTGCCCCTGGTTCTAGTCCCGATCGGGGCACCTCTTCCAGTCCAGCTCTCTGCTGTGGCCCAGGAGTGCAGTGGAGGATGGCCCAAGTGCTTGGGCCCTGCACCCGCATGCGAGACCAGGAGAAGCACCTGGCTCCTGCCTTCGGATCAGCACGGTACGCCGGCCACGGAAGCCATTGGAGGGTGAACCAACGGCAAAGGAAGACCTTTCTCTCTGTCTCTCTCTCACTGTCCACTCTGCCTGTCAAAAAAAAAAGGAGATGACCAAAGTTTGATTTTAGAAGTGACATGGTTTATTGCTGAGGTGGTTTTTGTTGTTGTTGTTGTTGTTCACTGTGGTGAAAGGCAGGGAGGAGAATGAGAGCAAATCCCCCAGGGAAGACACTTGGTAGAGGTGTTGGTGGGTGAGGCTTTGGAAATTAGCTTAAAGGCTGTGGGCACGGCCCTGTGCCCGCCCGAGCTGTCTCTCCATTCGCTTCTCTGTTTATAGAGAAGCAGCCTTCAGGGTGGCCCTGCCCTGGCTTAAAGGCTCAAAGTGTCTGTCAAGTTGTCAGATTTGGATGCATTCTCTTTGAGGTCAGTAATTCAAATGGTGTGACATGACATTCCTTTTTTTTTTTTTTTAAGTGTATTTGAAAGGCAGAGAGGGAGAGAGAGAGAGAGAGAGAGAGAGAGATCGTCCATCAGCTGGTCTACTCCCCAAATGTCTGCAATAGCCAGGGGTGGGCCAGCACAAAGCTGGAAACCAGAAACTCAAGTACCTGAGCCCTCATCTGCTCCTTCCAGGGGGCCTGTTAGGCGGAAGCTGGATTGGAAGTGGAGGTGGGACTATCCCAAGCACTCTCCCGGGATGCACGGGTCCCTCATGGGGACAGTGCCCACCCATGACATCCTTCTTTTTAAAATAGATTTATTTATTTATTTTTGAGGCAGAGTTACAGAGAGGAAGGTCTTTTATTTATTTATTTTTTAAGATTTATTCACTTATTTGAAAGGCAGAGGCAAAGAGAGAGAGAAAGGTCTTCCATCCGCTGGTTCACTCCCTAAATTCTGAAGCCAGGAGCCAGGAGCTTCTCCCGGGTCTCCCACACAGGTGCAGGGACCCAAGGACTTGGGCCATCTTCTTCTACTGCTTTCCCAGGCCATAGCAGAGAGCTGGATGGGGAGCGGAGCAGCCAGGTCTCGAACTGGCATCCATATGGGATGCTGGTGCTGCAGGCAGCGACTTTACCTGCTACGCCACAGCGCCTGCCAACCCCCCACCCCATGACAAGGGAAGTGGAGTAGGCTTCATTCTTACTGCAGAAAACCGGAAGTCATAGAGCAGACTATGTAAGTATTTGGAATCGTTTCAAAGAAATATGTGGACTTTTGTGACTGATTTCTTTCACTTAGTGTGATGTCAGCAAGGTTCATCCGTGTTGCAGTAGGTGTCAGGACGTCATTCCCTTTCATTGCAATTAGTATTCCATTGTAGGATGTGTGCGCCACTGTTTGTTTAGCCATTCATCTGTTGACGGGCACTTGGGTTCTCTTTACCTTGTGGCATTATGAATTGTGCTGCTGTAAACGTATGTACGTGCTTTTGTTTTGTCATAGGATAAAATTACAGCGATTTGGTTTAAATATCTTAATTGGCTTTAAGTCCAATTCTCACCAGCATTTCATTCAGTCCATAAAATACAGGAAGTGTTCTCATGGCTAAATAGAAGAGCTTGGCTTTCTAGGCAGACAGGAGCTGAAAAAAGCGAGAACAGTGAACAAAAACTCGGGTTGGTCATTTCAAAATGACTTTCCCAGGAAGGCAGGAGGACAGAGCAACAGAAAAATAACGGGCTCACATCAGGTGGCTTTGCAGGGGGCGCTTCATTGTCTCGCCTGACGGGAGTGTGGCTTGCTCATGCTTCTCCTGGTTTCTTCCAAGGTCAGGAGAGCAGTTAGGGCAGTTGGGAGACTTGGGATTTTAGCACAGGTGACTCCTTTTTGATTTTTAGCATGGTCTGTTGGTGTTCAGGGCAGGATCATGTCTAAAATGGTGGCCTCTTCTGTAATGCTTATTCAACAGTTTGAACACATGTTTTTGGTTCTTTAGGGCACATACTTAGGGGCAGAATTGCTGGGTCATATGGCAATTCTATGTTCAACTTCTTGAGGTTTCGAAACATCACTGTTTTCCACTGTGGCTGAGCCATTTCACATTTCCACCAGAGATGAACAAGGATTCCAATTCTTCCTTTTTTTTTTTTAAATCCTGTTATTTATTTGTATGTATTTGAAAGGGTGTGCATTAGCTGGAAGCTAGAAATGAAAGCAGATCTGGGGGGGTGGGTTACTGGTAGAGTGGGTTAAGGCACCAGAACCGCCTGCATCACTGGCATCCCATATAAGTGCTGGTTCCAGTCCTGGCTGCTCCACTTCCTATCCAGCTCCCTGCTAGTGCACCTGGGAAAGCAGCAGAAGATGGCCCAAGTGCTTGGGCCCCTGCAACCACATAGGGGACCCCGGTGGAGTTCCAGGCTCCTGGGTTCCGCCTCCTGGGCCCTCGTAGCCCTTTGGGGAGTGAACTAGGGAATGGAAGACCTCTCTTTCTTTCTTTCCTTCTCTCTTTGTAACTCTACCTTTCAAATAAATAAATAAATACATCTTTAAAAAAAGAAAAAGAAAGCAGATCTGGGAATCCAACCCAGGCATTCTACTATACGATGCACGTGTACCAAGTGCCATCTTTGTTGTTGTTGCTAAAGATTTATTTGATTTATTTGAAAGGCAGAGTTACAGAGCGAGGTAGAGATGGAGAGAGAGAGGTCTTCCATCTGCTGGTTTACTCCCTAGAAGGCCACAATGGCTGGAGCTGGGCCAGGCCGAGGCCAGGAGCCAGGAGCTTCTTTCAGGTCTCCCATGTGGGTGCATGACTTGGGCCAACTTCTGCTGCTTTCCCAGGCCATAGCAGAGAGCTGGATTGGAAGTGGAGCAGCCGGGACTCGAACCAGCGCCCATATGGGATGCCAGGGGCTCCCCAAATGCCATCTTAACTGCTGTGCCAAGCTCCCATCCCAAGGATTCCAATTTCTTAACATGCTCACCAGCAGTTGTTCTTCCTTTTATGTTTACTTATTTATTTATTTTAGCCTTCCTGAGCAGTGTCAAGGGGTGCCTCACTGTGGTTTTAATTTGCATTTCCTCTGCCTGTTGGCCATTCATGGATTTCCTTTGGGGAGATAGCTATTGAAGTCCTTTGTCTAATTTTCTCCCCCTTGGGTCGTTTTGTGCATTCTCCTTACTTCATTCAGCTGAGGCCGCCTCCTCCTCTAGACACTCAGGCACCAGGGATGAAAGAAGGGAACATACTCGCTGCCAACACCGAACAGCATTTTGCTTGCTTTTTTTTTTTTTTTTTTATTTTTTTTTGCTTTTCAATTCCTTCTTGCTGCCCTCTGTTATGGAATCAGCTCTGGGCGCAGATTCTGTGGGGATTGCCTCCAGGCCCATGGCTTTCACAACACCCAGCCTAATTAGCTGAGGGCCTCACCGGGCATTTACTGTACTTTATCCGTCAATCTGCAAGTTGATAGCAACTGGAACTACTGGCTCTCCTCCTGCAGCTCCCTAAGCGTCCACCCCCACAGAGAATGAACACTCTTCTTAAAAGCAGAGCTCCCTGAGCCCTTTCTAGCCTGCCCTTTTCACCCCAGGCAGGTTGGGAGTTGTTTGCCTGTGCCAAGGCTTTGGAGGGAAGGGGCGGTTCTTGTGTTTCTGAGCAAACGGCATTGCTAGGAATTTTCTAGAACTGCTTGAACTCCTTGGAGGAGCCTCTTGTTTCCACGTCAGCCCCGCCCCGCCCCAATCCCAGTCCCAGTGGCTTGGGAGCAGTGAGTAGACATGGTGGAAAAAATAAAATTGAGGTTCGATTATTTCTGATGATCACATGGACTGGGGTAAAATCAGAAGCCGGAAGAAGAGGAAGTGCCCTCCCACCCCTCTCTCCCAGTTCCCCGGGGGTGGGGCACGGGCAGGCCCCGCCAGCGCAGCTGTGCCGGGATCCCCGCTTCCGGCTCGGCCCTGTGCCATGTGCCAGCCAGGCAGCTCCTCGACTCTCCCCTGAACTCCTTGTTGTTGCAGATGCCAGTCCATCTTCCTCACCTGCGTTGTCTTTTAATCTTATGCATTTGTTTTCATTTTATTTGAAAGGCAGAAAGAGCCAAAAAAGAGAGATCTTTTATCCAGATGTTCACTCCCCTCCAATGCTTAGAACAGCTGGGGCTGGGCTGGGCTGATGCCAGGTTTTCCATGTGAGTGGGAGGGGTTCAAGTCCTTGGGCCGTCATCTGCTGCCTCCCAGGGTGCACGTTAGCTGAAGCTGGGTCAGAAGCAGAGGAGCAGGCGCTCCCCACTATGGGATGCAGGTGTCCCAAGCGTTAACTTGACCACTTGCCTAACACCCTCCCCTTTTCGGTATCAGATTAACGTGCACCAGGAGAGGCTCCCTCCCGAGAGTGACTTCAAGGCCACCCAGTCTCTGTGGCTGGTGAGCTCGTCCTGCTGGGAAGGCACCAGTGCCTTCCGTCCTGTTGCTCTCTGGTGATGAAGATCGCCATGGGACCCCAAATGCTCCCCTGCTCCTCCTGTCACAATGACTCTGCTTTCCGTCTGCAAGTGGGAGCCGGAGCTCGGGCGCCTTTTGGAGCACAGGGGCTTTCCTCGTCTGCAGGTGCCCAGCATCTCGCAGGCACCTGGCACCGGCCACTCTACAGAACAACAGGAGCCTCCCAGCCGCCTCGTGTTGAACGTCCATCTGCCCTATTCTGTCTTTGACCTTCAGGCCCAGAGGAGAGACACCGGCTCACCCCCAAAACCTCAGGCCTTGGATTCTCCAGCTGTGGGCCCAAGTGTGGGCTTCATTGGTTCCTTGGGTGGGGTGCAGGTGCTGTGTGTTTTGTTAAGATCTGTCTAAGCGGACTTCCCCAGGCTTATCCTCCCTTATCCTCCCCAGGAAGGCAAGGGAGGACCCCTGGTCCCCAGTATGGTGAAACCTGGCCTCTGTCCTGCCACCTCAGGGCTGGGTTTGAGGTTGGGAAAAGGGTCAATGGATGTGTGGATGCTCAAGGCTTACAAGAAGCTCTGGGGAAAACCTAGTAGGCCCTCACACGTTTCTTATTTATTTATTTATTTATTTTGACAGGCAGAGTTAGAGAGAGAGAGAGAGAGAAAGGTCTTCCTTTTTCTGTTGGTTCACCCCTAAATGGCCACTACAGCCAGCGTGCTGTGGCAGGTGCACTGCACTGATCCTAAGCCAATAGCCAGGTGCCTCCCCCTGGTCTCCCATGCGGGTGCAGGGCCCAAGCACTTGAGCCATCCTCCACTGCACTCCCAGGCCACAGCAGAGAGCTGGACTGGAAGAGGAGCAACCAGGACAGAATCCAGTGCCCCGACCAGGACTAGAACCCAGGGTGCCGGCACCGCAGGTGGAGGATTAGCCTAGGCTGGCCAGCCCTAACATGTTGTAAGCAGCCTGCCTCCTAGTTGGGTGTGCCTGGCCCTCAGGAGCACGCGGGCCAAGCCAGCCAGGCCTGGTGGTGCCCATGAACCCTCTCTCCATAGTTCCGCAGAGGTGGATCGCACGGTGCCCCTGCCCATTGGAGGCCTCAGCTACGTTCAAGGCCACACCAAATTTCGTCTCATCAACAAGACCGTGGGCCAGTGTCTGGACAGCACAGCACAGAGGGTCCCAGACCAAGAGGCCTTGGTGGTCCTCCATGAAAACATCCGGCTGACCTTTGCCCAGCTCAAGGAGGAGGTGAGGCCAGACCTGGAGCCCTCACAGTGGGTAGTTGCTAGCCCCCAGGCTGCCCTGGTGCTGTGAAGCCATGGGGAGGGGCCTGAGCCTTCTGTCCCAGGTTGCCCCTGGAGCCCGTGTTAACTTTGTGTAGACCCAGTGAGGCCTGGGGATCTGCTTGTCCCCAATGGGAGGGTGGGGGTGATGGCCCTTTTTCCTCACCTTGCCCTGTGCCCTGTCCTCTTGCCCCCAGGTGGACAAAGCTGCTTCTGGCCTCCTGAGCCTCGGCCTCTGCAAGGGTGACCGGCTGGGCATGTGGGGCCCCAACTCCTACGCCTGGGTGCTCATGCAGTTGGCCACCGCCCAGGCAGGCATCATTCTGGTGAGGCGGGGCTTGCCTGTCGCTGTGGGATAGATGGTGAGGGCATGTCACTTATGGCCCACCGAGGCGGAGGGTGGGGGTGGGGGGCGGGACCCTATCTCAGCCTCCTGGGAGTGGAAAGGCAGCAGGAGAGTCAAGGTCAGCCCAAGGACACCAACACGCCCCAGACGCCCTTCTGTCCCCCCAGGTTTCCGTGAACCCGGCCTATCAGGCCATGGAACTGGAGTATGTCCTCAAGAAGGTAGGCCCCATTCCTGGGGGAGGGACCAGCCCAAGAGTGGTGAGGGAGGACATGTGTGGGTGGGTGGCACAGAGTGTCCCTCTGGGCTGCCTGTGGTTGGAAGGAGGCCTGGATTTCGGGGCGGGGGAGTCTTTGGTCAGATACAAGTTTGGCGGGAGTGGGGCTGGCACGTATGTCAGGGTGGGGTGTGTGTGTGCCCTGGTACCTGATGCACACATGTCCTAGAGTGGCGTGTGTGTGTCTTGGCGTTGGTGCCTCTGGGCATTTGCCTTGGTGCGGGGTTCGTGTAGCTGTGCCACAGGCTGGTGCGGGTGTGTGTTGGGGGTGGTGGTGCACGTGTGTACGAGCACACAGCTGATCAGTGAGGGTTCTGCTGAGCCCCGGTCTGGGGTTTCCTGCTGACCCATGGTGCGACTCCCCTCCCCCAGGTGGGCTGCAAAGCCCTGGTATTCCCCAAGCAATTCAAGACCCAGCAATACTACAACATCCTGAAGCAGATCTGCCCAGAGCTGGAGAAGGCCCAGCCAGGAGATTTGAAGAGTCAGAGGTGGGTGTGTCCCAGGCCAGGGGTGCATCAGCCAGCACCCCTGACCCCCACACCCCCTACCCAACCCTAGGAGTGGGGCTGGCGTCTCCATGTGTCCTCCCTCAGCTCCTGCCTCCCACCGCCGTCCCTCGCCTGCAGGCTCCCAGATCTGACCACAGTCATCTCGGTGGACGTCCCTTTACCGGGGACCCTGCTCCTGGATGACGTGGTGGCGGCCGGCAGCACACAGCAGCATCTTGCCCAGCTCCGGCACACCCAGCAGTTCCTGTCCTGCCACGATCCCGTCAACATCCAGTTCACCTCGGTAGGGCGGAGGGCCCCCAGCCCAGGCTGTCCCATGCTCCCTGCTCCTGTGTGACCCATTCCTGGGGCTGGGGGGTGGCAGAGGTCAGGAGGGCAGGTGCCCTCTCCCGAGACCAGCCTCCCACTGTCTTCTCTGCCAACGGGGTCCTTGTCCCTCCTCCCTCCTCGCCCTCCCATTCCCTAAGCTACCAGGGTCACAGCTGGTGGAAGCTGTCCCTCACTGAGCTGAGGGGAACTGGAGGGCATGTGACCCAGCCACCCCCGTGGGAATGGGGTGGCCTTTTGTGTCTCCACTAAATGAACAAATGGACGTGGGCAGCAATTCCGGTCCCTTGGCTCCCAATCCATGCCCCTCTGGGCAGTGGGCAGGGTGGGAAGGGGTGTGGAGAAGGCAGCCAAGCCATTGCCTGCTTGTCTTGTCAGGGAACCACAGGCAGCCCCAAGGGGGCCACCCTCTCCCACTACAACATTGTCAACAACTCCAACATGATCGGCGAGCGCCTGAGGATGCCTGCGAAGGTGAGCTGGGCGGGGCAGGGAGCTGGCCCTGCCCCCTGTTAGCCAAAGGAATTGGCTTCTGCGGCTTCCGGCTCCACCCTACACCCGGTCTCCTGTCTCCCTCTGCAGATGCCGGCAGAGAAGCGGGTGGTCCTGCCCAGCCCCTTGTACCACTGCCTGGGCTCCGTGGGAGGCACCATGGTGTGCATGATGCACGGTGCCACCCTCCTTCTGTCTTCCCCGAGCTTTGATGGCAAGAAGGCGCTGGAGGCCATCAGCAAAGAGAAGTGGGCATCGGTGGACAGACCACCTGTGGGCTGCTGGGACCCTTCTAGTCCTCCCTCCTGGCCCTTAGCCCTTGCTCCCTCCAGACAGGAGACCTGGGGACCAGGGTAGTGGGGGACCCCAGAAGAGGACCAGCTCCCACCTCAAGACCTTCTCCCATGGGTTCCCCACTGCTTTGGCCTTGGCCTTTGCTGCAGGTTCATGGCAGGGTGGGGTAGAAGAGGGAGTTCCTTCCCACTTCCCAGCCCAATTTTGAGATACCCCCTCCCCCCTTGTACAGAGGCTCCTACCTGTATGGCACCCCCACAATGTTTGTGGACATTCTCAACCAGCCAGACTTCTCCACTTATGACATCTCGACCGTTTCTGGAGGTGGGGTGGGGCCTAGGGCAGCCAGGTGTGGGGAGGGGGCTGCCTCCCCCACAGGACTGGGCCTGGGTGAGCGAGATGTGTGCCCAGTCTCTGACTGAGGGGGCAGTGATGGGGACTGTAGGAATGTGGGTGGGAGGGAGGCAAAGTCCCAGTGTCCCTGGACCCCAGTCCCAGGCCAGCTGCTAGGCACAGGAAGGAACTTGGCGGTGGGGGGAGGGAGCAGGGGGCCAGAAGGGACTATTCTTCCCTCCAATGAGGTTCAGGGGTCCACTGGGCCTGGAGGACGGGGAGGGGGGCTGTGTCAGCCCTCTCTCTGATTCAGGTGTGATCGCTGGGTCGCCCGCACCCCCGGAGCTGATCCGAGCCATCATCAAGAAGATGGATATGAAAGAGCTGGTGGTGAGTGGTGGCTGGGGCTGGGGCTAGGGCTGGGCCTGGAATAGACTGACAGGCCTGGGGATGAGCCCAGGCCAGGTCTTAGGGGAGAGTGCCTGGGCCAGCCCTCTTTCTAGAATGCAGGTGCCAGGAGCCAGCCTGGTGCCTGGCGAGTCATGGAGATGGGTGACGGGGAATAGACATTACACAGACATACATTTATATTTATAGAAATCTGGGGGCAAGTGCAGCGGGGGTGACGTGCAGCAAAGCACGGGTGTCCCGCTAGGCCGTCCTTGCAGGTGGTGTCTGGCAGAGTTGGGACATGGGCTTAAAACCCCTTCTGGGAAGTAAGGGGTGGGCCAAGGATCTGGCATTTGTTTCCAGATGGCTGGGGAGGAGGATGATTCTGGAGGGGTGGCCATCCTGATGATCACCCCGTTGTGTTTCTGATGGACTCAGGGCTGTCGGCAACAGATTGTCTGAGAGGAGCCCTGGCGGGACAGCCAGGCACCATGGCGGCACTGTGTCCTTCCCTGGACACCGTCAGGTGGGGCTGAGTTGGTAGTGAAGTGCCCGAGGCCCCCTGCCAGGACGTGTCTAGGTGTGGGCAGCTCTGTGCATGCGCAGGGGCTGTGGGGGGAGGCAGGAAGGTCAGTAGTCTCTCCGGCAGAAGGCAGAAGCCAGTCACCAGGACTGGCTGGGTCAGGACCTGCAGTGAGGCAAGGACCGGTATGAGGACTCCAACAACCTAGGTGATGCTTGCAGGCAACGGTGGGAGTCCTGGGCGGTCTCCTTTCCTCCCTTAGACGGAGGCCCCAGCCCTCCTGGCCTCTCCCTCAAGGAGTGGAGGGTTTGCCTGCCCCTCCCGGGAGGGCATATTCTGGAGGACAGCAGCTCACTTGTTGGAAGCTCCAGAGAAGGGAGTGGGAGACCTGCCCACGTGGCCCCCACCTGTTTAATGGCGGCCGGCTTTCTTGGACCTCTTGGTGGGGAACTTGCAGCTGCGGAAGGCGTCCGTGGCACGGATGTGCTGGCCCTTGAACTTGGCGGGTGAGGAGCAGGTGGCATCAGGGCGAGAAGCCTTGGCTTCCAGCCACCTGGAGAGACAGAGAATTATTGGGGCTGGGGAAGAGATGTGGGAGTGCGAGCTATGGCGCCAGGACGGACTTTACATATGGGGAAACCTTACTTTACATTTGGGGAAACCAAGGCTTCTGGGTCTCTTGCCTCTTGGAGAGCAGGTTTAGGGCATGAGGGGGTCCCCCCGGGAGTGACAAGGGGGTGCTCTCACCGCCGGAGGCCCTGGAGCTGGCAGGTGCACTTCCAGGGGTTATTGGTGAGGGTGAGTGTCTCCAGGTTGTCGAAGGGGAAGTTGGAGGGCAGCTGGTTCAGGCGATTGTTCTCCAGGTGGGCGTGTTTCAGTGTGGTCACTCCCAGGAAGGCACCATCCGAGAACTGGGGAGGGAGGTGGGCAGCAGTGAGCACTGCAGCCCCATTGTCCCGGCTTTCCCAGCTGGGTTTCCCACAGGCGCAGGGTCCTTCCCTGGGCAGGACCAATGGCACCCTGGGGAGTTCCATGGTTTTCTTTTATAAGGAGGTTTTTGTTGTTGTTGAGATTTATTTATTTGAAAGTGACAGAGAGAGGGAAAGGGAGAGGGAGAGAGAGTATCTTCCATCTGCTGGTTCAGGTCCAATGCCTACAACAGCTAGGGCTGAGCCAAGAGGAAGCCAGGAGCCAGGAACTCCATCCAGATCTCCCACGTGAGTGGCAGAGACCCAAGTGCTTGGACCATTTCCAGGTGCATTAGCAGGGAGCTGGACTGGGAGCCGAGTAGCCAGGACTCAAACTGGCACCCTGGTATGAGATGCGGGCATCCCAAGCAGTGGCTTACCCTGCTGCGCCACAACACCTGCCTGGAACTCCACACTTTTCAAAGCAGTGTGACCAGGTTGTCCCAGATGAGCTCATCTGCACAACCCCTTTTCAGATAGGTGCTGTTGTTTCCAATATGCAGATGGGAAAACGGAAAAAAAGAGTCCAGTCCTTTGCCCAGGGTCACCCTAGGGAGTAAACAGTAGCCACAGGACCACACCCCACCCCTCTCGCCCTGGCACTGCACTCCCTGCACAAACACTGGACCTGGGGAGGCAGCCAGAGTCGGCCCCGCCAGCCCAAGCTGGCACACGGTGAACCTGGTCAGTGTTTGGTGGGTGGGCAGGAGGCCCAGGCTCCCCACAGCCCTAGGGTCCCAGGACTTCCCCCAGCTCTGTCCTCACTGTGCCCTCACTGCCTGCCAGACACTATTTGTAGAGCCACCTTGGTGGAGACTTTGGCCAAGCTGGATGGCTCCGGAGGAAATATTCTATTGGTGCCCACATCTTGGCCCAGGCGCCACGGTTCCCGCCTGGCCTGGCCTGCCCCACTCTGGCACTGGGGTGGGGGGTGGAGGGGAAGAGGGGTTGGGCACAGAGGGCTCGGACTTCATGTAGGGGAGGGGCCAGGCTGAAGAGGCCAGGCTTGGGCAGGCCTCTAGCAGACACGGGCTGGCTGTTGCCCAGGTTGGAGTCCCATCTCTGTGCCCGTGCCACCTCCTGCGGCCCAGGAGGGCATGACATTCGCTAGGAACCAGACTGTCCTCTACCTTGTCCTGGCCCCCACCCAAACTTCCTGGCTGAAGCCCTTGTCCTATGGTGATTTTCCAGTCTCATAGAAAGGATTCTGCTCTGATCCAAGGTCTCTGCACCTGGCCAGACTGGGCACCTGGCAGGGAAGAGGGACTGAGAATGTACCTGGGGAGGGCACAGGGCAGCCAGCAGCCCTTCTTCTAGTGGGGACACGCTGGGGTCTTACAGAAAGGCTTGACAGTGGTGTACAGGTCTTTGCCCCTTCATGGAGTCCATGGGCCCCGTGGGTGCCCGCAGCCTGGGTCAGCCCCTGGTCCCCTTGCTGTGACTGCCCTCCTCAGCTTAATCAGACCTGAGCATGCAGTGTCCTGTGTGCTGGTGGGCGTGGGGGAGGTCTTCCTCAGGTATTTGTACACAAACCCCCCCAGCTCCCCAGCCCCCCAGTCCACCTTAGCAGACACACCCAGCCCCCACCAGGAACACGGTCTCTTTGTGGGTTTGGTTTGCCCAGCTCCTCTGGAAGGCTTCTCAATAAACAAACCTTCCTTTATGGGATGGTAGGGTTCCTGGAGACAGGAAAACAGCGGGGTTGGCGGGGGTGCAGGGAGAGCCCAACAGGAAGAGGCGACAGCTGCACATAGTGGGGCTGTGGGAGCACTGCGGATGTGTCCTAAGGGGCCATTGGTGGGGCCAGAGCAGCCCCTGCTCCTCTTATAAATGGGCTTTATAGGACAGGCAGTCAGACAGGGATTAGGGTGCAAATGGATCCAGAGGCGGGGACAGAGGGGCAGAATCCAGAGGAACAAGGAATTGGGGGGAGGTGCCAGACAGGTCTGCACTGGGGATCTGGCTCCCTGGGCCTCCAGGAAGGGACGGAGCAGCAAGGACAGAGGCCATGGCCAGGCGCTCACCTTCTCCAGGTTGGTGTTGTCCAGCCACAGTGTCTCCAGGTACCTGCCGAAGGACTGGAAGGCGTGGTCGGGGATGCTCTTCAGGGGGTTGTGGGACAGCTTCAGTTCCTCCACCACCCGCAGCTTGCTCAGAGCGGCCGAGGGGTAGCTGGACAGCTGGTTCCTGTCCAGATAGAACTTGGCCAGGTTCTCCACGTCGTCCAGGGCGCCGGGCTGCAGAGAACTGAGTGCGTTTTCGGACAGGTAGAGCCAGCGCAGGTCCTTGGCGCCCTGGAAGGCGCCTGCGCGCAGCTCCCGGATCTTGTTGTTGTTGAGCTGCAAGATGAAGAGGTTGACCAGCGGGGAGAGCAGCCCCCGGGGCAGCTCCGTCACCTTGTTATGGTCCAGGTAGAGGTAGGTGAGCTCCGTCAGGTCGTCAAAGGCGCCGGCGCGCAGCACGCGGATGTCGTTGTGGGACAGGTACAGGTAGATGAGTTGCTTGAGGCCCCGGAAGGCCCCTGCCGCCACCTCGCGGATCTGGCAGTGCTGCAGGTGCAGCGACACGAGGTTCGGCATGGCCCGAAACGAGTTGGCGGCCAGCACCGGGAAAGTGTTGCGCTGGAGGTTGAGCAGCTTGGTCTTCTCAGACACCTTGGGGATCTTCTGCAGCCCCACTTTGTCGCAGATGACGTGCTGCAGGTCACCGTGGCAGTGGCAGTTCTGGGGACAGGCGGCCAGCGCCGGCAAGAGGCCGGCCAGGAGGCCGAGGCTGAGCAGGAGCATCGGGCGAGCCATGGCCAGGGCCGGGGGCGGCGGCGGCGACGGTGGGGCGCGGGCAGCGGCAAGTCCTCCAGGCTCGGGTCTCCCGCCCTACTTATACGGCTGCCCTGACCACAGCCAGCAGCCGAGCCAGCTCCTACGTGGAGCATCGAGGCCACCGGGCTTAACTCCCTCGTGCCCAGAAATGCAACTGGGCCCTCGACGGGGGCGGGTCTTCCCCTCCCCCCAGCTGGCGACCTGCACTGGGGGGCCAGGGCTGCACCCCCAGCCCCCAGTCCCTTGCTCCCTGCTCTCAGATGCGACGCTGCTTCTCTCCTTGCCTCCTTTCCCGGGCTTTCCTGGGGAGTGTGTGTGTGTGTGTGTGTGTGTGTTGGAGGGGCAGTGATGGGTGTGTCCAGTGCCCCGAGTTTACACCAGAGGGAGGGAGGTGCTCCCTGAACTTGTTTGTTTGCTCAAGTTCGAGCCTCCTCGCCATCCCATTCCTCCCACCCCATATGCTCTGGGCTTCGAGCCCTGGAGCCGGGGAGGGAGGAAGCAGGGCAGGACACCGGACGTGCGTCTCGCCGCGGTCAGCCAGCCCGCGGCGCTTTAATGGGGCGCTTGTGCGGCGCCGGCGGAGCGTGCGGCTCCCCCTCCTGGACGCCCAGCCCGCAGCCGCCGCGCGGATTGTAGCTCCCGCTTGCCCCTGATCCCACTCGCCCACCAGGAGTTTCGCGGATTGTAGCTCCCGCCTTGCCCCCCCCATCCCACTCGCCCACCAGGGGGTTGCTTCTCTGGGCCCTGCACCTCCACCCCTTTTCCCCACTGCTGGAGGTCAAACAGAAAAATGAAAAACGGGAGGGGGTGATCCCTGGGCTAGAGACCACAGACCACTGAACAAGCAGTCTTCCAATCCTCTACTTCAGTTCCCCTAAAATATTCCCAGCCCCTCATCCGCAGCACCCCACCCCCGTGGTCAGGGCCAGCCCCCTGAAGGGTCTCGGGGTGGGGTGGAGTGGCGCCACCACCCAAGTGTCCTTGGCAGGGGCCACACACGAGGCGGTGGCCCCAGGACGGTGAGGACGGCGAGGGCGGTCAGGTCTGGCTACAGGGGACCATTGCTGGTCAGCGCAGGCGGCCAGCCGCAGGGTTCTGTGGGCTGCTCCATGCCAGCCGGCCAGGCCCCTGGGTGCCCACTTGCAGTCACCGTGTCCGGATTCCTGTGGAAACCCAGGCTGCCGGCGGGAAGGAATGGCCATGCTGGGGGTGGGGCTGGGAAGCAGAACCAAGGTTGAACCAGACTGGACCCATGTGGGAGCCATCAGCTGACTCAGGCAATGGGGACTTGGGGCTGGGCCAAGAGCCTGGAGGGGACTTGGAATACAGGACACTGGCCCTGGGCCCCCTGCCCAGCCCTCACTTGTGGGGGCCTGATCTCCAGGCCCTGCCCTTCTCCAAACCCCTTTCCCTCCTTGCCTCTAAAGGGGGTGCGGGAAGGGTGTCCTTCTTGGCCTAGAACATTCTCTTCTGGGATTGTGGCTCCTCCAAGGCTGGCTTCTGGTTTTTCTGTTGTTCAAGATGTTCTAACCACTAAACAGTGTGTGTCTGTGGCAGGGAGTGGGGGTGGGGTGGGGGGAGGGTGCTACTGTCCTTTTAAATCCCTTCTGTCTTCTTATTTTGCTGGAAATAAATGAACAGGAACCTCTCGGAGCTTGAGGCGCCCACCCCAAGGCCCGAGCACTTGTCTGGGTTTTGGGGTGGGGGCGGGGTGGTGTCTGTGTGGCTCAGCCAAGGCAGGCTGGCTTTCTCATCAAGTCTACCAGGCCTTCAGCTTGGAAGGAAGACGCAGGTGGAGCTCAGGCAGCCTGGAGATGGGGGGAGATTTCTGGGGCACTGGTGATGCCGGGAGTCACGGGCATACACGTGTGGGAACAGGACAGAGCTCCCCTGCTCGCGATTACAGTTTGGGTTCAGATCTGGGGTCCCTGCAGAGACTAGCGCCTCTACCTCCTGACCCCTGACCCCTGGTCCCTGGGATGCGTCTGTTCCCACCAGTCCTCTTGCACGCACTCCCCCCGAGGGTGGCTCACTACTTCCCTGGGCAGCCACTGAGCTCCCCCCAACACCCTCTGGACCCTCCAGGTTGTTTACGGAACCACAGAGAACAGTCCTGTGACCTTCATGAACTTCCCCGAGGACACTCTGGAGCAGAAGGCAGAGAGTGTGGGCAGAGTCATGCCTCACACAGAGGTGAGCCTCTCACCAACACGCACGCACACACTCACACATACAAGCACACATAAATATACACATACACACATATCCACCCCCATACATACAAGTACACACATACACACATATACACACATATCCACTTCCCACCAAGACACACACATATACATACAAGTACACACACGTAAATACACATATCACATGTGCATATACACACAAACACAAATACATGCACACACATACACATATACACACATACTCATACACACATAAATATGCATACACACATATCTACCTCTCACCAAGACATACATACATACACATAGTGTGTGCATACATACACACATAAATATACATATATACACACATGCATATACACACACAAATACATACACACATACCTACACACATAAGCACTCACACACCTACATACATAGACCTCTCACCAAGACACACACACACTCCTACATATACACATCTACACATACACATATAAAATACACACACACATGCGTATACACACAAATACATGCACACATACACACATGTACAGATATTCATACACACATAAATATACATGCATACACACATATCCACCTCTCACTAATAGACACACACATATACACAGACCTCCCACCAAGACACATACACACTCCTACATGCACACACATACACGTATACACATGTACACACCTAACTATACACATATACACACAAATACATGCACACAATACACATATACACGTGTGTACGCACATACGCATACACACATAAATATACATATACACACATATCTACCTCTCACCAAAATATACACTCACATAAACACATGTACACATACACACACATCCACCTCTCACAAGGACACACATACATGCAGTCACACACACGCACACACACACACGCACACGCACACCTGGACATTAATCGCTTTCACTTAGAGACCCAAGCGGAGCCTTCCCAGCGGCCAGGCTGCCCGGGCCTGGCTGGGGGCTGCAGCTGAACGGGGCAGAGCGGAGCTGCGCCGGGAGCCGCCGCCAGCTGCCCGGCTCCGCAGCCTCCCTTCCTGTCTGAGGTGTGTTTTTGCCAAGCCCACTGTCTGTTTCAGGGCAGCCAGGGCAGCCTGAGAGAGGAGCCAGAGCACGGCGATTTTTCCTACACAGCTTTTCCTTCCCAGGCCTCGCCGCCTTGCCTCGGCGTAAACAGCTTCCCAAGCGGGCTGTGCCCTGCGTCTCCAAGGCTGCCCCAGCGCACAGCTCAAGCCCAGATCCCCAGCCAGGCTCTCTCCCTGCCCTCTTACACTGCCTGCCCGTGTCCCCAGCCCCGCTGTGCCCTCGCCCCCTGCGGCAGCTGACTGTCTCCCTGCTGTGGCTCTCCCCTGCCCTCCCCTGGAGCATCCTGTGTGGAGTAGGGGTGCAGGGACGTGAGCCCCTCCCGCGCCCGGCAGCCTCACCGCCACCCTCTTTGGGATGCCCATGTACAAGGTCAATGGGGACAGGCACGATTCTCCCATTTCACAGATGCAGACGCTGAGGCACGCAGAGGCTCAGCTTTCCTTGGCGTGGTGGCTGTGGCTTGTTCTCACCACTTGGCTTCCGTTCTGCCTCTCCCGTTCACACGGCACTGCCATGCCCCCCCTTTGGCTTCTTTCTTTGCCGCTTCCTGGGAAGTACGAGGCTCCTGCCCTCTCTTCTGTAGTCCCCCAGCCGGCCTGGCCCTCTGCAGGCCTCTCTTCCCTGCCTGCTGTTTCCTCGGCACCCCTTAGCCTGGGCCTCAGCGCTCTCTCGTGCCCTGCCAAGGTCTCTGGCTCCACTCTGGCTTTCATCTCCCTTCCCTGCACGAAGACGGGCAGAGACAGGGGGCTCCTCACTGGGGCAGGGAGGGGAAGGCAAAGTTGCCCCGGTTGGAGACTGCCATCCGGAGCCCCAGCCTGAAGCTGACGTGTCGCAGGCCCAGATCCTGAACACGGAGACGGGGAAGCTGGCCAAGCTGAACACGCCCGGGGAGCTGTGCATCCGAGGGTACTGCGTCATGCAGGGCTACTGGGACGAGCCTCAGAAGACCCTGGAAGCAGTTAGTCAGGACAAGTGGTATCGGACAGGGTAAGAAGGCAGGGTGGCCGGGGGGCGCTGGCTGCTGAGGGGGAGGCTGGGGCCTCGGAGGCTGAACAGGAAACGTTAAAGAAGCCCGGGGGTGGGGGGCTGTCCAGAGGGCCCCTCCTATCCTGGAGCCTTAATTTCCAAAACGGGTACCGTGGGGGTGGGGTGGGGGGAATCATCCGTAGCACAGAGGCAGGCAACTTGCACAGTGCCCCACGCCAGCATCCATATGCACAGTCGGAGCCAAGACTGGGTCGCTGGTCGGCTAGCCAAAGTCATGTCTCGTTCTGTACGTCCTGTGTGCCGGCATTGCTGTAGACACTGGGTCCCCATGGGAAGCAAGAGTGCTGCTTTCACTCCTGCCCTGTCGGCTGGCGGAAGACAGGTCATTTCACACACGGATAACCACAAGGACAGTTACCGGGTCATGGGGGTCAGGGCAGCCGTGGGGAGAGGTGTGCTCTGCTTGGCCTGGCTGGTCAGGGCAGGCTTCTGGAAGTATCGCAGTGAGACGTGACAAGCGGCTGTTTAGATGTGCCCGAGGGAGGCAGGGAGGCCGAGTCTCGGTTTGTTTACTTTCCTCTGCCCCCTCCCCGCCCCGCTCCAAGACGGTAAATCCTAGGAAGTATGTCTCCTTCCTGCTGTGTCCCCCACAGTGGGTGCTCAGTCAGTGTTTGATGGGTGAACGAAGCGGCTGGGCCCGGTTTCCTTACAGAGACATCGCCTCCATGGACGAGCAGGGCTTCTGCAGGATCGTGGGCCGCTCCAAGGACATGATCATCCGTGGCGGGGAGAACATCTACCCTGCCGAGCTCGAGGACTTCTTCCACACCCACCCACAGATCCAGGAAGTGCAGGTGAGGCCCCCAGCTGGCCCAGGAGAGCCCCCCCCTCCCCCCCGCCAGCAGGAACCTTGGTGTCCCACACCTGTGTCCGGCCCCGGCAGGTGGTAGGCGTGAAGGACCACCGCATGGGGGAGGAGATCTGTGCCTGCATTCGGCTCAAGAGTGGGCAGACCGTCACAGAGGAGGAGATCAAAGCTTTCTGCAAAGGGAAGGTGGGAGCCTTAGCCGCGCCTCTGCACAGCCAGGGCTGGGGGGGGTGGGGGTGGGGGCGCGGAGGTGCACTGCCCCGTGAACTTGGCTCCCTGGCCAACGGAGCCCCCAGCCTGATGCCCTCGCCTGGCCTCACGCGTCCCCTCCCACTGGTCTACAGATCTCCCACTTCAAGATCCCCCGCTACATCGTGTTTGTCGACGGCTACCCGCTTACCATCTCCGGAAAGGTGTGTGGGGAGCCGGGTGCGGAAGGCCAGGGGGGTCACCTGTGCCTCCCACAGCCATGAGCTGGAGAGCCGGGCGAGAGAGGCTGGCAGTAGGGTGACCGACAAGGCACCTCATCCTGGTGTGCCTCCGACTGCCCTGGCCTCTCTGGGACCCAGCCCCTAGCTAGTAGAGGCTGGGAGCCTGCCTCACAAGCCTTTGTCTTTCCTCCAGATCCAGAAATTCAAACTCCGAGAGCAGATGGAAAGGCGGCTAAACCTGTGAATAAAGAGGGAGGAGGGGTCTTCCCAAGCCCTCCTCCTCCCACTCCCTCCCCTCCCCCAACGCCCCTCCATGCTGCCCCTCCATGCCGCTTGTCTTTGTGACTTGAAATAAAGAACGTCTCTGTTTTCTTTGGCGGGTCCCTTGCTGTGTGCTCTGCTCTCGCTCTGGCTGTCTTGGCAGAAGCTGTGCATTGGAGAAAGGAAGAGACCAGGGGCAGCTGGCACCGTCACACCTCCTCTTCCCTGGCAAGGGGGTGGTGCTTTGCTACCTACTAATCTCGCCCTCAGCTCACCCCTTTGAGATACCAACCCAGTGTTTTTGGTTTTTTTAGGCTTTAATTCTTTTTTACATTGTTCTTCCGTCCAGCAAGAAGTATTCTTTTTCAGTAAGCGCTTCACTGAGCTATAATTCATCCAATCCACCCATTTAAAGTGCACAGTTCAGTGGACTTGAGTGTGTTCATAGATGTGTGCAACCAGCACCAAAGTCAATTAAAAAGTATTTTAAAATTTATTTGAGAGGCAGAGAGAGAGAAATAGAAGTCTCGTCCACTGGTCCACGCCAACTGGAGCTAGCAGGCAGGAATTCAACGCTGGTCTCCATTGTGTGTGGCAAGAAACCAACCACTTGAGCCACTACCTGGCGCCTCCCAAGCTGGGCCCAGGAGCCAGACCCAGCAAGCAAATCCAAGCACTCCAATATGGAACCAGGCGCCGTTTTCCTTTCTTTTAAGATTCATTTATTTATTTGAAAGGCAGAGTTAGAGAGAAGAGGAGAGAGATCTCCCATCTGCTACATCTCTCCCTAGGTGGCTGCAATGGGTTGGGGCTGGGGCTGGGGCTGGGGCCAGGCTGGGGCCAGGAGCCAAGAAATCCCCCCAGGTCTTCTACATGTGCGTTAGGGGCCCAAGCACACATGTTGCCCTCCCAGGCGCATTAGCAAGCAGCTAGATGGGAAGTGGAACAGAAGCAGCACCCACGTGGGAAGCCAAACACCTGTCCCAAAGTCACGTTTAAACACCTTCACATTGTACCTATCATCCCTCCATTTCCTGTCCTCCCCTCCCAACCTGATTTTTATTTGTTTGCTTTTAATGAACCTGGGGCTTCCCTGATGGGCAGGGCCAGGTGAAACAGGCTGTCACTTGACCCAAGAAAGAACACCCAGCTGGGTTCCAGAAAACTCCTCCTGCCTGCAATGCTCCTGCCCCCCCCCCCCCGGCAGCTGCCGCCTCCTCTTTTGCTGTAAGAAATGAACATGTGGAGCATCCTCTAGGTGGGCCCACTTCACAAATGATGACGCTGAAACTCAGGAGGGTCTGGAGTTTGCCCTGGGTCACATGGCTAGGATGAGAATCCTGCCGCCCGTATCACAATGCTGCTTCCCGTCCCAGCTACTCTGATGCCTGTCCAGCCTCCTACCAATGCTCTTGGGAAGGCAGCGCAGGGTGGCTCAAGTACTTGAGTTCCTGCACCCGTGGGGGAGAATCAGATGGAGCTGCTGGCTCCTGGCTTCAGCCTGGCTCAGCCCTGGCAATTGCGGCCATTTGGGGAGAGAAGCCAATGAAGGAAGCTCTCTCTGCTTTTCAAATAAAGACACCTTTTTTAAAAAGTGAAGTGGGGGCCGGCGCCGTGGCTCACTAGGCTAATCCTCCACCTTGTGGCGCCGGCACACCGGGTTCTAGTCCTGGTTGGGGCACCGGATTCTGTCCCGGTTGCTCCTCTTCCAGGCCAGCTCTCTGCTGTGGCCCGGGAGTGCAGTGGAGGATGGTCCAAGTGCTTGGGCCCTGCACCCCATGGGAGACCAGGAGAAGCACCTGGCTCCTGCCATTGGATAAGTGCGGTGTGCTGGCCACAGCGGCCACTTGAGGGGTGAACCAACGGCAAAAGGAAGACCTTTCTGTCTCTCTCTCTCTCACTGTCCACTCTGCCTTTCAAAAAAAGAAAAAGAAGGCCAGTGCCGTGGCTCAACAGGCTAATCCTCCGCCTTGCGGCGCTGGCACACCGGGTTCTAGTCCCGGTTGGGGCGCTGGATTCTGTCCCGGTTGCCCCTCTTCCAGGCCAGTTCTCTGCTGTGGCCCCAGAGTGCAGTGGAGGATGGCCCAGGTGCTTGGGCCCTGCACTCCATGGGAGACCAGGAAAAGCACCTGTCACCTGGCTCCTGCCATCGGACGAGCGCGGTGCGCCGGCCGCAGCGCGCAGGCCACGGCGGCCATTGGAGGATGAACCAACGGCAAAGGAAGACCTTTCTCTCTGTCTCTCTCTCTCACTGTCCACTCTGCCTGTCAAAAATAAAAAAAAGAAAGAAAAAAAAAGTGAAGTGGGTTTCTTACAGAGAAGCAGCAAGGAGGGAGTGTCACCTGTGCACGCTCAGCAGCTGAGGGACCCTAGAAATCACCCTATCCTGGTTCATACCGTGGCTCGTGTGACATGTTGGGCTAAGGCATTAAGGGACATCCTGTTTCTGAGAGGGACTGGAACGAAGCCCAGAGTGTTCGGGCCAAGCCCTCCTTATCTGGGGTGAGCTCTGCAAGCTACAAAAGGGGTGGAGACCTGGCATAGCCGAAGGCCAAGCTGGGGAACAGGTGTCACACTCTCTGTTGTGACTGTAGGTTCATAATCTTTCCAGTTCCCCAGGTGCCTGCACCCTCTGTCCCCGCAGACACCATTTTTTAAACATTCAGTTCATTTATTGAATTGAAAGGCAGAGAGAGACAGCGAGATCTTCCAACCACTGGTTCACTCCCCAAATGCCTGCAACCAGCCATGGCTGGGCCAGGCTGAAGCCAGGGGCTTGGAATTCAATCCTGGTCTTCTAATGTTGGCCCCCTGCCCCCCAGGACATGCACCAGCAGAAAGCTGGAGCTGGGATTCAAACTCAGGAACCCGGCCAGGGGCTGCAGATCTCCCAACGTCCCAATCTGCACCAAATGCCCACCCCCAGCATGTCCAGCCCCAGGTGCCCAGGGTGACCCGCCCCAGGAGATGGAACACGATTCTCCTGGCCAAGTCAGTTCTCTCTGGCACTGTCCCTCCCGCAGGTCTCCCAAGGGTCAGTCCTCCTATTACTGAATAGTGAATTACTGTGTTCCCTGTCCTGGTTTGTTCCCTCCTGTCAGACGGCGACCTGGTCTTAAGCACGTAGTTGTCCCCAGCGCCCAGCCCTGAGCCAGGCACATAAAATATGAAGGAACTGACTGAACGAGCTAAGAGCGCCTGGATGGGTCGGGGAACTCGCCCCAGCACGGGAAGCCAGACGGGCCAGCGGCCCGCCCCGCGACCTTGGCAGAGGTCAAGCCGACGGTGGCGGCGGCGGCCAGCGCAGCCGTGTCCAGCAGGTGGCGCCGCAGCCCCGGAACCCAGGCCGTCGGCGCGATGGGGCGGATGCGGCCCGCGGTCACGCAGCCCGGCTTCCTTCCTCCCGGGCAGTCCGCCCGCCTCTGCGCACCCTGCGTCTCTGCACGGGTCCGTACCCCACGCCGCGCTGGGCGGCATGGTGCTGCCCGGGGCCCGGGCGCGCGGCTGGGCGGCTGCAGCAGCGAGAGCAGCCCAGAGGCGCCAGCGCGTGGACGGCGCGAGAGGTTCCCCGCGTCCTGAGCCGGCGAGCGCGCGCGCGGCGCTTTACGTGCACGTGAGTGAGGGGGCGGGGCTGGCGGGAGCCCGGGAGGCGGCTCCGCGCGAGACAAGCGCACCTGCTGTGTCGGGGGTGGCACCTGGAGCCCCGGCAGGGCCGCGTCTCGGTCCGGAGAGCTTTACGTCTGTGATTACGCGGCAGCCGGGTCACGCTGCCGAAATGCCTTCCTTCCCGAGCCTCGGTGTTCTTGCGTCCAGGTGGGCGCAGCAGCCCGCGTGCCGCCCGCCCTGGGGAGCTGTGTGGGTTCGCTGTCCGAGCCCCTGCGGACGGGCCGCCGCCAGGGGTGGGAATGCGCGGTGGACTCCCCGCACTCACACCCCGCCCCGCACTCACACCCTGCCCGCAGTGGCCGTACTGCGAGAAGCGCTGCAGTTACTGCAACTTCAACAAGTACCTGCCCGGCGGCGTGGAGGAGGCGGCCGTGCGCAAGTGCCTGGAGACGGAGGCGCGGACGCTGCTGCGCTTCAGCGGGGTGCGGCGGTGGGTACGGGAACCCCGAGTGACTTGGGTTGGGGGGCAGGCGTCCCAGAGAGCACCCCAAGTCTCATGAACCCCAACCTCGTCCTGCAGTGTGGAGTCCGTGTTCTTCGGTGGAGGAACCCCCAGTCTGGCCAGTCCCCACACGGTGGCAGCCGTCCTGGAGGCGGTGGCACAGGCCACCTACCTGCCTGCTGACTCAGAAGTCACCTTAGAAGCTAATCCCACTTCGGCTGCCGGCTCCAGGCTGGCAGCTTTCGGGGCAGCGGGGGTCAACAGGTTGTCCATCGGCCTCCAGGTAACCCGCGTCACCGGCTCGTTGCAGTGCAGTCGGACCTGCCCTGCAGTCCTCTCTCTTGGCATCCACTCATCAGGCAAACATGGAGCTCCTTCTGGGTGTCAGTGGGCCCTGGGGGGACGCTTTTGCACCTGCGGAGTTGCGGGCAGCCATCCTGGTCCTTTGGCCCCACGGCCGGGTGTCAGGCAGGCCTGTGTGTATGCCAGGCACCCACCTCAGTGCTGGCCCGTGGCAGGTGCTGCAGGATTAGAGACGAGGGGGAGGCAGGCGTTGTAGTCCAGGGAAGGCTCCGCAAAAGGCTTTCAGAATACAGCCTGCAGGGCAGCTCAGTCTGATGGCATCTCGGAAGCCTTTCCAGAGGAGGTGACGTTCGGGTGAGGAGGAGGAGCTCACTAGCAGAGAGGGTGTGGGAGACAGATGCCGGCTGTGGAAGATCACCTTGCTTTGTGGGGAGTCGAGAGTCGTTCCTTGTGACTGGAGAACCCGGAGACGGGCTGAGACCCAGCTCCCGAACGCCCTGGAGCAGGGAGAACCCCGTTCCTCTCAGGGCGACCCCTTGTAGTTCCCTATCCAGTACAGCCCCCCCTTTCCAATACCCAAGCCAAACTGTTCTTGCCCAAAAGGCACGTCCTGAGTGTAATTGTTAGGAAACGGGTCTTCTTATTTTTATTACTGTGGTTAGGCAGGCGGCACGCAACCTGCCCTCGTAAAGCAGTTTGCGTGCGCGGCACAGCATTCACGACATGCGTGGTGCCGTCCGGCTGACAGCCGGCACATCCGGCCGCCCCCTTCACAAAGTCAGCATCACGAAAGACAAGGAAGGGCTGGGACTGCAGAGTGACTGAAGGGGACTCGGGAGGTGGTGTGGGCGGAAGGCAGTGTGACCGCTGGCCGGCCTGGGAGGCGGGGTTACAGGGACACTGGGCCTCCTTTGCATGTGACTGTGTTAGGTCAGGGTGTTGTATCTGTGTGACATTTCCTGGTCCCTGTCGGTCACTGGATCAGGGCCGTGTCAGGCAATGTCCTTGTTCTTAGCAGGTGCACACGTCAGAATATCAGGGTTGAGGGCCACGATGGCTGTGTCGGAGCTGTCTGGCACATGCCCGTGAGCCAGGAAAAGGTGCTCATTGAAAGTGAAGGTCATTTATTTACGTTTAAAGATTTATTTCATTTATTCGAAAGCAACACAGAGAGAGAGGGGTTAGGGAGAGGAGAAAGAAAGAGACCTTCCCATCTACTGCTTCTCTCCCCAGATGGCCAGGGCTGGGCCAGACTGAAGCCAGGAGCCTGGAACTCTACCCAGGTCTTCCACGTGGGTGATAGGGACCCGAGCATTTGGACCATCTTCTGCTGATTTCCCAGGCACATTAGCAGGGAGCTGAAGCAGAAACAGAGCAGCCAGGACCCGAACCAGTGTTCTGATAAAGGATGCCAGCATCGAAAGGGCTGGCTTAGCATGCTGGGTTGCGATACCAGCCCCCAGTTTGGTTTAAATTTAAATAGCCACACGTAGCCCTTACCTACCTGCAGTAAACCGTGCCAGTTGAGAACACTTTTGATCTGTACCTTACTTTCAAGTGACTGAGGATGATAGTATAGATGCAAAGGAGATGTGGCCAAGTGCTGTGAACCTACACGCGTTTCTTTCAGCTTTTCCATAGGCTTGGATGATTTCAAACTAGAAAGGACAGCAAGAAAAGACTATTGGCCTTGGAGTTGGGCCGTCCCGAATTCTAGCTCTGACTCTGCGGTTGTATGATCTTGGCTACGTAAGATCTCCAAACTTCAGTTTTCCTATCTGTAAAATGGAGCCAATGATCAGCGGTTTTTAAGGATGAAATGAAACATGGACGGCCTATGGAGGCCCTTCAGTGGCTAGTAGCTCTTGGTGCTGGCTTGACGGCCACCCTCTCACCTTTCAGCTCCCAGCAGATCCCCTCGCGGCCCCCTTGGAGCTGGCCAGTTTGGTTACACCTGACCCTTTCTCTCTAGTCCCTGGACGACGCTGAGCTCCGGCTGCTGGGGCGGACACACTCAGCCAGTGATGCTCTGCGGACGCTGGCGGAGGCCCGCCGCCTCTTCCCTGGCCGCGTGTCCGTGGACTTCATGCTGGGGCTGCCTGCGCAGCAGGTGCGGCCGTGGCTGGGGCAGCTGCAGGAATTGCTACGGTGCTGTGACGACCACATCTCCCTCTACCAGCTGTCCCTGGAGCGGGGCACCGCCCTCTTCGCCCAGGTGCAGCAGGGCACCCTCCCTGCCCCTGACCCTGAGCTGGCAGCCGAGATGTACCAGGAGGGTCGGGCCGTGCTCCGGGATGCGGGTTTCCGCCAGTACGAGGTCTCCAACTTCGCTCGCAATGTGAGTCCTGGGGCTGGTGGCAGATGTGGGGAATGGGCAGGCAGAGGAAAGAAAGAGGTAGGGGAGGCCCAGGGCCTCGTGGCCCTCTGCAGAGAAGGGTCCCGGCAGGCTGCTCAGACCTGAGGTGCTGGTGGGACTGTTTAACCAGGTGCGGTTGTCTAAATATTAGTGGAGTCCACCCTCTCCCCTCTGCACTGACTGTTCCCTCTCTGCCCACAGGGGGCGCTCAGTACCCACAATTGGACTTACTGGCAGTGCGGTCAGTACCTCGGCGTTGGGCCTGGTGAGTTCCCTGTGAACCACAGAAGGGATGACTCTGGAGAGAACGATCGCGCCTGTGTGTGAGCCTGGCCGCTCAGTCACCTGTCCAGGCCTCCGATTCCTCCCATGTTAAGTGTTCAATGTATGTTTTAAGGGGTTTGACATCATGGTTCTCAATCAGAATCCCCTGGAGGGCTTATTAAAACCCAAACTATGGGGGCCAGAGTTGTGGCACAGGGGGTTAAGCCGCTGGCTGCGATGCCGAGTCCCATATGTGCGCCGGTTCGAGGCCCAGCTCTTCCACTGCTGATCCAGCTCCCTGCTGATGCACCTGGGAAAGCAGTGGAAAATGGTCCAAGTGCTTGGGTCCCTGCCACCCTCCTGGGAGAGCTGGATAGAATCCTGGGCTCCTGGCTTTAGTCTGGCCTGACCCTAGCTGTTGTGACCATTCAGGGAGTGGAAGTATTTCTCTCCTTCCCTCTTCCTTCCCTCTCTTTATTGATCTGTCTTTTAAATAAATAAATACACTGTGAAAAGAAAAGCAACCCAGACTGCTGGGCCCTGCCTCTGATTGGACAGGGCTGGAGCAAGACCCAAGCATTTGCGTTTCTAGGTTGTTAGGTGCTGGTACTGCAGGCACCACACTTTGAGACCCTCGGCTTTAAATCCAGTAAGCACCGGTGTTGGCTGCTGGTGATGTGGGCTGGTTGTTCATGTTGTCAGGGGCCCATGGACGATTCATGCCCCAGGGCGCTGGAGGCCACACCCGGGAGGCCCGAATCCAGACGCTGGAGCCCGATGCCTGGATGAAGGAGGTGATGCAGTTCGGACACGGCACCCGGAAGCGCACCCCGCTGGGCGAGCTGGAGCTGTGAGCATCCAAGGGCATGGGCTCTTTGCCCCAAGTCCCCAGAACCACATCCGCATGTGCCTTGTGACTTTCTGCCTCGCCTGCCCCGCTGTGCCCCGTGCCGCCTGGACGCACGCCCCAGCCCAGGGCTTGAAGGCTGGGAGAGGCCTCAGAGATCTCCAAGGCTTCTCCCTAAATTTCCTTTCAGGCTGGAGGAAGTGTTGGCCATGGGGCTTCGCACGGACGTGGGGATCACCCACCGGGTAAGGGATGGGGTTCAGCACGCTGCCCCCTCCTTCCGGCTCTTGCAGAATCAGTTTCTTGATCTCTGTCCTGCCCCTCCACACACACACACACCCCTCCCCTTCCTCTGGGATTGGCACTGGGGGCTGGGCCCTGGCTAGCCAAGGCCTGCTATGCAGAAGCAGTGGGCAGTGTGGTATGATGGTTAGAACCCTGGACTGGGGCTGCAGAGACCTGGGTTCTAGTCCCCACTCTGCTGCCACCCCTCTGAGCCTCTGCCCAGCTGGATGAGGGGGTCGGGGGTGGGGAAGGTCCAGGCTACGTGCAGTCCATGTTAGGCCTGCGGTGGCATTTGGCCTTCAAGGGAGGACTTGAAAGTCGATGCAGGCTCATTTTTAAGTTGGCACTTGTGTTTGGCCTGTGAAAGATGTTATAAAAGATCCAAATGGACCCTTGGCAGAAAAAAGGTTCCCCACCCCTGGGATAATGGGTTTTCAAATGTCTTTGGGCAGCGCCAAAACCTCAGGTAGGTAGATGGTGATCGATCTGACTCATCGCTGCCCTGGCTGGAGTCAGGGGCCTAAAGCTCTGGCAAGAGCTGGCCAAGCCCAGACTGGCAGAAGGGGGAGGGGCAGAGGGAGACCCGGCTCGGCCGCAAGGGGGCTTCAGCCTGCATGTGGAATGGGTGGGAAGGTGCTCGCTTCCCCGCTGGCCCACGGACCTGCTTTTGGTGTTCATGGGAGCCTCTCCTGGAGCAGCCCCTCCCTCACCCCTGTACCTTGCCCAGCCATGTGGCCCAGAGCAGCCCGGCCAGCTCCACACCGTTGGCCCTCTTGCTTCCGCCAGCACTGGCAGCAGTTCGAGTCCCAGCTGACCTTGGGGGCTGTGTTTGGAGCGAGCGAGGAGGTGAAAGAGCTGCAGGAGCAGGGCCTGTTGCTGTTGGATCACAGGTGCGCTGGGGGCAGATCTGCAGACCAGGGGTGGGGGGGAGCGGGGGAGACCGGTGAGAAGGGACCTGGGTGTCGGGCTTGGTCAGGTGCAGGGTCGGGCTGAACCTGGTAAGATGAAGCAGTTGCATCCGGGCCTCTTGGTTTTCCAGGGGTCTGCGGTGCTCTTGGGAGGGTCTGGCAGTGCTGGACTCTCTGCTGCTCACCCTCCTGCCTCGACTCCAAGAAGCCTGGCATCGGAGAGACTCCCCCGTGCCAGATGTTCCCGCATCCTAGGCCAGGCCAGGCGGGCCCGAGGGCTTCCCCGCTGCCAGGTGCTGTCTCCGTACCGGGTACTAATTGCCCAGCCATGGCCTCCCTGAGGTCTGTGGTGGACAGTGAGGTGATGTCTGAGCCGGGAGCCGGCATCCCGCATCCCACCAGCATCTGGGGACCCGCAGGCCAGCGTGTGGTCCGGGGCTGGGAATCGCCCTTCCCCCGCAGCAGCCACTGTGTACCTTTGCGGTACCAACTCGTGAATGGATTCTTTCTACAGGGAGTTACAGCCGACCTTGCTGCCAGGTCATGGTGGGGCAGGGGGCTGCCGGGACAGCTTTGCAGTCCAGATAACTTAAGTCCCTCTGGGTCTTTTAAGCAGGATGGGAGCTAAGGTAGGAGCGGGGTCACTACAAAACCGCTGGAGGCCGTTCGTTTCGAGAAGTCTTGCCTACACTGTGGGCGTTTGCTAATGATTAGATTTGGGGTAAATCTTTTTAGCCTGAACTGCGCAGCTCAGCCCCCAGGCTCATTTTCATCACTTGATTCACGGGAAGGGGTTCGTGGTCTGGTCTGTCATACAGAGGCGTGTTTTCCCCGTGGTCAGGCAGTTCATCCTCCATGGTTAGACTCTGGAGACCCCGTAAGCATCCTGTTCCCCCACAGTCATTTGCCCAGCGATTTGTACCATTCATCAATGATCCTTGCCCAAATCAATTCACACACTGAGAGTTGCAAAAATGTTCATGTCTGACTCGCTCATGCCTTCCATGTTTGTTTTGGCCTCAATCCCTAAAAATCAATAAGTAAATAAAAAGCTTTCCTTTTTTTTTGGAGGACGGATGCTCTGCCCCTGGAAGTTGCTTATGTGGGATGCTTTTATGAGAGAGAGAGAGAGAAAGGCGTTTGCTGCGAACAGGCTCTGGGACAGGCTCTGGGGCGTTCGTACCGAATCTTGTCGAAGGATACTGTGATACCAGCTCCTTTGCAATTGGAGGCCTGCGGAGCCCGACCTCCCGCTGGGTCACTAAGGAGGGGCGGCCCCTCCTCTCTGGGGAGCACGTGCATTTCCTGTGTGCCCGGTGGGTGTGAACATGAGTCCTTCTCTGACCCCGTGTAACGTGGTAAGTGTGACTGCCTCTCCTGTATTCATGAAGTATTCAGCAGGCACTAATCATGTGTCAGGCCCTGTGCCGGGCATAGGGAGGGGAATCAGACACACCCCAGCGCTCGAGGAGCTCAGCAGCGCATCAGAGATGTGGCAAGCGATACCCTCCAGGCTTGCCAGCCAAGGTGTACAGGCAGGCTCCGGGGTGGGGCACGCTTGGTTCCGAGGAGCTGGGAGCAGGAAAGGGGGTTCATTTTCTTACCACCTCCTTGCCCCCGGTGCCCTGGGGAGCCCGGGGCAGGTTGCAGGGTGACATTTGCTCCCTGGGGAGCCTCTTCCTGAGCCTTCCCCTGATCTTGATATTCAAGAAGTGAGCGTGGGGCCAGAGCAGGTGCCATCAGATAACCTGCACCCACTCAGGTTTCTCCCAGCTGCCAGAGCGCCTGCCACCTGAGATGTCTGGGCCCTCCCTTCTGGGGCACCTCACGAGGCCTGTGCGGAGGGGCTGGCCGGGAGCCAGTCCTGGCTGGGGTGGCGTGAATCACCTGTGACTCCGCCTGGTCCCACCCACTGTCCCCAGATGAGTCAGAATATCCAGGAGGGGGAGCCAGGAGTTCAGTGCCCCCTATGTGGCTCAGGTGGATTTGAGAACTTTCTTACTGTCACCTCCCATCTTCCATTCCCAGAGGCTGGGACCAGAGCACTGTGGGATGCGGTTCTGTGCACATGACAGGGGCTGTGGCCTCCTCTCTCCACATCCTGGCTCTTCTGGCTTCATCCATCCAAGAGGTCTCATCTGTACTGGGGCCTAGTGTTTTTTTTTTGTTTTTTGTTTTTTTTTTAAGAGGTAAAGAGAGAGAGAAATATCTTCCATCTGCTGGTTCACTCTGCACATACTGGGCCAGACCCAAACCAGGAGCCAGGAGCTTCATCCAGGCACTTGGGCCATCTTCCACTACTTTCCCAGGTGCATTAGCAGAGAGCTGGATAGAAAATGGAGCCACCAGGGGCCAGCACTGTGCCGTAGTAGGCTAAGCCTCCAGCTGCAGCGTCAATATCCTGTATGGCCGCCAGTTCATCTCCCAACTGTACCTCTTCCAATCCAGCTCTCTGCTGATAGCCTGGGAAAGCAGTAGGAGATGGCCCAAGTACTTGGTCCCCTGCACCTGCATGGGAGACCCGTAAGAAGCTCTTGGCTCCTGGCTTTGGATCTGCCTAGCTCTGGCCATTGTGGCCATTTGCAGAGTGGACCAGTGAATGGAAGACGTTTCTCTCTGTCTCCCTCTCTCTGTCTGTAACTCTGCCTCTCAAGTAAGTAGCAGATGTGGTGCCGCACTTCTGGACATCAGAACTTTCTGTTTGATCTAGAATTTTCTGTTCCATCATTATTTGACACTTTTGGTGGGTCCAGGTCAATTGGCCCGCCTCCTAAATAAGGCAAAAATGCTGACCTCTTTCTGGGCCCTCTCTCTAATGTGGGGTGCCCTGGACTGTGTCCTTGCTGCAAGGCTCTAGCGTTGAAGACCCACACAGCCCGGGCCTCCTCTCCTTGAGAGCATCCACTGCCAGAGAGAGCTGCATTTTCCTCCCACCACTCTCTTCCAAAGAACTTGATGTCAATAATAGGATGGGGTAGGCGACACAATCGTACAAAATATTTGCTACCCCTTGGGGTGTCCGCTTGGCACCCTGTGGGGGGATTCCATGCTCCTGCCTGAAGGGGCTAGGAAACTTCCTGGCCTTGGTTGTAGGAGCCGGTGGCTGTTCTCCTGTCTCGTCCCTGCTGTCACAGGGGCCTGCGATGTTCAGGTGCTGACTGCTTGGTCAGCCTGGGTCCCAGAGTGAAACTCCGGGCAGGGGAGCAGCCAGCTGCCGTGGACGTGAGCAGGAGAGATGTGAGCGTGCAGATCTGCAGCATGATGGAGATGAAACTGTCGGATAGAATGTGTCACCCCACCATTCAAAGGTGAGCCATTTGCTAATATTCTAGCATGCATTTCAGCAGAAATTCCTATATACCAATGAATACACTTAGACATATAATCTTTTTAAAAAATGGGGTAATAAATGTCTTGCTTTAGAGCCTTCTTGTTTACTATGCAGTCTTTCCCTGTCATAGGTATGTGTATATCCTGTTCTTAGTGGGCCCCATAGTGCACCACTGCTTGCTTTTGCCAGAAACTTAGTTTTCTATTTTTTTTTTATGAAACTGAGGTTTAGTTTTTTAAAAAATTTAAAACTCAAAAATTTGTTTTAAACACACACAGAGAGAGACAGACAGACAGACAGACACACAGACAGATGGAGCTCCCATCTGCTGATTCACTCCCTAAATGCCCCAAATGGCCAGGACCGGGCTGGGCAAAGCCAGGAGCCAAGGACTCAGTTCAGGTCTTCCACGTGAGTAGCAGGAAGCCAAGTGCTTGAGCTCTCGCTGTTGTCTCCCAGGGTCCCTGTGCACGGGAAAAAGCTCCAGTCAGGAGCCAGAGCCAGAAATCGAACGCTGGCACTCCAGCGTGGGATGGAGTGCCTGCCCAGGGCTTCATTTCTGCTGATTGTAGACTCTGGTGGATGTGTTCTGTGAATATTTCTGTGCATTGCTTTGATCCTTTCCTTAGGTTTAGGACAAATCACAAGGAGTGGGTTTGCTGCCTCTGAGACTGTGTTCATGCCTTCCTTGGGGACACAATGCCACTCCCCCAGGAAGCCTGCCCCGTCCTCCTTCTTGTTGGCTCAGTCGTCAGTAGCAAGCATGATTGTGCCCCCGCCCCCCGAGTGGAGGTAATGATAAGAGAGAATTCCCCACCTCTCTTGATAACCAGCTCATGGACTGCCCCCTTAACATTGGGGGGTCAGGTCACGGAGCGCAGGGAGGCGGCCCCTGGAGCTGCATGGGGAGAAGACGGAACTGCAGCCAGCTCCCTCTGTCTCGTGTGCTGCCTCTGAATTCCTCTTACGCAGACCGTCTTTCCACACGGTCCCAGGTCTCCCTTCTATCTTCCCTTTTCTTCCTTCCCTTGTTTGCCCTCGGGGATATTTAAAGCCAATTCTCAAATTATTGTTAGGCAAACAACATAATGGAAATGTTAGATGGAATTCCAAATGAAACGCACACACACAGACACACACACACAGAGACACCCGTGATCGGTGGCCTCGACAAGTTAAATTGTTCTGGTTTGCCCATGTTCTCTGCAGTCCTCGCCCAAAACCATGCTGCCTTTTTGCCTGGTTGTGACCCACGCACAGATCTCATTTTGCATTCTGCCCCGTTCGCTTCTTGTTCTTCCTAAGTAGTTTTCCTCATCGCTATATGGTTCTCTTCTTTCGCATTTTAATTGTTGGACGCTGTTCCAGTGAGTGAATAATTTAATAATCGTTAAGCCTAATGGAAGTCACTTACGCAGTTACACAATTTTCCCTGTTAGAACCAATGCTGCCGTGTGTGTTTTGCTGGGTATGGCATCTGCCTTCCTTTGAATGAGATAGCTGGGTCAAAGTTCACGGCTGCTTTCATGATTCATGAATTGTTATGTTTCCCAAACGGCTTTTCTTTTTAATTTTCCTGCTAAAAAAATATAATATATGCCGTATTTCAACCACATGGAACAAAACAGAAATTCTACTACCCAGAAATTACCACCACACATTTGGAAAGCCATCCCTCCAGACGCCTCTTGATGCATAAATACACACATAGATGCTGAAATAAAAATAATTTCTTGGGGGCGGGCGTTGTGGAGCAGCCGTTAAGATGCCCGTTTCCCATATCAGAGCGCCCAGGTTCCAGCTCACTCCGTTTTCCATCCAGCTTCCTGCTAACGCGTGTCCTGGGAGGAGCAGGTGATGATGGGTCCCTGCGCCCACGTGGGAGACCCTGATGGTGTGGGCTGTGGTGGGCACTTGCGACGAAAACCAGGGAAAGGCAGATCCATCTCTCTCTCTATTGCTCTAGCAAATAAATGAAAATATATTAATAAAACTTTTAAAAAAAATAACGATTTCTTCAGGGGTAGGTATTTGGCACAGTGGTTAAGACAGTGGGGGTGGGTGGAGAATTGTGGTGCAATGAGTTAAGCCACCACTGGAGGCACCAACATCCTGTATCAAAGTGCCTGGTTCTAGCCCAGCCACTCACTGCTTCCAACCGAGCAACTTGCTAATGCGCCTGAGAGGTAGTGGATGCTGGCCTAAGTACCCACATGGGACACCTAAATGGCATTCCTGAATCCTGCCTATTGCAGGCATTTGGGGAGGGAGCTAGTAGCGGGAAGATTCTCTCTCCCTCTCCACCCCCCCCCCCAATCATTCTGCCATTCTGCCTTTCAAACAACTCTTAAAAGCAAACAAAGCAGTGCTTGGGTTTGAGTCTCAGCTCTGCTCCAGGACTCTGGCTCTGTGCTAATGCACACCCTGGGACCAGCAGGTGATGGCACAAGGACTTGGGTCCCTGCTGCCCACGTGGGAGACCTGGATGGAGTTTTGAGCTCCTGGTTTTGACTCAGCCCAGCTCTGACAGTTGCCAGCATTTGGGGGGAGTGAACCAGCACTAGGAAATCTCTCTCTAATAAATAAGAAAAGGAAAATAAAATACAAGCCATACCAAAGAAAGTGAAGTGTGAAAATTCCCTTTATACTTCACATTAACGGGCTCTGGACATCGCATTTCGGGGTTAGCACAGTGGACTCACGGCCGTTGGTGGTGCAGACCCAGGCTTCCAGCCCTCCTCTGCAATCTCAGTTCATAGCTTCCATCCCCGCGGTCTCCATGTGGTCTACTGGAGCCATCATGTCTGCATTCCAGGCGACAAGAAGGAGAAAGACTGGATGGGCGAGAGTGTGTTTGCCTCCAGATGGGTCAGCCCCCTCCAGGGGGCTTTTGCCGACGTCCACCTGCCCCACACCATCAGTTTGCTTCTAATTGGCTGGCCTTGTCCACAGGGAAGCTGGGCAGTGTCACTACAGAGCTACCCCACACCCACTGCCCCAAAATACAAGGCTTTAGCTAATTTTTTTTTTTTTTTTTTTACAGGCAGAGTGGACAGTGAGAGAGAGAGACAGAGAGAAAGGTCTTCCTTTTGCCGTTGGTTCACCCTCCAACGGCCGCCGCGGCCGGCGCACTGCGGCCTGCGCACCGCGCTTGTCCGATGGCAGGAGCCAGGAGCCAGGTGCTTTTCCTGGTCTCCCCATGGGGTGCAGGGCCCAAGCACCTGGGCCATCCTCCACTGCACTCCCGGGCCACAGCAGAGGGCTGGCCTGGAAGAGGGGCAACCGGGACAGAATCCGGCGCCCCGACCGGGACTAGAACCCGGTGTGCCGGCGCCGCAAGGCGGAGGATTAGCCTGTTGAGCCACGGCGCCGGCCAATTTTTTTAAAAAAGATTTACTTATTTGAAAGTCAGAGTTACACAGAGAGAGGAGAGGCAGAGAGAGAGAGGTCTTCCATCTGCTGGTTCACTCCACAGATGGCCGCAATGGCCAGAGCTGCGCCGATCCGAAGCCAGGAGTCAGGAGCTAGGAGCTTCTTCCGGGTCTCCCACATGGGTGCAGGGACCCAAGGACTTGGGCCATCTTCTATTGCTTTCCCAGGCCACAAGCAGAGAGCTGGATCGGAAGTGGAGCAGCCAGGTCTCGAACCAGTGCCCATATGGGATGCAGGTGCTTCAGGCTAGGACATTAACCTACTGTGCCACAGCCCCAGCCCCAAGGCTTTAGCTAATTTTAAAAAGGGGGAGAAAGAAATGGATGTTGAGGCAATTGGATAACCCTGCCACCATGCATATCCTTTCCCAATTCTTCTCTAAATGCAGATGTGTAATGCAGGTGTATATACATGTGCACAAGTGAAAATAGAATTTAGAGGGACCGGCCCCGGGGCTCACTTGGTTAATCCTCCGCCTGCGGCATCAGCATCCTATATGGGCACCAGGTTCTAGTCCTGGTTGCTCCTCTTCCAGGCCAGCTCTCTGCTGTGGCCCAGGAGGGCAGTGGAGGATGGCCCAAGTGCTTGGGCCCTGCACCCGCATGGGAGACCAAGAGTAAGCACCTGGTTCCTGGCTTCAGATTGGCGCAGCGCCGGCCGTAGCAGCCATTTGGGGAGTGAACCAACGGATGGAAGACCTTTCTCGCTGTCTCTCTCACTGTCTATAACTCTACCTGTCAAATAAATTTTTAAAATATGTAAAAAAAAGAAAATAGAATTTAGAAATAATGTGTAATTGCTTTAATTTACATTTTAAAGGTTTGCCAACCAGATGAAGCGTTCTCTGTTAAGAACTGGTTTGCTAATTGTGTTGTCTGCTCATGGGAGCCCTTTGCGTGTTGAACCCAGGAGAGCTGTGGTGATGTCTTGGTGGAGGCCAGGGACTGGGTAGACGCTAGTTCACGGACAGATGCTACAAGTCGACAGACTCCATTTCTTACTTGCTTCAAGGATGGCTTCCAGTGTGCTAGCCTTTTTCTCTTTCAAAGATTTTTACTTTTTTGGAAGTGAGCCTTCGAGAAATTTCAGCGACATTTAAATAGTTGAGTCCATCTGTTGCCTTGTGATTTTCTCAGGCATCCTTCCTCCTCCAGAGATGTGGTCACCGAGGAGGCGGGCTGGTGGTGGCGGCGAGGCCCACCTGGGTCCCACTCTCAGCCCTGGTGCTTCGGTTATTCCTGGGCAGGTCACGTCCCTTGTCCAAGTTTTAGGGGTGTGCGTGTGTGTGGTCACAGTTTGTTTACTTATTTGAAAGAGCAGCAGAGATCCACTGGTTCACTCCTCCAAATGACTGCCACAGTGCAGGCTGGGCCAGGCCAAAGCCAGGAGCTCACAACTCCATCCAGGTCCCCCATGTGAGTGGCAGGGGCCTGAGCACTTGGGCCATCTTCCCAGGCCCATTATCAGGGAGCTGGATAGGAAGTAGAGCAGCCAGGACTCCAGCCAGCACTCAGAGGGGATGCAGGCATCACAGGTGCTGGCCGAACCCGCTGCACCCCAGCCCCAGTGCCCCCTCCTGCTTTTAAGAGGCAGAAGAAAGGTCAGTGTATTCTTGCACCTGCTTTTTTCCAAGTGCCGTTAACTCAAAAAGAGTCCACAGGCCAGAGCAGCGCATTTTGGGTGGCGAGTTTGCTCCTCCCCAGTGCCCTGGGCGTGCTGGCCGAGGGAATGCAGGTCCTGGACAGGAATTCCTGGTGCCTGACAAGACAGCCAGACCTGCCCTTTTCTTGTGATTCTGAAACGCGTCAGTAGGGAGCCCTGGACTCAGCGAACATTTCCCCCTGGCTCCATGTGGAACTTGTCACCTGGGTAGCTCTGAGGTTGTGTGCCACAGGGCCAACTGGCAGTGTCCTGGCGTGGACACCCACACTGAGTGACTCCTCATGGCAGCGCCAGCAGGTCAGGCTCCATTCCTCGGCTGATCTGTCCAGACAGGGACCATGCCTGCCTGTCTCCCAGACACCCGATAGGATAGCCCGCACGCCCTGAGTGTGCCTTCTCTTGCCCCTCCCCGCTCTGGGTTTGGTCTCTCCTGGGGCTCCTCCCTTGACCTAGAGCCTTGGGGCCTCCTTTCCTGCTGTCCCTGACTCAGCCTGGGCCTCCCCCGTGCCCTCAGACCTGACCAACTGCTGAGCTGTCTTATTGTAATTAAGACCCCAGGGAGGGCCTTGACACAGGGACTGCGTTGGATCCCTGTGGAAGCTGCTATTGAAATGCTCACCTCTCAGTTCCCACCAAGCACAGGCCCTGCGGTTTAACGCGCAGACAGTAAGAAGTAAAGGAGCTGCGACAGCTGGCAGTCCTAGCAGCGCACAAGCTTTGAGGGTCCCTGGACAGTGTAAGGATCCTACTCAGTGGAGCCTGCTGGGCCACAGGAACTGTGAGGGCTCCCCTTAGGGCCCTAGAGAGTGAGCCTGGATCTCAGGTGCTCTGTGAGCTGCCTCCCCATGGGCAAGGTGATTTGACTTTGTGCCTCTATTTTCCCACCTGCAAAGTGGGTGCCAGTGACATTCTTTACCTCGTGTAGTTGCTGTAAACCTTCAAGAACTTAGCACCCAGTGCAGGCATTTGGCTAAGTGGTTAAGGTACCGCTGGGGTCACCTGCATCCCACATCAGAGGGCCTGGGTTCGAGTCCCAGCTACACTCCCAATTCCACCTTCCTACTAGTGTGTGCCCCTGGGAGGCACCGGTGATGGCTCAAGTAGCAGGTCCCTGTCCCCCATGTGGAAGACCTGGATTGAGTTCTAGGCTCCCAGCTTCCACCTGACCCAGCCCCAGCCAGTGGGCCAGCAGATGTGAGTACTTTCTCTCTCTCTCTCTGCCTTTCAAATAAAACAATAAATAAAAAATTGAAAAAACGAAGCACCCATAACTAAGTAAAAACAAATTATCTTTCATCAAAATTTATAATTTTTGTGCATTAAAGCATACTAACAAAAATCTACAAAACAGGATAAAATATTTTCAAATGATGTATCTGACAAAGGCTTAATATTTGTAATAGATAAAAACTGCAAATCAACAATTAAAAGACAATCCAATTAGAAGTGGAGAAGGTGCCAGTGTTGTGGCACAGTGGGGTCAGACAGCTGTTTGTTGTGATGGTTTCTCCTATCAAGGTGCCAATTCAAGTCCCAGCTGCTCTGCATCTGATCCAGCTTCTTGTCGTGCACCTAGGAAGGCAGCAGATGATGGTCAAGTGCTGGGGCCCCTGCCACCCATGAGGGAGACCAAGACGGAGTTCCTGACTCCTGGCTAGACCTAACTGTTTGGGGCATTTGGGGAATGAACCAGTAGAAGGAAAATCTCCCTCCTTCTCTCTTGGTGTCTCCTGCTCCCTCTCTCTCTTGCTCTGCCTTTCAAATAAATAAATGAATCCATCTTTTATAGAAAATGGATAGAACATTTGGATAGACATTTCTCCAAAGAAAATAAAAAATGCGAAAAGGTGGTCACCATCCTTAGTCATTAAGAAAATGGAAATCTAAACCACACTCACTAGGATAGTTATAATACAGCTTTTTTTTTTTTTTGTAAAGGAAAGAAGTGCTGGCACATATGTGGGAAAATTGGAACCCTCACTCACTGCTGGTGGGAATGTAAAAATGGGGCAGCTGCCATGGAAACGGTTGGCAGTTCTTCCAAAGTTAATCCTAGGTTTACCAGATGACCAAGCAACTCCACTCTTAGATATATACCCAAGAGGATTAAAAACATATAATCATACAAAATGAGTATGTAAATATTCATAGCGTTATTCATAATAGCCACGAAGTGGAAGCTGCCCAGTGCCCATCAACTAATGAATGGGTAAATAAAGGCGTGAGGCTGAGTACTACGTGGTGAACCTTGGAAACACAAGAAGTGAAACAAACCACACCAGAGACTACAGGGTGCATGAGTTCATGTCTGTAAAGTGTCCAGAATGGCAGAGCCGTAGAGACAGGAGGTAGTTTTCAGGGACGCGGGATGGGGGGTGAGGGGAAGAGGGATGATGAGCGGGTATAGGGTTTCTTTTGGGGTGATGGAAATGTTCTGGAATGGGAGAATGGTGATTGCACAACCTTGTGGATATACTAAAAGCACTGAATTTTACACTTTAAGTTGTGGGTTTTGAGACACACACACACACACACACAGAGAGAGAGTGCTTCCATTTGCTGGTTCACCGCGCCTCCCCCCCCCCCCATACAGAAGGTGGGAGCTGGGAACTCAAGTCAGGTCTCTCACTTGGGTGGCAGGGACTCAACTTCCTGAGCCCCCTGCTGTCTCCCGGGGTCTGAGTTAGCAGAAACCTGTTCAGGAGCCAGAGCTGGGAACTGAGCTCAGGTGCCGCCTTGACCTCCAGGCCAATCACCTGCCCCTGCGTTGTACACTTTAAATTGGTGAATTGTGTATTATGTAAAATCCCAGGCGAATGATCTGATTTTAAAAATGAGTCTGCTCATAGACTTGTAAAGTACTTGGGAGGCTACTCAGTAAGCCCTCAGTGAAGTTAGATGCCATTTGGTTTGAACTCCATTGGATTTGTGGCTCCGTCTGGATCAATGAGAGGAAGCAGTAGTCCTAAAAGGAACACTATCTTTCGAGAGTGAATTTACATATTTCATCTTCTTTCACTTATTTTCATTCTCAGTCTGGATTTAATATACTTTATACATGTAAGATACACGGAAGCCTTTAGGTGTTGTTTCTACATTTTCTCTTCATGATCACTTTTACTATTTTTAAGGTATGAAAGGGGTTTCCAAGGCTCAAGCTGCACTTCTTGTGAAGCCTCCACTGGGCTGAGTTCAGGGCCACCACGTGGCAGGCCACCTCTCAAGGCGAGGCCGGTGACAGGGCAGGATGCGCGCTGACCTTGGGATTGAAAGACCTGAGACTGAGCTTAGCTCCGTTGCTTCCAAACTGAGTGACCTGGGTCAAAACTAAGGCTGCCACACTTAGCAAATACGAATACAGATGCCCAATTCAGGTAGACAATGCATGTGTTTTTAGTGTAAGTATGTCCCAAATATTGTACAGCACATACTTAGACCAAAACAGCAACAACAAAGCACCACATTTATTTTACCTGAAGTTAAAACATAACTGGGCATTCCGTGTTTTATCTGGCAACTCTAGACAGGGTTTCCTTCCTTTCTTTCTTTTTTTTAAAGATATGTTTATTTAACTGAAAGTCAGAGTTACATAGAGAGCAGAGACACAGAGAGAGATCTTCCATCTGCTGGTTCACTCCCCAAATGTCTGCAACAGCTGGGGCTGGGCCAGGCTGAAGCCAGGAGCCAGGAGCTTCTTCCAGGTCTCCCACATGGGTGCAGGGGCCCAAGCACTTGGGCCATCTTTTGCTGCTTTCCCAAGCGCATTAACAGGGAGCAGGATTGGAAGTGGAGCAGCCGGGACTCGAACAGGTGCCCATGTGAGATGCTGGAATGGCAGAGGTGACTTAACCCGCTATGCCACAGCACTGGCCCCTGGACTCTTAAATTTCTATGAAAGCAGTTTTGAGGGAATCATCATTCTCACAGCCCAACCCTCCCCAATGTTTTTGCCATAGAAAAGACTGACTCAGAGAGGTTAAGTGACCTGGCCTGGGGTCATCCGGCTAGGAAATTCTAGAGCTGTGGTTTGAACTTGGGTGTGTCAAGGGTAGCATGATCTGCTCAGTGGGGCTGCAGACGGATCTGCACTGACCTACTTACTGAGAGCGAGGGAGCCGTGAGTGAAATCTGCGCGAGCAGAAGCTCGCACTGACTGAGAAGGAGCATTGAAAACGACAGTTGGAGAGTCAGATTTTTCAAACAAGAAGCAGAGAGAGATCTCCCACCCAATCGTTCACTTCCCAGATGCCCACAACGGCTGGGTCCCAGCCAAAACCAGGAGCCGGGAATTCCATCCAGATTTCCTACATGGATGGCGGGAAACCAATTTCTTGAACCATCACTGCTGTCTCCCAGAATCTTCATTTACAGGAAGCTGACATGAGGAGCTGGGGCCAGGACTCGAACCCATGCACTCCCTTATGGGATGCTTACATTTTAACTGCGAGGCCAAATGACAGCCCCCACCCCAGAATCACATTTGGAACAGTGTTTCTCTTAGTTCCCTTTTACTGTCACACAAATGACCACACTTAGTGATTTAAAACAACACTATGGGGGCCCAGTAAAGCCTCCACCTGCGGCGCCAGCATCTCATATGGGCACTGGTTCGAGTCCTGGCTGTTCCACTTCCGATCCAGCTCTTTGCAAGTGGCTTAGGAAAGCAGCAGAAGATAGTCCAAGTCCTTGGGCCCCTGCACCCACATGGGAGACCCAGATGAAGCTCCTGGCCCCTGGCTTCGGATTGGCTCAGCTCTGGGCATTGCAGCTATTTGAGGAGTGAACCAGCGGATGGAAGACCCCCCCCCCCCGTCTGTAACTAACTCTATCTCTCAAATAAATAAATAAATCTTTTTTTTTTTAAAGAAATACTATTTGTTGCGTGACAGCCTGGAGGTCATAAGTCTATAATCCCCGAAGTCGCAGAGCTGAGCTCCTCTTGGTGGCTTCAGAAAGAAACGCGGGCTTGTGTTCCCAGCTCGTAGAAGCTGCCCCATTTCTTGGCTCACGGCCACCACACTCTGACCTCTGCTTCTGTCCTGGCTTCTTCCTCTCTGACCCTGACCCTGACCTTTCCACTTCCCTCTTTTAATGACCCCAGTGGCGACATGGGCCCACCGGATCATCCGGGATCATCTCCAGATCAAAAGGTCTTTAATCCCATCTGCAAAGCCGGCTTGGCCACAGAAGGTAGGATATTGGCAGCAGCTTCCAGTGATTAGGTGGTACGCATCCTTGGGGAGCCATTACTCCGCCTGCCACACCATCCAAGAGAGAAATTATCTGGGGGATTTGCCTGTTCTGGACCTTAATTCTAATCCCTTTCATCAGCTGCATTTCCAGAGGATTTCCACTCGTACTTTTGTTTCGCTGCTTGCAAAGGAAGTGGGTGAGGGTGACACAGCGACCACCCTGGAAGGGAGGAAGCCCCAGGCTGGGTCTCACAGCTAGAAAGGGAGGAGGCCTCCTGCTCTTCCGCCTGTGTCCCCTGACCCCCCACAGCTCCTGGCCTGCATCTCCGGGACAGGGCGATTCCTCGGCACCCCACTCTAAGCAGAAGCCCCGGGGGAGCCAGCGCCCTCCGAAGCATGAGCCTCTCCTGACCAGGACTGGGAGGAAGCGGTGTGGCCCGAGAACCTTCTTTTTTCTTGGGGAGCCTCGCACAGAGCCCTGGAACTCAGGGGCAGGCAGACAAGATGGCTCTATGTGCACAGGATGTGCTGGGGAGAGGCTCTGTGACAGTCCTCCCAGGAGCCTGGGGATTGGCTGCTGGGGGCAGGGTAGCCCGCCCTCTCCCATCCCACAGATGCTGGAAGGAGTCTCACGAACCCACGGCTGCTTCTCTGAGCATCCCTCTGTCCCATCCACTGTGGAGCTACGTAAGCTGGACGCTGTTGCTGGAACTGGGCTCCAGCCGTGTGACTTGGTCAGGCCAGGCCCTGCTCCCTGGAGTTTCTGCTTGAGCCAGGGCAGACAGATCCTTGAGAAGTGTGTGTGGGAGGAATGTGAGGGTACAAGACAGGATGAGACAACAGAGGGTGACTCAGGCACTGTCCCCACTCTAAAAGGATGAGGGGGCTGGTGTGTTGGGGCCCAGCAGGCTAAGCCAGCATCGTATATTGATGGGAGTGATGGTTCGAGTCCCAGCTGCCCCGCTCCTGATCCAGCTCCCTGCTAATGCACCTGGCCATGCAGTAGAGGAAGACTGGAGAGCTTGGGCCCCTGCCACCTATGTGGGAGACCTGGATGGAGTTCCAGGTTCCTGGCCTCAGCCTGGCTTAGCCCCAGACGCAGCCATTGCAGCCATTTGGGGAGTGAACCAGTGGATGGAAGATCTCTCTCTCCCTCTCTCTCTCTCTGTAACTCTGCCTTTCAAATAAATAAACTAAATCTTAAAAAGTAAAGAGGACAGGGGCTGGCTCTGTGGAGCACTAGGTTAATCCTCTGCTTGCCATGCCGGTTCTAGTCCCGGCTGCCCCTCTTTTGATCCAGCTCTCTTCTATGGCCTGGGAAAGCAATGGAAGATGGCCCAAGTCCTTGGGCCTCTGCACCTGTGTGGGATATCCGGAGGAGGCTCCTGGCTCCTGGCTTTGGATTGGCACAGCTCCGGCTGTTGCGGCCATCTGGGGAGTGAGCCAATGGAGGGAAGACCTCTCTCTTTGTAACTCTTTCAAATAAATAAAATAAACCTTTTAAAAACATATTAAAATGATGATTTCATATTGTGTGTCTTTTACCAGGGTAAAAAAAAGATCAAATGCACAATTCCAGGAAAAGTTTCCTTTAACTTTTTTTTTCTTACAGAAACTTTTTATTTAAGAAATACAAACTTCATACATTTCACTATTCCAACGTTAAGAACATGGTGATTCCTAACTGATCAGATGATCAAGAGGTTAAACAGCTTGGATCTGGTCCCACACCTTCACAAGGCACAAAGGATGCGACCTGGCCGGGGCCACCCATGGGCTGGTGGCAGAGCCCAGCCAGAGCTGTCTGGCCGTGCCCCCACCTCCCCACCCCCTTCTTCCTCCCAGCCAGGCAACCCACAAGCTCAGGCCTTTCCGAGCCTGGGTGCCAGGAAGCAAGTCACGAATATGTTTGTCTTTTGCTCAGAGAATCCTGAGCTCCTGGGAAGAGGGCAAGAGGAAAGTCTCTCGCTCCTCCCCTACCCCTGCGGCAGCCACAGAGGCCAGCTACTGCCGCGTGCCTCCAGCACGGAGGGGGGCACGACGCCAGCGGCATCCAGCGAACATCCCTTGTTCAGAGGACACGCTGGGTTGGCCAGGCCTTTGTCAGATCTGCAACACAGTGAGAGGCTCTCCCAGCCCAGGCTGCTTCCTCCACCTTCATCTTCTCTTTGCTTGATTTTATTTGAAACTGACAAGCACGAGGCGCATACGCGTAGGTACAGGCTACAGCGTGATGGCTTCACCCCCTGGCCCTTCATCTTTCCACAGGCCTTTCACCAGCCGCTCCCCACCCCCCGCACCTCCTCAGAGAGCTCTCGTACCCACGTCCCCATCTCGGAGGCCCAGGTGACACGGCACACCCTGCCTGGTGAACCAGAAGTGCTCAGCCCATGTTCATGAATGACCCGGACCAGAGGCTCTCTGGAGGCTGGAAGGCGGTGGTGTCTGGATTTCACAGAGCAGGAGAGGGGCACTGATGGCTGGGGGGGTCTCAGTCAAGAGGTGAAGGAGGTAGGGGGGCACGAAGGGGGCCCATGCCCCTGGGGAAGGGCACACACACAAGGAGCTCCCAGGGACTGACTGGCATTGCTGGCTTGAGCCCTGGGAGCACGCGGCTGCAGAAATCAAGAGACTGGACCAAGAACTCGCAGCTAGCAAGCAGACAGAGCTGGGAAGGAACTGGGTTCCAATATGTATTAGACCTTGGGTGGGAAGGACAAGGACCACGTGGTACTGGTGGGGGTGGGAGGGGCTGCTCTCTTGGCGCTCACCCCTGACAGCAAGTTTGACATCAGACCACCACATGGACTAGATGCTTCCAGAATGTTAGGTAGGGCAGGGGGGAAGGGCGGGCAAGGGTGCACTTATGGAATAACAGACAGAGGCTCCTTTCTTTCTTTCTTTAGGTTTATTTATTTATTTGAAAGTCAGAGTTACACAGACAGAGGGGAAGCAGAGAGAGAGAGAGCGTGAGAGAGAGAGGTCTTCCATCCGATGGTTCACTCTCCAGTTGGGCGCAACGGCTGGAGCTGTACTGATCCGAAGCCAGGAGCCAGAAGCTTCTTCTGTGGGTGCAGGACCCAAGGACTTGGGCCATCTTCTACTGCTTTCCAGTCCATAGCAGAGAGCTGGATTGGAAGAGGAGCAGCCGGGACTAGAACCAGGGCCCGTATGGGATGCCGGCGCTTCAGGCCAGGGTGTTAACCTGCTGAGCCACAGCGTCGTCGGCCCCAGAGGCTCCTTTCAACGGGGCGGGGGGGGGGGGGGATCAGGGCAACACCTCCAGGGACTGAGACAGGCAGCGTGCCAAGGCCCCAAAGCAGAGCCAAAGCTTAGCCGGTTTGGATTGGATGGAGGCCGGGGTGGCTGCTGCGGGGGTTGGCAGGTGAGGCCGCCAGGTGCCGCCACCCCGGAGTTTTCAGGGCGGCCCGAAAGCAAGGACCCGCAGGCTGGCGGCTGTGTGCCTGCGTCGGACAGGGAGCAGGCCAGCCTGGAGGCCGCGGCCGGGGTCTGGGGCGTCGGCGCGGACCGGCCGGTGACGTCACGGCGCTCGCGGCACCGCCTGTGACGCCACGGACCGAGCCCAGGGGCGTTCTCGGGGTCGGCCGGCGCGAGGAGCCGCCTGTGGCGTGCGCGTGGCCGCGGCCTGAAGATGAACGGGACTTCCAAGCAGTCTCCGCTCAAGCTGGGTGGGTGCGCGCCCCCGCGCGGGGCCTGGTTGCTATGGACGCAGCCGCGGCCGCTGGCGGGCGGGGGCGCGCAGGGCCGCGGGGGGTGCCGCGCAGCCTCCGTGTCCGCGGGCCCGGCGGCTCAGGCCCACGCTCACAGCCCGGGGCGGCACCATGAAGTCTCTCAAGAAGGAATCCCGCCTCAGAATACCTACGAACAAGTTCATGGAGCCCACAGAGAGCGTCAAAGGTTGGCGCTGGCTGCCTTGGGCGCCCAGGAGAACCGGACAGGGCCCGGGGTTCTTAGGATGGGGGCCAGGTCACTGGCCCTGGTGGGTGGGGGATGACTTCGGGGGAGGAGGTTTAAAGATTACGGGGAAGTGGGAGCCTTGGGCGCCATGGACAAGGCAGGGACCGGGGGAGGGAAGGCGCGCAGTGCACCGGGCCTCGACAGAGGGACGCGGGGCTTCGGACAGCAGCGGTGGGCAGGCGGCCTTGGGTGGGAAGGCACCTCCATCCCTGTGTAAGGCAGGTAACCAGGAGGCAGGCTCCCCGGGCTGGGTGAGTGCAGAATAGCCAGAAACGGCTTTAAGGCCAGGAGGGTCAGGAATGGCGCCCCTGGGAAGAGGAATTGCCGTGATGAAACCCAGCACCTGGGCGTGTACCTTGCACCGGTGGGTGTCACCGAAGAGCCTGCTGGAAACACCCAGAAGGAAGCCGGGCTCGGCTCCTTGTTTCCCGCCCGCCGGCTCCTGCCACACGCCTCTGCAGCCGCTGGGGCTCTTGTCCGGCTTGGTTAACCCGGAAGGAGTCGCTAGACAGGACTGCTTCCTGGTCTCCACAGCTGCCCTGTGGCTGAGATGGGAGAGTCACAGGCTGTGTGACAGCAGGCTGACCCCCAGCAACGGGTTCCCAATTGCAGCTGCCCCTCTTCGATCTTTCTTCACTGCTTCCCTTTGCCCAGTGCTGCTATATGTGAGCCCTGTGCCGGTCCACAGGGGTGTCAGTATTTACTGTGCGAACTTGGTCCTCATAGAAAGGCACATGGGGTGGGGGAGTGGGGGAGTGGGTGAGGGGCATCTGCTCCCTAGTTAAGCTGCTGCTTGGGACGCCTGCATCTCACTGGAGCACCTTGGTTCAAGGCCTAGTTCCACTTCTGATTCCAGCTATCTTCCAATGGATACACTGGGAGGGGGCAGATGATAGCTCAAGAAATCGGGTCCCTACCACCTACATGGGAGACTGGAATTGGGTTTCTGGCTCCTGGCTTCACTCTGACCCAGTCTTGGCTATTGCAGGCATTTGGGGGACTGAACCAGTGAATGGAAGATCTCTCATTCTCTGCCTTTCTTTTTTCTTTCTATTTTTCTTCTTCTTCTTTTTAAAGATTTGTTTATTTATTTGAAAGGCAGAATAAGAGAGAGAGAGAGAGAGAACAAGCTTCTATGTGTTGGCCCACTCCCCAAATGGCTGGGCCAGGCTGAAGCCAGGAGGAGTCAGGAGCTTCATCTGAGTCTCCCACTTGGGTAGCAGGGGCCCAAGAACTTGGGCCATGTTGCACTTCTTTCCCAAGCACATTAGCAGGGAGCTGGATCAGAAGTGGAGCAGCTGGGCCTTGAACCAGTGCCCATATGGGATGCTGGCATTGCAGGTGGCAGCTTAACCCTCTGTGCTACCATGCTGGTCCCTCTCTCTGCCTTTCAAGTAAAATGAAAATAAATTTTAAAAGAAGAAGAAGAAAGAAACTCAGAGTCTAATGAGGACATGGAGGAGCATTCTGACACATGTAGAAATAGAAATGGTTGGATACAGGCACCCATTGGGGAGCAGGAGGGCAAAGCACCGACCCTTGGATGCTAGAGTTAGGAGAAGGTTTTCTGAAGAAGGTGCCATTTATGGAAGACTTTAAAAAAAAAAAAAAGATCAGCAGCAGCAGCTTGCTTTCTCTCTTCAAGATCTAGAAAGCAGCATTACGTTCTCGGAGCTGTGAGCCTGGGAACCAGAGGGGCTGCCTAGGGAGGCGGGGCCCAAGCATGAAAGGGTGAGACAGGCTGGCTGTGCCCTAGCCGGCCCTGGGAAGACCCAGCCTGGCGTCCTGGAGAGAGCTCAGAGTGAGGGGAGGCCAGGCAGGCCTGGGGCCAAGGGGCTCCCTGGGAGGCCCAGAAAACCAACAAGCGCTTGGTAGCTTTTCAGCATGGCTTTTTTTTTTTTTTTTTTGATGCTTCTTCATAGTACAAAAGGCCGATGCTGTTTCGTGACACACTTTCTAATAGTTGAGAGAGAAAAATGTCTGGTCCTCCTTTTCCAAGGGTAGTCCAGCCTCTCCTAGCCACCGCCTCCTGCGCACCCAGTTTCTGGGAGACTGTAATCAGATTTGAACTTTCTTCTGTAAACAAGTCAAGGAACGATCTCTCGCTGCGTGTTTATTTTCAACAAGGGGAGATTTCATTTAGTCAAATAGCCCTTGAGTTAAGAACATGCACCTGAGTGAGGAGGGGAAACAAAAACGTTGAACTTGAAAGTTACCTTTCTCCCTTAGCTGTCTCTCAGGGAAGCCTGTAACGGTAAGGACAGTGTCCGTCACCCACCCACCAATGCAGCTAATCGTCTTGTGCTGTGTTTCTCCAAGGTCTCTGGGACGCAAGCAAAAACGCAGGCAAATCAGGTTCCTATGAATTTGTTTAGGGACCTGAGAGGCCTTTTGAGTGCCACGTCTCTCCCTGGTCTTGTTGCTAAGAAACAGAAAAGCCTCCCAGCAGTACCAGACCTCACTGTCTCCCCCCTACACCCCCATAAAGCTCTGCCTGGTGGGGACAGTCCCCATCTTGGTTCCTTCAATGCAGCCCTGAGGTCAGAGTTTCCCAAAGACTTCAGTCAACCCCAAAAAAGAAACATTTAGGTAAAACGAGACGCAGAAAGAGAGCCCAGGGTTCTCTCTCCGTAGTCCCTCCTTCTCCCACCCTCACCCTCACCCCACCTGAGCTGCTGCCCTAGCAGAGTTGTCATCCCAATGCCCCATGGAAGGGGCTGGCTCCTTCAAGCCCCTCAACTTGGGTTTCAGCAGCAGGACAGCCCTCCCCACCGCGGGCAGTCCTGGAATGAGTCCTGGGGCTCCTCCTTTCTGGCCGGTCTCCCCCATTTGCCTTTGCTCCTCGGTCCACCTGGCTCCCTCTTGGGTGGATCATTTGGAAGCGCTAACTCGTCAGCCCTTTCTCCTGGACCGAAGATCAGATGACTGAACCATCCTTTTAAAGCCGCCATGCCCTGGTTTCCTTATCCCCAACAACACACCCCTCCCCTCCCCCTCCGGCAAGCCTTCCCCTGCCATGCTCGGCCCTGTCTCCAGCGGTGCCTGGTCTGTGACCTCCCCGGAACATCTGCGTTGACTGCTGCACCTGTACAAAGCCTGCCTCTCCTTCAAGGCCCGACCTAGTCTGGGAAGCCACCTCTGCGGCTGCTCCTCTGAACCTTCTTTAGAGCCCCAAACTCTGTGATCCCACGGATCCGTTCCCCCTTTGATGTCCGATTGCCTGCGCTGCTAACGCAGGCTCCTGGAGCCTCAGGGTTGCTGGCAGTGGCTGCCGCGTTCTTCAGTTCCTCAAGAGAAGGAGACATTTCATTTTGAAAATAATTTTTTATTCATCTAGCTTAAAGGCTGCGAGAGAAATCTCCCATCCTCAAATGCCTGCATTAGCCAAGGCTGATCCAGGAGCCAAGAACTCAGTCCAGTCTCCCATGTGGGTGGCAGGGACCCAAGCGCCTCAGCCATCACCTGCCTTGCAGGGTGCACACTGGCAGGAAGCTGGAATGGCGGCTGGAGCCGGGACTGGAACCCAGCCTCCCATCCAGTATGCGATGCAAGCGTCCCAGCCGGTGGCTTAGCCACTGCACTGTCCCTTTTAAACTTTTTTTGAAAGATTTATTTATTTATTTGAAAGGCAGAGTTACAGGGGTGGGGGGTGAGCTTCCATCTGCTAGTTCACTCCTCAAATGGCTGCAATGGCTAGGGCTGGGCCAGGCCGAATCCAGGAGGCAGGAGCTTCCTCCAGGTCTCCCATGTGGGTGCAGGAGCCCAAGGACCTGGACCATTCTCCGCTGCCTTCCCAGGCACATTAGCATGGAGTTGGATTGGAAGTGGAGCAGCCAGGACTCAAACTGGCACCCGTATGGGATCCAGTACTGCAGGCTGTGGCCTAAGCTGCTGCACCACAGTGCTGTCTTCCCCCTTCTACTTTAAACTTTCATCCCATCTTCTCTATAGTTTATGACATGCAGGAGGTGTTTGGTAAACATTTTCTAGGATGAATTTGACTTTGTATATATTTTAATAAATGGTTTATTAACTAAAACACCCAGTTCCCTGCCTGAACACTGATGTATTACACTCAAGATGACTTTCTCAGAAAAACCTCAGACCAGGATTTCCCTGCATAATTCAGTCAGATGCAAACATGAAAAGTTAGTTTCTCCATCCCTGGAGCATTCGGGGCATTGGTCGTCAGTGGTGAAGGTTTGTATTTATTCATATGTGGTAATTACACCCCCACCAGTAACAAACATGCTTCAGGAGATGTTTCTCTCCTTGGGAAGATACAGGTGCAGCCAAGATGCAGAGGAAGCAAATGTCCTAGAAATAGAAATAATGAATAGTACCAAGATATTTATAAAAGCAAAACTTCAGGGGCCGGCGCTGTGGCGCAGCCAGTTAAAGCCCTGACCTGAAACACCTGCATCCCATATGGGTGCCAGTTCTAGTCCCGGCTGCTCCTCTTCTGATCCAGCTCTCTGCTATGGCCTAGGAAAGCAGTTGAAGATGGCCCAAGTCCCTGGGCCTCTGCTCCCACGTGGGAGACCCGGAAGAAGCTCCTGACTCCTGGCTTCGGATCAGCACAGCTCTGGCTATTGTGGCCATCTGGGGAGTGAACCCGCAGATGGAAGATCTCTCTCTGTCTCTACCTCTCTCTCTGTAACTCTGTATTTCAAATAAATAAAATAAATCTTTAAAAAAAAAGAATTCTGAAAAAAAAGCAAAACTTCAGGGTGGTGGTTGGTGTAGCAGCTCCATTGCCGCTTGAGTGCCTGCGTCCTTCTTCAGGGTACCTGACTCGAGCCCTGGTTAAACCGCTTTCACTCTGGCTTCCTGCGGATGTTCTCGGGAGGCAGCAGAGGATGGCTGTGTCACCTCCGTGGGAAACCCAGATGGAGTTCCAGGCTCCTGGCTTTGACCTGGTCTAGCCCTGGAGCCTGCAGGCATTTGGGGAGTGAACCAGTGGATGGAAGATACCTCTCTCCCTCTTTCTCAGTCTCTCTGCCTTTAAAATAAAATAAAATTAAATTAAACATTTAAAAAGCAAATCTTCAAGTGGTACCAATTCTCTTGTGGACTGCCACCAGCTTCAGTGAGTTTGTGTAGAGGAGAGGTGGGAGTAGAGCTTAAAGCCCAAGGCTAGGCTGAATTTAGAGTTAGGTTTGGAATGATTCCGACTTGGTGGTTTACTTATTTTACCATCGATTATATGGACATTTCTTTAAAAGATAGTTTGATTTTGTTAACCCACACACCTGCCATGATGTTTTTAGTGATACTAAAAGACTGGGCTACTATGAGAAGCAGTGGATAAAGCCAGACTTTGTTTTGTTTATTTATTTATTTGAAAGAGTTACAGAGAAAGAGGGAGAGATTGTCCATCTGCTGGTTCACTCACCAGATGGCCACAACAGCCAGGGCTGGGCAAGGTCCGAGCCAGGAGCTGCTTCTGGGTCTCCCACACCAGTAGCAGGGGCCCAAGCACTTGAGCTGTCATCTGCTTCTTTTCCCAGGCTCGTTAGCAGGGAGCTGGGTCAGAAGTGGAGCAGCCGGGACATGAACCAGCACTCGTATGGAATGCAAGCGCTGCAGGCGGAGACTTAACCTGTTGTGCCACAGCACTGGCCCCCAGACTCTGTTTTAAATGCCCTGTAGTCAGGAGGCAGGCTTTCCTGAGCTTGTTTTGTGAAGGGCCTTACCTGAGACGTCCTGAACTAGAGGGGAGAAGACAGGGTGGCCATGGAACCCGTGGAGCCCTGTGTGGGGGGCAGGCAGGGAGCGCATCCTCTCCTGCCCGGTGAGTTGTCCGTGCCCAGCTCTGGTGACTGCTTGAGAGCAAGGCCCGTTCCCCCCACTTTTGTCCAGTGCAGTCTGTAAGCTGCCATCGGTATCCATCACGCCCTTACTAAATGTTGTCGTCTCCACATGGCGCCCCCGATCCATCCCTTGCTGAGCCCTTCCGGTGACTCACCAAGCTCCAGGGTATGGCTCCCACTTGCTCTCCGGCTCTTGCTTCCCACCTGCCACCTCGCTACGCTCCAGCTATTTAAAAACACATGCTTGGCGTTGCGGGCGTGGGTCTGCACCACTCTTGCCTCCAGGCCCCTCGATGCCGTTCCCTTGGGAATGCCTGCTCCCAGTGCTGTTTCCCTGGCCTTCATCCTTCGGCTCTCATTGTAAGCATCACCTCCTGAGCAAGCCCTCTCTGACCCCACAGGTGCCCCCAAAGTCGCTGGGCATGAGCTCTTTGAACGCTGAGATCTGGAACTAGCACAGTACCTGGCACATAGGCGCTGCTTGAATGGTCTTTATTGAAGGAAATGATATGGAACAAGTGCTCCATGGAGTGTGTTCCCCTTCCCCCCAGAGCACCTGCATTTGAACCAGTGCCTTAGGAAATCCGATGCCTTCACCCAGAAGAAGAGATCAGTGCCAGCACTGAAGGAGGCCAGGAAAACATCTAATCCGTTGGCCCCAAGTCAGCAGCATCAGAATCACCCAGAGAGTTTTAAAAAGCACGGTCCCCAGCTCGCCAGGCCCTGGCTCCACGAGGGAGCCAAGAAGTGGTATTTAGGGGGCCTGGCTTTGGGGCACAGTGAGTTAAGCAGCCTGTGTGGTGTTGGCATCTCATAAAACGCTGTTTCAAGTCCAGGCTGCTGCACTTCCAATCCAGCTCCCTGCTAATGCACCAGGAAAAGAGCAGAAGATGGCCCCAAGTGCTGGGGTCCCTGCACCCATATGAGAGACTCAGACAGAGTTGCAGGCTCCTGGCTTGGGCCTGGCCATGGCTCAGCCGTTGTGGCCACTTGGGGAGTGAATCAGCAGGATCACTTTGCAACTCTATGTATACCATGTCGGCCTCCCTGTAACTCTGCCTCTCAAATAAACTAGTCTTAAAAATAAAAAGTTGTATTTATAAAACTCTCCAGGAAGATTCTGGGCAGCCATGGGATTCATATTTGGGAAGCACTGATTTGGCCCAACTTCTTGTTTTCACAGATGGGAAGACTGAGGCCTACAGAGGTTAAGTGATGTGTACCCAGTGTTGTCCAGCTTTAAGTCACATGGCCTGAAATGGAACAGCTGCTTGTCTCCGTCCTGGCTACTGGAGCTTCAGTCCCTGGCAGACCAGGGGGAGGGGGCGGGGGAAGGCTGCCCGGCCTCTGCTCCCCTGCCGGCGGCCGCGCAGTCTAATCGAGATGTGTGGTTTGTTTGGGTTTTTTAACAGTTACACATACAGGAGAAATTCTTTAAGCACTTAGAACTTTCTGCTTCTCTTCAGAAAAGAAGCGGCCAAAGGTCCCTGAGCAGCCCACACCCCCCATTCAGGAAGAGCCTGAGCCTGTTAGCAATGTCCTACAAGGAGATGATATTCTCGCCTTGGCCATTAAGACAGAAGACCTGAAGAAGGTAGGGATGGGGGCCTCCTGTTCTACTGTCTGGAACAGTAGCCACGCCCACAGCCTCTCCACCTGCTCTCTTCTCACAGGGAGGGGCACATTCCCTGGAAAAATCCATTGAACACGGATCCTTTTCACCATAGCACCTAAAGGAATCTAGTATGTTGTATGTTTTAACCACGTCCAAGATTTGTACAGAGCCAAGGCAAATAAGAGTGAGAGGTGTCATGTGTCCCAGAAGGGCAGGCAGGTGGCCACCTCCCCATTTCGCGGATCGGAAAGTGAGTTTTGGCAGCAAGGTCACAGATGTGGCTGAAGCTGCTAAACCCCGCCCCCACGATCCACCTGGAAGAGGCAGCAGGTGTTAGGGCTTTGCCTCCAGGACATTAGCAATCATGTGTCTGTGACACAGGCCTCTCCTCCAGAGAACATATGGACAGAGCTGGAGAAACAGATTTGTCAGCCCTCAGGAATGCCACCGAGAACTGGGGCAGAGGAGACGGCCGGTGCTCTCCCTCCTCCCCGCCTCAGCTGGAAGTCGCCTCTGTTTCCTATCTCTTTAGCAACACATTCCTCGTCTTACGGAAACGGAAGACAAACCTGTCATCACACAGAAATTCATCATCCGAAAACTCAAACCCAAGGAGGCTCGCAGGAAGGTCTGCCGCTTGGTAGCACATCCGGCTAGTCCAGATGTCATCACCAAGCCCTTGGACTACTATGGTAGGCCCAGGCTGGGCCCTGGCCCCACCGGCCTGTGATTTCGTGGGCCCGTCCTGGAGTGGTTTCTATCAGCCTGTCCTCCCCTTCTCTCTCCTGCCCCTCAGGTCCAGGCAACAGCTTCGGGAGCAGTGACCAGATCCTGCCGCACCATATCTTGGGCAGTCTCCAAGACTTTAAGAGGATAGCAGTTGCTCGGGGGAATACCCAGGTGGGTTTACGCAGAGCTGCCGGAGGAGAGATGTGACCGAAGTCCCTGCCCGGCAGAGCTGCACAGGGCGGGGTTAGAGACACAGTCTCGTCTCTGGGCCTGGAGTCGGAGGTGCTAGCTGACCCTCCGCTGAAACACCCACTTCCATAGCAAGTCGCAGAAGCCAGCACGCATGCCTCAGCTGCCAGAGATGTCCTGTGTGAGGACACTGAGGTGGTTTTGTGCAGCCCAGCAGCAGGTCTGGGTGGGCTGAGGCCTCAGGCCTGAGGGTCCCTGCTCCTTGTGTCCCCCTCCTCTTCTGTGCCCCTGCTACATTTCCCCTCCTGGAGCTGGCCACTCTTGCACACACCCCTTGGGTGGCTTACCCAGCATGCCCGGCTTCTGTCCATCTCTCAGGTACCAGGGGACCTGGGGTCATGCAAACAAAACAAAACAGGCTCAGCTACCCCTGGTGAAGGTGGCAGCTAGCCTCAGTTGTGAGGACAGCCACGCTAGAAGATGTTGGCCACAGTCTTAGAACAAAAGTCTCCTGTCTGGAGGGGACAGGACTGGCAGCCGCTCCCAAGGCCTCCTGGTTGCAGGATCTATTTTTTGTCAGTCGCCACCCTGGGGTCCTCAGCAGAGCAGGACAGCAGCAGGGATCCAGGTGGCGAGAAGTCTCTGCTCAGCCCGAGGCCAGAGCCTTCCCCCCAACCCTCCGCGTGCCCATGTTCTACTTTGCAGCTGGCTGAACTCATCCACAGCCCACCCTGTCTGTTGACCCTCATCTCAGCTAACGAAGAATCGAAGCAGAAGACCCCAAAGGAAAAGAAGAGACTTCCCCGGGCCCCACCTCCCAAGCACAACTTTCTAAAAAACTGGCAGCATCACCTAGCCCTGCGGAAGAAGCAGCAGGAAGCCCTCAGTGGTGAGCAGGGTGGACGGGGCTCCCGCCTGGCCTCCACCCGCCATGGGGACTCTGGCCTGTTTTTTTTTTTTCCCTCTTTCTTGACCTGTTCAAAATCTGGATGTGGACTGACCACATTTGTACTGTTCACTCCCAAGAGCTTCTCACTCTTAAGTCTTAGCAGGTCTCAAAATTAGCCCAGTGAGTGGGACTGCTCTATGTGGCCCTCTGCAGGGCCCCTGTGTGTTCTGACCTGGTGGAGAGGCTGCATTCACGTGCCTCCCCCTCCCCCCCCCCCCTCTCTAGAACACCTGAAAAAGCCAGTCAGTGAGCTGCTCATGCATACTGGGGAGACCTACAGACAGATCCAGGAGGAACGAGAGCGCATCGACCGTTCACTTCCAACACAGCATGATGGGAAAGTGAGGATGGCCATTCCCAGGAGCCTGGGGCCCCTCCAGCTGTGGCTGGGGGGAGGGAGGGGCAGATCCTGGACACCGAGGCTGGCCTGTCTCAGTTTACAAAGTTGGGGATCAGCATCATCAAGCCTGGAGGCCTTTATGGTCCTAGTGTTGGGTGTTGGGGGACCGGTCGGTTAAGTAATTCAGCCTATGGCAGTCACTGGTAGTCAGTTTGAAGAGGAAACTATCACAGGCACTGAGTTACCAGAGCAGGCTTAGCCTTTGTCTCCCAAAAGCTTAGCCTCCAGCTTTTGGACCACGCCAGGCGCCCTGTTGAAGTCTGCGCTGTCGCTGCTGTGCCCGCAGCGCCCGCACCAGGTGTAGACTGCACCGGGACAGCCTGCAGACGGGAGAGAGAGTGCAGCTGTGCTCTCGGGGCAGCAGCGAGTCCCCCAGAGGGAGCATCTGCAGTCCGTGCTGCCCCTGTCTGTCCAGCCCCCCCCCCCGCCTCCGGCCCAGGTGTTGAGGCGTTCAGGTGTTCTGAGTCGCCTGTCTCCCCTCGCCAGGCCTATGAGGAGCCCGGTGGGTTCTGGGCGCCCCTGGAATACCTGGGCAATGAGATGACAGGTCTGCTCATGACCAAGACAAAAACGCAGCGTGGCCTGGGGGAACCAGTCACACATATCAGGAAGCCCCGCTGCATCCAGGTGGAGACAGGTGAGGAGCGGACGGCGGCCAGCTGGCCTCTGGTGCCTGGGCCCAGAGTCAGGGCAGTGCGGCCGTGACCATCTTGGCTCTGCTGTGAGACAAACCTGGGACTGCTTCCTAGTTCCGAGTGGTGTTAGGCAAGCCCCAGAACCTTCTCTTGAGCAGAACGGTGATGGGAGTGGTAGGGAAGGCAGAGGAGTAGTGCAGCCTGTAGCCCCGTCCAGTACAGCACAGGGCAGCTGCACACAGCTCCTGGAGCTCTGCAGGCCGGCAGTGTAGACGGCCTCCTGGGTTGTGAAAATGAGTGTGGAAAAGGGTTTTATAAATAACTTTTATATTGATTATATGTTGAAATAACCATATTTTGAATATATTGGATTAAAGAAATGTGACTAACATGAATCTCACCTGCTTTTTAAAAAAAAAAAAAAAACACCTTTTCCACGTGGCATCTAGAACATTCCAGATGATGCAGGTGGATGCATTCTGTTTCTGTCAGACAGCCCTGCTCCAGAGCCTGCCTGACACAGCCTAGGGTTCGGGTCCCAGCTGCCTTGGGCTTGTGAACCCCAGCAAGTTTGTTTACCTGCTCTGACCTCAGCTTCTCTGGCTTAGAGGGTGAGACGAGGGAACTATGAGGCGGGCCCATGGTTCAGCATGATGCTGCTTTGGTGACTTTCTGCCATAATGCAAACGTTGGGTTGTTTGGAAGTTCGTTTTGCAGCAGGTTCCGGGCAAGAGCACCGGAGTCAGCTGTCCCTGGGAAGCTGCATTTTTCACCCTTCCCAGAAATGGTGCTGGGCCGGGCACCCTCAGAGCCCATGAGAAGTGGGGCGGGAAGGGGAGGCCCAGCAGCCCGTGCTGAGGGCCCCGGGACCGGCACGCTCCAGGGTTGCTGGCCCAGAGGGACGCTTGGTACCGCTACACCTGGGACCGGAGTGTGTTTCTGATCTACCGGCGCAAGGAACTGCAGGGCCTCCCAGCGGAGCGAGGGCTGAGCCAGCAGGTGGGTCATGCATCCCTGCCCTAGTCTGGGCCCCTTTGGATGGTGCCTGGCTTCCGGCAGCTAAATCTGTCACTTCTCGGTCTCTCGGAGGACACCGATGGCCTGGAGGTGGTGGGCAGAGGGCAGCTCTCCTCGGCTGTGGTAGCAGAAGACAGCACAGCATTTGAGAGGAGCCAGGAGAGCTCCTCTGAAGACACAGTGCATCTGTGAGTCCAGCCCGGGCCCCGGGAGAGAAGCCCAAGTGAAGCAGTGAGGGGCACCCCCTTGCTGAGACCAGGCCGCGGCCATGGCAGCCTCTGCAGCGGCGGCCACCCCTCCTCCGGCCCACTCCCACACCCGCGCTGGCTTTCCCTCGCCATCTGCTCCTCTGCAGCGAGCCGCCCTGAATGGGGATTCCCCCGGCATTCCTTTGCTGGTTATATGGGGCCCGCCGCCTCCCACTGCTGCGTACCGAGAGCCGTTCTGCTGGGAGGCTGGAGGAGGCGTGTTTCTAGAAGCCCAGGGGAACGAACAGAGCTCCGAGGTGCAGGGCAGAGCTGGCCACTCCTCGAGCTGGCTGGCAGCCCTCTGTGTGGGTTCTGTGGGGCATGACCACGGCATTTTGCAGATAATAACTCCTGGGTTTTTCCTTTTTCTTTCTATTTTTAAGATTTATTTATGTATTTCAAAGTCAGAGCTACAGAGAAAGAGAGAGAGAAAGGACTCATCTACTGGTTCACTCTCAAGATGGCCACAACAGTCTGGGCTGGGCCAGGCTGAAGGCAGCAGCCAGGAGTTTCTTCTGGGGCTCCCGTGTGGGTGGCAGAGACCCAAGTACTTGGGCCATCCTCCACTGCTTTCCCAGGCCAACAGCAGGGAGCGGGGTCGGAAGTGGAGCAGCTGGGGCAGGAACCGGTGCCCATCTGGGATGGCGGCGTCACAGACGGCAGCTTCACCCGCTGTGCCACAACCCCACAATGGCTGCCCCTCCTGGGGTTTTCTTACAGAGACTTACTGGCCAGTTATCCCGATGCGGTCTCCATGCCTATTCTCGGCCCCTCTCTGCTGTTCTGTGGGAAGCCGGCTTGCTGGATCAGAGGCAGCAACCCACAGGACAAGGTACAGCCACCTTCACCCTCGCTCACCTGCAGGAAGGGCCTCCCCTGCCAGTGCGGCCCCAAGGTGACCCTGCAGTCACAAGGAGCCGGCTCAGGCTCTTATTTGCGTTTTTATCTGGTCATACACTCAGCGTGTCTGAAAATGGTAACAACAACACTAACCCGAGCAAGAATAAAATCACAAGGCTGAAAAAAGAGTGTCACAGGCCATCCGGTAGCCTTCAGGTTTGTTAATAAGCCAGCTCTCTCACACAGGTATTCCTTTTTAAAACCATGAGTTTATCTTTATTTCTTTGAAAGGCCAAGACAGAGAGATCTTCCAGCGGCCGGTTCACTCTCCAAATGCCCACAACACCTGGTGCTGGGCCAGGCTGAAGCCAGGCGCCCAGAACTCAATCCTCGCTACCACTCGGGTGGCCATGACCTGCTGCCTCCCCGGGGGTGTACATCAGCAGGAAGCAGGAATTGGAAGCTGGCTGGGTGCTCACAGTCTGGGATGCAGGCATCCCAAGTCTTAACTGCTGCCCTGAACGCCCATCTCTTAAGAAGCTTCTAAAATATTCTTCAGAAACTAAGGAACGGAAATCTCTTTTTTGTTCTTTGTCTTTTAAAGATGTTTTTATTTGAGAGAGTTTCCATCTGCTGGTTCACTCCCCAGATGGCCACAATGGCTGGGACTAGGCCAGGCCGAAGCCAAAAGCCAGGAGCTTCTTCCAGGTCTCCCTTGTGGGTTTAGGGGCCCAAGCACTTGGGCCATCTGCTGCTGCTTTCCCAGGCCGTTAGCAGGGAGCTGGATTGGAAGTTGGAGCAGCCAGGACTCGAACCTTCGCCCATATGGAATGCCAGTATTGCAGGTGGCAGCTTTACCTGCTATACCACAATACTGGCCCCAAGAACAGGAGTCTTGATTGGCTATAAACTCCAACTTCACTGGGGTATGATGCCACTCTGGGAGTGGTCAGACATGGGACGTAGGACCTTGGGTGCTAAACCCAGACAACTGCCGCTCCTCCAGGGCCTCCCACAGAGACTTTGCTCACATCCCTCCCTTCCCCAGAGGCATGTCGGAATTGGCGTGTGCCTGACCTTTGAGACCCTGGAAGGGGAGAAGACATCTTCAGAACTGACCGTGGTCAACAATGGCACGGTGGCCATTTGGTATGACTGGCGGCGGCGGCCCCGGCTGGACTCTTTCCAAGCCATGAAGAGGAATAGGATGCAGCAGTTTTACTTTGACAACCGGGAAGGTACCTAGGAGGGGCTGCCCGTCTGCTGCCTCCTGGCTGGTCTGGCTTGGTCCTCGGGGTCTGGGAGATGCCAAAGTCTCCTTCGTACCCAGCTCCTGCACATCTGAGCCCCTCTTCCACATTGTCTCTGTCAAATGCATGATCAGATCATCCATGTCTGCAGACAGAGCTATGGGCTCAGTCACCACCTGGACAGGCCTGGGGCTGGAGGACCCCTGCCTGCTTGCTTGGGTCTGCCCCAGTTTTCACCTTCTTCCTCTGGAAACCTCTCCACCCAGTGCAAACAGTCCTTTGGTCATCTGACCTGGGGCTTAGTTAGATGCGTGTGCATGGCTGAGGGCTCAGTTAACAACCAACGTGCAGGCTTCACTAGTGCAGGCTCTGCCAGTTCCTCCTCATTGCAAACCTCTGTCTCTTCACTCAGGTGTGATTCTGCCGGGAGAAACCAAGAACTTCATCTTCTTCTTCAAGTCTTTGACTTCTGGGATCTTCCGGGAATCCTGGGAGTTTGGAACCCATCCCACCCTCTTGGGAGGGGCTCTCCTGCAGGTCAATCTCCATGCGACCTCCCTGGCCCAGGACATTTTTAGAGATGAGAGGAAGTTACTGGAGGTAAGGAAGCTGGAACGCTTGGCCCCTGTGGACACCGCATGGTGTCCCGGGTGCTCCTCTGCGGGGGTCTTATTTCTCCCAGGCTTAGAGTGAATTTTTCACAAACAGGTAGCTGCTGTCACTCAGCCTAGGGCTTTGTGATGTGAAATATGGGGTGGGAGAGGCTAGGGGAGGGAGACCTTGCCCACCAGGCATGGCCCCCACTGGGTTAGAAAGGAATGAGATGGATCTTGGATATGGAGACGGCATGAAAGTTCCTACCTGGGTCCAGACATTTGGGTGAGCCTTCATGTCAGCGTGTACTGGGTTCACTACTGTGTGCTACTGTGTTTAACTGATAAGACTTCAAAACCAGAGAGAGCAATTTAAAGAGAGGGGCACATCTGTCCGCCCTCCCGCTCCGGGAGCTGACACAGTGGAGTGAATGTGAGGTGGGACCTGGGACTCTGCCACCTGCCCAGGGTTTCGCAGTGCGGCCCCCTTTGCCCTTTGTGGGGCTGTCTGTGGGCTGCAGTGGGTGTCGACCACAGCAGCCCCCAGACACCCACTGCAGCCCCCAGACACAAGCCAGCTGCTTCCACTGGGCTCCACAGCGGAGATCGGAGTTTGACAAGTTTGCCTTCTTGGCTGACCATGGGACCGATGTCTCGTGTGAGATGCCCCACCCCTGGGTTTTGGTGACATCGTGTGGCCAGCCATGGTTCTCAGTGGCACCCACACCCTGCGCCCCTGCCCCCTTCCTAACCCGGCAGAAGCGCTGTGTCTTGGGACCCGCAAGGAGCAGAGCTTCCCTGGCACTGCTCCTCTTGTGTCTCTTTTTCCTCCCTTTTCAGAGTGTCTGGGGAGACCCAGAGGGGAGCCTTGGCATAGGGGTGTGCGTGCATGCGAGAGAGGGAGGCAGACAGTGGTGGGAACTCGATCCACCGGAAGGCACAGATCCCAGGGGGTCTGGTTCCTGTCAGCGCTGCACGGGTTTTGTGAGCTTGGGCTGCCATCTTGTGCCACTCTCCTTTCCCCCAGAGAAAACTGGCTTCTCAGGAGGCGGTCAGCATTGCTAAGAGCCTGCTGCCAGAGCTGCTGATGGGAGTCTTGACCCCGGAGCCCACACCGCTAGCTATGGACACCTGTCTCACCGAGGAGGACTTGTTCCACCACCGGAATCCTCGGGTACCAGCCTGGCCCTGGCCCTGGCCCTGGCCCTGGCCCTGGCCCTGGCCCTGCGTGAGCGCCTCGGGCGCTTGTAACAGCAAACCCTGCCATGTGCCGGGACCTGTTCTGAGTGTCCGCCAGGAGTCACTCACTGGCTCCTGGAAGCTGTTCTGGGAGATGGGTCGTGCTCGGATCCTCACTTGATACTGAGGACACTGGGCTGGGACTCGAACCAGCATGCACATGGGATGCTGGCGCTTAAGTGAGGTTCAGAACTTGACCCGAGGTACCTTAGCTAGTGAGAACAGCCCCACCAGCTCCTTCGTTGGAACCCAGTGTTACTTGGAAACACAGATTCCAAAAAGCTGCAGATGCTCTGGTTGAAGGGGAGGGAGGAAGCTACTAAGGCCCCAGCTGTTCCTGCTGGCCTCGTCCCTGAGTGTCCTCGAGGGGACCACGGGAAACTAGAGCTGGTCGCCTGCGCTCCGGGTGCCTGCGCCCCAGCCTCCTGCTCACGCATCTTCTCTTGCTCCTGCTGCAGTTGCATTACCAGCACCAAGTGGTGCAAAGCCTGCACCGGCTGTGGCGCCAGTACGCGGTCCTGCTGCCCAAGGAGGCTTGGCCGAGCAAGGAGCCCCTGGGCCCCAAGGCTCTGGTGACTATGGTGCCGTCGTCCTATCTGGAGAAGGCCCCAGGGAGGCATGAGCACCGTAAGGGCCAGGGCTTGGAAGCTCACCGTCAAGAGACCAAGGCCTTCAGGGACAGCCGAGAGTCCGCCGGACCCCAGAAGATGGGTGTGGGGACCAGGAGTGCCCCGCAGAAGAGCATCATGGAGGAGATCCTGGTGGAGGAAACCCTGGATGTAGACGGCACCCTGAGCTCCTGGGATCTGGATGGCCTGGCCCTGCCCAAGTGGAATCTCTGCCTGGAGGACTTCAGGAAGGTGCTCGCCAGACCCTGGGGAACGGTGGTAGAGGGTGGCCCCGATGCAGCTGGGTGCCACCCCCCTGCCCTGCACCATGCCAGAGGCCCCAGCAGCACCCCTTGCCCATGCCAGTAAGACAAACCTCCTGAGGGCGCAGCGAGAGCAAGCTCTTGAGCCATCTCTATGCCTGGGGAACTTGGGCCACCACAGTAAAGGAGAGGCTCCCTCTCTGATCTTGGCAAACCCCACAGAAGGAACTCAAGGCCCCAGATCTCTTGGTGGGGGGAGGGGCAGCCCCCCGACAGAGTCCCCAAGGCTGCATCCTCTCCTGGCTCCAACCACCTGTTCCGTGTCACCATGCCTGTCACTAGAGGCCACAGGATGCTCATGATGCCTGTGACCCTGCCAGGCAGCAATGGCGCTCCCTGAGGAGAACCAGAGAGAGGACGCCCTGGTCAGGCTCAACAAGGCAGCCCTGGAGCTGTGCCAGGAGCAGAGGCCAGTGCAGTCCAACTTCCTGCACCAGATGTGGTAGGTGCCCCCTGCTTCCCTCCGTAGTGCCTGGCCAGGTTCTGGGGGAGGCTGTCTCAGGGCTCCGGGGTTGTGGAAAGATCTGCAGATCCACGCCCTGGAGCCTGCCCCTAACAGTCCCTGCCTGCCGCTCTCAAGAATATACCTTGTCGTCTTCTTTTTTTTTTTTTTCCTTCCTCTTGGAGCAGAGGAATGAACAAGGGAGAAAGCAGAGGGCAGTGAGAAGAGGGGCAGGGTCCATTCAAAGCACCCACTGCTCTGCTGGTTGTGAGCCTGCAGCTTGCCTATTTAGAACTTGCTCCGAGGGACTTAGGGGGAGCTGAATGTATGCAGATCTCCTCCCCCTGGTCCTAGGCCCTTTTCTCTTGGCCACCACCCAAAAGAAGCCAGGCTGCATCTGAGCCCCTGCATGGGTACTGATGGGGGTGCCAGCCACTCTGAGGCCAGGCGTTTCCATAGCAGTTCCCAGCACCAGAGTCTTTGCAGGGCAGGGGACTAGAGCCTCTTCAGGTTCAAGGGCAAACAGGGAGTGCTGGTCTCTCCCCCATGTGTCCTGCCCTCTAGTCTGCAGCTGTGGCGAGTTGTGATTGACAGCCTGGTGAGCCACTCCCTGTGGCTGAGGGCTCTGCTGGGCCTGCCTGAGAAGGAGACCGTCTATTTGGATGTTCTGGAAGAGCAAGGTCAGGCGCCATGTGGCCACTCGCGTGTAGTCTTCCCTGGCCCCTGCCCCGTGGCGGGGCGGCCCCAGCCGCGGGCAGCCTGGGGTGGAGGCTCTGCTAGGCTGAGCCCGAGGAGCTGGCCTTGCTCCCCTTCCATCAGGATTGCAGCCCCGCAGAGACCTTAGTGATCACCTTAGCTCAGGGCCCTGGTGTTGCAGGTGGAGGCCCAGGGGCCTGTGTGGGGCAGTGCGGAGCTGGGACCAAAACCCAGGTCTCTCCCTACACCATCCCTCTATCCTGTCCACAAGGCCATGCACCTGAACGAGAGGCTCAGGGGACAGAGCGTCTGCAGGGCTCTCTGAATGCCATGGGGGGCGCTGACGGGGGCTCAAGGCCATCACCCTAAACCTCCTCATGTGCCCATGCTGTTAGCCCAGCCCCCAAGGGCTGCCATGGTATCGTCCCCTCGCCTCCCTCAGATCAAAAGTCAACCCCCGTCATGGAGGTGAAGGCGACCGTGGTGAGAGCTGGGAAGGAGGAGCGGAGGGGGGCGGCCCAGGAAAAGAAGCAGACGGGGCTCAGAGAGAAGGAGGACAAGAAAGGAGCCAAGATGCCCGGGAAGGAGGCATGCCGGGGCCTGGCGGGCCGGGAGGGGCTGGGGCAGGCGGGCCCGGCTCCCCGCTGAGCTGCTGTTGGGGGGGCATCACTGAAGGCTTGGCCTGCCCCCGGTGTCCACGCAGGACCGTGTCAACAGCAAGAAGCAGAAGGCAAAGGACGACAAGAAAATGATGAAATCCTCCAGCCGGGACAGGCTTTCCTCGGAAGAAACTTCGCATGACAGCGCCACCCCCTCTCAAGAGCCCATAGACCCCCTGGTCATGGAGAAATACACCCAGAGGCTCCACACAGAGGTGAGGGGAGAGCCCAGAGCCACGCCCCCCCCCACCCCCCCCCGCTCACGCCTGCCACCGTGGCCTCCCTGTCAGTGATGGGCGCATGGCTGTGGGAATCGGAGACCTCGCAGATACACAGCACACCTGGGGTGTTAGGTGCGGAGCACTGTGGGGAAGAGAGGATGGACCAGGGCCAGGTGGGCCTCGTGGGGAAGCTGACCTCCAACAGACTTGAAGGGAGGTAGCCAGGTGGCCGTCCCCAGAAGGGTGCCCTAACAGGGGGAGCAACCCATGCAGAGCGGGGAGGGCTGGCGAGTGTGGAGGACCAGCTGGCCATGTGGGTCCAGGGCAGGCCATTGTGGGGATTCGGGTTTTTTTTTTCTGGGTGAAGTGAGAAGCCCGCAGGGCCTTGAACAGAGGAGTGAGAGGGTCTGGCGTGGGCTCTAGCAGCTCGCTCCAGCTGCCATCTGGAAGCAGACTGCGGGCAAAGGGGAGGGAGGCCCCTCTCTGCTGCTCCCACCGCCTGTCAGGTGCACCCTGCTTGGGAGAACGCGTGTCAGTTCATCTTGGACCGTTTCTGGGGCAATCTATAAGGAAAGAAGTGTGTGTGGGTTAACGGCTTTGGAGGGTGGCAAGTTCAAGAGCATGGCACTGGGGCAGCCTTGTGCTCCTTCAGGTCACGGTGGAAAGAGAAAGGCTAGCAGAGCGTGTGCAGAGGTGGCAGAGCTGAGGGGCAGCCTGGCTTCCTAGCAACTGGCTCTCTGGGTAACTAGTCCAGTCCTGAGAGTAAGAACTCACATGCCCAGGGCAGCAAGGTCGTGGAGCCCTCAGGAGCCAAACCCCTCTCAGGGGTCCCCCACCTCCCCACACCATTGCCTCGGGCATCAGCTCCTGCGGTCCAGAAAGGGAGACCTTGTTCAAACCCTAGCAAGGGTGCGTTTCCAGCCATTCTAAGGGCTCAGAAGTGCTGGAGAGGCTTCCTCTGGGTCCTTAGGGATCCAGCAGGCTCTGTTGTTCTCTCGAGTCGGGGGTGGGGGGGGGGAATCCGCAGAGCCACGCTGGATAAGTCAATGGTGTGATGACCTTGCTTTGTCTTCCTCTGATGAGGATAGCTGGGGAGCTGGGCTTACGTCATCGCCATTCTGGTAACATGCGGGATCTCATTCAAGCGGAACTTCCGTCTGCTGCCGGTGACGTCACTGATTTTCTGGTGCTCAGTGGGGTCTAGACAGTGAGAGGACCCAGGACCCATGCGGGTAGACTAGTCGTTCCTCGGCTCTCGGATGTGGAGGATCCTGCGTGGTCTTGGAGAGTCTGTGGATCTGTGATCCTACGGGAAGGAACTGGGGCACTGCCCCCTGGGGTCCTGTGGCGTTGCCCCTTTAACACCTGCAGGCTCTGAATGTCAAAGGGAGCAGGTTTGACTAAGCAAAGCTTTGCAAAAACAGAACTTCGCTGGAACTCTCAGTGCTTTGGTTACCCCTCCCCTGCTGTCCTCCTGGAGCGCTGGTGACACAGAGGTGCTCTCCCCCGAGCAACCCTCTGCCCGTGGTGTCCGTCCCCTTCTTCCAGGTTTGTGGGCTGCTGGACACCCTGGTGACCGACCTCATGGCTCTGGCTGATGAGCTCAGCTCCACGTGAAACGCCGAGCGTGGTCTGCATCGTGCAGCCGAGCGACCTTCTGGGAGATTGGGTAGCGAATCAATAAAGAACCTTTGGGTCTCTGCCCCTGCTGCCGTGCCTCTGTGTCCTCGCTGGTGGATCCTGATGAAGTCAGCTCGTGGCCCAAGTTCCCCTGTGTGTCACCTGTCCTCAGACACCAGGGAGCCATCTGCACCCAGGGCGGTGTGGGCTGTGTGGGATGATGAGCAGAAGACAAGGACTGAGTCAGGTGACAGGACAGACAGTGCCACACCTTACTGTTCCTGCCTCGGCCCACACCTTAGGGGTCATGCTTCCTGAAGCCGGGTCTTCCCCAAGCATCATCATCAAGTGTGACAGAGTGCGAGGCTAGGAGAACCTGCCCCCGAGATCCTCCCACTCAGCTGGGACCCGGGCCCCATCCTAGTCACTGGGCTCACACTCACCACGCCCCTGGATCCATAGAGGCCACACCCCCTTGGCCTCAGCCAGAGGTGATTATTTGGGGTTTTAGTCCACCTCATCCCCCTCCTCAGACCAAGCCATCCGGCTTCAGGCCTTTTCTCTGCCTTCAAAACAGTGGCTGCACCTGAAAGCTCAGGAATGCGAACGGGGCTAGAAGGGCAGGTGCTCTCCTCTGAGGCGTCCCCAGGATTGTTTCCTGTCCATAGCTTGGAGTAGGGCTGGGCTTCCTGTGGGCAGTGGGCTCCAGACTCCTTTGCTAATGGCAGGTGGTCTCTAAGCTGATGGAGCAGAAAAGGTGTGGGGGCAGTGAGGGGTGTGACCATGGCTGGAAGTTTCTGGGGTTTGCATTTGGTGTTTCTAATAAGGACCCACATGGAGGAACAGGTTTGGAGAGAGCAGGTTACCCCTCCCACCGGGTGTTGGAAGGCTAAGTCCCCTCCACAACAGGGCAGCTCCAGGGAGCAGTCCTGCCTACTCCTTGAACGTCCTTCTGGCTCAGGGGGGATGTAGGAGCTCCCCCACCTCTGCCCTGTCCTGCTGCAAAGGCAGAGCAAGGGTTAACTCACTGCAGGGTGGAAGTGGGCCCTTGGCTCCAGATCTGCCCCTTCTGGGGCCGCCAGTAGGCAGGCTTCCCCCTGGAGGCCGGAAGGCACTGCCTGGCTGGCAGCAGGAAGGGGTTAAGCGCCCTGCGTCCTCCTGTGTCCTGTTACTGCTGAGGCAGACCTGCCCGGCCAGCTAAACAACTTTCCTCTGAGCCCAGTGCTGCCGGCTACAGGCAGAGCTGCTGCCCATTCTGGGGACCCTGCTGCTGCCACTGAGGGCGGGACTCCGGCAGGAGGGCCCATGGTGGATGGCTCCGGAGCTGCTCCGGGGCTCTGCTCCAGGTCCAAGGGTCACTGCAGAGGCTGCCAGAGCTGGGGCTGGGGCCGAGGGAGCCCACCGCAGAGGTAAGCGTCCTCCAGGCCCCCTCCCTGGCTGCGATGGTGAATGGTGTCCCGCGTGGATGTGGAAGGCGGGGCAAAGAGTGGGCTTGGGGCTCAGACTCTATCCCAGGGTGGGGGAGTGGGCGAGAAGGGCAGGGCTGCCAGGATCTGGGGACTCCTTACCTGCTGCCCCTCCCTCCCTGCCGCCCCAGGAGGGGACTCCGGGACTCTCTCCCCACCCCAGGACTTAGCATCTCTGGTGGCGGTCCCCATAGGCTCCTGCACACCTCTGATGCCCTCCTAGCCCCAGTGCAGCCCCCACCCCTGCCCCAGAGTCCCTAGGACACAGCTACCCCAGGGCCGGCGCTCTGAACAGGAGCTCCCTCCCCTGTCCCTCCTGTAGCAACAAGGGCACCGCGGCTCCCCAGCTTCTCCCGCTGGACCCAGCACAGGGGACACGAGCATGGGGAGGGGGTGTGGGCTGCTGAGGGCACCCCAGACTGGACAAACTTATGCACAGGACTGGCCAGGTCTCTGATTCTCACTCTGGGGATATCTTCAGATTCCCCCAGCCCCCGCCCTGCAGTTTCTCCTTGGGCCCCTCTGTAGGAGACAGCTGTACCCCAACACCCACCACACCCCCTGCTGGCCCTTCTCCCACTTCCTCGGTCCCTGTCCCTGCTGCCCTCCCCCCTCCCCCATTTCAGAATTAGCCTCCCAGGCCCTGCCTTCTCGGCGTCCTTCCCTCCACCTGACAGGGTCTGGCTCAAGGTCACTGCAGTAATTCCATACGCGGCTGCCCGGGGCTGCCGCTGCCACCGCCGCCGCCGCCTTATCGGCAGCCGGTTTCTGTTTCACTCCCTTTAATTTCTGGGCATACTGTGTTCGATAAAACCCTGTGCTTATAACACCGCTGGCAGCGCTCCCAGCCGCTCCCTCCCGCGTTCCTTCGCTTCTCCCCCCACCCCTCCGTGCTCCTTCAGCCTCACCCCGCCCCCTCCTCCTCCCTACCCTGTCCCCTGGAACTGCAGGGCATTCAGGTGGAGCCAGGTCCCTGGGTTTCTGAACGTCCCGCCCTGCTTCCGCAGAAAATGCCCACCTTCCAGGAGAAAAGTCCCTTCAGGCTGGGGCTCACACCAGCGGCCCCCACCCAGGCCGGGCAGGAGGGCTGGGGCAGCCCGGCCCAGGGAGGGCTCTGCTGGAGCCCGGATGCCTGACTGGTTCTGCCAGTTCCAGTGGCCAGCAGGGAGGGGCTTTGGTTCGCAATTATTTCCCCGTCTTGACTCTGCCACCTGCCCGCTGGTCGCTGGCCGGGGAGCTGAAGGCAGGTCTGAGTCACGGGCGAGGGGGCGGGCAGGAGTTAAACAAGTGTGGCTGTGGCATCCCCACAGAAGGCCAGCCACTGGCCGGCCGGACGCGCAGACTGACAGCAGGTAGGGACACTGCACTTCCTCCTGGGGCCTGTGCCCTCCCAGTCAGCCCCCCAACACACACACACAGCCTGTGGGGCAGGAGCCGGGAGTCGGTGGGGCTGGAGTGGAAGGAGGGTAGAGCTAGGTGGGGGAGCACGTCGGCCCCCTCCTGATTGCCACCTCTAGCAGCCTCCAGATCAGCTGAGGCCCAGCCAGGCTGGGAGGGTGGGCGGGGCTGAGAGGTGCAGTCTCAGAGACATGGGGCGAAGCAGCCCCCCCCAGGGCCAGGCTGAGTGCGTGTGCACACCTGTGCTCCTGACTCGGCAGCGGCAGGGGCAGGGGCTCCTCTTTCAGTTTCTGGAAGGGCCTGGGGCGGGGTGGGGGGGGTGGCTTACTCTGGGGCCTGGTCCTGAGGCTGCTGGGAGGGACGCGGCTGTCGGAGGTGTGCCATGGGCTGTGGGGGTTTGCGAGTCCTGCTGCAGGGAGCTTCCATTCTGGCTGAGATGGTGACGCTGAGATGATAAATCCATCTGATGAATTATTCACCAAACTGGACGACTCTGCTGAGTTTTGGAGACCTAGGGGTCAGTGCCAGCTCTGTCACCTACACTCCAAGGGCTCTGCGCCCTTGTTATCTGCCAGACACAGGTCTCTGGGAGAGGTGATCTGCCCCAAGTGCTCCTTACGCTTGCCCTCTGGCCCGGCTCCCAGCATCGCCTCTGAGCTGCCTTCTGCCCTGCCCGGTTCATCCCTCCTCTCCCTTACCTTTGGTCTCAGATCTCAGCTCAGCCACCTCCTCTGGGAAGTCTCCCCTGATTCCTCTTGCCTCGATCGCCGTGTGCCCCCGCATACCCACATGGACTGTGCTCTTCTGCACCCCTTCACCTGACTGAGGGTGGACCAGGACAGCACAGTACCTGGCTCGGAAAGGGCCTCCAGGAAATAGGTGTTGAAGGAACCAAACCACAGAAGTTAACGCGCACCGGCGAGGAGGGCGGCCAGGGAAGTCAGAAAGGACAGAGCCTACGCTGTCCCCTGACGGGGGAGGAGGGGGGCCAGGGGAGCATTCCTGGGCACCCCGGCACCTCCAGGGGAGGGGGCAGCCTGGGATCTTTCAGGCCCCCCGTGTGAGGCTCTGCCATTGTGGGCGGGTCTGATACTTCCCCAGCTTCACTTTCCCCATCTGTGAATGGTAATAACAATAATGGCGTCTCCACAGCGGGGTTGTGCCAAAGGATGAGTGCGAAGCAATAAGTGCCCCTGCAGGCTGCTACAGGCGGCAGGGACAACCGGCCAGACCTCGTCCAGCCAGGTTGTGGCCCACAGCCCCTGAGTTCCCGTCCTCTCTTCCTCAGCCCCATGTGGACCCCAAGGACACAGCCACCCTGCTGAGAGTTCCGTGGTCTGCCCTCGGAGACCGTGACCTCGAGACGGCGGCCCTCTGCGGCCCTCCACCTCCGGCAGGGGCGGGGGCCGGCCACCTCCAAGTGCTCGGCCATGACGACCTCTGCACTCCGGCGCCAGGTGAAGAACATCGTGCACAACTACTCGGAGGCAGAGATCAAAGTGCGCGAGGCCACCAGCAATGACCCCTGGGGCCCGCCCAGCTCGCTCATGTCCGAGATCGCCGACCTGACCTTCAACACGGTGGCCTTCGCCGAGGTCATGGGCATGCTGTGGCGACGGCTCAATGACAGCGGCAAGAACTGGCGGCACGTGTACAAGGCGCTGACCTTGCTGGACTACTTGCTCAAGACGGGCTCCGAGCGGGTAGCCCACCAGTGCCGGGAGAACCTCTACACCATCCAGACACTCAAGGACTTCCAGTACATCGACCGCGACGGCAAGGACCAGGGCGTCAACGTGCGCGAGAAGGTCAAGCAGGTGATGGCCCTGCTCAAGGACGAGGAGCGTCTGCGGCAGGAGCGCAGCCACGCCCTCAAGACCAAGGAGCGCATGGCGCTGGAGGGCACGGGCATCGGCAGTGGGCAGCTGGGCTTCGGCCGCCGCCACGGCGAGGACTATGGGCGCTCCCGTGGTTCCCCATCCTCCTACAACTGTGAGTGGGCCCCCGGGGGGCTGTGGCTGGGCCAGGGCTGGGGTCCGAGTTCGAATCCTACCTCTGTAGGCCTGAGCCATGGTGGGACCAGCAGTCAGTGAGAGAAGGAATGCTACCATGAGGCAGTGCACACGCAGGTGCACGACACATCGTGTTCTATTGATGACCATCAATTAGTTGTCTGATAAGTTGGCAAGGTGCAGAAGCATAGGCTTTGAGGTTGAGTAGCCTTCTCCAAGCTGTGTGACCCCGGCAACCAGGTCTCCGAACCTCCATGCTCATCTGTAAAATGGAGATAACCCTACCTACTCCATTGTGCGAGCTGAAAATTAAGCAAGGCCAAGCCCAGGGATGCCCGTGACACTGCAGCCAGACACCAGGCATTCATCTCTCTCCCCCGGCACCAGAGGGCACTGCCCTTGAAAATGGGTGACTGCCGGCCAGTTCCCAACTCTCCCCTCCCCCCACGGCAGGAGGTTCCCCAAGGAATCCTCCGAATGCTCTTGGCAGTTTGCTGCGTCTCTGATGCTGTGACCTCACTGGATTGAAATCTCCCGGCCTCCCATTCCCCTTTGGCCACAAGCAGCATAGGGTCTGGCTGGAAGCGTCCAAGAGTTGGAGCCAAGGGACCTGGGTTCAAGATCCTGGCCAGGCCAAACCACCCCCTCCAACCCTGAGTTGTGTGTGCACCTGCTGGGGCGTGGAAGGTGGAACCCATGTAAAGTGCCCGGCAACTGTCTGGCCCTCCGGGGCCCCCAACTGCCAAATGTCCCCTCTCCCTCGGTGTCCTCCTTTGGGACTCAGCTTCCTGGCATGTGGAGGGGAGTGAGAGCCCTGGGCACTGGCATGGTCGCAGAAACCACCACCATTATTGCAGCCTCCTCCTCGCCTCCGCGCTACACGTCCGACCTGGAGCAGGCCCGGCCTCAGACGTCAGGAGAGGAAGAGCTGCAGCTGCAGCTGGCCCTGGCCATGAGCCGCGAGGAGGCCGACAAGGTGAGATCCCACATTGGGGCTGTGCTGGGCGGAGCTTGGCAGAGGAGCCTCGGAACCCCACGGCCTTCACTTGGGCTCCCTAGCCTGGGCCCACTTCTGCCCTCCAAGTACAGCACAGGGCCCATCTGTATCCCTGGACTTGACCCTGGCAGAGGCTCCTCCCCACCTCCAGTCCTCTCTGGGCCTCCAGAGGTGTGGCTGGGGGTTTCGGGTGGTTCTAAGGGACCCTCCCCTCTCCTCCTGGTGGTGGTGGTGGAGGGTGAGGGTGCCAGCAGATACACTCCCAGGAGACCTGGGCTATGCTGCTCCCCACCAGCTGTCCCATTGCAGGGACAGGGACAGTACCCCTGAGGCCGTCTTCTCTGCCATGCATCTTTGGATCCAGGAAGACTGGGCAGGAAGCACACAGCGAGGCCCGGGAAGCCATCGGGGCATCCAGGAGAGAACGGGCTACCTTCCCGGTCTTGACCCTGCAGCTCAGACCCCACCCCAACTCCTGGCCCTCCGCCCCGTTACTCAGCCAGGACTGGCCCGGGGTGGGGGGAGCATGGGGCCAAGTTCACCCCTCTCTTCCTCCCTCACAGCCAGTGCCCCCAGCCTCCCTCAGGGACGAGGACCTGCAGCTGCAGCTGGCTCTGCACCTGAGCCGGCAGGAGCACGAGAAGGTAGTGAGTGGGCTGAGGCCCCCCGGCTACAGGTGCTGCTGCGGCTGGTGGAGGTCTTGCTGCTGGTGGAGGTGCTACGAGGCCACTAACAGGCTCCTCACGCTGCCCCCCTGCCCCGGTGGTCCTGCCGCTCCTAACCTCAGCCGCCTCCCGCCCTGCACTCTCCTGACTCAGCCTCAGGTGCCCCCTCCTGTGTGGCCTGGGCTGCTCACGCGCCCCCTCCTTCCGTGCCTTCTGCAGGAGGTGAGGTCCTGGCGAGGAGATGACTCCCCCACGGCCAATGGTGCAGGGGCCGCCTCCTGCCGCCGGCCAGACCAAGAGGCAGAGAGAGAAGACAGAAAGGAGGAGGAGAAGCTGAAAACCAGCCAGGTAGGGGGCAGGCTGGGGTGTGGGGCACAGTTAGCAGCTGTAGAGTGAACGGTGTGTGGCCTATCGCACGTGCTAAGCGGCCATGAAATGAAAATGGAGGTAGGGGTGCCTATCAGCCTCAGGTCCTGGCCAGCAGCACAATGGGGTAGGAGAGTCCTGCGCCGGCATCTGAGTCCTAGTTCCACTGCCGCTTACCCCCTGGAGGACCTGAGGCCTGTCACTGCCCTGGCCAGTTCCCTCCAATGTCAGCAGGCTCCTCGGAGAGCTCCAGTTTGACGCCCTGGCATCTTGTGTTGACCATGGAGCCAGATGAGGGGAGGGCTCGGGCACCCGGTGCCGACAGCCTCCTGGGCTCAGACACACACTCTCACCTTGCCTCCCCCTGGGATGTCTCTGTCCCCGTCTACCCTTGGCCATGTTGTCTCAAACACTGACCCAGAGAGGGACCCGCCGTGTAAACTATCTCTGCCCGCTTCTGCTCGCCTGGGTTCTACCCCAGCTCTGCCTCTCTCTGTGCCTCAGCTGCCTCACCTGTAAAATGGGTGCATCACCTTCCCTTGTCTAGCTCTCAAGGTGAAGAATCAGACACTGAACAGATAAGGAGATATTTATAAACTGGCAAGCAGTGTACAAAGGTGAGGGATCGTTAAGGGTGTTTGTGGAATGAATACAGGAGGGAGAGAGCTGGAGTCAGGCCAGGGACTGCCCTTCCTGCCGGCCCCGCCCACCTCTGAGCCACGGCTGCCTCTCCCCTCCACAGTCCTCCATCCTGGACTTGGCCGATGTCTTCGTACCTGCCCCGGCCCCGCCCTCCACACACTGCTCTGCTGACCCATGGGACATCCCAGGTGGGCATGCAGGGCTGCCAGAGAGAGCCCCCTGCTCCTCCCCAGACCCTTGCTGGCAGCCCCTCCCCCACAGCCGAGGGCCACTGGGCAAGTCGCTCACCTCCCTGAGCCCCGGTGGCTTCCACGGTGAGGACTGGGGACCTGAAAGGCCCCCTCTCGCTGGAAACTCAGCACGTGCCCTCTGTTTGTCCTCCCCAATGCGGCCCGGCCCTGGGAGAAGGCGGCCGGAGGTGCCCAGGCCTGGGGTCCAGCTCCCAGGATAACGCTTCAAAGGGGCTCAGCGTCCCAACTGGGGAACTGGGAAGGGGCCTGGAGGAGGGGTAGGTGGGCCTGGGGTTCACGTCTGCTCTGTTCTCATTGCAGGTCTCAGGCCAAGCACAGAGCCCAGCGGCTCCTCCTGGGGGCCCTCTGCAGACCCCTGGTCTCCCATCCCCTCGGGAAATGTCCTGTCCCGGAGCCAGCCCTGGGACTTGCTTCCCACGCTCTCCTCCTCTGAGCCCTGGGGCAGGACCCCAGTGCTGTCTGCTGGGCCCCCCGCCACAGACCCCTGGGCACCCAACTCCCCCCACCACAAGCTCCCCAGCACTGGGGCAGACCCCTGGGGGGCCCCAGTGGAGACTTCAGACACACCTGGTAGGTGGAGGGCCAGGGGCTGGGGGAGGGGCCATGCAGGGCTTCCGGGTGCCCCTCCCTCCACAGCCAAGGGCCAGTGGGTCTGTCCCGGTACCCTGGCAAGGGCTGTCCCGTGCCTGCACTGGTGGCCACACATCCCCTCTCCCTCTTCCTCCTCTGTGAGCTCTAGGTAGCACTTCGACCTTGGACCCGTTTGCCAACGCTCCAGAATCGGCAGAGGCCAAGGAGGCGCAGGCCCTGGCCCCTGGAAAGCCGGGCAGCCCTGTGGGTGAGCAGGCGGGCGGGGATGCTGGGAGGCCGCCTCTGCCCTCTGCCCTCTCTCTGCTCCTCCCACACGGTGGCCCATCCCTAGGGCCGCCACTGACCTCTCGTTTCTACTCCAGAGTTGGACCTGTTTGGAGAGCCCAGCCCAAGTTCCAAACAAAACGGCACGAAGGAGCCGGATGCCTTTGACCTGGGCATCCTGGGAGACGCGCTGAGCCAGCCCGGCAAGGAGGCCCGCGCCTGCCGCACTCCGGAGTCCTTCCTGGGCCCCTCAGCTTCATCTTTGGTCAACCTGGACTCGCTGGTCAAGGCGCCCCTGGCTGCAAAGACCCGGAACCCCTTCCTGACAGGTAGCTCAGCTCCTGCTCCTTCAACCCTGTGGACCCCTGCTCTCTCCTCGCCCCTCCCAGCAGACCCCACCCCCTGCCCTAAGCATCCCACACCCTCCACCCCGATCTTGCTGCTGTCTCCCCCCTCCCCTCCTTGCCAAGCCCCTGACCCACTCTCTTTCCGCAGGTCTCAGCGCCCCATCCCCCACCAACCCATTCGGCGCAGGCGAGCAGGGCAGGCCGACCCTGAACCAGATGCGCGCCGGCTCGCCGGCGCTGGGCGGGCCCGTCGGGGCGGCGCTGGGCTCCATGACCTACAGTGCCTCCCTGCCCCTCCCGCTCAGCAGCGTACCGGTCGCTGCGACCCTCCCCGCCTCCGCCAGCGTCTTTCCGCAGGCCGGTGCCTTCGCGCCGCCGCCCGCGAGCCTGCCGCAGCCGCTGCTACCCACGTCCGGCTCAGCCGGGCCGCTGCACCTGCCCCCGCAGGCGGGCACCAACCCCTTCCTCTGAAGGCCGTCGGCGCATGCGCGCGAGGCCGTGCTCGGCACCCCCCCCCCCCCCAGGCCTGGGGCGAGGTGGTCGCGACCGTGGACCACTGAGGCAGGTGATTCCCGGCAAAGCTAGAGATGGACTGTATTCTGGGGGGCCGAGGCCACGCCCCCAAATAAAGACTGGACCCAAGACCTCGCTATCACCAGGTGGACTTTTTGGGGGCTTGGCGGCCGGGTCTGGACCACAGCGCTGATCACCGACTGTGGAAGACACTACTGCACAATCGGGGGTGCCCCGCTCAACCCGGCCACCCCCGTCTCTTCCATCAGCCTAGCACCTTGGCTTCCAGATGTTCCTAGACTCCCACTCCTGCGGTCACTTCATGTGTCACACGTGGGCACCGGGCGCCATCTAACAGCCGATGACAGTAGGCGTTTGTTCCCATTTATTGTGCACTGGTTATGTGCTAAGCACTTTAGGCAGAGAATTTCATTTAGTCCTTGCAACAACCCTCTGAGGTAGGTAATATGACTACTCCCTTTCAGAAGCGGCTGCGTAATTTGGGGGCCCAATGCTAGGTGAAAATACAGGGTTCCGTGTTCAAACCTGGGCTGAGAATTCCCAGGCAGGCATCGCAAAACCTTAAACTAAGCACAAAGCCCTCTGGCGCGCGGCTGCGCAGGGCACACTCACTCTGGCAGCAGCTGGCACTGCTCCCATCTCACAGGTGAGATGCAGAGGGGCTCCCCGGCAGCCTCAAGGCCCACTCCCCACCCCACCCCCGCTCGTGCGGCGCGGGCCTGGGATTCGGAGGCAGACAGCCTGACTCCACCGGCTGGGCCCAGCAAATATTGACCAAGTGCTGAGGAGGATGGACGGGACCAGGAACTGCTCAGCCCACAACCTTCAGGAACTGAGAACAGCGCAGCAGGGGGCACAGACCCAGCGCGAGGCCACGCCCCTTTGTTTCCTTGAGTCCCCTGCAGTCCAGCTCTCCCTGCCAACCACCTTCCCCAGGACGGGCAAGAAACAGCCTTCCTGGGGTTTGTGCAGGGTCTGGTATTTCATGGGGGGGGTGTGTGTGTGTGTGTGTGTCCCAGTCCCACCCACGTGGCTACTCCAGCATACAGGACTAGAGCGGTCAGACCCACAGGGCTCAAAACTCTGCACCCCAGTTTAAAGTTGCTAATAAGGATAATCACTTAGTAATAAGTGGTTACAAGACTCCCTGACCTGGTGTGTGCCTGTTTCCTTGTTCAACTAGACCAAGGCTTCCTTCCTGATGAGATCACTGTGCGCGTGGGGGGAGGGGGATGGGAGGGAGGATGTCCCTCCCTCTGGGGCCAGCCTTTTCCTGCTTGACCCCTGCCCCCAACTCTGTGCCTGTCCCATCTGGGCCCCAGGGTTCCCCGGGGAGCTGTTTCATTGCCCACTGAGAAGAGCAGGGCAACCTTGCTCCCCGACAGTGGCCGCCCTCCGCCCTGCCTGGGGCTGCCACTCCAACACATTCTTGGGATGCTTGGGGGCGTGGCTCAAGCTCAACCTCGCCCAGATCTTACCTCCACTCCGCCTGGCACAGCAGCCCGGAATATGACGTGGCCACCCTCCAGCGCCCAGTTGCCCTTGTCCAAGTCACACTTGAACTCTAATTGTCACGCCAGGTCTCGCCCAAACCGAAGCAGGCTGTGCGCTCCCTGCTCTTACCCCATTCCCTCCAGCCGGGCGCATCCTCCACTGCCCCGGGCAGGCCACAGTTGACCCAGAATCCTGGGTCCCTTCACTCCTGCACACCTCCAGGGACCTTCCCGGCCAGCCCCGGCCCCGTGTGTCTTCATTTGCTTCCCAGTGTTCCCCTCACATCCTCTCTCCGTCTCTGTCCTCTCCAAGGACGCTGGGACCAGGCCCGCTACCCACTACCTGCCTGTTGCTGCAGCCGGCCTCGCATCCATGGCGTGCTCTAGCCCCTTGCTTCCTTGCGACTCAGTGTACCCGGGTCACTGAGTGTCCTCAGGGCTCAGTACCTATTGAGAGTCCCTTCCCCAGGAGGTGGCCATGTGGGTGCTCCCACGCCCGTGTCCCTTGCACCCCAGGCTCACCTCCTTCAGCCGGTCCTGGCTGGCTTCTCAGGAGTCTGATGGTGTAGACACTCCATTCCTTGGCTATGTCCTGCAGGCTGGCTGGGCCCCGCCCCCTGTTCACTCCTCCGGAGGGTCATCCCACAGTAGAGGCCCCATTCTTCTCTCCCGACAGTCTGTCCTGTGCGCTCAAGCCTGGACATCCCCACATCCATGTGGATGTTCTAGACACCTCCAGCCAATAGGTCCAGAATGACCGCACGAACCCCCTGCCCCCTCCCCTGGCCCCAGCTGGGCTCTGTTTGGGGAATACCCCTGCCTTGCGAGTCACCCTTGACCCCGCGCTTGCTCTTGTCTTTCTCAGTGCTAGTTCTGATGCCACTTGCTCCTCTCTGGCCTCTGGTCCCCTGGGAGACCTCCACTGTCTCCCCTGGGGGCTGCTCCGGCTCCCACACTGCCCTTGCTCCCACCCTGGCCCTTTCTAGTCCCTTCTCCCCTGGGCAGCTGGCAGGATCTTTCCAAAAACGCAGCTCCCGCTGGCTCCCTGTCCTGCCTGAGCCTTTCACCAGCGTCCCTCTGCTGCTATCAGAGATGCCTTCCTTGCAGCCCACAAGTCCCTCCCAGACCTGGCTCCTGCCCTCCTCCCCTGCCTCCTGCATCATCCACCAGGCTGTCTTTGCTCTGCTCTATGTCCAGCCATTCCAGCCTCCTGCAGGTCCTGGGTCATGACTCACCGATGCGCCATAGGGCCTTTGCACGTACAGTCCCTTCTGCCTACTTCTCCACTCAGCCACGTTCCCTCCACTGCCCTCCTCGTGTCCTCCATGGCTACTACACAAATGTGATTCCTCAAGGAAGCTTTCCTTCCTGGCCCCCTCCACCGGATCAGATCCCTTGTTATACCTGCTCATGGCACATGGCACAGTGGGTGTTTGTATCTTCACATGTGTGGTGAGCATGTGAGATGGTGAGTAACATGAGAGCAGGAGCGCTGTCTCTCCCTGCCTACCAATGTACAGCCAGTGCGGAGTGGCAGGCAGGGGACAATCAGGGCAGGATTCTGCAAATGCAGCGAGCATGCCGCGTGTGGTGGGACACAGAGTCAGCTCATCGCTATTACTCAGGGAAGCCTTCCAGCGGGGGATCTTGAGATGGGTGCACCTGCTGGGCCTCGCTTCCTATTCGTTGGACAGAATTAAGCTGAGTCTCAGACATTCCACGGCCCTAGCAACTCATAGCCCTGTGTTCTCACATCAGGGGACGAGAAAGCCGAGTCCAACCCAATTTTGAGCAGACCGAGGTCCTCCCAAGCCCAGGCTGTCCGGCCTGCGATTCTGCGCTCCGCCACCCGGCGGCGCTCGGAGACCGCCCACGCGGCGCGGCGTCTGGGCTAGGACCCGCCCGAGGCTCTGTCGGCGCCCCGCCCACCCCTCGGAGCTTCACGCCCTCGGTTCCCGTCCTCCGCGGCCGGGCCCACGGCCCCGAGCAGCCATGCTGGGCGCGCGGGCCTGGGTGGGCCGCGGCCAACTGCTGCCCCGCGCCGGGCCGAGCCTCGCTGCGAGCCGTAGGTACGGAAGGGCGGGCGAGCGAGCGAGCGGGCCGTGGCGGCAGGCCCTGTGCCTGCAGTGGGGCCCCGTGGCCGTCCCTTGGGCTCTGGTCCCCAGGGGCTGCCCCCACCGCCCCTGCATGCCTGGTCAAACCCCCACGCCCCTCCGTCTGCTTCCACCACCCGGCCCCGCGGGGAAGCCCGTCTCCCCGCCCTCCTCAGCCTGCAGGGCTGGTTCCCCGCGGGACTGCTCCAAAGCCACTTCCAGGAAGCCTTCCGTGAGCCCCTTCTGGGCTGGCCCAAGGACCCTTCCCCAACAGCACTTCTGTCCTGTCACGTTCCTTTATTGCTACAGATTTGTCGTAGTTTAGATCTACCCCAGAGCACATTCACCCTCCCCGGCTGGGCTCCCTGAGCTGGGGGTCTGGTGTCCCCCACGCTGCTGACCTGCCTCCCCCCCCCCCCCCCCCAGAAATACCCATGGGAAGGCATTGAGTGAGGGTGTCTCCTGTGTCTGTCTTTCCCTGGTCACCTTTCACTGGTCCAGCCCTAGACCCCAGTCTTCCTGGCCAGTCCAGCCACTGCCAGTGGCCACGCACCCAGCCACGGCAGGTGGGTTCGCCCTTGGGGAGGGGCCGCTTCCAGGGAGAGAATGGAGCTCCGAGGAGCATTCTGTCCATTGTGACTCCCCCGACCTCACAGTCACCTTCCCACCGCCGGGTCCGAAAGTCTGGGGGAGACGAACCTGGCAGGGAGCCCCCAATGAGCCACCTGTCCTCACCCCCCCCAAAACACAAGGGGGAGCACAAAGGCCACAGTCTCCCCCGTGGCTCAGAAAGGTGGGCTGGGCCGGGAGCCGGCATCCCACGAGGGCCGCCGAGGGCTGGGAGGAGGGCGGTGGGCTCTGGGGTGGACCTGGGAGCAGGTGCGGGGGGCCCTCGCCTGCGTGACCCACCTGCCCACGCCAGGGGTAGCTCCTCCCGGGACAAGGACCGAAGTGCATCGGTCAGTAGTTCCGTGCCCATGCCTGCTGGAGGGAAAGGAAGCCGGCCCAGTAGTACCCCGTCTGCGCCCCAGAGGGTACCCAACCGCCTGATCAATGAGAAGTCACCATACCTCCTCCAACATGCCTACAACCCCGTGGACTGGTGAGTGCCCCTCCCCCTGCCCCCCCCAGCAGCTGGGGTCCTGCACCCCTCCTGGGCCACCAGGCTGCTTGCTGAGTGTTGCCCCACCCTACCCTGGGCCTAGGTACCCCTGGGGACAGGAAGCCTTCGACAAGGCCAGGAAGGAAAACAAGCCCATCTTCCTCTCAGGTAACAGCCCCCCCTTCCCTGGAGTGGGCCACCCCCACCCCCCACCCCCACCCGGCAGTGGCAATGGGTGGGCCTAAGGGTGGCTGGGAAAATGCAGGTCAGGCCCCTGGCCCCATCATGGCCCCCCCAACCCGCGGCCCCTCCACCTTGCAGTGGGGTACTCCACCTGCCACTGGTGCCACATGATGGAGGAGGAGTCGTTCCAGAACGAGGAGATCGGCCGCCTGCTCAGTGAGGACTTTGTCAGTGTCAAGGTGGACCGGGAGGAGCGGCCGGACGTGGACAAGGTGTACATGACATTTGTGCAGGTGAGCCGTCTTGCCTCGGAGCCGGGGTGCGTGCTGGCGCCGCGCCCCTCACACCTGCCCTCTCTCCCTGCCAGGCCACCAGCAGTGGCGGGGGCTGGCCCATGAACGTGTGGCTGACTCCCAACTTGCAGCCCTTTGTGGGGGGCACCTACTTCCCCCCGGAGGATGGCTTGACCCGCGTGGGCTTCCGCACGGTGTTGCTGAGAATCCGGGATCAAGTGAGTGTCCGTGGGCGGGAGTTGGGGGCCGGTGCCTCAGCCCCGGGCAACCTCCCAATGTGGCCCCTTCCCCCCCACCCCCGCAGTGGAAACAGAACCAGAACAGCCTGCTAGAGAACAGCCAGCGGGTCACCACGGCCCTGTTGGCCCGGTCCACGATCAGCACAGGTGACCGCCAGCTGCCGCCCTCGGCCGCCACCATGAACAGCCGCTGCTTCCAGCAGCTGGACGAGGGCTATGACGAGGAGTACGGCGGATTCGCAGAGGCCCCCAAGTTCCCCACACCAGGTCACTGCCCAGACCCCCACCATGCCCACCGTAACCCCAGCCCGGGCTTCGTCCCTGACCTCCTGTCGTGATTGGCCGGTGACCTCCCTGCTCCTTAGCCTGTCTGTGTCTGGTGAACAGGCTCTGAGTCTGACCTTGACAGTGACCTTCTGACCCTAAGCTGGTCTGTGATCCCTGCCCGGCTCAGGCCTTTCTGGCGTACTGCGGGCAGATGGTGATCTGACCTTTTGGCTTGGACAGTGACCTTGTGTCCTGTGGGTTGGCTGGTGACCTGCAGACCCCCAGCTCTCCAAAGACCACCTGTAGAATGAACTCCTAGCCCACCCTGATAGCTGCCCCCCTCCCCCCCGTCCTCTCACCCCGCAGTGATCCTGAACTTCCTGTTCTCCTACTGGCTCAGCCACCGTCTAACCCAGGACGGCTCTCGGGCTCAGCAGATGGCCTTGCACACTCTGAAAATGATGGCCAATGGGGGCATCCGGGACCATGTGGGGCAGGTGAGCAGGGGCTGGCCGCCCCCGGGATGGCAGTGGGGCCAAGGCTGGGAGCAGCCTCCAGCCCCGTGTCCCCCCGGCACAGGGTTTCCACCGCTACTCCACGGACCGCCAGTGGCACATCCCTCACTTCGAGAAGATGCTGTATGACCAGGCACAGCTCGCGGTGGCCTACTCACAGGCCTTCCAGGTGAGCCCTGACCCCAGCCCACAGCACGGGCGCTGGAGCTCAGCTCACTTGCTGAGGCCTTCTGGCCACCCCTTAAACTCAACCCAGACACCCACTGCCCCGGCTCCCCTCCCCCACCCCACCGGGGACCTCTGCTCACAGCCCCCCTTCTGCCACTCAGATTTCTGGCGAGGAGTTCTACTCGGACGTTGCCAAAGGCATCCTGCAGTACGTGTCTCGGAGCTTGAGCCACCGGGTATGTGTCCCCTGAGGCCTGGTGTGGAGGGGCCTGGGGTCCCCCACTGCCTTCGGGGCTGGGGCTAGCCGACTGTCCCCTCCCTACAGTCTGGAGGCTTCTATAGCGCCGAGGACGCCGACTCGCCCCCGGAGCGGGGCATGCGGCCCAAGGAGGGCGCCTTCTATGTGTGGACGGTCAAGGAGGTGCAGCAGCTGCTCCCGGAGCCCATACAGGGCGCCACGGAGCCGCTCACGTCCGGCCAGCTACTCATGAAACACTACGGCCTCACGGAGGCTGGCAACATCAGCCCGAGCCAGGTGAGGGTGGAGGCGGGGGGCGGAGGGTGGGGAGGGGGGAGCCTGCTGCTCCCCGCCCGGCCGGGGCCGGGCTCCTTCTCATCCCCCCAGGGCTGTTGTCCTTAGGACCCCAGCGGGGAGCTGCAGGGCCAGAACGTGCTGACCGTCCGCTACTCGCTGGAGCTGACCGCTGCCCGCTTCGGCCTGGACGTGGACGCCGTGCGGAGCCTGCTCAGCGCGGGCTTGGAGAAACTCTTCCAGGCGCGGAAACATCGGCCCAAGCCGCACCTGGACAGCAAGATGCTGGCTGCGTGGAATGGTGGGGTGGCCGGGGCCGGGCACTGACCCCTTCCCCATGTCCCCTCCGTGTGCCGGGCCTTGCTCCCCTCCCTCTGTTAGAGCTATCACCCTTACCCTACAGATGAGCAAGCTGCATCTTGTAGAGAATTTGGGTGACTCACCCAGGGCCATGTGCAGGGGCTTGCAACCCAGCCCTGCCCACTGCTGGAGCCCACGTTCACCCCATTGCTCCCGAGAGGCCTTGGGGCTCCAGGGGTGGGGTGGCCAGCTGTACCTGGAGGCCCCCAGCTCCCATCTCACCTGCCCTTGTGTCTCCACCCTCCAGGCCTGATGGTGTCTGGCTATGCAGTGACCGGAGCTGTGCTGGGCATGGACAGGCTCATCAACCACGCCACCAGTGGCGCCAAGTTCCTGAAGCGGCACATGTTTGACGTGGCCAGTGGCCGCCTGAAGCGGACCTGCTACGCTGGCTCTGGGGGTGCTGTGGAGCACAGGTGGGGGCGGGGCAGACCAAGCAGGAGCCCCCTCCTTCCTTCTGGGTGGACTCCAACCCTGGCTGTGCTCCATGCACTCTGAGCGCTGAGCCTTGCTGGGCCTGTTGGCTCATCTGGGAAATGGGCTGGCAGTACCCGAGCAGGTGGATTGACAGTTACCTGGAGGATGCATTGAAAAGGCCCCTCTCTCCTGGACCTGTCCCCTTCCTCCCCAGCAACCCGCCCTGCTGGGGCTTCCTGGAGGACTATGCCTTCGTGGTGCGGGGCCTGCTGGACCTCTACGAGGCCTCCCAAGAAAGCTCGTGGCTCGAGTGGGCTCTGCGGCTGCAGGACACCCAGGACAGGCTCTTCTGGGACACCCAGGGCGGCGGCTACTTCTGCAGTGAGGCCGAGCTGGGGGCCGGGTTGCCCCTGCGTCTGAAGGATGGTCAGTGGCAGCTGCAGGGCAGGCCTGGGCTCCTGGACCTGGTGGGGCTTGGCTTACCTCCGTGGTGGCAGAAGTGGGGAGCCGGCATGAGTGGGGCCCCTGTGGCTTCACAGCCCTGCTCCTTGCTGACCACGGCACTTTGGGCTGGCGTTTCTAAGCCTCAGTCTCTTAATGGGCAACGTGGACCTAACAGTGGTAGTACGTGCCAGGGTTGGTATAGAGATCAGCCAGCTGTTCTGTGCACACACTTTGCATGGGAACTGGGACTGGTAGGGGCCTGCATTGAACAAGGCGTCCCCAGTCCCTGCCTTGGGGAGCTTGCTGCGTGGTAGGGGAGACGAGTAATAATCAGTAATAAGGGGCAAGTATGCACACCACACAGAACTGAGCCCTCCCCCTGTGTCTTCCTGCCTCACCCTGCTGGCTCATCTCTCTCCTCCGTTCACATCGTAGCTTCCCAAAGCATGAGTGCTCTTACTGTGGCACCTGCAGAGTTTAGAACATAGGAGGTGCTCACTGCATGTTAGTGATGGTATTGCAAGGTTACAGCCAGGGCCCACTTGGCCGGGAGCCGATCAGATTAAACGGTGAGCGGTGTCATGAACCCAGGCCTGGAGGGCCAGAGGGCCACGTGGTCACAGACGGGATGGAGAGAGTCCAGGCAGAGGGGACAGTGTGTGTGAGGCAGCTGCACAGAGGGCCCCATGTGAGGAGAGGAGGGAGTTGAAGCGGCCAGGACAAGGAGGAGTGGAATGCGGGGAAGTGAAGTGAGGTGGCACTGTGGCCGCACTGGCGGTGAGAGAGTAGCCCGGGGCAAGTGCAGTGGAGCTGCTGGAGCTGGCATTGCACTCTCAGACTGGGGAGGAGTGGGCGGGGGGGGGGACGCCCTGGGGCCCTGCACAGTCCTAGGGCAGAGCCCTAGGACCCAGTGACCTTCCCTTGCCTCCCCCCACCCCCTGCAGACCAGGACGGTGCAGAGCCCAGTGCCAACTCCGTGTCGGCCCACAACCTGCTTCGGCTGCACGGCTTCACGGGCCACAAGGACTGGATGGACAAATGCGTGTGCCTGTTGACCGCCTTCTCTGAACGCATGCGCCGTGTCCCCGTGGCCTTGCCGGAGATGGTCCGTGCCCTTTCAGCCCACCAGCAGACGCTGAAGCAGGTGGGGGCCCTGGGGAGGAGGGGAGCTGGGGCTGTTGTGGGGGACAAGAATGGGGTGGGGCTCCCTAGAGCTCAGATCTCTGTGTGAGGTGGGTCTCTGCTTTGTGCACTGGATGTGTCTGGGTGTGTGTGTGTGTGTGTGTGGACATGCCCCTGCCCGGACAGGTGCCCATGTGAATGCCCATCACTGGGGCTGTCAGAGCACGGGGGCAGAAGGTTCTGTGTATCACTGTTGTCACTGCAGTCCCCTGTGTATGCTGTTGCTTTGTGTGTGCGTCTGGGTGCACCATCGTAGGGTGTGTCTGAGCACCTGCTTTTGCGGGCGTGTGCTGATGTGGGTGTTTGCCTGTCTGCAGGTTGGCTGTGTGTGTATATGTGTGTGTGTGTATGTGTTTGTGTTTAGTGCTTGTAGGTGTTTGCCTCTGTGCGAGCACGTGTGTGTGTGTGTGTGTGTGTTTGTGTGTGACTGCTCTGCCTCCCTGTGGATGGGTCTCTGTGTGAAATGTCTTCCAGAGTATCAGATTTTCTGGGCATGTGTCTCCCCATGTTGATACCTCTGTGGGATGTTGCGTGTGTATGTGCATTTGTGTGTGAGTCTTTCGGCTAAGCCTTCATCTGAAGTGGTCTCCTGGCAGCAGAGAGGAGTCCCTCATTCCTTCTTAGGAAAGTAGGGTAGACGGAGGGAGGAGGGGGAGAGCCCTGTTGGGTCTGGGGCTAGTCCCTGCCACATCCTGACACTGGAGTGACCTTGCTACCCCCACCAGATCGTGATCTGTGGAGACCCACAGGCCAAGGACACCAAGGCTCTGTTGCAGTGCGTCCACTCCATCTACATCCCCAACAAGGTACCTGTCCCCATGAGCCCAGCTCCACCTTCTGCCCTGGCCCCTCAGCTCCCGCATCTAAGGCTGGGGAGAGGTCCCCTCCCGAGAGGCCCGGCCAGGTCCCAGTGCCCCCTCCGGGACCTGCCATGCCTTTCTTCTGCCCCAGGTGCTGATTCTGGCCGACGGGGACCCCTCGAGCTTCTTGTCCCGCCAGCTGCCCTTCCTGAGTACCCTGCGGCGGCTAGAGGACCGGGCCACGGCCTACGTGTGTGAGAACCAGGCCTGCTCCATGCCCATCACTGAGCCCTGTGAGCTACGGAAGCTGCTACATCAGTGATTGCGCCGGCCCCCTTGGACTGGGGTGGAAGGCGGAGCTCCCCGCTGACCAGAGACCCGGGCCCTGCCGGGCCCTGCAGAACCTGTGGCTACCCTGAGCACTCTGCCTTCAGGTGACCTGCGCCATTCTCGCTGCCCCCTGATGGGCACCCATCCCCCCTGGAATAAACCTAACAGCGTCCCGCGGTAACCTCAGGGCCTCGGCCTCACTCCAGCCTGGGAACCAGTGGCCCAGGGCCCCTTCCTCCGGGTGCCCCCAGCTGACCCCCCTGCCTTCTCCCATTCCTCTTTCACCTTCCAGAAGTCATGGGGCAGACCCGCCCTTGGGAACATGGCCACTGTGGCCTGAATGAAGCTGAGGTCGGGCCCAAACCAAGTAGACAACCAGGAAGGGAGCCTGCCCTCCCCTCCCCATTGTGCCTCACTTGGAGCTGGGGAAGGGGCAGGAGATGCTTTTATTTTTTTCACAGAGGTGACATTTGCACATAGCATTGTGGGGCATTGTGGGAGCTGCCATTAGCAAGGCTTCTGTGCAGTAGGTCATATTGTCCATCCCCCTTGCTTTTACACAAGCTGGTCTGGGGAAAGAGACGTCTTTCATTTGGAGCATCTGTTGGGCTGGAAGTCCTCCTCCACATGTATCTGAGTCCTTGCTAATGCAGAGAAAGCAAGGTGCCCCCCTGTGACCCCCTCCCGCCCCTTCCATGATGGGAAGTCCCGTCCTTGGCACACGCGTCTTTGCAAGCTTCAGATACATCTCATCGGCTTCCACCAGGGGGAGGAGACTGGGACGCATGCTGTGGGAAGGGCAGGTGTAGCGTGATGGAGCTGACGGCTGCCTGGGAGGGGAGGAAGAACCCTCCCAGAGGCCTTCCCAGGCCTGCTGAGCCAGAGCATCCTCGTGGCTCCCAAGCCAAACAACACAGAGGGCCTGGAGAGGCTGCTAGAATCGGAGGCCGGAGGGCCACTGCTCGTCTGGGGATGGCCGCAGCGGGAAAGAGTGGGGCAGGAAGGAGCAAGGAGACCGGACAGTGTCGCTCCCTGTGCACGGTCACACACAGCCACACATGGTCACTGGGACCAGAGTCAGTTCTGTCTGGGCAGCCAGCCCTCGGCGTGAGCCACCGGCCCATCTGGAGGGGATTAGAGCTCTGGCCAACGAGGTCAGCTGGCCCCTTGCTAGTTGGAGCCCACTCAGCCTTGCCAGGAAGTCAGAGGCCGGACAAGTGGAGCCTGGCCTGGGAGGGGGGATGGAAAGGAGGGCAGGGGCAGTGTGAGAAGCACAGGTGGCCTTCTTGGCAGCCCCAGCCCTGGCTTTCGAACAGTCTGGGCAGTTTGTAAGGCCTTCTTGTTACTGGTGTCCCTGTTGACCCTCATGAGTGAAGATCACCCTCACCCAGGGTGGGATAGTCCAGGCCCGGAGTGGGTGTGCGACTGGCCCGAGACCCCCTCAGCACACCTGGTCCTCCCTTGGGTACAATAAAAACCACGCAGGGGTCCTCTTCCCCAGGGGGTGCGGGCACCGCTGAGAAGGAGGCTGCGTTGGGTGGCTGTGCCTTTTCCACTGGCTTCCTTTCGCTTGGCTTCTGGTACGAGGTGCGCATGTGGCAATGGGATTCTATAATGGGTTCAGAGGAAGCAGTTAGGACTGTAGAGGGCTGGTCCTCCAGGGAGTGCTTGAGTTTCTAAAGAGGGCAAGGCTGAGCCTCAGTCTTGCTAAGATGCAGGATTTTAAAGCCGGGAGCCCTGCAGCATTGCATCCGCTGCACCGGCTGCTCCTGAGCGACCTCCCCGGTCCCCATCTGCAGCTGTGGGCCAGGTCACCGCAGAGGCCTCATGGGTGGGGCAGTCCCTTAGGTAATTTCCGTCTCTCCTGTCTGAAGAATGGGGGCCTCCTACCCCCCCAGGCTGCGGAGGTGGCCGACGGAGAAGATGTCTGTAGAAGCCACCACTGATGGAAGAGTGCCACAGATGGGCACTGAGGGGCCGCACATCTTGGGGGCCCGACTCCTGTGTTGCAAAACTGAGGCCTAACGAGGAATTTCTTGACCGTGCCCTCCCCCTCCCCACCTGGGGGGTATTCTTTCATCTAACAAAGATGTATTAAACACCTGCTATGTGCCAAACAGGAGACTAGGCCAGGGAGCAAAATGGACAAGCAGCAGCTCGTGCCCTAGAGGCTAGAGGGGGACACGGTGACTTCCGTACTGCACCCACAAATGCAGAATCCCAGCCTGGGCTACGTCTGTCTGGTTTACTGCTGAGTCCTCAGCACCTTGGCATCTGATAGGCACCAGAAACCTGGAGAGGAGGCAAAGCCTCAGCTCAAAATGTTGAGGGCTGAGGTTAAAGCTGGTTTCAATTCTCCCTTTGGCTTAGCAGGGGAGGGGCCGGGATGCTCCCCTTCTGCCCTCGGTGCCCTCAGGCTAACTCTGGGCATCCCAGAATGGAGGAGTATCCGGGTCTCCTGGTGCTCAGGTACACGGATAGGCATGTTCCAGCCCGAGCTCAGCCCAGAGACCAGAGACCAGGGGTGGTCCGGATAACACTGAGGGTGTGGGGCCTGCTGACCATCAGGGAACCTGACGGCTGGGCGGGGCAAGCTTCTCCGGCCTCGTTTCCCCCTCTGCAAACTGCGGATGCCGGTAGTTCCTACATCCTCACGCCAGGAGCTCCTCGACCCCGGCCGCAAGGGCAGGGCGACCTGGCAGACTGCGGCCCAGCGGGAGCGAAGAAAGTGTCAGACCCAGGGCCCGGGCCGTAAATCGCCCCCCCCCCCCCGGCCCCCGGAAGCCAGCCCCAAATTTAAGATCGGCGCCCAGCACTGCCGGAATGAGAGCAGAGACTCCCGCCAGGAGACAGAAAAGCATTTAGGGGATCTGCTCATTAGCATGAAATGCAAATGAGCCCGGCCTCATTTGCACAACTCGGTGCCCGGATTCGGCGAAAGGGCAACCGGGAGGCGGCAGCGCGGCAGCCGCTCTGCGCTCCCCACCCCTCGCCGCCGCCCCCGCAAACCGCCGAGGCGCGAGCCGAGAGGCTCCCCCACCACCACCACGCTGCGGCGGGAGGCGCGCGGGAACAGCGCGGGTGGTGCAACCTTGGGACAACGAGGGAGCCCCGGAGGTCCCGCGGGTGCCCGAGGTCATCACGTCCATTCCCCGGCCGGCCTCTCCGCAATGGCGTAGACGCCCCGCGGTCTCCAGGCGGGACTGACCGACCGGCTGGGAGCCACCGCGCCGACCTCCCGCAACATCGGGGCAGTGCTCTAGGCGTGGGATCCTCAACGGCTCCTTCCCCCGGTCCCCAGCACCTCCGCGGAGGTGTCTGTTGCCTCCTGCGGTAGCTCCGCGGCAGGGCGGGAGTCGAGCCCCAGAACTCCGGGAGGCGAGGCGGGCCGAGGTCTCCCCATGCACCTGCGAAGCAAGCACCCGCGCTCGGTGGGGTGCGCGCGAGCAGCCCCACGAAGCTCCTGTCCCGCGAATTGCGTCCCTAAGGCGGGGAGGAACTGAGGCACAGCGTGGGCGGGCTGGCCGGGGCTCGTAGGTTGGGAGTCGGTAGGGCCGAGCCAGATGTTTGGCTTCGCCCCTTCCCACACCTCAAGGCTGTCGGAGGTCGCTTCGCAGGGGACCCCCCGCTCTGCGCCGCAGCTGCTGGGGATCCAGGCTCTGGGGCGCGACCTGCCTGGGGCCGAGTGTTCGCGCACCAGGTCCCGTGTGGAGTTCATAGCCTTCAAAGAACCTCCACGGACGGAGGTCAGGGCCTGAGGGCCAAGGTCAGTCTCAGAAGTGAAAGCCACGCCCAGACTGTGCCCACCTCTGCCTTTCCCTGACTCTGTTTCCCCCAAGACCAGCGCCCCCTTCCCGATCCACAGACGCAGCCCGAAGCGCCGAACCCAGGACGCCCTGCCCCACTTCTCCCCATCCCCTGTCCGGCTACCGGGCTCAACTCCAAATGGAGACCCGGGGATTTCGCGCTGGGCCTCTGGTCACACCCCTCGCCCCCGAGCGTCCAGCCTCCCTTCCGCTCCCGGCCCGCCCAGAACCGAGCTCCGCCCTCCGGCTGCGACCCAATTCTGGGGTCGGGGACAAAGGATGCCCCGGGCCTGTGGCGCTACCCCAGGACCCCGCGCCAAACACTCCGATTCCCCGGGGCTCCCTCCGGGGGAGTCCCGAAGACCCCAGCGGCCAATAGGAAAGTGGGTTCGGTCTATGCAGCTGCCTGATTGGCTCCAGCTTTCCGGAGCGGACCCAGGGGCTAGGGGAGGGGAGAGGGGCGGTCCTGGGATTTGGGGTGGGAACCGGATTCCAGCTGTGGTTCTCTCCGCGGGCGCCCCCGCCCGCTTTGCCACGGAGACTGGCCAATGGGCTCGCGGCTCGGGCCGGCGCCTCGCGGCGATTGGCTGCGAGGCTGGCTGGGGAGGCGGGGCCGAGGCTTGAAGTTGGAGTGAGGGATCCAGCTGTGGTGTGCGCCGGGCTCCTCGCCGCCGCTTTCGCTCGCTCGCTCCGCGTCTCGGCCGGAGGAGGAGGCAGTGGCGCCGGCGACAGCTACGGCAGCGGCAGCCACCGCGGCGGCTGCGGCGGCGGCGGCCTCTCCGCCTCCACCCCCGCCCGGGACGGCCCCCCACCGTCTCCCCGCCCCTCCCGGACCGTAAGCCCGCCGCGGGGCGGAGGCAGGAGCCGCCCCCCGCCCTCTCCAAACCCACCCCCAAGGAGAGCCCTCTTCCCCTCCCCCCGCGGCCGCTGGCGCGGAGCCGGGGCGATGCTGACCCCTTAGATCCTGCTCCAGCTGCTCCGCGGGAAGAGGGGGCGCCCCTCCCTGGACCCCCTCTGCCCCCCATAGGGTACCCCGATTCTCTTCCTGGCTCTCGGGGCTTCTTCGCGGAAGGTATCGCGGAACCGGGCCGCCGGAGCCTGGGCGCGAAGCGAAGAAGCCGGAACAAAGTGAGGGGGAGCCTGCCGGCTGGCCCAGGGGGCCTGGAGGGGCTTCTCTGCGACCCAGCGCCCCGCGGGCAGTATGCCCCTGCGGGCAGGGGGAGCTGGGCTGAACTGGCCTTCCCGGGGGCTCAGCTCGTGCCCTAGAGCCCCCCACATGCGCCCCCGCCGGGGCCCTCCGGTTGCGTGAGGGCACCTCCTCCGAGGGGCGCCGCTCGCCCCTCTCCGGGCCGCCCGGAGCCCCGGCTGGCCGGAGGATGGACGAGGAGGAGGATGGAGCGGGCGCCGAGGAGTCGGGACAGTCCCGGAGCTTCTTGCGGCTCAACGACCTGTCGGGGGCCGGGGGCCGGCCGGGGCCGGGGTCGGCGGAAAAGGACCCGGGCAGCGTGGACTCCGAGGCGGAGGGACTGCCGTACCCGGCGCTGGCCCCGGTGGTTTTCTTCTACTTGAACCAGGACAGCCGCCCGCGGAGCTGGTGTCTCCGCACGGTCTGTAACCCATATCCTTCGGGGCACAACGGCCGGGTGAGGGGGTCCGCAAGGGGGCGGATCCAAAGCCGGGTGAGTTGGAGGGGTGAGCGTGCTCGGGAGGGGAGGGGGCGTCGGGGTGGGAGCGGGGGCGCGAGCGGGTCGTGTCGGTATTCCGGGCGAGCGCCGGCTCCGATCACACACCTCGGTCCTCCTCGGGGAACTGGGATTCAGGCCATCGAGAGAGGGGAGACGTGCCCCGCGGATCTGCCGCTGGATGCCCTCCACATGTGGGCAGGGGAGGGTCGTCCTCCTCCACATGTGGGCAGTTTCGGGAGTCGGGGAGATCTCCTCCGCCCGCCGCCGGTTCGCGTGCAGGGTCTGGTTTCCGAGTTTGGGGGTGGGGGGTGGGGAGGAAGCTGCGGGGACGGAGGAGGGGGGCGCCGCAATCTCCAGGGTTTCCCTCCTGCCCCCGCCCCAAAGTTTGCGGCGGATTCTAGGGTGCGATTCCCCAGACCTGGTCCTTGAGGCTGAGCCTTTTACTGACCCAGAGGGATTTGTTGGGGGGGCGGGGACCAGGTCCTATCCCCCCCTACCCCTCCTTCACCCCGCGGGTTGGAGGCACAACAAGGAGATTCCGGCGGCGGCTGATGTCAGGGGCGCAGAATGAGAACAAGATGTGGTGGATGGGGAGCCGTCTACCCCGGAGCTGGAGCGCAGCCCCTTTCAGCCTGCGCCCAGCGCCGGCAGTGCCTCCCTCCACCACAATGCCTGGTTCCAGCGGGGTGCTTAAGGTTGGGTTGGCGAGTTTCTGCCCGTTTTTTTTTCTTGTGGAGGGAAAGAGCTTCGGCAAGTGGGGGATGGGTGTCAGCAGGTCCAAGTTACCCCTCCTGTTCCGCTGATAGAGTGCCCTGGCTAGTGGCAGAGTGGGGGAAGGAGACCGCAGCCCTGGGAAAGTATCCGGGGGCATGGGGAGGCTGTGAGCATGTGCACCAAGGAAGACTCCGTCCACCACCCTGTGTATCCTCCCTGGAAGGATTTGGGCCATGCAACCTCAATTCTGGGGAGATGGGTTCAGCACTGCCTCTTGCTCTCTGCCTGGCCTGGAGTGGTGGTGTGTGTGTGTGGGGGGGGGGGGTCCACTCCCTCTCAACCTATAGCCTAGAGTGCTGCTTGACTAATGCCCTGCTCCCAGGATGAGTCCTGCCACAGAGCTGGGAAAGGGTGGCTGGAGGTGGCCAGTGGCGCTGCCATCTCAGGTCACCACGGCTTTCCCTGGCTCCCTCCTCCCAGCTCAGAGGTTCTTTGGGGCTCAGGGTGGGAGCCCCTAGGTCTCCCTGTAAGACCCTTAGAGCCCAGCTGGGACTCTGTCTTGGAGGGGGGAGCTTGGTGCCTCCCTCACTCTGCAGCTCTGCTGCCTCTAGTGCGCAAAGCAGGATGTGAGCCTGGGTCCCCCACCCCCAACCTCCACACCCGTGGGTCTTTGGGAAGCTCCCTTCTTCACACCCTTGGCTGGTCCCCTGCCCCATCCTCCTTTCAGTCAGAGAGAGAGAGAGAGAGAGAGAGAGAGAGAGAGAGAGAGAGAAAGAGAGAGAGAGAGAAGAGAGAGAGAGAGAGAGAGAGAGAGAGAGAGAGAGAGAGAGAGAGAGATGGGGGCCTTCGATCTGTGGTGCTGGTGGATAGGTCATCGTGAGCTCTGAGCCCCCCCTCCCAGGCCCCTTGCTCTCTGGCAGGGATGGAGGTGAGGCAAGAAGGTGGCTGAGAAGGATGGGCTCTGGGCACCCCTCTTCTCTGTCACAAACCACCCACCCTTCCACGAATGGAGAAAAGCACCTGTCCATCTCCTCCTTCTCAGGGGTCCCAGGGGAGGTTGAGACCTCCTGTCTGGCTTCCACCTGCGTTATCTCCAGGTGCTTGGGGCGTTCCAGGAGGGGGCAAATAGCCAGGCTTGCAACAAGGGAGGAGAGGCAGGGGCCCGGAGCTCACCTTGGGGCCGTGAAGCAGGTCTCCCTGCTGGGGAATGGGGACAAGCCCCTAGCCTGGGGTGACTGCGGATGGACTGAGAAGACTTTCTTGGTGAGGAGACTGCTTGAGCCGTGTCCCCCTCCTACCCAGGGCCCAGGGAGACCCGTTTCACTGCCCGAGGGGCTGGGGACAGCCTCCGGAGCCTCAGTACCCCCTCTTTCTCTTTTTGGTGTCTGTGAAGCCTCCGTTGGCTCCACAAAGCTCCCTCTGGTCCTGGGGGACACTAGGACATTCCCCAACATCCCCCCCCCCCCCAGCTAAGCTGCTTAAGCTTTTCTTGGCACATTCTTCTTGACCCCTTCTTGTTGCAGCTTCTTTGGGAGACCAGGTTTCCTAGAGAGGAGATGTAGACCAGGTAGGAAATGGTGTGTGTGTGTGTGTGTGTTGGAGAGGATGGGGGGATGCAGAAGGAAGGCAGACACACAGCACAGTGAGTGTTTGGCCCTCGGAGGAGCAGGGGTACTGGCAGACAGCATCCCAGAGGCAGACAGCACCCCCAGGTTAGCGGGGAGTGAGCTGGCCTCTCCAGCGATTGAGCGGTTCTCCCAGTGCGAGGGAGGGAGGGGCTGCCCCTCCCGGAAGGAGATCCTGAGCACTCCCTGTCGGGCGGTTGTGTCACATCTGGAAGTTTGTGTAGGAGTTTCTCCAAGCTCAGAGCCCAGCGCAGCTTTTTCTCATTTGGAAATCACAGGCTGGCATTTGGGATGCCGAGAGAGAGAGAGAGAGAGAGAGAGAGAGAGAGAGAGAGAGAGAGAGAGAAGTGGACGGGGGGGGGGGGCACAGAGGGGAGAGGGGAGCCTGCCAGGGTGGGGAGAGGAGGAGAAGGGGGAGGCCTGGGCAGTAGGAGCCCTAATGGCTTCCAGAAGTGAGTGTGAGTGTGCGCCTGTGCGTCACTGTGTGTGTCTCAGTGTGTGCCGCTCCGAGGCAAGGGGCACCAGGAATTTCTGGAGCCTTCTCTGCCACCGTCCCAGTGTCCCAAGTCTGCCTGTTTCTCTTCCCTGGGGAGAATTCTCCGTGTTGGTCCTCAGAGGAAATGGGGGAGGGTTCTTGTGTCCTCCCATTTCTACACCCGGGGCTCTCCAGAGGGCAATCTGGGGAGAAGGGCCGGGGCGAGGGGCAGGGCACCCCTTGGCACCCCCTCTACCCCAGGCCCTCCTTCCTTGTGGGTAGCACACACCCTCCTCCCCACTCACTCCCCCTCCGCACTGGTGGGGGACTCCCCTGCCCCAGAGTACTGCCAGTTGGAGCCATTCCGGGGACTACCCCACCCCACACCCCCTCCGCCCAGGCTGCTCCCGCCCCAGCCCTCACCCCGCCCTCCCTGCCTCAGCCAGGGTGGCGACAGACACAACTGCTCACACGCGCAGACATGCGTACACACACACACACACACACACACACAGAGTCACAGACGTTGGAATCGGATTTCTGGCCTATTTCCCCTCCCTAAGATTCCAGCAGGCCGTCTCTCCGTGTCTCTGTGTCTCGGGTCTCTGGTTCTGGGTGGGGCCGGCTGCCTTTTTGCCGGCTTCAGTTTCCAGTTCAGCTGGCAACCTCTCTGCCCACACCCCCACACTGGAGCCGGCAGGACCCGGGGCACTCGGGCAAACAGGCCTCTGAGAGTGGGGCTCGGCTAGGGGAATCCCCCTCTCCTCCACCCCCTCCTTTCCTCCTGCCCTGGCGAGTGCCGAATCCCGAATCGGTGGGCACCAGTCTCCCTGTGAGGATGTGTGTGGCAGGGACCTGCCCCCAGATCACCTCTCCAGCTCTAACCGGAAGGCCGGGACTCCTGGGTCTAGGCCTGCTTTCTCCCCAGCCCTCCTCACTCTCAGATTTCCCGACTCCTAGGAGGGGATGAGGCAGCTGGGGGCCTGCTTCCCTTCTCAGCTCTTGCCTGGAACCCCTGTGCCCCAGAGGGTGCCCCAGCCTGCCTTCCCCTCCTCCCACCTCCCTCACCCTTCCAGCTGCCAGGCTGGGCAAGGGCTCCATCTAGATCAGGCCCCCAGAGAGAAGGCATTTGTGGAGATAACGTGCTAGTTCTCTCTCCCTGGAGGGAGAAAAGGAGGAGGGGTGGGAGTGGGATTCCTCCCTTCCACTTCCTTTTTCTCTGCTTTTGATGGTGGGTTGTGGGGAGAAGAAAGATCCTCCCCTCTCCTGCCCCCACCCTTTGGGATCCACTCCAGCCTGGACAGTCACCATAGCAACAGCAGACATGTGACTGCACAGGTCTCTCATAGTCACTATGGCAACCACTGTCCCCCGTTCCCTCGGTTACCATGGGGATCTGTCACATGGTTTCCCCCCAACCTGATAACCTGTGGGTCTCCCCGCTTCCGTTTCCCTGCATGAGGACAAGACAGCAGCCTGAGTAAGGAGAGATCATGTGTGTATGTGTGTGTGTGTGGGGGGGGGTCTCTTTAATTACCATGGCAACAAATCCACACCACCTGGTGACACATCCTCCTGTTGTTACGGCAACAGAAGAACATCACACGGTGACATACTGCCATGTTTCCAAGGAAATGAGCCCTACCTTGAGAAGGGTGAAACCCCCCCATTCATTCTTCCTCTATTCAGGTTGTTCCCAATTTTTGTTGTGCCTTGGTCTCTTCCTTGTCCATATAAGCTTACCTGTAGCAGAAAGAGAGACGTGGAGAGCAGGCCTGCTGTACCTGGGAGAAGGCTGATGGCCAAGGGGGTCCTCGAGAAGGGGTTCCCATGATTAAGAGCTGAGCATGGGGGCCTGGGGTTATTTGGAGCACACCCTGGTAGGAGCATGTATAAAGAGAGGACAGAGAGGGGCTAGCTCCTCTATGGGGTCACTGTCCCCCCACACACACACCAGATACAGTCACTTCAACACTGAGGAGGGAAACAAGGCAGGAAAACATGAATGAGACACATCTGGGCAGGGAGAGTGACCTATCCATTCATTCCTCCCAAGTATTGATCATCTGCAAGCTGCCAGGTACCACACCACGACTCTGAGCAGGGTATCAAGCTGGATCCGAGTGCCCCTGCCTGCCAGGCGCCCACAGCTCTGCCAGGGAGTCTTGTCAAGTGCACATGACTGTGCCATGGTGGAGTCACCCCTGGGAGAGGGGCCCAGACAGTCCCACGAGGTCCTCCTCGAAGGAGAGCAACCCACATAGACACGCTTGCTCATGTGGGCCCTTTCCCTGCAGAGGAGAGGAGGGGACTAGGTGTGGGAGAGCAGACGGGTTCTTGAGGGTGACTGTGTCCTCCCCTTTCGCCTGGGTGACCCCTGGCTGACCCCATCCTGGGACTGCACTCAGCAAGAAGCACTCCTCTGCTTCCCCCTCCTGCTCCTTACCCCCTGGGCCCTTGTAGTCTATGGCCCCGGGATTGCTAGGGTTGTGGGCAGGCAGGTGGCGGGCAGGGATGCAAGGACCATGGAGAGAGGCTGGAAGAGCTGCGAGGGGATCGGGAGGCGTGGGTTTCTGGGGACAGGGCAAGGTCTGAGATTGAGGATAGAGATGGGGCTGGCCTAGAGCAGCTTGGAGGAAGGTCCTCGGGTCCCTGAACATTCCTGCTGGTCTTTTCACACCAGGCCAAAGCCCTGTTGTTGCAGAAGTAGGTGGTGACGGGAAGATTCCGTATCTAGTCCCCCAGGTGTTGCCTGGTGGGTCATGCCGGGGGCTGCCAAGACACCCTCTCACCTCCATCCCCTAGGTGGTCTCCTCCTCCCAACCCCCTGCTTTCTACTGGTTTGTGACCTTTTTGCTCTTCCCCACCCTATCATGTTTTCCATGAGCAAAACAGGACACTTGGTCATCTATCCAAGAGTCCAGTGCCTGGAGCATTCTACAATCCAAAAGCCATTTTGTGTCTTACGCTGCTGATGGGACGGAAGTGAATCGCTTGATAGACAGCTGCTATGTGGGAGGACTCAGGGTTCAGGAGGAACGTCCCTCTCCCCTTTGCTGTTTTGGGAAATGTGACAGCAGCATGGCCTGCGTGCACGGCGTGTGTCCGTGCTGCCCAGCATGGCGCCTGGCGTGTAGCAGGTCCTCCGTGCTGAAACGCATGACTGTGTCTGGAGGCCACCTGAGGGGCTTGGGAGGTCAGGAGATAGGCAGGGGAGAAAGCCCCCAGGCTCCCTATTGTGGCAAGGGGGACTGTAGCTGTGCACCCTCTCGTGTTGCTCTGCCGGGGCCCCGGGTAGTCCTGACAGCCCCTTTGCTGCTTGCCTCGGCAGTTCTGGGGTGCAGAGGGACGCGTCATAGACCAGGAGCTTAGAAACCTCGGTCTTGTCCTGGCTTTGCAAGTGACCTTCAGCCCGTGACTTTGGCTCTGTGGGCCTCAGTTTCCTTGGGTTCTAGGAAATCAAACGATCGACCATGGAGTCTTCACGGGGCTGTTGTGAGCATCAACTGTGGCATTGTGTGAAAGTGCTTGGGAAACTGTAAGGAAGGCATAATCCGACTCCGGGTTTGTGTAACACATTCGCATACATCATCTCATTTGCTTCTCACATCCATCCCGCGAGGTAGAGAGAGAAGATTCAGATTCAGCCCCAAACTCATGGTGTCTGGCATTTCCACAAGCGCCATTGATTTTATTCCCAACATGGCTTGTGCAAATAGTCAAGGTATTTGTGGCTTCTCCTGCTTCGCAGATGAGGAGGCTGGGTCCAGATCAAGGTGGGACCAGTTCTGGTGCTGGGAGGTTTGGGGGGAAGGGTGGCTGGGCTGGGCTGCTGGGTAGACCAGGGCCCTCGCATCACACCTGGCTCATGGGAGCCTAGGGTGGGGCCCGGGGGACAGCCATGGGCACCCTTTTCCTTGACGGTGCCATACCTGGTTCGAGCGAATCAGCATGCTGGTCATCCTACTCAACTGTGTGACCCTCGGCATGTTCCGGCCGTGCGAGGACATCGCCTGTGACTCCCAGCGCTGCCGGATCCTGCAGGTGAGTATGTGCTGGGGGCCCTGACCACTCTGCTAGGAGCCATGGGGGGGGAGGTAGGAGGGCTGGAGTGGGGGCAGGGCTCTCCCCCCTCCCCGGTTTCAGCAGCCTCTTGTCCCCACGTCAGGCTTTTGATGACTTCATCTTTGCCTTCTTCGCGGTGGAGATGGTGGTGAAGATGGTGGCTTTGGGCATCTTCGGGAAAAAGTGTTACCTGGGAGACACTTGGAATCGGCTTGACTTCTTCATCGTCATCGCGGGGTGAGGGCCTGGGCTAGGGGTAGGGGAGTGCAGTGGGTCAGAGCAGTCCATTCCCTGGGCCAGCGTTCTAGGCCGTAGCCCCCCTCCCAGCCCAGTCACAGCTCTGCCTTCTCCCTGGCTGTCCGCTTGCATCACCCCAGCCTGTCCCCTGAATTCCAGGACTCTCCTCCTGGCTCTGCTCCCTTCTTTGAGGGAGCCTGTCCTTGGCTGGGGCGGGGAGGCGGGGTGGCCCTAGCCCCAGACCGAACCGGATCCTCAGTCCCCATGGAGGACAGGGAGGAGCCCCAGGTCAGAGTCCTCATTGACCTCTGACCCTGCGGTGGCCTCAGACTCAAAGGGCCTCCCTTTGGGCCCCTCCCTGCAGGATGCTGGAGTACTCGCTGGACCTGCAGAACGTCAGTTTCTCGGCTGTCAGGACAGTCCGCGTGCTGCGACCGCTCAGGGCCATTAACCGGGTGCCCAGTGAGTGACCCCTCGGCCCCCGGCCCCTGGCCAAAACCCCTCGAGTGCAGATGTGGAAAGGGCATACCCCAGCCCTCCTGCCACATCCTCACCTGACCGCTCGCAGACCCTGGCATAGAAGGTCCCCCTGGGGGCCAGTCTGCGCCCCTGCGCCTGGCCATGCAGCTGGGAGAGTGACCTGCAGAGACCTCCTCGCTTTAGTCTGGCTTCAGGTCAGAGTCCCAGGAACTTTGCAGGTGACCTCTCCCCCAGGGGAGCAGGGGCAGCTGGGGACGGACGAGAGGCTGGCAGGCCGGGCGGAGGGGCGGCTTAGCCGCCTGCTTCTCCTCCACAAGACCACACTAGCCATGTTGAACACGACTTCTCTCAACAGCCTTGCCCTCCCAGCTGCGTCCCCTTCCTCCACCCCAACCCCTCCCAACCCACTGCAGCCACCGCCGGGACCATTATCTAAATTAAACCGCAGTGGTTTCTGGAGCCAGCCAAGCTCTGGCAGCCCCAGCTCCCGCCCCATCCTGCACTCGCCTTTGCTCAGACCCCCTTGGTAACTCCCCAACCTACAAATGCTGCAGGTCGGTCCCCACCACGGCTCCAGGAGTCAGGGTGGGGGGTGAGGGTTCTGGGGCCCTGGGCTGGGCTGTGACCGCAGCCCCCTTTGCTGTGTGTGTGTGTGTGAGAGAGAGATGTAGCTACCTCCGGGAGGGCAGAGCTGCCGAGGGCATCCCTCTCGGGGCTGGGGTGTGTTGGTGTTAACGGCAGCTTAGGAAGAGGGGCAGGGCCTCTCCCGCCCCAGGTGATGGCTGGCAGATTTATAGGCCTCTGTCTAACCACCGGTGTAATTCCCTTAATGCGCACCCTGAGGAATTGATCTCTGTTGGAACATAGAGGAGCTGAAGGATGTGGGGGGAGGACTGAGTGAGAAGGCTGGGCAGGCAGGGGCGGGGCCAGGGCAGCTGCAGTCGCCAAGAGGGTTAATTAGCTGCTGCCCCTAGAAGCTTCTGCCCTGGAAAGGTCAGGGGTCACCAGGGGCACTCGGGGGGTGGAAAACAGCCAGCAGAGACTTCTCTGCTTGACAGGGCCTTGCTGGCCTGGGGGCTGAGACTTGGAGGGAGGGAGGGCTCCCTAACAGTGGGCTTGGGGGTTTTGGGGAGGGGGGTGCTTCATTTATGGATTCCTGAGAAGACAGTGTTGCATCCCCTCTGGTCCCGATCTGGGGATCTGGATCAAGCAGGAGTAGACTCGGGGCCAGGGGACTCAGAACCGTGGTGCAGTGCTGGCTGTCCAGGGGGAATTCTTGCCTGCTAATATCCCTTCTGGAGTCCTGTGCCTCAGTTTCCCCAGTGGTCCCAGGAGTGGTAATTTGGAAAGGTTAGATGGTCGTGTCTGGTGAGTGAAGGAAGCTGCAGGGTGTGTTGTGTTCAAGGGTTGCGTTCATAAAGAACAAAGGCTGAATCTATGTCCTGGCCCCCGCGTTCAGCAGCTCTGTGACACTGGGCGAGTGATGTCAATTCTGTGGGCCTCAGACTTTCCTTCCACACTGTGCACTGTCGGGAGCCCGAGGTGGCACTTGGTGCTTGAGAATTCTTTGGCTAGCACAGTCACCTGGCGGGGGGCTGGGGGGTGGGGGGTGGCCGGCACTGATGACTGTGAGTGGGTGGAGAGGGAGAGCAGACAGGGGCCGCCTGGGGAGTTAGAGGTGTCTGTTGGTCTTCCCTCCAGCTCCAGCCGAGCACTCTCAGCCCCCGATTCCCCGGCGGCCCCCTCTGGGAGTGCTGCCAGCTCTGTGGCAGCCGGCCCAGCCCAGCGGGCCTGGCATCCCCAGCGTGGCTTCTGCCCCTACAGGCATGCGCATCCTGGTCACCCTGCTGCTGGACACGCTGCCCATGCTGGGCAATGTCCTGCTGCTCTGCTTCTTCGTCTTCTTCATCTTCGGCATCGTGGGCGTCCAGCTGTGGGCGGGGCTGCTTCGGAACCGATGCTTCCTGCCTGAGAATTTCAGCCTGTGAGTGGCGGGCGCGGCGGGGCGGGGCGGGGCATTGACCCTGGCGCGGCTGCTCTGCCCACCCTGTGGGCCGGCTCTCCTTGCCTGGGCCTCACCTGTGCCCCCACCCACCTCCACGCTGCAGCCCCCTAAGCGTGGACCTGGAGCGCTATTATCAGACGGAGAACGAGGATGAGAGCCCCTTCATCTGCTCGCAGCCGCGCGAAAATGGCATGCGCTCCTGCCGGAGCGTGCCCACCCTCCGCGGGGACGGCGGCGGCGGCCCGCCCTGCGGCCTGGACTACGAGGCCTACAACAGCTCCAGCAACACCACCTGCGTCAACTGGAACCAGTACTACACCAACTGCTCCGCGGGCGAGCACAACCCCTTCAAGGGCGCCATCAACTTCGACAACATCGGCTACGCCTGGATTGCCATCTTCCAGGTGGGGCGGCGGTCCCGGGTGCTGAGGGGCGGATTTTAGGGTTGGCGTAGGGGCCGGGGCTTTCTGAGGAGACAGCCTGGCCCCTTCAACCTCCCCAGGTCATCACACTGGAGGGCTGGGTGGACATCATGTATTTCGTCATGGATGCCCACTCCTTCTACAACTTCATCTACTTCATCCTCCTCATTATCGTGAGTGACCCCTCAGGGCTCCGTGGCAATGGGAGAAGGGAGGGGGTCCTGGGGACTGCCCAGAGGCTGGGTTGGGGCTGCCCAGAGAGGGGAAGCTGGCTCAGTCTAAAGCACTCAGCTCCTAGGACAGGTCTTTAAAAATTTTTTTTAGGCCGGCGCCGTGGCTCAACAGGCTAATCCTCCGCCTTGCGGCGCCGGCACACCGGGTTCTAGTCCCGGTCGGGGCGCCGGATTCTGTCCCGGTTGCCCCTCTTCCAGGCCAGCCCTCTGCTGTGGCCCGGGAGTGCAGTGGAGGATGGCCCAGGTGCTTGGGCCCTGCACCCGCATAGGAGACCAGGAGAAGCACCTGGCTCCTGGCTCCTGCCATCGGACAAGCGCGGTGCGCCGGCCGCAGCGCACTGACCGCGGTGGCCATTGGAGGGTGAACCAACGGCAAAAGGAAGACCTTTCTCTCTGTCTCTGTCTCTCACTGTCCACTCTGCCTGTCAAAAAAAAAATTTTTTTTTTAAAAAGATTTATTTATTTGTGTATTTATTTGAGAGGCAGAGGCAGAGAGAGAGAGAGAGAGAGAGGTCTTCCGTCCACTAATTAACTCCCAAAATGGCCGCAGTAGCTGGAGCTGAGCCAATCCGAAGCTAGGAGCCAGGAGCCTCCCCCGGGTCTCTCACACAGGTGCAGGAGCCCAAGAACCTGGGCCATCTTCTTCTACTGCTTTCCCAGGCCATAGCAGAGAGCTGGATCGGAAGTGAAGCAGTGGGAACTTGAACCGGAGCCCATATGGGATGCTGGCACTGCAGGCGGCGGCTTTACCCACCACACCACAGTGCCGGCCCCGCAGACAGGTCTTGTAGAGAGGGCACTGTAGCAGGAGGGGTGCCAGGTGAGGAGTCAGGAGCTCCAAAGTCAGTGCCTGACTCCACCACTTCCTACTTTTTTTTTTTTTAAAAAAAAAGATTTAGTATTTATTTATTTGAAAGGCAGACTTGCAGAAAGGCAGAGGCAGAGAGAGAGAGAGAGAGAGAGACAGAGACAGAGACAGAGAGAGATTGAGCCGATCTGAAGCCAGGAGCCAGGAGCTTCTTCTGGGTCTCTCATGTGAGTACAGGGGCCTGGGGACTTGGGCCGTCTACCACTGCTTTCCCAGGCACATTAGCAGGGAGCTGGATTGGAAGTGGAGCAGGTGGAACTCCAACCGGCACCCATATGGGATGCTGGCACTGCAGGCGGCAGCTTTTACCTGCTATGCCTTAGGCCCCTTCCTGTTCTAATGACCTTGAGCCAGCGTTTGCCAGGAGGCCCCCAGTCCCACCCCAGCCTCTGTTTATTCATCAGTACAAGGGGTGGTACTTAACCCAAGGTGCCATGGCCTGTCCCAGGGGGCATTTGCAAATGGAGGTGGTTCATTTTTCACCAGGACCCGGCAGGGAAGGCACCATTGGCATCTTGTTGGGGGGAGGGGACTGATACTAAACACCCTGAAATGTTTGCAAACGGTGTCATCCCACCCCAATTCTGATTAGTGTTGAGAAATGCTGCATGAGCTCTTGTTCCTTCCGACTCAGAATTTCTGAGACTTTATGAAGGCAGAAGCAGCAATATTTAATAGTTTTAACCATTACCATTCCTAGTATCTTATTTAAAATTTTTTCATTTTATTTGTAAGGCAGATAGACGGAGGGAGGGGTCTTCCATCCACTGGTTCACTCCCCAAATTCCCTCAACAGCCAGGGTTGGGCCGGGCCAGAGCTAAGAGCCCAGAACTTCATTGGGTGTCCTATTTGGGCAGGTGGCAGGAACCTAAGTACTTGAGCTGACTCTTGCTGCCTGCCAGGCAGGTTAGCAGGAAGCTGGATCAGAAGTGGAGGATCCGGGACTCGAACCAGCGCTCTAATATGGGATGTGGTGTCTCCAGCCCCCGCTTCACCTGCTGCACCACAACGCCCAGCCCATAGCTGATATTTATGGAGAACTTTTTATGTGTCAATGCATTAATTCTCTCTGTGGTCCCTTTACAGATGAGGGAATAACACTTCCACGTGTTGTGCCTAAGCTGTGGGTTAAACTTGCCAGATGGGGTGTCCTGCTGCCGTGTGCTGTGACGTCCACTGCCTGCTTCATCCCCATTGGCCCCAGTGAGGTGCCCAGGGCAGGAATTATGGTCCCCATCTTCTGGGAGTGACCTTGAAGCTCCAGAGGGTGGTCACCGGGCCAAGAGAGAATTCAGTCCCAGGCTACCAACTCTGAGTGCAGCCCTTTTCCTGTGACACCAAGAGGCTGATGACAGAGCCAGACAGAGGGATTTAGATCTTCGCAGGACTTGGGATAAGCACCAGAGAGAGGTGGAGACGGATGAGGCAGTTTTTTGGTGAGAGAGACAGAGGCTAAGCCCCGAGAAAGGAGTGCCACCCCATCCTGCTTCCGTAATTTTCCCTGGTGCTGACCAGGCTGCGGTGAAGCCTGGCCAGAGGCCTCTCCCATCGCTGACCACCGCCTGGGATGAGTGGCAAGGCCAGTGCTGCAGGCAAGCCGGCTTTCTCACCGCACTGCTCTCCCGGGCTTGGGGGAGGGGGACGGAAGCAGACAGGGAGGTAAGGGGCCCAGCTTCCACCCTCCCACACACCCCCGGAAAAATCTTCCCAAACAGCTCTCTGGAATCACACTAGTGAAGCTAATTATCATAATTACTAGGACACGATCTAGAAAAAAAAAATCTGCTTTGTCACCATAAATATTCATTTCCTTCATTTGGGATTGTTGCCCAAGCAGTGTCTGTCCCGGAGTCTTAGGGAAACTGAGGCATGGAGCTGGGGGCCAGGGAGTGTGGGCTGGTCAGAGCAGCAGCCTTGGCTAGTCTGTAGGGTCCGGGCTCCGTGTGGTACCAGGTGACAGCACAGGGACAAGGGTCGCCATGTGTAGGTGAGGAGCCGGTTCTCACCCAAGGTCACACAGCCAGAATCGAGACTGGAAGCAGAGGAATCTGGAGACAGTGTTTTTGCCAAGATCTCAGAGGTTCAATCCAACTCGAAAACCCCATCTCCCCATATTGTACTCATTTCCATAGCATTCGCTGTCTTCATGGGACTTGGAGAGGGAAGCTTAGGGTCTCTCCAGATGGCCACGCTTTGGGACAGGGAACTTGGGGGAGTGGCCCTGCAGGATGATGTCATGGTCAATAGCAGCTCCTTGGAATTTCGTAGAAGTTGTCCAGGTCTTAGCCATGATCTGCCTGTGTCACTTTGGACAGCTTCCTAGGCCTCTCTCTGAGCCTCAGCTTCTTCACCTCTCAGATGGAGATTCTAATAGCGTCACCTCGTGACTGTCATGAGAATCCAGTGAGATGATGCTGGGAAAATAACCGAGCCCAAGGCTTGGCACACGTTTCCTGTATGCGGCAGCTGGCGTCGATTTGATTTCTTCAGGACATCTCCTCTTCCTGTCCCCACCCCTACAGGTGGGCTCCTTCTTCATGATCAACCTGTGCCTGGTGGTGATTGCCACGCAGTTCTCAGAGACCAAGCAGCGGGAGAGCCAGCTGATGCGGGAGCAACGGGTGCGGTTCCTGTCCAACGCCAGCACCCTGGCCAGCTTCTCCGAGCCGGGCAGCTGCTACGAGGAGCTGCTCAAGTACCTGGTGTACATCCTCCGGAAAGCAGCACGCAGGCTGGCGCAGGTGTCTCGGGCAGTGGGCGTGCGGGCGGGGCTGCTGAGCACTCCAGCTCCAGTTGGGAGCCAGGAGCCCCAGGCCAGCAGCAGCTGCTCTCGCTCCCACCGCCGCCTGTCTGTCCACCACCTGGTGCACCACCACCACCACCATCACCATCACTACCACCTGGGCAATGGGACACTCAGGGCCCCCCGGGCCAGTCCAGAGATCCAGGACAGGGATGCCAATGGGTCCCGCCGGCTCATGCTGCCAGCACCCTCGACGCCCACCCTCTCTGGGGGTCCTCCGCCAGGAGGTGCAGAGTCTGTGCACAGCTTCTACCATGCCGACTGCCACTTGGAACCAGTCCGCTGCCAGGCGCCCCCTCCCAGGTCCCCCTCGGAGGCATCAGGCAGGACTGTGGGCAGTGGGAAGGTGTACCCCACCGTGCACACCAGCCCCCCGCCAGAGATGCTGAAGGAAAAGGCACTAGTAGAGGTGGCCCCCAGCTCTGGGCCCCCCACCCTCACCAGCCTCAACATCCCTCCTGGGCCCTACAGCTCCATGCACAAGCTGCTGGAGACACAGAGTACAGGTGAGAACTGGGGGTGGGGCCATGTTGGGGTCCCCATCTGGGGGCTAGGTGGTGTCACAGAGAGTCCTGGGGGTGTGCAGTCAGAGCAGTCAGGGCTCAGATTCCCATTCTGCCTCTCGGGGCCATGGCACCTTCCATCAGTTGCATTACTTCTTTGAGTCCTAATTTTCCCATCTGTTAAAATGGGGACCTCAGTCCCTGCATCGCCATAATGATAGCAGTTGTACCCTGAGCACCTGCTCTTTGTTTGCAGTAAGAGCTCACTGTTACTGTGGCTGTGCACCTGCGATGGGCTTTGCTGCATCCCCTGGACAGTGGGTGATCGCTTCCTAGGGTCCCTCTTGTGGGGATGCGGGAAAGGAGCCTTGGAGAGGGTGCATGACTTGCTTAAGGTTGTGCTGGTGGTGAGGGGTGGACTCAGGTCTGTTGGACTCTGAGGCCCATACCCTGTTCTCCTTGGGGACGTGGCTCACAGGGGGTGTGGCTGTGCTCAGCATCCTGACCCCACACTAATGGGACTCTTATAAACCCACGTCTTCTTCTTCCTTCTCTGGAGAGACCTGGGGCCCCTGCACAGCAAGTCTTGGAAGCGTTGGGCCAATGAGTGGGAGGGGGAGGGGGCGTGAGACATGAGTGACCTCTCGGATGGAAGTGACCGACCCCACCCAGCAGACAGGTTCACTGCCGTGTCAGCCTGCGTTTCAGGCAGGATCGGCATGTGGGAGCAGTGGATATTCGTGGGGATGTTCCGTGGGCTGGGACAGGAAGGTGTTATCACGGGATGCAGAGTGAAGGGTTCTTACGCAGCTCTTCACCACCTTGCTAGAGGACGTCACGAGCACGCCTGCTTCCGTTGCCTGGGCCTGGGCCCGTCACTGTGGCCCTTCCCCTCCCCCCACCCCGTGTGTGCAGAGGCTGCCAGGAGGGGAAGTGGTGTGAGTGCCTGCTAGGGGCTGAGCTGGGAGCCAGGTGCCTCCAGGTCCAGGCTTTACGTGGGTTGTGTCTGAGGGTCCTTTCATCGCCCACAGTCTGGGTCAGCTAGGTGTGGGTGCACACTGATGCCGTAGCTTGGGTCCTGTGTGTGCATGCACGTGTCTGGTTGTGTAGGTGCACGTGTCCATGCACATGGAGGCTGTGTTTCCTAGGGTGTATGCATGTGGGTCTGACATGTGGGCTTTGCGTGGTACTAGTGTTTCTGTGTACGTGTGTGTACATGTATGTACATGTTATGTGTATGTATGTGGGTGTGTCTTAAGGATCCCTTGGAAAATGCTACTCAGAGCAGCTTGGATGCAGGCCTGGCTTCCCAGGGTAACACAGATGGTCTGGGCTTCTTGGACAAAGGAGTTGTCCAGGGCCTCAGAGGACAGACATGACCCTGTCTGCCTGACCCCTAGGACGCTCAGCACCGACCATCTGTGGGATGCTGTTGACATTTGGGTACTGCAGGGCAGTAGCACCCCGCCCACTCAGTGTCTAGCACCCCTGCCCACTGGAACAACCTGGCTCACTCTGGGCACACTCCGAGGGCGGGGTGAGCCCAGGTCAGAGCCCTGCAGCTCTCTCCTCTCTCTTCCCGTCCCAGGAACCAGCCAAAGCTCTTGCAAGATCTCCAGCCCTTGCCTGAAAGCAGACCGGGGAGCCTGTGGCCCTGACAGCTGCCCCTACTGTGCCCGGGCAGGCTCAGGGGAGGTGGAGCTCGCCGACCGCGAGATGCCCGACTCGGACAGCGAGGCCGTTTATGAGTTCACGCAGGACGCCCAGCACAGTGACCTCCGCGACCCCCATGGCCGGCGGCGACGGAGCCAGGGCTGCGATGCAGAGCCCAGCCCTGTGCTAGCTTTCTGGAGGCTGATCTGTGACACCTTCCGGAAGATCGTGGACAGCAAGTACTTCGGCCGGGGAATCATGATCGCCATCCTTGTCAATACGCTCAGCATGGGCATCGAATACCATGAGCAGGTAGGCAGTGGGCAAGGGCATGCCTCCTGCCAGCCGTTTCTGGGTGTGGAGGTGGCCCAGGGTGGGGGCAGGGCATGTCCTACCTGGGAAGGCTTCTTGGAGGACGTGGGCTTGGAAGGATGTGATGAGCATCAGCTTCTGGGGAGAGGTGTGTCCCTGGGGGCAGACTGGGTCTTTGGAGCAGGGGCCACAGGGTGGGGCGGGGAGGGGGAGCGGGAGCGGCATGGACCTGACTCAGTCGGGGTGTGACTGGTTGGAAGCCAGAGTGAGGAGTGGAGGGCTGATGGCTGCACCTGGCGTGGAGTGAAAGCCCGTGGGTCAGAGAGGGAGGCAGTCTGGTCCAGGGCCTCCGGTCTGGGAGCCCTGCTGGGAACCAGGGCGGCTCCTGGTGGATGAGAGCGCCCAGCACGGTGAGGGGACTTGAAACCACCGCAGTGGAGGGATCATCCTAAGAACCAGGCTGTTTGGTCAGGAGAAGAGGAGGCTCAGCGGGGACCGGCGAGCTGTCTTCAAATATTTGAAGGGCTGTCATGTGGAAGAGGGAGCATCTGGGCTGAGAGGGCAGGAGGCTGCTATCCCTCCCAGAGCTGCGTGGAGGCAGAAGGGGGACTCTGCAGGCACCTCCATGCACACACTGGGCTGCACCATGTGGAGTGTCAGACCAGGCCCCCCGGGGCCTCACAACCAAGCCTGCCCACCCCCACCCCCCGGCTTCCTTCCAGAAATTGTCCCTGTCCCCTAGTGTGGCCTAGTTCTCAGAAAGAAGGGAGCTGGCGGGCAGGTGCTGAGCCCACGGGGCCCTCTGTGCCCTTCTCCCTTGTTCTCCCCTCTTGGGTGGTCTCGCCTTGCTGGGGCAGTGAGGAGGGCACCGGGCTGGCAGAACCTGAGCTTTCCTGACGCCAAGTTCTGGGGGGAGGTGGAAGGTGTGTGGGGAGGGGGCTGCCTACACCGGCACAGCACACGATTGAAGGGGGAGCGTCTGAGCAGGTTGGCTCACCATAGCTGGGGTGGGGGGATGTGGGGCTGGGGAGGTGGGCTCTGGGTCTAGGCTGGGGAGCATGGGTCCAATTTGGATCTGAAGGAGACAGTGAGGTGTTCAGGTCAGGAAAGTCGGAAGCCCCTGATCCCGGCCCCCTGACTCCCGCCCCCGTACCCACCATGCGGCAAACACTCAGCTCTTATCCGGGACTGCCTTGTCCTACCAGGGGCAGCCCTGCCCCATCATCACCATATCCCATTGGTTCCCCTGGCTCTTGCCTCAACAGCCTCTGCCCTGGTGGCTGTGCCCTGCCCCTTCCCTACGGAGGCGACATGGAGGGGGTGGGACGCGGCTGCCGTGCCAGCAGGTGGGCGCCCATGGCACTGCGGTAGGCGTGTTGTGTCTGGGCTGCGTGGGGCGTGGGTGTGTGTGCACAGGCGGCTCTGCCAGCCTCCCAGGGAGAGGTGCAGTGCTCTGCCAGGCTGGTGGGGGAGGGGAGCAGCAGTTTCTGCTCCCGTGACCCAGGGCGCAGCAGCCCCTAACCTTCCATGACTTTCACCCCCTGAGTCTAAACCATTGCCCTCCCTTCAGTTCTGGCCACAGGCAGGTGTTCCTCCCCCAGGGGCTCAGCACCCTCCCCTCGCCCTGGGGGGTGCACCCAGCTGTCCCTGCCCCGCCAGATGCTGCTGCTGGTGGAGCTGTGACTGTCCTGGGAAGTAGCTGAGTCACATAGACCCTGGGCAGATGAAGCCGCCTCTTTGGAGAGGAAGTGAGGGCTCTCCTTCAGGGGTGCCTGCGCCCTCTCCTTGCCCCAGCCCCTAAGGAAAAGGGGACCAACCCATGGCTCCCCTACAAGCCCTCAGAGGCAGGGAGGCGTAGCCCTAGCCCCGTGGTGGCAGAGTCTGCTCCAGCAATGAGTATGGGCCCCATAGGTGTGAGTGTGGGAGTCCGGCTGGGCAGGTGAGCTCAGGGCTGGAGGCGGGGGAGAAGCCCTGTGCTCGCAGGCACTGCGGCGTGAACGTCCCACCATCTGGGCCCCCATGCCTGAGCAGGCTGGAGGGGAAGGGAGCGAGGAGATGCGGGGGGCTGAGCACAGAGGGGGAGAAGAAGGAGACAGAGATGCAGGAGGGAGATGGAGATGCAGAGGGAGACAGAGGTGGAAACACAGCCGAGGAGACTGAGCGAGGAGGAAATAGAGAGAGAAAAGGGGCCTTGGAGACCCGGGGTGGGCGATGGGCAACACTGACAGGAATCCTGAGGTTGGAGGAGAGGGATGGAGACTCAGGAGAAGGAGTCAGAGACACAGGGAGACAGAGACTGAGACCCGGAGGCAAATGAGGACAGAGCCAGGGCAGGGAGGGGGGACAGGGCCTCAGGATGGAACCGACTGCAGGAGAGGTGACGCGTGTCGGCAGATGCTGACAAGGCTCTGCCCGGGCTCCTGCCTTCCCTGCAGTGCCCTTAACCAGGAGATGGTGTCCATCGATCCTGGTGTCCATCAATCCTGGTGTCCATCATTCTGGGGGCACTACGGGGAGGGAGGTCCCCTCTCGTGGCCTATCCTGGGATGGTGCCATCCCTTTTGCTCCTCTCCAGCAATCCCTTGACAGAGGGGACATCCATCTGTGGCCCCTGACCTTCCCCAAGGCTGGTCCCCTGCTGTCTCCTCTCTCCTACTTTCCCCGCCGCCTTAACCATCAGCTGGTGGAGGATCGGCAGGATTGGTTTATCCAAAAGGGCTGGTGAGGGGGCCAGGGCACAGGACACTGAGGAAGGAGCAAGAAAATGGGGCCAGCAGAGTGATCCGATCTGAGGCAGGGTCAGCACGGTTGTGTGCCCCAACCACTAGGGGGCAGTCTGTGGAGCCCGGTGCCTAGAGTGCTCCATTCATCTGGCTCTCCTTCCACTCCATGCATGTCCTGGGCATTGGAGTTGGGCCTAAGCAGGAGCCTGCTGACAAATGGTTAACATCCAGCCCTGCAAAGAAAAACAAATCCTGGTTGGGAGTGTCTGCCAATTTCTGTGGTGTAAACGCTCCCACCCAAGCCAAGTTCAAGTGATGCTGTGGACATGGAGTTGGGACGAGGTGTACTCTGAGTGCAGAAGAGTAGGATGCAGCCAGAGGAGAGGCCAGGGCCAGGGCATCGGACGCCAGAGCTGAGAGGTGTGTAAGATCAGAATGGGCGGTGCACTGGATGGGGGCTGGGGGCAGGAGATGAGTTGAAGAGGCAGGTCCTGAAGGCTATAGGAAAGGGTCTGGACGTCATCCCCAGGGCGAGGGGCTCTCCACAAAGATTTTACATGGGTCAGTGATAGGCCTGTGTTTGTGCACCAGCAAACAGTGTCAGGGAGAAGTGGGGGGAGTGGAGACAGGAGGCCGGGAGGCCAGGCCACAGCAGTGGTCTAGCCGGTCCCTGCCACATCCTTGTCCCTGGAGAGGAGAGGGCTTGGGAGGGCTGGCTGGCAGGTGGCTGGCTCTGGAGGACTCCATACCAGTTAGATGTTTAGGAGAAGGAGGTGACAAGGATGACTCTCAGGTCCCTGCCTGGGGTTTCCACAGATGTGGGCAGGGGGCCATACTGGTCCCATATCCGGCAGGGTACTGGGGCTCAGTACTGGTCCCACCAGGGGCTGTGCCAGGGCTGGGCTGTCACTCAAGAAGGAGGGGAGGTGCAAGATGGGGCCTTGGGGATGCGGGAGCTGCCTGTTATCCCTTTTCTGGCTCATGAGTGGGGAACAGGTGCTAACCTCATCTTCTAGAAGGATGACAACACGTGGGGAGCCCCGCGGCCTCCTGGGGAGACAATCTTGTGGGCCGGGAGAGGACGGGGTGGGTGACATGATTCTGCTCATCGCTCAGACACCCGCCCCTCCTGTCATGCCAGATTCTCGTCCAGAGAAGGTTTCTATTTATAAGTTAGTGAGGTTGGCAGCTCAAGACAAGGGATGAGGGAAGCTGGGGTTGGGGCAGGGCAGGGTGCAGGGGGCCCGGAAGTTGGGGTGTCCAGATATGGTGGGTCTTAACTTTTGAATGGATTCAAAGACTGAATGAGGAGCCCTGTCCCTAGAAGAGGCACACATGCAGACCCCCTGGTGTGGCCTTTGAGGGCAAGGGTTCTGGACCCCTCCCCTGTGTCCCTGGGTCTCCAGGTGGAGGAGCCCTGGCTGAGAGCTGGAGCTGGGGCCAGGGGGTGCTCCTTCCACAGCCAACCTGGCCCTGGATGTTTGGAGGCTCTTCCAGAGTCAGGGTACTCATGTTCATTTCCATTCCCTGGCTCCAGGCTCCCTGTGTACAGCACACTAGAAGCACTAGAGAATTCCAGAAGGTCAGGCTGGCTCTCCAGGAGCACTCAGGGAATGTAGGTTGTAGTGGAAAGTTGTTGTGTTTCCTGGAGGATCAGACAGAATGCTGTAAGGGAGGCCTCGGGGGACAAAGGAGAGACGCTCACACACAGGCGAGGGATTTGGAAGGACTTCATGAAGGAGGTGGCTTTTGAGAGGGGTCTTGAAGGATGAGTGGGATCCACAGTCAGGCCAGAGGAAGGAGATCTAGGGGCACTCCAGCAGCCTGGCTGGGGAACACGCAGGGCACATGGGCCACTCTGAAGGGTGGGGTGGCTTCCCCACCCCCATCCTGAGGGCTAGAGTCGGGGTGACATGAGCCCAGTCCAGCAACGTGAAGGAAGCCTGAGCTCCTGGAGGTGCAGGCTGGGTGGGGAGAGGCTGGCCGGAGATGTCTAGCGTTCGGATGGGGTTGGGGGGGCTGAGTAAGGTTTTGGGCAGGACGTGCAGCCCCTGGCAGGGACTGAGCACCCAGGCACCTTCCTGTCCCGAGGGATGGAGGGCAGCATGGATCTTAGATGACCCCGCAGTTCCAAGACAGGACACCCCAAAACCATGGAGCCTGGAAGTCAGTCTGGGGAGAGGAGGTGAGGGCGTGTTTGGGACGTGCTGTTTGCGTGGCCATGGGACACTGGGCAGCACTGGTTTCTGGACGTGGAGCCAGGAGCCTGAGGGAGCTTGTGCAGTGTCCTCTGAACCCCAGTGACAGCTGTAGAGTGGGGAGTGGGGAGTGGGGGGACTGGAGGGAGGGAGTGGGGTGAGGGGTGAGCTTAGAGGAACTCTGAAGAATGTTGGTCCGAGGGGGAGGGGGAGAGGTGGAGGGGGAAAGGCAGGAGGGGCCTGGCACTGGGTGGAGGAAGCCAGGCCTGCTGGGTGGGGTGCAGGGGGCTGGGCACAGGCCTCCAGGAGGAGGAGGTGTCCCTGGGGAGACTGGAGGGGTGTGGGCCTGGGTTCCCCGGAAGGGTTCCTGCTTTGGGAAAGAGAGGAAGGAAGGGGGCCCAGGGACCATGGGGGCGGGGATCAGATCCAAGTGCAGGTGGAGGAGGGGTGGCTCCCTTCCTGGAGAAGAGAGGAGCAGGCTGCAGAGCTGTTTGGGGGAGGGAGGGAGGCAGGAGCCCGAGGCCAGGCTGGGGGTGGGGACGGGGCTGAGGAGTGGGCGAGGTTTGAGGAAGCTCCTGGGGGACAGAGATGGAGCTGCAGGAAGCCGAGAATAGAGGACAGTGCTGTGACAAGACGACAAGACGGAGTGAAGCAGCCCTGGGGCCAGCCAGCAGGCCTGAGCGGCAGTGCACCGGTTCCTCTGGACTCTCTCTAGCGATGCTCAGCAATTCTGGAGGAGCCACCGTGCAGAGGGAGGGGCTGGGGGCTCACCTGGGCTGCACAGGACAGCGGCCGCTGGCCTTGGCCATGTGAGGACAGCCTTTAAAAAAGAGATGTATTTAATTATGTGTTTATGTGAAAGGCAGAGCGACAGAGAGAGAAAGAAAGGGAATGAGGTCTTTCACCAACTGGTGCACTCCCCAGATGCCTGCAACAGCCGGGGCCGGGCCAGGCAGAAGCCAGAAGCCAGGAACTACATCCGGGTCTCTCATGTGGGTGGCAGAACCCAAGTACTTGCCATCATCTGCTGCCTCCCAGGCACATTAGCAGGGAGCTGGATTGGAAGCAAGTAGCTGGGACCCAAACCACACTCCGATACGGGATACCAGCATCGCAGGTGGTAGCCACAGCACCAGCCCCCGAGGATGTCCTTTTAAAAATCCACCCTGGGCTCCAGGATAGAGGTGGCTCAGGTGGGTGAGGAACAGGGCGACAGCTCCAGAAATCTCAGTAACAAATGCCTTGGGTGGGCTAACCGGAAGCTGAGTCAGCACCGTGGCCTCCTGTCCTGATTGCCTGGTGTTTACTCGAGGTGGCTCTGGGGAGTGGGGGAGACTGAGGTGATCAGCCAAGGCTACTCCTTAGCATTGCCCCTGATTAGGAAGCTCTGGGTTCACCGTGACACCTAACAGGGGGCACAGTGGGTGTGACAGTGCTGCAGGGGGTGTGCTTAGGGAGGCAAGGGTCCCAGCTGGGTGGGGAGGAGCAAAGCTGTGGATTTCCCAGAACCCTCCTGCTACCCAGGTGTCCCCTGGGTCCATGTCCCCTGACCCAGTGACCCTCACCCTGTCCCTGCAGCCTGCCTGCACCCCTCTGCTGGACAAGTGGCAGCAGAGACCGGGTGTGAGCTAAGGAATCTGATTGAGGAGCAGCGATTTCAGGGTCAGCAGAGCTGCTGGGAGCCGAGCAAAGGGGGTTGGGCAGGCCAGGGTGACCTGTAGCAGCCTCCGCTCAGCTCTGGCCTGGCTTGGCCACCCCCTCACGCCTTTCTTGCAAAAGGCACATCACACCCTGCCAGAGCTGGCTCTCAGGTCTCCTGTCTGGACTGCTGCAGTAGCCCCTAATTGGTCCCCATCTCTCCCCTCCAAGCCATCCGCATGCTGCCACACTGCAGCCAGATTAATCTTCTTAATACACCACTTTGCACATCTCCTTCCCTTGGAAGCCTCAGTGGCAGCATCATGGGAAGAGGCAAGTCCAGCATGAGTCAGGAAGCGGCTGGATCCAGCCCAAATGCCTGGGCCCTGCCAACCTTGCAGGCTCATCCCCACCACCCCTTCCCCCGCTCCCCCCGGGAGCCCACTCTGTTCTCAGAGCTGCAGCTGGCCCCACACATGCCTTCTTCCACACCTTGGGAGTGACCTCCATGGGCATTCTCTTTGTGCCTCCTCCTGCCTGACCTCAGCTGGCTGTGAGCTCCGCTGATGCTCCTGGGTTTTGCCTCCAGCGTGGTAGGTGGCTGCACCTTGCACCTTGCACACACAATGTCCTGCCCGGTGGGAAGCTGGCTTTAACTGTCAGTGCCTGCAGGGCTGGTTGAGCTTGATCTTGGCCTGGGGGTGGGGGCTCCCTGTCATTAGTGCCTTTGTTCTGCAGAGCCTCCTCCTGAGGTGGTGTTACCCAGGGATCAGAGAGGTTAAGGGACTTGCCAGAGGTGGCACAGATGGGAAGCCTATGAGCTGGCTGGCTTCTGGTGTTCAGGCTCAATCCCACCTTGTTGTTCCTAGAGTTCCCTGGGTCCTGGAAGGGTTGGCTGGCAGAGATGCTCTGGGCCTCAGGGGAGTGCTGGTGCAAAGGCAGAGTGAGAGGGAGGGAGGGAGAGAGGGAGAGAGGGAGAGAGAGAAGGAATATCTCCTGTGTGCTCTGGTTCACTCCAACAGCTAGGGCTGGGCCAGGCCAGAATCAGGAGCTGGGAACTCCAACTGGGTCTCCTATGTGAGTGGCAGGGATCCAAGCACTTGACCCATCAACTGCTGCTTCCCAGAGGGCGCATTAGCAGGAAACTGGATTGGAAGTAGAGGCGGGACTGGAGTCCAGGCTTCCCAGGCACTCCAATATGAGTGCCTAACCATTGTGCCACCAGGCCTGCCTCCTTCCTGCTGGGAGGGGCTGAACAGCTAACCTGGGACCACAGTGGCTGCAGAGCGACAGCCTGCGTGGAGGGGCAGGGATGTTGGGAGCTGAACCATCAGCACAGAGAGGAGGCCTGGAGCCTCAGTGCAGGAGACGCTGAAGCTGCTTGGCCTCAGCTCCCAGCATCCTCCACTGGGCCTGGCGACTGGGAACAGCAGGAAGGATCCAGTCTAGACCTGAGGAAGGATGTCAGGCTGGGAGGGTGGGTGCGGGGAGGCTGGTGCCCGCCTGATGGGCTTGCGTGCATTCTGCGTGGGCCTTGTCTGGATGTGTGGTGGAGCAGCATTGTGGAAAGGGTCCCAAAGTCGGAGATGCAGCAAGCAGCCCACGCACCTCTCCAAGGGAGCTCCAGCCTGCCAGCAAGTCACCTCGCTTCTCAGAGCCCCCCAGGGTTGGTGGCGAGCAGAGAGGCGTTGCTCTCCCGGGAGGAAGGTGCCCTGCCCAGTGCAGCTGGCTCAGCCTCGGCCCCACTGCAGCTGCGGTCATAATTACGGCTCCGGTCCCCGGGGCCGCCGCGTTGCTAAGACTGTGTCGCTGGGTCCCGTGCTGCATTTGCAGAATGCTCCCAGCCTCTGATGTGGTGACGTGGACAGGCCTGAGTGTCTGGGGGAGGGGAGCTCTTTTATTTTTCCTGTGGGCCTCCAGGAGGGGATACTGGGGCCCTGGAAAAGAAGGGGCGTGGTGCAGGGTTGGGTTCTACCTTCCTGCTCTTCCTGCTCTGTGACTCTGAACCTGGTGACAGTCACCCTCTCTTGGCCTTGTTCGTTCATTTGTACAACGAGCACTGGAGGACTGGGAGGTGAGCTGCCCGGAGAGCCACGGGTCCGTATAGCTCATACCTGTGAGTTCTGTGCTCGGCACCTTTGTCCAATCCGGAGGCAAGACTGGGCGGGCGGCAGAACGGCTGGGAGGCGGGCTCCCTGACCCCTGCTCCTTGGCACACTGGCCCTGGTGCACAGCAGGGAATCCATTTTGCCAGGAGGGGTCTGGACACTGAGCTCCCCTGCACTGACCGGGGCCCTGTTCTTTTGTTCAGAGGGACTCCAGATCCTCTCTCTACGTGACCCCATTAACTCGGTCGTGTGACAGGGACCCCTCCTGCTCCTGTTCCCACTCCCAGACGGTGGAGCTCGACTTGCTTGAGATGTGTGGGAGCAGTCGGCTCCATGCTGCTGTCATGCCACAGTCTCTCACCCTGTGGGCAGTGCCCCCTGGGTGCCTGCTGACGCCGGCTGTGCCCCCAGCCTGCCTTAACCACCAGGCCTGCACGCATCCTTCACCTGCTAATCTGAAGCCCCTTCCTTCCAGCTCTTCCACCTCCCCCCAGGCTGGCCACACAGTCATGGTACATTTGGTCAGGCCCAGGCCCTGGCTCCACGCTTGGGCAACCTACTCAGGCGGCCGGCCAGAAGAGGCAGCTGGGTAAAGAGGAGGAGGCGTCTGATGGAATGAGGGCCTCATTTGGTGATTTCTTTAACTCAGACTTCCCGAGCAGCTATAGTGAGCTTTGGGTTTTTGGTTTGTTGAGATACCCATCAGCTGGGAGCCAGCCTCTCCTTTCAAACCCAGCCCTCCTCCCAGCCGGGCCTCTCCCTTCTCCCCCAAGTAGAACGAAGGTCTCTTCTCCCTGCCATCCTCCTCCTGGGGAGACCCCCACCCTCTGGGGTTCATTTCCAATGCTGCCTTCTCCTGCGCCTTCCTCACCTTCTCCCTCTGAACGCCTGGATTTCCTGCCTGGACCATTTATTTTGGCACCAAGGCAGGGTCTAAGGCCTCTTGTGGTGGTTGAGCTGTTCTGCGTGTGTACAACGCGTTTCCAGCCAGACGCCAAGCACCCGGGACGCAGGGAGAGGGGTTGATGTGTTTCGGTAGCTCCGGTGCCACCTGGTGCGTTGCTAAGCATGCGGGAGGCGGTTCATATTGAAAGCAGGTGATGTGTGAGCTGGGGTAGTGTGGGGTGGGGACTATGTCTTCGGTCCAATCTCAGACCCTGGGTAGGAGCGTAGAAGACACGAGAGTGAGAGTCTTGGTGAACGTCACATGGGGAGTCATAGGATGGAGAGAATTGAACCCAGGTGTTCTGGTCTCAGGCTGAGGCTCCAGGTGCCACCTTTTCTGTGACAGCCCTTCCTGCTGGGGTCTCCCTTCTGCCTGCTAGTGTAGGCGTGACTGTCAGAGCGTGCGTTCGTGTGTCTGTATGTGTGTGGAAGGAAGCAAGTGTAGCCAACAGTTGTCCAAGTGCAGGCTGCCAACTCCTCAGAGTAGTCGTAGAACACGTGAGCTGGTGTGTGGCTGCGTAACTGGGTATGCGTGTGAAGCCTGCGGGATAGCCGTCTCAGGTCAGCCAGCAACATGGCGCTGCTGGCTAGGGCCTGTGGGCTGGCACAGCACTGGACAAGATGGGGTAGGGCTCCGAGCTCCCAGTGGGCATAGGGCAGAACCCCCGGCCCAGGCCCCCAGTGAACCTGTAGCCCACAGTCTGAGCCTCATTGGCAGTGAGGGATTGGGGGCCGGGAGTTCGTGGGGCCCTTTCTCGGGGCAGGTGCACTTTGCGAGAGGGTCTTCCCCGGGAGCCTGAGCGTTTAGCAGCTGTCCTGCTCCTCTCATCGGGCCCCGCCCCGTGTTCGGGCAGACTGGGATGAGGGGCTCAGGGACCAGCTGGCCACCTCATGCCCTCCCTGCCCTCCAGCCAGAAGAGCTGACCAACGCCCTGGAAATCAGCAACATCGTCTTCACCAGCCTCTTCGCCCTGGAGATGCTGCTAAAGCTGCTTGTGTACGGTCCCTTCGGCTACATTAAGAATCCCTACAACATCTTCGATGGCGTCATCGTTGTCATCAGGTGTGACGCCCGCCACTGCCTCCTGCATAGAGTGCCAGAATGGGGGAGGGACTGGGAAGCACGTTGGCCCAGAGTCTGCACCCCACCGGGCCGCCCCGTGCTCTGCTCTGTCCTCTCCCTCAGCCCCATTGTGCTCGTGGGGAACCAGGGCACTCTCCAGCCCCCTCCCCACCTCTACCAGCCTGGGGTGGTGAGGACTCAGGAGCTGGCCTTGGAGAGCAGTGGCAGGAGGGGGCCCCTGCTCCCAAAGCGCTTGAAAACTGGTGCAGACGGGGTGTAGCTGGCTCCAGGCTTTCTAAGACCTTGAGAGAGGACTGGTGGGGGGATGTCCCTCCTCCAGCCCCAGCCTGGGGCCAGGAGACTGGCTTTATTGCTTTTTGGAATCGGTTTTAGATTTCATTAGAAAACAACAAAGCACATATTCCCTAACTTGGCTGGATCTGGGGAGAGGGCTGCCTGCTGCGAGGACACGATCTCTGGCAGGGACAGGAGGGTGGAGGGGACCGGGGCTGCCCCTGGATACTCACCATCCCTGAGGGGCCCTGCCTGGAGGCTCCAGTGCCGGCAGCCTGGGTGCTCTGGTGTGCTAAGTGCTGAGAGTCTGGGGCAGGAGGAGGAGGGGCCGGGGCAGGAGCTGAGGCTGCCCCCTCTCCCCCCACCCCGCAGTGTGTGGGAGATCGTGGGCCAGCAGGGGGGCGGCCTGTCGGTGCTGCGCACCTTCCGCCTGATGCGCGTGCTGAAGCTGGTGCGCTTCCTGCCGGCGCTGCAGCGGCAACTCGTGGTGCTCATGAAGACCATGGACAACGTGGCCACCTTCTGCATGCTGCTCATGCTCTTCATCTTCATCTTCAGGTGAGGGCTGGCGGGGGTGGGGCGGGGACACGCAGGGCAGCAGGGCTCCAGGGCCCTGACTCTCCCTGCCCCCCGATCCTGTGGCTCCCGCTCCTCGTCTTCAGCATCCTGGGCATGCACCTGTTCGGCTGCAAGTTTGCATCGGAGCGGGATGGGGACACGCTGCCCGACCGGAAGAATTTTGACTCCTTGCTCTGGGCCATCGTCACCGTCTTTCAGGTGCGAGGGTGACAGGGCGGGCAGGGGCAGGGGCAGGGGCAGTCGGGTGCCTTTGGTCAGGGCCCTGACTCCTGTCCTTGGCCCGCAGATCCTGACCCAGGAGGACTGGAACAAAGTCCTCTACAATGGCATGGCCTCCACGTCATCCTGGGCTGCGCTGTATTTCATCGCGCTCATGACCTTCGGCAACTACGTGCTCTTTAACCTGCTTGTTGCCATTCTGGTGGAGGGCTTCCAGGCGGAGGTAACCCCCTGCCCTGCCCACGTCAGCCACCCACAGCCTCCTCCTCCCTCCTCTACTGGCTGTGGTGGTCTGGGAGGTCCTGCAGGAAGTGCTCCTCTGTCCAGGCCGGGGTGGGCGGCTCCCGGTCTCAGCCTCGGCAGTCCCCCATCATGTGCAAGACAGGATGGTTGTGTGGGGTCTGTGGGTCAAAGGTTAGCTGCTTGATGGCTTTGCTGTCAGAGTCAGCGAGACTTTTCCCCAGCGAGGTGGGTGAGATGAGAGGCCCCCGGTGCAGCCGGACCCCTGAGCATAGATCGGGGGACCCTTTGGAGCCGAGGGGTGCAGAGGCTTGCGTGCGAGCCTTCTGAGCTCCGGCTGAGCTGATGAAGAGGCCACCAGGGCCCCGGGCAGGGCTGAGCTGCCCAGGGTGAGAAATGAGCCCAATTAGCCTTGGGTATGGCAGCGATGAGCGTCCTATTTCCAGCCCAGCTCCGTCACCTTCGTCACAGGCAGCGTCATCAATTACTATTGATTTACATTGATCTTGCCCTTGCCGTGCCAGACCACAGCCTCTGCCTCGAGGGCCCGCATCCCCTCCCGTGCCTCCGCACTGCCTCTCTCCCCACTGGAGCCCCCAGGCCCACAAACACATGGGGCCGCTTGACCCAACCTAGAAATGCTGCAGGTTGGGCCAGTTCTCTCCAGGTGACCCGGATGGAAACTCCCGCTGCGGCCCGCTCTATAAATACCCGGCACATGGTGGAAAAACAAAAATCTATTTTCCGACTCTTTCCCAGCCTTGCCAGGGAGGGCTGTTCCCTGTGGGCCGGGCCGGCTGCTGGGGCACGGATGCGTGTTTCCCACACTGGCCCCTCTGCCGGCTTCCGTTCTCATCCCGTAGCTGTCCGTGCCAGCGCTGCTCCCCTGCTGGGCGGCTTGCAGGGGAGGCGAGGGACAACATCGGCATCTACCCCTCCCCTGGTTTGGGGCCTGAGCAACTAAGGGTTGCCACGCTCTTCCACAAGAGCCAGCCCCTCTGTGGACTCTTAGCTCCCTTCCAAATGGCAGCTCCTGGCGGCTGAGTTTCCCTGGGAGAGCTCAGTTTGGAGAGGGAGCGGGAAACACCCCAAGTCTGCTCCCCACCCCCCCACCGTCCAGCCACCTGGCGTCCCTGGGCGGGGTGGGGGGGGGGAAGCCCCTCCCGTCATTGGCCCTTCCAGCAATACCTTGTTGAAGGGAGACCAGCTGAGCCGCCGTTGCTAGGCAGCAGCAGAGGCTTGAATGTGGGAACCCTGCCGCCCACTCTGGCCTGGTCACCCTGGCCCTGCTGCGGGTCTAGCATGAGGGCCGACAAGGGCCTGGTGGCCACACCCTCCTCAGCCTTTGTGGGCGGAGTCTCGTCTCAGCACCTGGGGCCTTGGGCTGTGATGCTCTGCATCCGGGTGGGATGGGGAAGGGACTGCAAGGTCAGGTCCCTCCACAGGGTGTGTGACAGCAGTCAGGGCCCTGATGTGCCGGTGCCAGGGGCTGGGCCAGCTCCGCTGATGTGGGTGGTGGGGGAGGTGTCGCTTGAGGCCCCTGATCTGAACCCCCCCAGAGGCTTCTGCCCTCTCCTGTATAGTCAGCCACCCGGCCCCATGCGAGCAGGGGAGGTTGTTGTTTGTTGCCTTGGGCATGCTTTACCTGCAGGAGCCTCAAGGGTGGCTCCCCTCCCCCACTGGCCTTGCCACCCTGCTGAGAAGTGGGGCTGGGCCTTGCAGGGGAAAGGGCCCTGAAACCCTGTGTATTTATCATGCACACACTTAATCAAATGAGCAGGCAGCAGGCCCTGTGTGGGACCGTTGATTGACACTGAACAACATCCCAGCCACCACCCCCGTGTTGCTTGTCCTTTCCCATCCGTGCCGACTTGGAGAGACTTAGGCTGAGAGCATGGGGCATCAGGAGACCTGCTTCTGCTCCTTGTCACGTGCCACACTGACGTTCGTGTTCACGCACGCCTGCGTCCCACCCTGCCTGCCTGTTCCCCCAGCCCAGAGCCTCAGAGCCTGGGAGAGGCGAGCTGTGCTCTGAGCCGGGGACTCGGGAGTCTCATTGGTTTGGGGCAGTTTCCCTAACTTCTGCAAACCTCACAGCGAGCTGGGCGGATGAAGCAGGCTCATCCTCCGTGAACGTGGGCTCCTGCCTGCACGCTGCAGGGTCATGCTGGCCTGGGGGCCCGTGGCTGCATTCTGGAAGGCTGTCCTGCCCCCCCCCCCTTCCTGTGTCTCGCTTCCCCGCTGTGGGGTTTGCATCCCTCCTCCTCTTCATCCTCTTTGATGCTGCCGGGTGTCTGAAGGCCCCAGCGCCTGTGACCAGCGCCCCTCCCCTGCCTCCCCCTCTGCCTGTAGGAAATCAGCAAACGGGAAGATACGAGTGGACAGTTAAGCTGTATTCAGCTGCCTGTCGACTCCCAGGGGGTAGGTACGCAATCACGAGTCAGCATGCCCCCGCACCCCGAGCCCCCTCCGCCTCCGTGTCTCTGTGCTCGCGTCACGCTCAGCCGCTGTGCAACTGTGGTAGCTGTGGTGGTCCTTGGTGTCGTGAGGTTTGCTTCAATTTTAAGTCCCTTCTCCTGGAGGACATGGAAGGGAGGAGCCTCCACGCCTCTGCCCGCCCACTCCCACCCCATCACCACACACAGGGCACTGGTCCTGTCCCTGCCAGACTTAGAAGGGACTTAGAATCCTGTGTGTGCACATGTGTGGGGCACGCGTGTGTGCAGCCGCCGTGCAGTCAGGACTGTGGCTGCAGGACACGCTCCTCTCTCTCCCCGGTACCTCTTCCTCGGGCTCCATGGTGACCTCACAAGCTGTCCTCCTTGGAGGAGGGTTTGTGGCTCTTGCCAGAAGGCACCAGAATTTTCAGTCTGTCTTGGAGTCTTCTGGTCCCCTCCTCTCCCAGTGAGGCCTTGCCGGCCGTCTCGGGGCCACGTTCCGGCCCCGGCCCCCACATGGAGACTGTGCCCTGGCATTGCCTGCACCAGCACCGGAATTTGGGGCAAAGCCAGGATCCCCCCCAGGACCCCATGGTGCTGTGCGTCCCAAGCAGCCCCCTGGAGATTGTACTTGATAATTAAAGGCCTCGTTAGGGATGTAAACTGAGTTAATGAAAGTGATCCCCCGAGATGCCAATTACCCAATATTTATGTCCTTATCAAAAGTAGCAATCAAGTATTTTTTAATAACTTCTTAAGGAGAAGTGTGTAATTACTGGGGAACCTACTGACCTGCTAAGAAAGATGGAAAAAAAAACTGCCCCAGAGACGGGGAGAGAGGTTAAAAAAATAAATAAATATGAAGAAAGGGGGCCAGGGAGGGGGCTGGGCTTGGAGGGAGGAAGCAGAGGGACCCCTTGCACTGAGCTGCTCTGCCTGGGGTCTTTCAGTTTCCTTCCAGGGTCCCTGAGGTCCGAGGCTCGGGGGAGGGGGTCCACGGAGCCAAGGTAGGGGCCTCAAGCGGGTTTTGGGGATCGAAGTTCTAGTGACCACTTCACCCTTGTCCCCAGCCCCTTCGAGTCTGTGCCTCCTGCCTACCCAACTACCCCTTGGCCTCCCAGCCAACCTTGGTGCAGGTCCAGCCAGGCTGGTGGCACTGTGGGCTCAGGTCAGCCATGGCCTTCTCCGAGGTGTGGCTGGGGGAAGGCAGAGGCGGCTTCGGGATGCCTTGGGATCTAAGCCTGGGTGGACTGGCCTGCACCAGTGCATGCCTCGTGCCGTGGTTGCTGGTTCCGTGGCCTCTGTGTGGTGTGTGTATATGGTGAGAGGGAAGCCGTGGTCCATCCTGGTAACTCCTGCCTGGCCAGGTTGCTGATAGCCCGCCATTTCCCTCCCCCGCCCCAGGGAGATGCCACCAAGTCTGAGTCGGAGCCTGATTTCTTCTCGCCCAGCCTGGATGGTGATGGGGACAGGAAGAAGCGCTTGGCCTGTGAGTACCTCTCCCGGAGGTGCAGCCCCTGGCCCCTGGCCAGATGTGAGTGGACTCAGGGTCTCTCTCTCTCTCTCTCTCTCCCCCACTGCCCAGCAGTGGTGTCCCTGGGGGAGCACCCAGAGCTGCGGAAGAGTCTGCTGCCCCCTCTCATCATCCACACAGCTGCCACGCCCATGTCGTTGCCTAAGAGCAACAGCACGGGCCTGGGCGAGGCGCTGGGCCCCAGCTCCCGCCGCACCAGCAGTAGTGGGTCTGCCGAGCCGGGGGCGGCCCACGAGATGAAGTCACCGGTAGGTGTGCATGCGGGTGCCTGCTGGTGGGAAATAGTTGGAGGACAGCAGGAAGAGGGGACGGGGTGGGCAGGGCCCAGGGGAGTCAGTGTTGGTGGTGCAGGCAGGTGGGGCAGCTCTGGGCTTGGAGGCAAGAGAGCAGGTTCTTCTCTTCCCAAGCTGAGTGACCTCGGGCAAGACTGATCCTCGCTGAGCCTCTTCTGTCAAGTGAGGGAGGCTGCCCCTCGCTCTTTAATGCTTAACCATAAGAATAGCAAACCCTCTTCCGGTTCCTGATTCTGCACCAGACGCCATGGTAGACATTGCTTGTAGGCAACTGGATCCGTTGAGTGCTCACCGCAACCCAGCGAGGTAGACACTATCATTGTACCCATTTTACAGGTGGGACCTGAGTCTTAGGTTGCTGTAGTGAACAACAGGGCTTTTATGTATGTATGTATGTATGTATTTTTAAATATTTATTTATTTATTTGAAAGTCAGAGTTACAGAGAGAGAAGGAGAGACAGACAAAGAAAGAGAGAGATCTTCCATTTGCTGGTTCGCTCCCCAGATGGCTTCAATGGCCAGAGCTGGGCCAGGCCAAAGGAAGAGCTTCTTCCAGGTCTCCCATCTGGGTGCAGAGGCCCAAGCACTTGGGCCATTTTCCTCTGGTTTCCCAGGCCATTAGTGGAGCAGCTAGGACTTGAACCAGCACCCATACAGGATGCCGGCATCACAGGTGGCAGCTTAACCCCCTACACCATGAAGCTGGTCCCCCTCACTGTTAGTTTATTCATTTATCTTTTATAATTTTATTTGAAATGGCATAATCATAGTGTGTGTGTGTGTGTGTGTGTGTGTGATGTTTTAATATGTGTACATTATGGAATAATTAAATCCAGCTAATTAAGAGAGCCATTGCCTCACACACTTACTCGCTAGTGGTGGAAGGGTTGAAAATCTACTCTTAGCAATTGTGAAATATACATTACATGATTATTAATAGCCACCATGTTGTGCCGTAGATCTCAAAAACATATCCCTCCTAACTGAAAGTTTTCACCCTTTAAAAATTATTTATTTGTTTATTTATTTTTGAGAGAGAGACAGAGACAGAGAGAGGGAGAGGAGAAGCAGAGATAGATCTTCCATCCACTTCTCAAATACCTGCAACAGCCAGGGTTGGGTCAGGCCAAAGCTAGGAGCCACGAAATCAACCAGAGTTTCCCACATGGGTGGCAGGGACCCAAGTCCTTAAGCCGTCACCTGCTGTCTCCCTGGGGTGCACAATAGCAGGAAGCTGGATTGGAAGCAGAGGCGGGACTTGAACCCAAGAACTTTGATTTAAGAGGCAGACGTCTTAGGTGACTTAACAGGTGCAGCAAAGGCCCGCCCCCAACAGCTTGCACCCTTCCACAAGTGGCTCCTCATTCCTATTCCCCACCCCCAGCCTCTGGTACCTACTATTCTACTCTCTACTTCTGTACAGTTCTGCTTTTTTAGCTTCCACATATAGATGCGATCAGGCGGTATTTCTTTTTGCGTCTTTCTGTGCCTGGCTTATTTCGCTTGGCATGGTGCCCTCCAGGGTCGTGCATGTGGCTGCAGGATCCCCTCCTTTTTTGAGGCCTGGTAGTACTCCACTGTGGGTACGCTGCGTTTTCTTTACCCATTCATCTGACCGGTGGACACTCCTATTGTCTCTGTGTCTTGGCTGTCGTGAACAGGGCCACAGTGAACATGGGTGTGCAGATATGGCTCCCACCTACAGATTTTAAATCTTTTGGCTGTATACCCAGGACTGCGATAGCTGGATCGTATGGCAGTTCTATTTTTAGTGTTTTGAGGAACCTCCATAATGGCAGTGTTAATTTACATTCCCACCAACAGTGTACCCGCTTCCCTCCTCTCCACGACCTTGCCAACCCGTTATCCATCATCATTTTATCTATTAGAGCCGTTCTAACAGGTGTGAGGTGATGTCTCATCGTGCTTTTAATCTGCGTGTCGCCAATGAAGATTGATGCTGGGCCGCCTTTTGTGTATCTGTCACTGGTTGTAGGTCTTCTTTGGGGACATGTCTATTCAGGCCCTTTGCCCATTTTTAAAACTGGGTTGTTTTCTTGCGTTGAGTTGTTTTACATTTCTTTTGCCATGTTTTTCTGCCTCTACTTGGCTGATGGCAATGCTTCTCTCATCAGCTAAATGAGGAACAGGCACCACAGCAGAGAGCGTGAGTGGAGGCACAGACAGGGTCCCTGTCTTCCCCAGGTCACACAGCTGTGTGGGGTGAGCCAGGGTCTGAATCCGGGCATCAAAGTCCAGGGCTTCTGCTCTCATCTCTATAACCGTATGATGCCCCGGAGGCTCACAGGAGACGGGGTGCACCTGGAGGGGCTCAGGGCCCCAAGGCCCTGGCTGAGAGCTCCCCTTCCTCTCACCCTGCAGCCGAGTGCCCGCAGCTCCCCGCACAGCCCCTGGAGCGCCGCCAGCAGCTGGACCAGCCGGCGCTCCAGCCGCAACAGCCTGGGCCGTGCCCCCAGCCTCAAGCGCAGGAGCCCGAGTGGGGAGAGGCGGTCGCTGCTGTCGGGCGAGGGCCGGGAGAGCCAGGACGAGGAGAGCTCGGAAGAGGAGCGGGCCAGCCCCGCGGGCAGTGACCGTCGCCACAGGGGCTCCCTGGAGCGGGAGGCCAAGAGCTCCTTCGACCTGCCAGACACGCTGCAGGTGCCCGGGCTGCACCGCACAGCCAGTGGCCGCAGCTCTGCCTCTGAGCACCAGGACCGCAATGGCAAGTCAGCTTCGGGGCGCCTGGCCCGGGCCCTGCGGCCCGATGACCCCCCACTGGATGGGGATGACGGCGATGACGAGGGCAACCTGGTGAGGCCCCTGTGGGCAGTGACCCCTCACCCCGACCTTGAGAGCGGGGAGCTGTGCCCAGCCTGGCAGGGCGCAAGGAGTCACCATTCCAAGCCCTTGACCTTGACCTCCCAGCAGCCCCTTTCCCCCTCCGCCTGCCCCGCTGAGCCCGGAGCCTCGTGCTGCCTGGGCTGTGGCACTGCCGTCCGGGAGGATATGGATGGCTTTGGGCAGATGTGTATGAATCTTTCATGGCCCTCCCCCTGTGACTCAGAAAGACCCATCATTCATCTCGCCAAACTGGTCCTGGTCCCCTTTCTCATCTGGATCTCATCACAAGCTTTGACTTCCCAGCCTGTCCTTACCCGTCCCCCTTCCCCACCCCCACATGCTTCTGTCCCCATCCCTCCCCATTTCCCTGGGGACCCGAGACCCAGGGTTAGCACTTGAAGAGCGGGTGTCTCTTCAGGCAGGTGTGTCTTTAAACTGACAGCTGGGATGGGGACAGTGTTTGATAATTGCTGCAGCTTCCACGCCCTGCAGGGAGGAAGAGGGGAGGGCAGGCAGGGGGCTGGGCTGGAGGCAGGCATGGGATACAGCCTAGGGAAGGGGGTGCAGGGAGGAGAGGGGAGAGGGCATGGGGAGGGCAGGGGACTGGCAAGGTTTGCAGGGAGCTGGAGAGGTGGGTTTAGGAATGAAAGAAGAGAAGCAGGGTGCGGGAGGAGCTGCAGGGAAACAGCCAGGGGGTGGGACTCCTGAGGCCTGGGACTGCTCACACCGCTGTGTTCACTCCACAGAGCAAAAGTGAGCGGATCCGAGCCTGGGTCCGGGCCCGGCTCCCTGCCTGCTGCCGTGAGCGAGATGCTTGGTCTGCCTACATCTTCCCTCCTCAGTCGAGGTGAGCGAGGGGGCTCCGCCCTGTGTCCCACGATGCCATCCAGGACGCTGCAAGTGCACCTTGCCGGGGGTGGGGGTGGGGAGTGTGGGGAGGGGCTGGGCCTGCGCCCTCCCAGCCTGCATCCCTGTCCCGGTGCAGGTTCCGCCTCCTGTGTCACCGGATCATCACCCACAAGATGTTCGACCACGTGGTCCTTGTCATCATCTTCCTCAACTGCATCACCATTGCCATGGAGCGCCCCAAAATCGACCCTCACAGCGCTGTGAGTAGCCGGGGTGGCACACAGGGCTGTGACGTCTGTGCCATGCCAGGTCCTTCCCGGGGGTGGCGCTCAGGGGCAGCAGGGAAGGCCCTGGGCCACACAGCAAGAGGCTTCTCCCCGCCTTGTACCCTCCCCTACCTCAGTTTCCCCCAGTGATACACCAGCTCGGCCGAGTGCCCGGTTGCACTGCAGGCTGACTGCAGACAGCATGCCGCCGGGAGCCGCAGGCCTGAGAGGCATATGTGAGTCCCTTGAGTGTCGGGGGGTCATCAGCAGGAGGCGGCCCCTGTGTGGCCACAGTGGTCCTGCTTCCTGGGCTCCCAGCCAAGGCTCTTGGTCCCGCTGGCGACCTGCGCGCTGATGGAGGACATCGCACGCAGTCTGCCCTGCAGTCACTGCCAGGCAGGACAGGGAAGCTGCCCGCTGCTCTCTGTTCCTGAAGACAAAGTAGGTTTTCAGGAGCTGTCACTTCTGCTTGGCCGTGAACCTGTCAATCCTTCTCAGGAGAGGAAAGGCCGGAGGCCTGAGTACTGGACGCAGTGCCTGGGGCCTCACCTCTTCCGATGGGCCCAGCGCCTCGGAGAGCTGCCTCTCCCCAGCCTGGCACCACAGCCCCTCCCGGCTGGCAGTGGTTCAGGTCCCAGAAGGGCAGGGAGCTGGTGGGCTGTTTCCCCCACCCCCACCCTGGCCTTTTGCACCACTTGCGCGGAAGTGGCCAGAGGTCCCCTTGTCCCTCCTCACTGCCTCCCACAACACTGTTTGGATTTCAGGGCTGCTGGGATTCTGTTTTCTCCTAGGTCGAGCTCCAGCCAGCTGGGGATGGGGTGTAGGGAGCTGAGGAGAGCAGGGGCTGGCCAGGGCTTGGTGGGTGAGGACTCTCCCCTGGCCTGCCTCCTGCCTGAGACCCTGCAAGGCTCTGTCACTGTGTCCCGGTCTCCAGCTCTGTCACGCTCTGCCTGCTGCCTCTGGAGGTCTCTGCACCCCTCTCGCGGCCACCCAGCAGCCCCCAGATACCAGGCAGTTGGGCCACCCCTGGGCTGGCCCAGGCCCAGTATAAATAGGGCTGGGGGAGCACAGGGAGGCTGTGGGTCACCAGGTGGCTGGATGCTCTGTTCTGGGGGCCCAGAAAAGCAGGAAAGCAAGTGGGGTGGCAGACCAGGGTCAGGGGTCAAGTTAAATCCTGCCCCATTCTGAGAAAAGAAATCAGGGAACGTGACTCCCGGCACGGAGCTGTCGGGGATTCTGTTCCGTACGTGTTGCTGGGAAGGGGTGGGGGAGTCATTTGCCTGCCTCTTGCAGTTTCTGGGGTCTGTGTGCAGTGCAAACTGGCCCGCGCAGGGGCGGGGGCGGGGGGACTCCTGAGAGCGGCGCCTGCCTCCTCTCTTGCAGGAACGCATCTTCCTGACCCTCTCCAACTACATCTTCACCGCCGTCTTTCTGGCTGAAATGACAGTGAAGGTGACAGGAGCTGGCGCTGGTCTGGGCCTTCCGGTTCTGGGGGTGGGGGGACGGGGGTGGTGTTGCTGTGGACCTGGCTGAGGGTGGGCACTGCGGGGAGGGCTGCCCGTGACCCCTGGCGGCTGCGGCCCCCAGGTGGTGGCGCTGGGCTGGTGCTTCGGGGAGCAGGCCTACCTGCGCAGCAGCTGGAACGTGCTGGACGGGCTGCTCGTGCTCATCTCGGTCATCGACATCCTGGTGTCAATGGTCTCGGACAGCGGCACCAAGATCCTGGGCATGCTCAGAGTGCTGCGGCTGCTGCGGACCCTGCGCCCGCTCAGGTGAGCCCCTCTGCCCACCTTGGGGACACCTCCCAGCACCAGCGCCCCTACAGTGGAGCAGCAGACCTCCTGTCTGGGACCCCCACCCCGGCTGACGCTCATGGAACCCTCGGCCCTGGTGTGTCCCCTGCAAGGTACACGATGCCTTCAGCTCGCTTCCCTCCTCGTCTCCGGGACATGACAGAGGACTTGCTGTGACTGCCCCCTGTACGGAGCACAGCGTGGGGGCCGTGGACAGGGCCCTCAGCTCCAGTGGAAGTTGTCTCTTGGGTGGTCTTCTCAGAGCAATGCTCGCCCCTACCCGCAGTGACGTGGGGACCTTTCTCCTGGCAGGTGTTCAATCAGGCAGCCCCACCCCCAACCCAGGTCTCTTGGATGGGATGACTCCGACTTTTTAGTGAGGCTCCCCCAAATGGGCTGCTCCTCTCCCTCTGCCCCTCCCTTCCCCCCACTGCTGCTGGCCACAAGTTTGTCCCCTGGATGCCCACAGCACATCTCTCCCTTGGGTTTAGGCCTCTCACTCCCAGCCCGATCCATCAGGTGATGCATTTGACATCCTGAAATCACAGGTGCTCTGAAGATTACCACCGCCACCCCCCCACCCCCAGAGCCCGGGAGGCGGCCAGTGAGCCAAGGCTGGGAGTGGGGCTGGGGGACCCCTCTCACACCCCTTCCTGTGCTCCCCAGGGTCATCAGCCGGGCACAGGGCCTGAAGCTGGTGGTGGAGACGCTGATGTCTTCACTGAAGCCCATTGGCAACATCGTGGTCATCTGCTGTGCCTTCTTCATCATCTTCGGCATCCTGGGCGTGCAGGTGTGTGGGGCCTGGGCTCACGCATGCTCTCCTCTTGGCCCTGGGTCCTGAGCCTGGAGCCCCTGCTGCTGCCTTCCCTGCAGGCTCCTTGGCCTCCTGGGCACTTTGCAGAACTAGGAGCCTGGAGGAGGGCCTGAGCCAGGTTCCAGGCCCGCGGTCGCACCCCTTGGGCCGCATTCCGTGGGGCAGACGCCGGCCAGCCGGGGCTCTGCGCCGGGATCTCCTCCCTTCCTTGCTTGCTTGAGCAGGTCGGGCTGCAGGCCAGGTCTGGGGATCCAGGGCCTGACAGCTGGGCCAGGTTAGCGGCTGCTGGCAGGCAGTCGGCGCAGACCCCAGACGAGGCAGGAAGTGGGGGCTGTGGGGAGAAACCTGGCCTCCTGCCCAGGGAGGAAACTTGGCTTTGGACGAGCAAGAGGCAGAGCTGCCTGCAGGAGTCATCAGACGCCTCGGGGGCGCTGGGGAGCCCCTCCGCCCTGCTCTGCCTGCATCTCCACTCCAGATGCAGCGGCTGCAGGGCAGACAGCTGGCTGTTGGGGCAGCGTGGGAGCCCCTGCGGCCACCACCCGCCCCTCCCCTGCCAGCTCCTTTTAGCTTCCTGGGATGTCCTGTCTGCCCTGCGGAGGGGCTGTTCCCTGGTTTCCTAGAAATTCTCCAGCCCCGGGACCAGGCTGCACTGGCCAAAGCTGTGGGTGCCTCTGCCCGCCCCTGCCACACACACACTACCCGGAGCCCCCTCCCCACTTCCCAGCCTCCTCAGCTTGCTAGCGTGGCCCGTGGTGAGCCCAGGCCTGGGGCTCCTCTTGTGGGTTTCGGTTTGTCCCCAGCAGCTTGCTCAGGCCCCTGGTCCTCCCTCCTAATGCTCTGGTCCCTTTCTCACTAAGTCCTAGCCCAGTCTACACTGCAAGGAGGGTGAGATTTCTGGGCAAACACACCTGGGCTCCAGCCCCTTTTCTGTCACCTACTGGTTTTGCGACCTTTCCCAGTGAATTAGGTTCTCTAAGCGTCAGTTTTTCTCACCTGTAAAGTGGGGTTGAGGACGCCTATTTTCCCTCCAGCCCAAAGCTGCTGTGAGAATGAAATGCCTAGCTCGGGAGTCTCACTCTTGAGTGTGATCGGAATCCTCTGGATGGCTCGTTGGAAGATCTCTGGAGGACAGGGGTGTAGCCCAGAAGTTAAGATGTCCACATTCCACAGCGGAGTCTGGGCTTGAGTCCTGGCTCCGGCTCCTAACCCAGCTCCCTTGGGAGGCAGCGGTGATGGCTCAAGTAATTGGCTCCCTGCCACCCACACCTGGATTGCATTCCTGGCTCCTGGGTTGGGGCCAGCCCAGCTCCAGGCCTTGATGGCCTTTGGGCAGTGAACAAGTGCACGGGGAGCTCTCTGTCTCTGTCTCTCGGCCCCTGCAATAAATAAATGAAACTTAAAAAAAAAAAAAGAAAGAAAGAAAAGATCATTTGGCCCCTAGCACGGAGTGGGATTCAGTGGGCCTGGAAACGTACATTTCTAACACGTTCCATGGGCCGCCCCCCCACCTTGAGCACCCCCCACCAGCCCTTGGTGGGAGGTGAACGAGTGTCCCCCTCTCTGTCCTTTCCCAGTAGCTGCCCCAGACACCTTTCCTCCCTGTGCTGGGAAAGGAAGGGGTGCCTGCAGGGGAGGTCCCTGTCGGTGTCTCCCTGGCTTGGCTGAGCGCACGGCCAGTGCGGGCTGGGGCAGGGGAGTTCTGGGCTCCTGTGGCTGCGCTCAGCTCTCTGTGGCTCTGTGTGTCCAGCTCTTCAAAGGGAAGTTCTTCGTGTGCCAGGGCGAGGACACCAGGAACATCACCAACAAGTCCGACTGTGCGGAGGCCAGTTACCGCTGGGTCCGGCACAAGTACAACTTCGACAACCTTGGCCAGGTGAGCGCCAGGCGCTGAGGGCGGGCGGTGCTGGCAGTCTCGAGGAGACACCGGTTGCTGGTGAGGATCCATGCTGACTCGCTTGGGGATCTGGTCCCCTGTCCCACCACCAGTGTGTCTAGCCCATGGCAGCCCAACAAGTTAGCCCACAGGGTCTTTGGGCCTCTTAGAGATGAAGAGCTGGGGGCTCAGAGAGGGTCAGGGGTTGGCCCAGGACCACAGAGCTGCACAACAGAGCAGAAAGCACACGGGGGCTGGCAGCCCTGGACGTCAGTCCTGGCACCCCGGTTGTCAGCTCAGTGACCTTGGGCAGCTGGCTCTCCGAAGCCTTAGTTTTGTCAGCTGACAAATGGGGTCCTAGCAGAATCTCCTCGGAGCCGCAGTCAGGAGGCAGAAAGACGACGTTTGGGTTTGCTCAGCGTGCTGCAGGTGCAGGCGGTAGTCAGGAGCATGCTTTGCTCCCCCGTGTTCGCAGAGTCGGAGAACTGTAGGACAGGAAGTGGCCCGCTCAGCATTGCCGACTCATTCCCAGATCCACCCTGGCTTTAGTGTCTGATTTTCTGGGTCTTTGGGGTCCGTTGCTCTCCCTGTCTGAGGTCAGAGAGTGTGACCAGTCAGAGTGTGCTCCAGACCAGCCAGGGAGCCCGGGGCTTGACAGCTCCCTTGGGGCCTGGAGACTGACTACAGCCTGCCTGCTGCAGGGCTGGGGTGGCCCAAGCTGCTGCCAGGAGGGATTCTGGGAACAGGTGCTGGATGGTTCAGCCACACATCCTCCCCCTCCCTCTCCCCACCAGGCCCTGATGTCCCTGTTCGTGCTGGCCTCCAAGGATGGCTGGGTGGACATCATGTACGATGGACTTGATGCCGTGGGTGTGGACCAGCAGGTAGGGCTGGGACCGGCTGGCCCCACGCTGGGGCTCAGGTCGCTCAGCAGGGGTGGATCCTAGGCACAGCAGGTGCAGGCATTGGACAGAAAGCGCAAGGCTGGCTGGCAAATGCCATCAGAGCGGCCTGGAGTCTTACAGCAGAGGCCGTAACTGGTGGCCTATGAGCCCAGTCGGGTCAGCTTCTATTGGCTGCAGGGTGTTAGATTTTTTTTAATTAGTGTGAACCTTTCAGCAATTGGCGAGTTTCATTTGAAAATCCAGATCTGCAGCTACTCAGCAGCAGCCTGGAGGTCTGGGGACACCGGGCTAGCGACCACTCAGGGTGGGAGTCAGCCGGGCCCAGCGAGGGCTTCAGAGAACATGAAGCTACTGCACAAATTTCATGGAAAATAGAATTAAAAGATACATCTATTTTGGTGCCAAAAAAAAATTTAGAAATCCATGCACAGGAGTAGGCCTCAAAAACTTCATGAAATGGGCTGGCGTTGTGGCTTATGCTGCCACCTATAGGGATGCCAGTTCAAGTCCCGACTGCTCCACTTCCAATCCAGCTCCCTGCTAATGCACCTGGGAAAGCAGTGGAGGATGGCCCAGGTGCTTGGACCCTGCACCCATGTGGGAGACCTGGAAGAAGCCCTTGCTCCTGGCTTCTGCTTGGTCTAACCCCTGCCATTGTGGTTATTTGGGGAGCAAACTAGCAGATGGAAGATCCTTCTCTCTCTCTCTCTCTCTCTCTCTCTCTGTAACACTACCTTTCAAATACATTTTTAAAATCTTTTTTTAAAAAAATTTCATGAAAAAAGCATATAAAAATTGCACAGAATTCAATTTTCTGGAGCAAAAATAAATGTATCACTTAATACAATTTTCCACAAACTGTGAAGAACATTTGTCCGTGGTCTACTCCACCACAGGCCCCATCCCTCCCAACTACCCAACACCAAACCCACAGCCTCACGTGCATCCGGTCAGGTGCCTGGAGCTCTGTGAGTCTGCAGGAGCCCAGGCTTCGGGGAACGTCTGAGCCTGTTAGCCCGGGGCTGACGCCTCCGCCTGCGCCTCCTGCTCCCGCCAGCCCATCATGAACCACAACCCCTGGATGCTGCTCTACTTCATCTCGTTCCTGCTCATCGTGGCCTTCTTTGTCCTGAACATGTTTGTGGGCGTGGTGGTGGAGAATTTCCACAAGTGCCGGCAGCACCAGGAGGAAGAGGAGGCGCGGCGGCGGGAGGAGAAGCGCCTGCGGAGACTGGAGAAAAAGAGAAGGAGTAAGGAGAAGCAGATGGCCGGTCGGTAGTCTTTCCACATCTCTCTGGGTCACGCTTGACCTTGGCCTTGCGACTGCAGCGGGCTGGGGGCTGGGGCTGGGGGCAGGGAGAAGATGCTCCCACCCCCCTCCTCACCTCCTTGCCCCCCGACAGCATGTCTGCCTTTGGAGCCTGCATGACGCAGCCCAGTTCGGTCCCCTGGGTCTCAGCACCATGCTCCCCAGAGGATGCCTGGTGGGAGCTGCCACACGGCTTCGTGGCACTGGTACTTGGTGCTGCCTTGCCTTGCGCCAGCGTCCGGCAGCCCAAGGATTGGTCCAGGTGCCAGTCCTGCCCACCCTGGGGTGGGCGACCCAGCATCTTGACTTGCACTAGCCCAGTGTCTGTAGCTGCTGAGCAAGGCCTTAGCAGAACCTGCAAAAGCGGTAGCAGCTGAGAGCCATCCCCAGGCCCACCCTCCCTCCCTGCCACCAACCAAGCCACCGGGATTCCCCTCCCCAGCGTCGGGGTTCCTCTTTGTCTTTGGTAACACTGGTGCAGGGAAGGTCTGAGGAACTCTAACCTCATGACTCTCTGACCTCTGACCCTCAGCCCCTCGCCTGCACGCGCCAGCAGCTCTGGCACTGAGTGGGCGAGGACCCCATCTCATCCCTCCATGTGCCCTCAGGCCGGGGGACAGCTGGCTCTGCAAAACAGCCCCGAGAGTCCAGGGAGGGTGTGAGAGAGGGGACAGGCGCAGGCCCCCGCCTGCTTTCAGGGCCCCTGTGTGTCTGCCTGGTGCCTCTCTCCCCCCATCACGGCCCACGTCTCTCTGCGTGTCTTTATGTGTGGGCTGCTCTAAGCCAAGAGTGTCTGTGCGTCTATGCTGTTTGGTCTGTGGGTTTCCCTTGCTCTCTCCGCCCTCTCACAACCGTCTTCCTTCTGCCGGTGAGATGCGGGCCGTGCTCTGAGTTGCCCTCTTTGGTGTGTGGAAATGTGAGTACCACCCAGTGAGTGAGGGGCTGCCAGGCCCCCAGCCCTCTGCTCTCAGCTCCCTCTCCTGCTGCCTGGAAGAGGCACCTAGAGGAGAAGGTGTGGGAGACACAAGGGTGGATGGGGGTGGGGCAGGGCCAGTGTTCCCTGTGAGAGGGGGTGACCTAGCAAGACTTGGAGGGGGTGCTGGCCTTCAGGTGGCCGTGGCGATTCAGTTCTCTGTGCCCCTCATCCATCCACCTCCTGCCCAGCTCTGGGGTAGGGGTCTGGTCCCAGCTTCCCTGTGGGTGTCCGAATCTGAGCAGGTGCACTGTCCCCAGGGCCCCGCCCCCCTCCTGAAGTCGGCCTCCTCAGCAGGGTACCACAGATGGAATCCTTTTGACAAGAGGTACTCGTGGCCCCTGCCAGGCCAGCTGGCTCCCCTCCTGGGGTCTGTAAGTGTGTCAGGTGCAGCGGAGGGCTTGGCCCAGGTAGGAGCCGGCATCTGTTCTCATGACGGACAAGCTGCCTGCTCCTCCTGCTGCTCCCTGCCCCCGTGACCCCGGCGAGCTGGCTGAATCACGCTTGTCTTTTCAAGGTTGGGACTGGACCTTCAGAACCGGCCTCCCATGCTCAGTGCATCCCCTTCATAGGCAGGAGAGGGTTGGAGGCGAGGGGGCCCCACCCAGCGCGCCTGGTCCGGCCAGTGACCCATGTCGTGTTTCGTTCTTTTAGATCTAATGCTGGACGATGTAATTGCTTCCGGCAGCTCAGCCAGTGCTGCGTCAGGTACTGCGTCTGGGGTCGGGTTCATGCGTGTGGGGCCATGCACTTTGCTCCCTCTCCATGGCTCATCATCCTATCCTCTCGGGGTGAAGGGTGAGGGTCCCCAGGTCCCCCCAAGAGGGCAGGGCTGAAGCGCCAGGCTCTGCGTCATCCTGTGGGCCTGCGCTGAGCTGGCCCGGGTGCGCCCCTCCCTCCTACACCTCTTAGAGGAGCCACTTTCACCACTGAGTTCCCAGCTCCCAGCCTCCTGCTTCTCCCCTCCCACCTACAGCCTCCTTGCACCTCCCTATTGGGTTATTAGAGCCGCAAATCTCTCCAGTCTCCTCTTGTCTGAAGGGGAGACTTTGATCCGAGGGATCGGGATGAGAGGAGCGGGAGGGGGAAGGATTTGTTTTAAAAATGTAACGATGAATAATTGAACAGACTCATTAATAGTCAAGTAATCATGGTGACCACGTCCTGGCTACAAACAGCAGGCATTGCAAATCCAAAGCCCGAGTCAGCCACCAGATTCTCCCAGAAAAGCCACAGGTTTGGGAGTGAGTTGGGCCTTGTTGCCGAGAGCCACAGCTCTTGAGAGGCCCTCCTGGTCCTGCTCACACTCTCCTGATCCCTCGACCACCTTCTCCCTGGACCTCTGCGAAGTGTGGAGCCCCAGAGGGTCTGTGATGGCCCTGCCTGGCTCTGTCCTACTTGGTAGTTCCCAAACTGTGCAGCCCCAGGCACCCCCCCTTGTCATCTCTTCCCAAAGACCTCACATTTTCAAAACTGTCTCTGAAGTTATGAGCACCTCCGTGATGACTTTGTCTCGCCGTTTGTACCAATCAAAGGCTGTCTAATTGTTCATCAGCACTTCCAAGCTGCAGGAGGTCACACTCTGAATGATGGCAAAGAAAGGCTGTTTTGCCAGCAGAGTAGACTGTGGGGATCTTTACCCAGGCAAACGTGTGATGGTTCTGGAAACATTGAGAAGAGCAAAAGGACGCCTGTGGGCTGCCTCTTCAGCTGCCGAGGGCTTGCGATTCAGTATGGGGGACCACTCACTGGCCGCAGTTTCTCATCTCCCCACTGCCAGACCCAGGCCGACACCGCCCCGTGGGGCTTGGGCTGCCTGGGCTGCAGGGGCTCAGCAACATCCCCAAGAGGGACCCCTAAGCCTCCATTTGGCGGTCATCCCCAGGGCCCAGTGGATCCACGTCTCCCATCCCTGTGGAGCTTGGCCTTGAGAGACCATCTCCCTGGGGAGCTCCGGAGTCTCTGGCTGGTATGGACCTGGGCTGCTGGGGTCCTCATGTCTCTGTCTGGCTCTCTTGCAAACCCTGGAAGCCTTAGTGATGGGAGGGGGTGGGAGGAAGTGACCTCAGCATTTCCCTGGTGTGTGCACACCCGAGCACGGCACTTGCCCATGAGGCTCCTCCCCAAGGGACCGTCTCGTGCATCAACACAGACTCTCAGGCCCCCCAAGACGTGACACCAGATGCCCTGGTTACTCCTGCACTACACCCTCGGACTTGGCTCCCTGGCTGATAGGTTGTGTACGTAAGAGTCACCTGGCGAGCATAAACACAGGTGCCTGGGCCCCAGCCCAGAAGTTCCCCAGAGTGAACTGGCTCTGAGCAGCTGCCTTTCTCATCCGTGAGACTTACGTGCTGGTGATGGGGACGGAGTCAAGCCCCCTCGCTGGGCTGCTGCAAACTAAACAGGGGCACCACAGCTCCCTGCCAGAGCCGCTGCCAGCACCAGGGGGCAGCCACGCCCGGGGCAGGCGCCAGGGACATCTTTGATAGGCAGAGGAATGGGTGTGAGCAGGCAGCTGGGTCCAGCCCGCATCCTGGGAGGAGGGAGGCACGGGGGCTTTCGGGTGATGGGGCCACCTCTTGTGCTCACTGGGCCTCCAGCCCCAGCCCTGTTCTCCTTGGCCACTGTGGTATCCACCTCCACTCACTCTCTCCTGCCAGCGGGGACCCAGTGGTTCAGGCCTGGCTTGGGCAGCTGAAGCTATGGCTTCTGCCACGGAGGCCTGAGTCCTGGGAGTGGCCCCAACCTTCCGCCCACCCCCTGCCACTCACCTTTGCAGACTGTGTGCCTCCAGCTCCCAGGGACCTCTCCTAACTAACTCACTGTGCCTGCTGCTCTCACTCACAGCCTTGCAGCCCCTCCTGTGCCCCTCCTCTGCCCGGTACCCTTCTCCCCATGGTCTGACTTTGGTATTCTCTCCACCTAAGGCAGCTAGGAGGCGGAGAGCTGGGGCCGTGAGGCCAGTGTGCTGCCAACTCGGGTCCTGCCAGGCCTCGTCTTCCTCTGTAAAATGAAAGGGCTGCCCGCAGGGGCACTGACCTCATCGACCTGGGGCTCTGTGGCCCTGTGCCCTCGTAGGGGGCTTCTGGTTGGGCTGGGGTGGGAGATAGGGGTGGAGAGGCTTTTGCTATACCTCGGGGGTCTGTTTGCTGTCAGCAGGGTTCTGTTTGCCCTGCCTCAGTCATCCTGGCCCTCCCTCCCTCTGGGCTGCTTGAGGAAGGTCCCTGGCTGATTCAGAGCCCACCCACCCCTTCAACTCCTAGAGCAAGGCCAGGAGGTGGCGTTGGTGGTGGTCCGCCCGGCCTGGGGCTGCCTACCCGGGCAGGCTGGGGTGACAGCCGAGGGGGAAACACTCCCCTCCAGCCTCTCCTCTCCATTGTCTCTGCTAATAATGGGGCTAATAAGGAGCTGCTTTTCCTAACCTAATTGTATTCAAACATTTTAGTTAATTCTCCATTCATATTTTAGCATAATGGGATCGGGTGCTCTCGGCATTTATGGAGATTAATGCGGAGAAAGAGTCCCAGCTGCTATAAGGCACCGTGGGGCGAGCAGCGCCCTTGGTTCTGTGGTACTGAAGGAAGGAAGGAAGAGGCCCGGCCGGCCCGGCCCACCCTCCACGATCGCGGTGTGGATGACCGGGGGCCTCATGTTATCCCCTGCTCCACCCCGGCCTCTGTGCCCCCACACTCTGGGGCATCAGGAGGGCTGCCTGGGCAAACGAAGCCACAGTTGGCCGGCCCATCTGAGAACAGAAAGATGGTCTCATGCTCCTGCCAAGCTGCACCTGTTGATGCTGGGGTCTCTGCCCCTGGGTTATCCACACCTCAAGACCGATGCTGGAGAGTGGCCGGGTGGTCCCTGAGCATGGCAGCCCCCGCCAAGCTGAACATGCAGCCCGTGGGCGCTCTTCCTCCTTCGGCCTTCGGTGGGGACCCACCCCAGGCCATTCCCTGCCTCAGTTTACCTCTGCATGGGAAAGGACAGTTATATCTGAGCTGGCCTGGGCCCAAAGCTTCCTGCCACCCCTGAGCCAGCCGACCCCTGGCGCAGGCCTCAGAGGCTGCAGCCCTTGCTGGCTGGCTTCTGCTGAGACCTCCCAGGAGGGGAAGGGCTGTCTGGGACCTGAGGCTGCCCCAGGCCTCCCTGTGGGGAGTCTCTTCTGTCCTTGTGGCTGCCTGGGAGAGCAATCTGTCACCACCCTCTGGATCAGAGTGTCCCCACCTTGGCCTGGCCCTTCCTCGCACCTGCAGGAGGGGCCCCTCAATCTCTTGGTCCCAGAGTTATTCCGCCTGCTGAGCAGCTAGCCTCCTGGCACCGGTGATTTTTGTCCCTAAGAGGTTCGCTAATTACAAGAGAAACATTGTGCCTCTGACAGATCTCAGACAGTGCTTCCAGCCCAGCCTGCAGTCTAACGCTGCCCAGACTCCCCGGAGCAGGCTGGGCACTGCCTCATTAGAAACCGGGTGAGTCCGTTGGCTAGGGCCCTCCCAGCTTGGGGCTGGGATGGAGCAGAGCCCTGTGGCCTCCCCCTGCCCTCCCCCAGCGCGCAGTGCAGGAGGCGCAGGCCCTGCCCCCGGAGGCCCTGTGGGTGGGTCAGCGCAGCCAGCAAGATGTCCAATTTCCGATCTCTGGCTTTATCTCCAAATCTCAGCTCTGTGTGATTGAGGGGCTGAGCGCAGCAAAGGAGCCAGAGCCTTCGCCACTCCGCTGGTGGAGCCTCCTCTGAGCCCGATAAGCCTGGTGGTTTTTCATCTTATTGATCTGGCTGTGCCGCGGAACAGAGTCGAGGGTGCTCCGGGGGCGCTGGTGGATTTTGGAGGCTGCCTGGGCTGAGGGGGAGGGGCTCACCTGGTGTCTAATGTAGGAGGGGAGCTCTGCATGTCCCGCCCCCAACTGCAGCCAGTAGAGCAGATGCTTGGAGGGGTCCGCAGCACCGAGAGAGCTGCCCCCTCCACACAGGGCAGTGTGGGGGAGGGGCTGCTGATGACACAGGAATGTTTCAGCTCTGGTGTTCAAGGCTGGGGGCTCTGGGGCACTGTGGGTGGAGGGGGTGCAGGGCAGGCAGGGGCCTGATGCTTGCTCCGCTCTCTCCCTGTCCCCCCAGAAGCCCAGTGCAAACCTTACTATTCGGACTACTCCCGCTTCCGGCTCCTCGTCCACCACCTGTGCACCAGCCACTACCTGGATCTCTTCATCACGGGTGTCATTGGGCTGAACGTGGTCACCATGGCCATGGAGCACTACCAGCAGCCCCAGGTAAGTGTGAGTGACCAGCCCTCAGCTGCTGCAGCCAGCTTGGGGCCCCCAGGAGGGGCTGGTGCAGCACAGGTCAGGGCATAAGTGCTGGGCGCGCTGCGTGGGTTCCTCTGTAGCCCTTGCAGTGACCCTGGGAGGTGGGCGTCATCCTGGTTCCATAGATGAGGACTGAGAGAGGTCAGTTGACGTGACCAAGGTCACACAGCTAGAAAGTGGAAGACTTGGTTTCTTTGTCCAGCAAACAGTGTTGGATACCTGCCAGGGGCTGGGCTCCAGGCCTTTGACAGGTGAAGAAGGCAGATCTGTGCCTGCTCTTCTGGAATTTAGGTTCTTTTTTTTTTAAGATTTTATTTTATTTATTTTAAAGGCAGAGTTGCAGAGATTGAGGGGAGAGAAAGAGACTTCCAGCCACTGGCTCACTCCCCAAATGTTCACAACAGCCAGGGCTGGACCAGACCAAAGCCAGGAACCAGGTGCTTCATCCGGGTCTCCCACGCGGGTGCAGGGGCCCAAGTACTTGGGCTGTCTTCTGTTGATTTCCCAGGCCATTAGCAGGGAGCTGGATCAGAAGTGGAGCAGCCAGGACTCAAACTGGCACCCATATGGGCTGCTGGCACTGCAGGCGACAGCTTAACCCACTACGCCAGAAACGCCAGCCCTGAGTTTAGGTTTTAACAAATGCCCAGCTCTGAAACACCCATGATCATGCCACCCCTGGGTCAGCCTCCCTGAGCTGCCCTCCGGCCCCCTGGCTCCCAGCTGTACAGTGAGGTTGGGCCTCCACGCGCAAGGCCCTTTGCAGTCCCAGTGCGAATTCGCCTGTGATGTCCTCACCAGCTCGCAGGTTCAGATCAGGCGTGCTGTATCCTGGGGTGGTGGCCGGTGGCCACCCAGGAGGGCAGGAGCAGGGGAGATGGAGCCAGCCAGACTCACCCTGACTCCCAGATCTGGTAGCTGTGACAGAGGGGTGGGGTGGGCGCCTGGGAGACCCTGCCTCTCGTCCCACGCCTGCCAGATCCTGGACGAGGCTCTGAAGATCTGCAACTACATCTTCACCGTCATCTTCGTCTTGGAGTCTGTCTTCAAACTCGTGGCCTTTGGCTTCCGCCGCTTCTTCCAGGACAGGTAACAGAGGGGTCTGGGAGAGCTGGAGGGACCCGGCAGATGGGAGGGAATGGGGCACTTGGCAAGACAGGACCTGGAGGTCACTGGCAGCTGAGAGTCCATGTGGCCTAGCCTGGGGCATCAGGAGCACAGAGCTTGGAGCCAGACTACCTGGACTGGATTTGAATCCTTGTTCCACCACTTAGGAGCTGGTGGCCTTGGGTAAGTTGCTTAACCTCTCTGTGCCTTGGTTTCCCTATCTGTAAAATGGGAGATAAGGATAGTTTCCATAGAACTGTGAGATTATGAATTCCTGATTGTAAATCCCTATCACCACTTTTTTTAAAAAAAGATTTATGTATTTATTTGAAAGGCAGAGGCACAGGCAGAGAGAGGCAGAGAGAGAGATCTTCCATCCGCTGGTTTACTCCCCAAATGGCTGCAATGGCTAGAGGGGGCTGATCCGAAGCCAGGAGCCAGGAGCTTCTTCTGGGTCTCCCACGTGGGTGCAGGGGCCCCAGCACTTGGGCCATCTTCTGCTTTCCCAGGCCATAGCAGAGAGCTGGATTGGAAGTGCAGCAGCCGGGGACTCACACCGGCACCCATACGGGATGCTGGCATCACAGATGGTGGCTTTCCCTGCTTCGCCACAGTGCCGGCTCCAGTCGTGCAGCCCTTGAAACGGCGCTTGGCACATGGCAAACCCCATCCAGGATGTGCTCAACAAAAAAGCAAATGGATAAAGCTGAAAAGCAGAGGTCCTGAGCCCTGCTTCTGCCATCTGCTGGCCACGTGGCCTCAGACAAGCCACCCTCTTCCCTGCAGGATGGGAGGCTGGACTGGCTGGCTTCTGAGGTCCTTCCTAGCCCTGCCTTTCCGTTGCACAACCGCCCCTGCCCCATCAGCTCCCCTTCCCCCACTCAGGGGGCTGTGTCCCGGGTTTCCAGGTGGAACCAGCTGGACCTGGCCATCGTGCTGCTGTCCATCATGGGCATCACACTGGAGGAGATAGAGGTCAATGCCTCGCTGCCCATCAACCCCACCATCATCCGCATCATGAGGGTGCTGCGCATCGCCCGAGGTGGGTGCCAGGTGCCTGCCCTTCCTGGAAGAGGCAGCTCTGAAGCTGGCCAGGGGCTGGGTGACTGTGGCTTGCCAAGGGACTCTCTCCTGCCAGAGAGAAAGGTCGGGCACTGGGCTGAGGGAGGCACGCAGCCTGGCTGGCCCCAGGGCTGCCATCCCATCAGCCCCAGCCTCGGCCCGGCTCTGGCTGCTCCAGCAGCTACACGGCTGGGGCCCCAGAGGGTCCAGCTCCTGAGCCTGCCCTGTTCCACAGTGCTCAAGCTGCTGAAGATGGCTGTGGGCATGCGGGCGCTGCTGGACACGGTGATGCAGGCCCTTCCCCAGGTAGCCGGGTGGTGGCGGTGGGGGCTGGGGTCCTCTTGGGGAAGGGGAGGTGCAGGGGGCTCGAGGGAGCTGACTGGGTGGTAGGCAGCGGCAGCTTCTCCACTTCTTTTCCTCTCTTCCAGGTGGGGAACCTGGGACTTCTCTTCATGTTGTTGTTTTTCATCTTTGCAGCTCTGGGCGTGGAGCTCTTTGGAGACCTGGGTGAGTTGGGGATGGGGAGAGTGGAGGAGCCAAGGCTGGAGCCAGAGGTCTCCTGGGCTGATGCGGGCCTCTCTCCCCCAGAGTGTGACGAGACACACCCCTGTGAGGGCCTGGGCCGGCATGCCACCTTCCGGAACTTTGGCATGGCCTTCCTGACCCTCTTCCGGGTCTCCACTGGGGACAACTGGAACGGGATCATGAAGGTGAGCGCTTCCCTCTCTCCAGGGCTGGCCCTGTTCTTGAGCCAGGATTGCTGGGAAAGATGAATTGGACAGGAACAGAAGTACGCGACCTCCTGTCCCCCCGGCCAGAACGCTCTGGAAGTCCTTTCCCTGGGACACGGGACATGCTCTGACTCATACCTCCTCTGCCCCTAGCCCACGACACTGCCCCTCCCCACCCCTCCTCCTCCTCCAACGGTGACCCGACTTTGCACGACAGCTCCTTCTGCCGTCCTGCCCGGCCTCACCGCTCTGTCCGCCTCCCGCAGGACACTCTCCGGGACTGTGACCAGGAGTCCACCTGCTACAACACGGTCATCTCCCCCATCTACTTCGTGTCCTTCGTGCTCACGGCGCAGTTCGTGCTGGTCAACGTGGTGATCGCCGTGCTGATGAAGCACCTGGAGGAGAGCAACAAGGAGGCCAAGGAGGAGGCGGAGCTGGAGGCCGAGCTGGAGCTGGAGCTGAAGACCCTCAGCCCGCAGCCCCACTCGCCGCTGGGCAGCCCCTTCCTCTGGCCTGGGGCCGAGGGTCCCGACAGCCCCGACAGCTCTAAGCCCGGGGCCCCGCAGCCCGCAGCCCACACCAGAGCAGCCTCCCGCTTCTCGCTGGAGCACCCCACGGTGAGCTGACAGCACCCCCCATGGGGGAGGGGTCCTGGGCTAGCAGGGAGGGGGAGGGTGGCCAGCCTGCAGCACGACCCGCGCCAGGGCTTCTCTGGGTCCTTCTGACCCTCCCACCTGGACGCTGAGGGGCCAGCAGTCACCTGCCCCTCCCTGGAGACAGTAGCTGCACAGGGCAGCCTCGGTGCCCTGGCCGGATCATCCATCCCTGCCTCCTCCAGCCTGGTCCGGCCTCCCCTTCCAGGCTCTTAAGTTCAAGGCTAAGTTTTCTGTTTCCTTCCTGTTTCTTTCCTACCCACCCTTTAACCTGCCTGATTCCTTCCTTCTCACCAACCTTTCCACTTTTCCTTCCTCTCCCTCCCTCCCCTCCCGGAGGGCCTGCTCCCCGGCATCTCCCACACCTTCCCTCTGGCCCACCCCTCCTCTTTCTCTCTGTGCTGTGTGTGTGTGTGTGTGTGTGTGTGTGTCTGCTGCTCTCACCCCCCCCACCTGCCACCACACTGCTTGCCACTGCCCCTCTGACCCCTGTGCCCTTGACTCTGCCCCTCTGGGCTGGTCCTCCCAGGACAGACAGCTGTTTGACACCATTTCCCTGCTGATCCAGGGCTCCCTGGACGGGGAGCTGAAGCTGATGGAGGAGCTGGCGGGCCCAGGAGGCCAGCCCTCTGCCTTCCCTTCCGCCCCCAGCCCGGGCGGCTCCGAACCACAGGTTACTGTGCCCCTGTGCTGTGCCCCTCCCCTGACTGCCAGGCTGTGCCGTGCCGTGCTGTGTTGTGCTTCTGGGGAAGCTGGGAGTGCCGCCTTCCCCGCGGGTGTATGGATAATGAGCCTCAGCTGAGCACTGGGTCTGGCAGGGGGACGTGCGGGCGCTTCAAGCTCTGGAGCAGGTCGGGAGTTGGGGCGCTGAGACTGCCCTTCGAAGGGAGCAGGATGCAGGAGGGGCTTGGAGAGAGGATTGGGGAGAAAGAACCAGGGGGAGAAAAGGAGCCGGGGGCAGAAGATGGGCTGAGAGTGGTCCTTTGGGGTGGAAGAAGCGAGTACAGAGCCAGGGCAGAGAGGCCTCTGGGATGGTGCAGGGGCAGGGGGCATGCCTCCTCCTTCTCCCGTGGACAGCACCCCTCCCGCCCGCCAGCCCTTTGTTTTGTGGCTTTTCAAACCACGGAACCCACTGGGCGTGATGAATATCCCAGGAGTAGACGGTTCCCACTGACGGTGGGTCCTGGGAGCTTGGTGTGGAAGAGGACTCGGCCCCTTCACACGGCGCCCACCCTGGGTGTCTCTTCCTTGTTCCCATGTGACCCTGAACTGTCTGCTTCCTGGGCTGCTTCTGCAGAGACCCCCTGCGCCAGGTCCGAGCGCAGGCGAGGAGACAGGTGTCAGCTGCCCTTGGCCATGTGGTCCCCTCCCACCCGCCGTGGGCTCTGTGTGGGGAGAGGAGGGATAGGCAGCAGGGTCCGAGGAGGCGCTTTGCCTGATCCCAAGAACTGCCCAGCTCCCCTTGCTGGGAAGGGGCTGGGCCTCTGTCGGACTCAGCCTCAGACATGGCAATGACCTAGAATGAGCAGAGGGAAAGGGTGGCCCTTCCTGAAGCTCGGGTCGACGGGCGGTGGGAGAGAGGAGGGGTGACTGTGAGGCTCCTCCAGAAGATGCCAGGTGAGCCGACCCGACGGTGCGGCCCAGAGCGCCCGCTTCAGGCCATCTGGAGGGGTGCATGTCCCAGAGCCCGCGGTGTGTGTAGGGGGCAGAATCTGGGGCCAGGCCGAATCCTGCCAGGCTTTGGGAAGCTAAGAGAAAAGACAGAAAAGCAGCTTTCAGGTTGGCAGCATTGTCCCCGGCACCCTCCACGCCGCTCTGTCTGTGCAGAGAGACGGCTTTGCTGGCCTTTTTTTTTTCCTTTTTTTTTTTTCCCTGCCTGCTCATCCCTGGGGGTGGGGTGGGGCGGGAGGAGCCTTGGCGGGGCTGGGGGCGTCCCTGGCTCCCTCAGCTTGGGCTCTCTGGCTGCCCGCCGCCGCAGCCTCTCAGATCCGAGCAAGGGGGCGGCAGAGGGGAGGGGAGGCCGTGGTCGGGTTTGGGAGGGGCGGGAGCGAGCAGGGACGCGCCCAAGCGTGCGCGTGCACACGCAGCGGCGCGCTGTCCTGGTTTCTCACGCCTGCTCCTCTCTCTCCCCGTCTAGATCGCTCTAGCGGAGATGGAGGCTATGTCTCTGACGTCAGAGATTCTGTCTGACCCGTCCTGCTCTCTAGCTCTGACGGATGATTCTTTGCCTGATGAGCCTCACACACTCTTACTTAGTGCCCTGGAGCGCAACGTACATACACATGCCCCCTGGCTGCCCCGGCCACCCCCTCAACCCCTGGGCTGGGCTGGCTGCAGGGCCCCAGACAGGCCCAGGGTGCCCCTGCCCCCCAAACCCCAGAGCCTTCCGCCCCACCCTGGAGGCACTTGGTGCCCCCAGGCTCTGTTGGCAGGAGGCCTTGCAGGTCCCCCACTGGGGACAGAGAAATAATCGGGGCGTTGCCTAGAGGGCTGTAAGGGCAGCAGTGGTGAAAGGGTTAATCCAGACACCCAGGAGTGACACCGCCAGAAACACGGGTGACCTCAGAGCCAGTGTCTGTGGAGCCCGGTGCCAGCCAGCCCTACCCCTCCCTGCCCCACACCACACCTTCCCAACCCGCAGGGGCTGAGGGTCACATCTCTGCTGCCACCACCATGCCCTTCTTCACCTGGGGGCTGTCCCTGTCCCTGTGTCCCTGTGTCCTTGCTGCCACACTCCATGGGTGTGGGGGGCTTCTCTGTGTTTTGACAACTTCATGCCCTCTCCCAGCTCCCCGTCCCCTTCTGCCTGTGAGCAGCCCCCTCCTCCTGGCCCCTCCCACTGTTGTCAGAGCAGGGCCCAGGCTGAGGGACGCCCTGGGGTCCTGGGTGGGGTGACTGGCAGCAGTGAGCCGGGGAAGTGAAGGAACCCCCCCAGGCCTGCTGAGGACCCTACAGCTTCCCTGGGAACCTGCGTTCAGGGGGACAGGGCCGAGGGGGCACTGCTGGGCTCCCCCAGCCGGGCTGAAGGGCTGCTGACCACCTTCCTTTAAAACAGATGTGAGGAAAACTCATTTCCATCCCAGTCTGCTCACTGAGGCAGGAGCTCAAGCCATACCCAGGCCTTGCTCCCGGCTTCCACCGGGAGTCATTGTGTTGCTCAGGTGGGGGTGGGGAGAGGGCTGTGACACCCCCCACCCCGGTGTTCATCTATCACTCAATGGACATGAACCTAGCCCAGGCCTGTGCTGGGCTAGGTGGCCACCACCACCACAATTGGGTATGCAGTCCAACCCACAGGCCCCCCCGGGCTGCCCAGGCTCCTGAGCCCCAGCATGGGGTAGGGGTGCACTGTTAGCTTTTAACCCTCCCCTGTGCTGCTCTAGGTCACAGCCCCAGGCCCATCCCCTTTAGAATCAGCTTTGGAGCCACCTGTAGGGCTGGGGTGGGGGCGGGGGCTGCTCTTCTTTCTTTGGATCCCTCTGCACCCCCTCCACCATCCCCTGGACTCCCAGTGATGCACCTGCGCACAGGGTCCCTGGGGGAGGCCCCTCCTCCCTGTGTGTGGAGGGCTCATCTGTGTGTCTGCCCCTCCTCCTACCACACTCATGCCCATTGCCACGTCGCCCTGGGAGGGGAAGGGGGGCCAGGGCCTGACGGTGGGAGTTGGGAGGTGTTTGGTGTCTGTGGTCTGGCTCAGCCTCAGTTACAAGCCTAGATGCCCCCTCCCCCCTCTCCCATCCTGTCCCTGTTGCAGATGGAGCCGCACCCCGAGGAGGTGCCCGCCGCTCTGGGACCAGACTTGCTGACTGTGCGCAAGGCTGGGGTCAGCCGAACACACTCTCTGCCCAACGACAGCTACATGTGCAGGGACGGGAGCACTACCGAGGGGTCCCTGGGACCCAGGGGCTGGGGGCTCCCCAAGGCCCAGTCAGGTACCAAGGCTGGAGCAGGCTGGCTCAGCTGACACAGGGAGAGCATGGCCTGGGGGAGACTGAGGCAGCTCTGGACCTCCAGGGAGCCCCCAGCCCCTGCCTGAGGGGAGAGGCTTTCTGCCCAGGGTGGTGAGGGTGGGAGGGGAGCCTTACCTCTCCTGACCCCCCCTTCCCCCCGCAGGCTCTGTCTTGTCTGTCCACTCCCAGCCAGCAGATACCAGCTACAACCTGCAGCTTCCCAAAGACGCACCCAACCTGCTCCATCCCCACAGCGCCCCGACCTGGGGCACCATCCCCAAACTGCCCCCACCGGGCCGCTCCCCTTTGGCTCAGAGGCCACTCAGGCGCCAGGTGAGCAGGTGGAGAGGGGGGCTGGGCCTGGGGGCTGGGCCCTCATCTTGGATTTCTGGGCCAGTGGTGGCCATCGGCGTCTATACTTTTCATTTTCTGACAAATACACCATGTATGCCAGTGATGGGCCATGCTCAGTTCTAGATCCCAGGGGCAACACAGAACTGGTCTGTGCCCCGTGGGAGACAGGATGGGGCTAAGGTTGTGCAGGGCCACGCACACCAATGGGGAGGGAGAAGCCAGGCCTCAGCGGCCTCCTCCATTCTTTGGAACAAGCCAAGGGGCCTAAGGCAAGTGTTAGGCATCCTCACTTGTAGCCAAACGCAGGGCCAGTCTCCTGGGGCACAGAGCAGAGGCTCTTACAGCCGGGTGAGGCTTGTCTGCCCCCACTGCCCAGCCCATGCCCCATGTGTGCCCTTGGGCACAGACACATGAGGCCCCCGTGCCCCCAGGGGCCAGGCGCAGACACCGGTCACCAGGTCACAGGTGCAGGAGGCTCATGTGTAGGGGAGGAAGGGTCAGTTTGACTCAGGGCAGAGACTGGCAGGGTGTTCAAAGCCACAGGAGAATCCACGCAAAGGCTGAGAGACCAGGAGGAGTCATCTGGGCAGCAGAGCCGGCCCAGGAGCTTCCTTGGCTGCCAGGGGTCAGGGGCTGCAGGTGGAGGGAAGCCAGGGCACAGGGAAGGGAAGACAGAGCTTAGGGTGGGGAGGGGCTTGGGGAACAGTGGGGTCAGGCTGCCCCAGGGCATCGCAGGATCCTCATCCCCCAAGAAGAGCAGCTGTATGGGGTCCTGCACTGTATGGGACAGGGGCTGGGGGATGCTGGAGGCGGGTAGTGCCTGGTCTGAAGTAGAGAGCCCTGTGCTCAGCCCTCCCCAAACCCCAACCCCACCCAGGCAGCAATAAGGACGGATTCCTTGGACGTTCAGGGCCTGGGCAGCCGCGAGGATCTGCTGTCGGAGGCGTGCGGGCCCTCTCCACCCCTGGCCCGGTCCTCCTCCTTCTGGGGCCGGCCGAGCATCCGGGCCCGGCAGCACTTTCGCAGCCAGAGCAAGATCTCGAAGCACATGGCCCTGTCAGCCCTTTGCCCTGGCCCCGAGCCCAGCCGGAGCAAGGGCCCTCCAGAGACCAGAAGTAGCTTCGAGCTGGACACCGAGCTGAGCTGGGTTTCGGGGGACCTCCTGGCCCTGGGCAGCCAGGAGGCGCCGCCCTCCCCGCGTGACCTGAAGAAGTGCTACAGCGTGGAGGCTCAGAGCGGCCGGCGCCGGCCCGCGTCCTGGCTGGATGAGCAGAGGAGACACTCCATTGCCGTCAGCTGCCTGGACGGCGGCTCCAGCCTCGCGGGCCAGCCGCTTGGGGGACCTGGGAGCCGGCCCAAGAAAAAACTCAGCCCGCCCAGTATCTCCATAGACCCTCCCGAGAGCCAGGGTGCTAGGCCCCCGGCCAGCCCCGGCATCTGCCTCCGGAGGAGGGCTCCGTCCAGTGACGCCAAGGATCCCTCGGCCTCCGGCCCCTCTGACAGCATGGCTGCCTCGCCCTCCCCAAAGAAAGACGTGCTGAGTCTCTCCGGTTTATCCTCTGACCCCGCAGACCTGGACCCCTGAGCCCCTCGCCCATTCTCGCCCCTCACCTCTTCCGCCGGGTGCCAAATCCTAGCTCCTCCTGCTGAGCTGTGCTCCTCAAGAGACTCGGAGGAGGCGCTCCTCCCCCCACCGCCACGGCTCTGGGTCCCTGCAAACAGAACTTCCAGAGAGTTCCAAGCAGTAGCCCTGGCTGTGGAAGGGAGGCCCAGAGCCACCGAGGTTCCCGCCAGCAGGAGCTGTCGGGAGAAAGCAATACGTTTGTGCAGAATCTCGATGTATATTCTATTTTATTAAATTAATTGAATCTAGTCTATGCGGGATGTACCACATTTTGTGACTGAAGTCACTTGTTTCCACTCCTGTGTGTCTCAGAATATTTCTGAGGCGAAGGCGTCTGTCTCTTTGCTGTTTTAACCCAAAATAACCAGTCTAGTGATATTCTCTCTTGCAAAGCACAAGCGGGAACCGCGCGTGCATTCCAGCCCCGACGGTGGCCCATCCTCAGCGGAGAGGGAGACCCCTTTTGGAAACTGTCATGTAATTTATTTTCTCCTTTAACCTCGACATCATTTTCTGTAGGGGGAAAAAAAGAGAAAAAGAAAAAAAAACAGAAAAAAATGAGATTTTACAAATGAAATGGAACCTTTTTATATATACATACATACATATCTATATATCTCTATATCTATAATAAAGTAATTTTCCAAAATAAAAAGGTAATCACGGTCCCGAGTAAAAAAGCAAAGGGGATGCATGGAGAGTCAGGCACGTCCAGAGGGGGGCGGTGGTGAGGCGGGCGGTTGCGGAGGGCGGGATGCTGGGGCTGCCTGTTGGGGGGCAGGGGCGGGACTTATGTGTTGTCCGGGGCTAGGAGGCCCCTCTCCTTGGCTTCTGACTGGAGGAGCGGGGTCTCTGCTCACTGCCTCCTCCTAGCCAGGCAGCTCAGCGAAGGCGAGCAATTCCAGCTTAACTCTCGTTTCTGCTGACAGCTATCAGCCGCACGCTGAAAGCGGGAAATTGGCATAATGAAGCTGTCTGGGGTAATGGGGCTGATGACGGAGCCTGGGGAGGCAGCCTCAGCTGCTGTGAGCGGCTCTGTCGGGGCAGGGGGCGGGGGGAGGCCAGGGCTTCTGGGTTTTCCTTGCTGAGGCAGTTTTGGCTCAGTGGGTCCCCTGAGCTGGGAGGGAGAGGGGCTTCAGCCTTCTGCCCTGGGGGACCCTAGTGGACTGCCCCTGCCAGTTGCTTGAGCCGGACAATGGGATTCAGCTGTGTGAACGGAGTGGCTCCCTCTGGAGGACAAGGTGAGCAGGGCCAGTGTCCAGAGGCCACCTCCTGGTGGCCAGGCTGCTGAGGAGGGAGCCAGTCCCCTGGGGCATGATGGATGAGCATTGTCAAGGTGTTTACATGGATGGCTGCTGTCTGCCCAGCGGGAGCCAGTGGCGGGGAGGACAGGGCCTCTCACCTGCCCCCCCCCACAGTGCTGTCTTGTGTGGAAACCCTGGTGCCAAGAGGCAGCGACCCCCGCTCAGCCAGCCCCACTTGCCTGCCAGCCACCCCAAACCCCACCTCCCTCCGCGCAGCCCCTGCCCCCTCGCTCAGAACCACATGTGCTTGGCGGAAGCTCCCCCACTGGCCCGTGTGCCGGGCAGCTGGACCTGGAAGCGTTGTCGGTGAGAGCCTCTGATTGCTCTTTGCACAGGAGTGCCATCACCCTTTGAACCGAGCACCTGTTTTGGTCCCGGGGCGGCGGTGGGGGGAGCAGGAACGCCAAGCCCTGTTTCCTCTAGCTTCTTGGGGCGGGCAGAGGGATGCTTGTGGGGCCGCCTTTTGCTGTTCCAGCAGAGCTGTGTGTGCCAGATTCCTCGAGCTTCCTCACCTGCATCTGCAAATTCAGCTTCTAACTGTGCGTAGAATGTTGCCGGACTCTGAGCTCTCACGAGGGTGAGAGATGGTGGGGAAGGGGCTCTCGGACCCTTTTCCTTCTGGTGGTGGAAGGGTTCTGAGTCAAAGTGAAAGCAAAGAGCTGAGCTACTACCCCTCCCTCCATCCCAGCCCCCTTCCCACCTCTGCTATCCGTCCGTCTGCTCGCTGTGGACAGCCATCGAGTTACATAGGCTGACTCTGAGTGTGCCTGGTTCTCCCTGGGGTCCTCTGCCCGGGTCCCTCTTCCCAGCAGGGGCACAGGAAGATTGTCTGGGCTGCTTTTCTTGGGGTTGCTTTCCGGAGAACTGCAGTGGTCAGCCTGGTGCAAAGGAAGAGGCTCCCCGTCGGTCCCCATATGCCCATCGGTGAACCTGGGGTTTCCCTGGGGTGGGGGTGGGGGGTGTCTGGGCAGTGCGGTGTCCCCTCCCCCAAAGATAAAGCGTCTTCCTCCACATGGAAGCTGTTGTGTTTCATTAAGAGGGTTTTGACGTAAAAATGACGATGCTGCCGAGTGCTGTGGGCAGCAGTAATGATAACGCGGGATGCTAACGTCAGGACGCTTGTCCGGAGGAGCTGGGGCAGGGAGGGCCTTGGACCCAGGCTCCAGGGGCAGGACGGGAGCAGGCAAGGGGCTTCCGGTGTGCGGGGGCCTTTGAAAGGAAGCGCATGGACTCGGAGCTTCTGCCATCGGCCTCTCCTCAGGGGTTCAGAGGAAACTGTGTCACTCGCTGCTGCTCAGCCTCCACCCCCGAGACTCCAGGAAAAGGTCTGTCTGGGGGTGGGGGCCTGGGAGGAGTGCGCTGAGCTGGTGCTAAAAACAAACCTGAGGCTCAGATGCAGTCTCTCACTTACTCCTCACAACACCCAGGCGAGGGAAATACCAATGCTATCCTTCCGCGAGGCAGTGGATTCTGGGAGTTCACAGAACTTACCCAAGGTCACACAGCCAGGGAATGGCAGAGTTGGGGTTGTACCCCAGCCCACCCTACCCGCCGGGGAGGGAAAGGGACGTGGTGGGAAGAATCCTACTTACAAAATGACTTGCCAGGGGCAGGCTTTTGGAGCAGTGGTTACATTCTCTGCTTAGGACACCTGCAGCCCCTATAGGAGGACCTGGTTCAAGTGCCATCCCTTCCACTTCCCATCCAGCTTCCTGCTGAGGCAAACCCTGGGAAGCAGCAGGTCCTGGTTTAAGTGCCTGGGTCTCTGCCACCCACATGGGAGACCCAGAGTGAGTTCCAAATTCCGGGCTTTCAGCCTGGCCCAGACCTGACTGTGCAACTCTTTGGGCTCCCTGTCGCCACCCTTTCCTGGCATGAAGCTGCCTTTGGACCAGGGCACCTGCTCTCCTCCTCCTCTTCCAACCCCCTTCTCTCTTCCTGTCCTCCACCCTTGCCCTACCCAGACCGCACCCACTTTCCAAACAGCCTCCACCTCCCTCTGCACCCTGGTCCCCACCCCTCACAGCCTGGTGCCCCATGGCCTCGTACCTCCTCTCCTGGGCTAGCTGTGAGCCCAACCCGTGGGACTGGTGACAGCGGTGCAATGCGGGCGGCAGGCACCAGGTGGCAGCACAAGGCACCATCCCCTGGTGCCACAGTGCACCCCTTCTGCAGAGGGGCCCAGCCAGAAAGGGGACCCCACTGCTGATGGACACCTCCCTTGGACAGGTGCTCTGTATAGCCTCAAAGGGACAGGTGGGCCCACAGGGCCCCAAGAAGGACTTCGTGCTGAGGAAGTCCAGCCAGCAGTACGGCCCACCTGCGTGGCCCCACGAGTGATCTCTACCTACAGCCAGTGGATCCATAACTAACCCAGGCCAGCAGCTGCCTGGAGCAGGATTAACTCTGTGAGCAGGCTTCCCCGTGGACTGTCATCCTACTCAGGGGCTGATCGAGGCGGGTTAAGGAGCCGGCTACTCAGCAAACCACCTGCCCCCGCCGCCTCCCGCCCCCGCCACTGTTCCCCTACAGAGAATTCGGCTCTGGACTTTGAAGTTGTGAGTGTCTTCGCCCTGCCCCAGGTGTGGGAGCTGCTGACTGTGGCCTCCGGAGCTCATTAATTCTTGCTTTGAGAACTCCTGCAGCAGGTGCAGCAGCCAGCATTCTCACATGCATGCCAAATCAGATCCAGGGCGAGGTTGTGGAGGGAAGGACAGCCTCACTTAGGGCAGTGAGCGGGGGACCCGACCAGGCTGCGGTCTAGAAGAGAGAAGGGAGAGGTCTGGGGAGAAGGGAGCCAGAGCATGGTTTGGGGGTGCTCCAAGCCTTGAAGGAGCCACAAGGGGCTAACAGGAAGCAGGCACTGAGACAGAGGGTGGCTTCGCTGTCCCCAACCCTGTCCCCTGCTTGTCCTCCCCAACCCACACCCCACCCCCACCCCGCAGCCTCTCCTGGGTCTCCCTGTCTGTCTGCCCTTGCTCCACTTTCTCCTCCCTGCTGTCAAGCCTGCTCTGGGCTGCACCTGGCAAGGATCTTATCTCGCCATCTCCTCACCAGGAAATCCCTGATGCTGGGTTCCCCTGGGACTTTTGCAGGCGGGGGAAGTACTGCCCAGGCTGCCCAGAGCAGGCAGAGCTGCAGACAGCGGGGAAGGGGATATGGGGGCAGGCGTTGTCCTCTCTGCCACAGTCCAGCCCACAAGGCCTTTATCGCTGCTCCCAGAAGCCCTGCAGCCGGAAACACCTTGGTTTTGAAAACCCAAAAGCAGAGTGGGCGACACCCCTGCAGGGATTCTAAGGCCCGGGAGTCTTTTCCACCAAGGACCTCTTAGAAAAAGGCATCCACGCTTAGTCAGCAAATACTTCCTGAGGCCCCACTTGGCCAGGCACTGTCCCAGGTGCTGAGGATATAGTGAGAAACAAGTCTGGTCCCTGTCTCCATGGTAACAAGGCAGGGGGAGGGGTGGGCAGTGGGAGGGGTCCCCGCTCAGGGGTGGGACAGGGGGAGCTCCAGCGAAATCTTGAGGGAGAAGCAGAGTCTGGCAGGTGCAGAAAGGGAGGCAGGGTGTGTGCCGAGCAGCCTTGAATGTGAGCTGAGGATGCTGGGAGCATCCGGAGGACACGGGGCTCATGCTGCCTGGGCCAGGCTAAGGTCCCTGGCCCTGGGAAGCTGGGGTGGGGGTGTCTCAGGCCTCGGAGCCCGTGCTCTGCTGAGAACAGCCAGACAAGAATATCCTGCAACTCCTGTGATGGCTATTCAAGGGCTGTACAAAAGGGACCACGTTCCACGAGTGGTGAGCAGCGCTGAGCAGCCTGTGCCTCAGGAGAGACGGGGAAGGTGAGGACCAGGACCACTAAGGGGCCCAACCCGGTGCTGCAGCCTGGGGGGAAGCAACGGCAAGACCATAGGGCTGGGGCCGATGGGAATGGCACTCCCTGGCCCCAAACGGGAGCTCTAACCATTGGGCAGCCTGGCCAGCCTGGGCTTCAAAGGTCTCAGGAGGAGGCTGAAGCTGGGCTTCCCATCTCAGGAAGGCGAGCTCACCTCCCCAGGCATCCTGAAGGAAGGCCTGAGGCCAAGTCTCCCCCAGGTCTGAGCCAGCCCTCCTGGTTTATCTGGTGCCTATGACCCCACAGGCGCAGGAATGGGAGAGGGTGCAGGGTGTGTGTGTGTGTGCGTGGATGAAGCCGTGCCTGGGGCAGCAGCAAGGCTGCATGAGGATCCCCAGGAGCAGCCTGGACCCCCCCCCCCCCGCAGCGGGGCTGGACAGGCGTGCAGGTGCACCTCGTCCAGGTTGCTAATGAAGCTGAACCTCAGAGACATCAGGGAGCTTGTTGAGGTTACACAGGATACCAGAGGTACTGTCTGAAGCAGGGAGGGGACTGGCCCAGTCGGTCCCTGGCATCGGGGCCTCTCAGCCTCTTCACCATGGGGCGCCGGGGCAGGTGGGGGAGTTCTGTCCTTTTTGCCCAGAGATGGTGTGGGGGCAGAAGGGAGGGGGTGTGACTGGGGAGCGGAGGGGAGAGGGCTCAGAGGACTTGCCCGGTGTGTGGGGGTGGAGGCCCTCGGGGCTAGCTGCCTGGGAAGCGGGAAGCCTGCCACCCCATGGCACCCCCACCCCGTGGCCACTCAGATATTGGCTCGAACAGCCCAGAGCCAAAGAGAGTTCCCTTCTGGTGCCAGAGGGACAGGAAGCGGCAGCTGCTTCTGCACTGGTGCTGGCTCTCACCCTGCCGGCTGCTGAGCGACCAGGGAAGGAAACAAGCAGAGAGATGCCCGGGGTGGGGGGGTCGCAGGGTGAGGCTGGACAGGCACAGGAGAGAGAGGGGCCACGGACAGGAGTGGGAGGCAGAAGAGATGGTCACCTGGCTTCTGGGGCCCTGAAGGAGTGAGAGATGGAGGGGCCCCAGTATGCCCATGCACCCAAGCCCATTTCAGAGATGGAAGTGTGAAGTCAGCCTCAGGAAGAGGGTGCTCGTGAGAGGCTTCTCCTGGTGCTTCACCTGTTGTCCACCCCCCCCCCCAGCAGAATGAAGGTTTGCACCCGGCGGGCACCTGCCAGGCGCACTAGACAATCCGCTGTGTGTGCCTTTTCTGTTTACTCCTCAGAGAACCCTCTAGGGCAGATCCTACTGTGATTGGTCCCATTTTGCAGAAGAGAAAGTGAAAGCTAGAGGCACTGGAGTGGCCTGGGCAGGACCAAGTAGCCACAGGAGGCAGTGATTTGAGAGGATGTTGCCATGTAGATAGTGCTGGGACCTCCCTCCCCGTGCCTGCTCCCTTGCACGCGTGCACACACACACAAGCAAGTGCACATGGGGCACAATGCTGGCAGCTGGTGGGGAGAGTTGGCTTTCCCCATTGCTAGAGAACACAAGTTCTACCCATTTTACAGATGACACAGCTGAGGTCCAAGAACGAACATGAACTTGTACCAGGAGGAGGATCGCTAAATGCTGCTCCCTGATGTCACTGGGCAGGTGCGTGTGTGTGTGTGTGTGTGTGTGTTCCAGGTGGTCACACATGTGTGCCCCAGTTCCCCTGGGAAACTGCCCCAGGCCTATCAGCCTCCAGATCTGGTGGGACAGGCCCCAGCGCTGCCCAGGGACCACCCACAGAGTTGTCACTAAGTTGGCCCCGCCTCTTCCCCAAAGTCCCTCCCAGCGCTGCAGTTTCTCTAGGCGGTGTTGTAACCACCAGGACCCAGAGGTCCCGGGGGTAAGGCTTGGCGGGGCGTGCCGGGGCGGAGCGCGGGGCCAGGGGCGGCTCCCAGCACCAACTCACTCCGTCCGCCCGCGGCTGTGCCCAGCCGTGCTCGCCTTCCTCGCCCCACAGAGTCGGCCCCATGGACGCCCTGTGCGGTTCCAAGTTCTGGGTAAGGCGCAGGGTTCGGCGGGAGAGGGGACGGGGTGAGCCGGGGTCTCCTGGTCCCTGTCGCCTGCCTTCCTGCGGGGGGCCAGCAGATGTCCTGAGACCAAGTGTGCTCACGGCAGAAACCCAGACTGCCAGCCAGGGGTGCCAGGGATGATGGGGCCGGGACCCACGAGGCGTCCCAGCGTCCGGGACTCGCCCTGTCCTGCCCTTCTTGGCCACACGGAGGGATCCGGGAAAGTGAAACAGGAGGCTGTCTGCGGGTTCCCTGGGACTCAGGAAGTGCTGCCAGTTGCCACTTCCCCAGCTCCTGTGTGGTTCACATGCCACACACGCCCTGCAGGTGCAGCAGGGGCACCAGCCTGGCAACCCAGCCTTGGGACCCCAGAGTCCCTGCTCCACCACGGACTCGGGGAGGCTGGCTCTGCGGGAACCCTCCTTTCTTGGGAAGGGCTTCTGCCTCCTTTTTTGCCTCTGGGCAAGATCCACCTGCTGCAGGTGTGGGAACACAGCAGTGCCCACATCCTCACCACCTACGGCCGGCCTTCCCAGGCCCCAGGCATCGGGATCCCCCTAGTCCCAGCCTCCCTTTGACAGATGGAAGTTCGCCCAGCGAGAGGAAGGGACTTGCCAGAGTCGCTCTGTTCCGTGCAGGCAGAGCTGGGGTGAGAAAGCAGCGGCCCTCAGATCTTTTTCTAAGTTGATTTTGGGGCTGCTGACCACAGGCCCCCAGCACACTTCAAGTGCATGAAATGGTCACAGCCTAGGCGCTTCGACAGTGCGTCTCCACTGCGCAGAAGCAGCTAAGAGCGCAGGGATCTTCCGCGCACAGCCAGGGGTCTCCAGCGTAGGCTGCTCTCAAATCCAGCACCTCCTCGCTCAGTCACATTTTTCCTGTTCTGGGTATTTGTGCCTGTGTGCCTGTGTGCAGGGGATGAGGACGGGGTGTTATCCACCAGTGTGTGCTGGACACCTGTGTAGCTAGGGTGTCTCTGTGGACAATCAGGAACCACACTCTTAGGCTGTGTTTGGGATGGGCTGAAGGTGTTGTGTGGATTTTTTAAGAAAGATCTATTTATTTGAAAGGCAGAGTTACAGAAAGGAGAGAGAGTTTTGTTTTTTTTTTCCTTAAGACTTATTTATTTGAAAGGCAGTTACAGAGAGGTCTTCCATCTGCTGGTTCACTCCCCAGATTGCCCAATGGCTGGAGTTGGGTGCAGGGACCCAAGGACTTGGGCCATCTCCTACAGCTTTCCCAAGTGCAATAACAGGGAGCTGGATCAGAAGCGGAGCAGCCAGGACCCAAACCACTGTCCACGTGGGATGCCAGCATTGCAGGCTGTGACTTTACCTGCTACACTAAAATGGGACAATGGAACACCTGTTAAAAAAGTACCTCTGGAGATCTCTCTTTTTTAGATTCATTTATCTGTTTAAAAGGTAGTTACAGAGAGAGAAAGATGGGGCCAGCGTTGTGGCTTAGCAGGGGGTAAAAGCCACCGCCTGCAGTGCTGGCGTCCCATATTGGGCATTGGTTTGAGTCCCGGCTTTCCCACTTTTGATCCAGCTCTCTGCTATGGCCTGGGATAGCAGTGGAAGATGGCCCAAGTCCTTGGATCCCTGCACCCATGTGGGAGACCTAAAAGAAGCTCCTGGCTCCTGGCTTTGGATCAGCATAGCTCTAGCCATTGCAGCCATTTGCGGAGTGAATCAGCAGATAGAAAACCTCTTTTTCTCTCTCTCTGCCTTTCAAATAAATAAATAAATAAATATTTCTTTAAAAAGAGAGTGAGAGAAGGGGAGAGACAGAGACATTAAACTTCCTTTTACTGGTCCACTCCCTAAATGGCATCAAGGACCAGGTCTGGGCCAGGCCAAAGCCAGGATCCTGGAACTCCAGCCGGGTCTCCCACATGGGTGCAGGAGCCCAAGCACTTGGGCCACTTTCTGCTGCTTTCCCAGGTGCATTAGCAGGGAGCTGGATTGAAAGCAGAGCAGCTAGAAGTAGAAGGGATGCTCTGATAGGCGATGTTGTTGTCACGAGCAGTGGCTTAACCTACTGTGCCAAAGCACAAGCCCCATGGCGGCTGTCTGGGTCACTAAAGTTTAATCTCAGATGGTGCAACATCCCTTTCACTGCCCTTGCCTACCTGCACACACAGAGGATCATCTAGCATCCAGCCTACACTGGCCACTGTCACCAGGGTCCAGAGGTTGGCTCCTGAGTTACCTCCTGTCCCTGCACACTTGCACTTGGCTGGTGTGGCCATCGGGTCTGGAGAGGCCAGGCAGAGGGTTTGAGCATCAAGGCCCCTTGTTCCCAAGTGGACAGCCACTCCCTGGGCACTCAGGACTGTACAGAAACAGGCCTGCAGGAGCCTGAAGCTGGGAAAGTCAGGCCACCCCTCCTGTCCCCAGCTCGGACATCCCTCGTGACTGTGGAATCCAACCATGGGGGCCTGAAGCTGCCAGCCCAGCCCTCACTGTAGGGCTGTGGAAGTAGAGAAGGGGTCACATGAGAATCCGTCAAGGGGGTTGGACTGGGAAACAGGACGCCTAGGATACGACCCTGGTCTGAATGTGAGAATCAGCTCAGCTATATTCCGAATCTCTCTGCGGCGCCTTATGTGACCTCTTCCACGTGATCTCTGGCTGCTGGAAGCTGTCCAGGCTGCATCAGTGTGGCAGGAGACGGGTGGGAGGGGGAGAAAGCCAGAAGCGTCTCCCCTTGCGGGAAGCCCTAAGCTATAACTCAGTTACTCCAAAGGCCCTGAATTCTGGGCTCCTTGGGTGTGATGTGCTGTTTTGCATCTCATTTGCATTGCATGGTAGTTAGGTGGACCTGCCCCAGAGCCTTTAACTTGAGGGGCCTGTGGATCACCCACCTTGTGGGAAGTTGTTCAAGCAGCCAGGAAGTACCTGAGCCGGGAGGGAAAGGCAGGAGCGGGTGGGCTATTCAGGCCCCTCCTGACACCTGTTTCCTTTCACCAGCTGATCCTCAGAGTCTTGGTTTCACCACCTGTGAAATGGAGCAATAGCTCACCTCCCAGGCACCCCCCCCCCCAAGAATTTTGTGGGAATCAGATGACATAGGGGATGTGAAATGATTTTTGGAGAACTAAGAAACCATGTGTGGCATGTCCTAGAGGAAATGAGGATGGAGAGAAATGAGGTTAGAAGGGGAGGCTTGGCTTGGCCTGGCAGGGCTGACAGCCCAGAGGCTTCCATGTCCGCTGTGCATTTTGGAGCAGGGGGATGATCAGAGCTACACCTGTCATCCCTAGCCCCAGATAAACCTGAGGCGAGGAGACTCGAGGGGGAGCCCTGTGACCCCCTGGGCACCCATCCACACCACATGGTGAGTGAGAATCTCCCTCCCGTGTTCTCTGGGCAGGTTACCAACATCTCTGCACATGCCTTGGGAGTTTTGGTGGAAATAAATTCCACGACAGTGACTTGTGCTGCCCAAGGACCTTCATGAGGCCACAGCTGCCTCTAGAACAGAGATGGTGGAGTTCCTGCCCTCAGTCTGCCTCCCCCCTGCCTGGAGGCCTACTCTGCTTTGAGCAACGGGGGCTGGAGAGCACCCAGGGGCCAAGGGAGTACATGGAGGAGGGGCCTGGGGCTGTTTACTCTGGGAGAGATAGTGGCCTGTTTACAGCATTAACCTTGATCTGAGGTTCAGAAATCAAAAATCTTAGTCCCAAAGTGGCACTGATTATCTGAGACGTGATGAGCTCCCTGTCCCTGGGGTGGGGGGAGGGAGGGTGCAAGCACGTGGGTAATGACCACTCGGTGCAGATGCTGGCGAGTGGATTCAAGCAAGAGAAGACAATGGGGCCCTACCTTGAGATCCTGTGACCCACTGGAAGAAGGAGATGCGGTCGGTGCGATCCTCCAGTCCAGAGGACTCCTCTTTCCTTGGGTCTCGCCCCACTGAGATGTAACGTTTCCTTAGCAACAGCCCTTAGCGGAGGCCGTGGGTCTCCCATCGGTCAGGTCCTCGTGGGAAGGAGATCTCATTGCTCCCTCAGCTGTCCCCACCATGTTCCCAGGGACAGCCAAGGCCCTGGTCCCTGGTCCCTGGGAGGCTCAGCTTCCTGTGTCTCGTGCTCTATTCTAGCAAATCTCAGGCCTGTCACTCCCAAGCTGGGTGACGCTGGGCAGATGGCTGGCCCTCTCTGGGCTCGAGCTGGCTTTAGATGGGCCTGGGGGCTCCCTTCAGGTCTGGAGCTGTCTGCTGATGGCTCCCAGGGGGTAAATCTCAGGCTTGGGGGCCGAGGCCTCCACTCAAAGGCCATACTTTCCGGTTCCTGGGTGTCAGTCACCCCGCTTCCTCCAGGGGGCTTGGTCAGCATAGACAGGCAGCTCCCAGGTCAGAGAGGCCATGGGACAGACTCCAGCGTCCCTCTCAAATGAGGATGGTGACATGCAAGGCCAAGGGGAGCTGACAGTGGGTGGGAGGTGGACTCCCCTCTGCCTACTGGGCACCAAAGCTTGCCCCATCCTCCCAGGAGCCCAGCCCAGGCCTCAAATCCCCTGCCTCCATTCCTGGCTGGAGGCAATGAAGCTGCATGGCCTTGGCCTCTGTGTTCTTGCTGTGGCCCCAGGGGGGCTTCTCCCCACCTCCTCTAGGAGCTGGGTGATGGGGGCCCAAGACTTGGACAAGGACATGAGTCAGGGCAGTGGCATGGGAGGGAGCTCTGTTGAGCCAGTCCCCAGACAGGAAAATGGTCTGGCCAGCCTCCAGGGAGGGAGGCCCCAGCAGGGACTACCAGCTGACCTGCCCAGGACGCAGGGACAGGGTGGCTGGGCCCTGCCCACTGCCCAACCTCACTGTAAGGTTGGGCCAGGGCCAACAGGTGGGGCGGGTCCCCGGGTCAGGGATGGAGCCTGGTGGGGAGAGGGGTGGGGAGTAGGATGAGACTTGTCTGGGCCACTGCCCAGTGGCTGGGCCTCTCCCCTCCCCCTACTGAGCTGTTCTCATTTCTGATGCTGATGGGGGGGGGGGGAGGGCTGTGCTGGTCGAAGAGGGGGTGGGGAGGATTGGATTTCTCCTTCTAACTGGATCTTCAGGTTTCTAAGCCAATGGCTTCCAGAACCCTGTGTTTCCCAGGTCTTGGCGGCCCTCTCCCCTCAAAGAGCGGGAACTACAAGAGGGAGGTGGCTGGAAGGTGGGCTGCACGGCTGGCAGAAGCTGTTCAGTGTGTCGGGTGGGCTGGGCTTCTGGGTTCTGTCCGCAGGGTGGGTGTCATCCTGGAGCTGTTACAGAGTGGAGAGGAAGCCCCAAGTGTGGCTGGGGCCAGGATTCAGCAGCCTCACTGCTTAGGTTCAAATTCCAGGCCAGCTGTAGGTCCCAGCCATCACGAACACTGTGTGATCAGCCCGGTCCGCGGTGGAGCTCAGTTAACCTTGACTTTCCGAAGTCAAGGCCTGGCCCAGCACCAGCCAGTATTTGAGCTCCTGGGCCCTGCCAAAGACTTCCTGTCTGGGCTGGGGTAGCCCAGAAGGATGTGCGGGGAGCAGCACCCACCCTTTCCTGCTGCCCCTCTGTTTCAGACAGAGAGGAGCCTGTCGGTCCCTTCCCAGTCTGTGGCCGCACTTGCTCCCCTCCCCCCACCATGCAGGATTCAGGAAGTGGAGACTGTTCTCATGACTGACAGAGCCGGTCGACAGGCAGGCCTGGGAAGTCCCTCTTGGAGCTGGGGCACAGGGCTCTGGGGTCCTCAGCCCCACCTGCCGCCTCCGAATCCGCAGGGGTTTCAGCCTCGGTGCCCACCAAGGGGCATCTGCCGTGCAGTCCACTCTGCCTGCTGGGCCTTGCCCCTTATCAGCCGCATCCAGCTGTTTAATCGCATTAGTAAATAAGCTGCTGTTGCTGTGGAAACGGCGTGGGTGATGGTGGAGGGCGGGGCTGTGATTCTGTATCCCAGGAGTGAGAAGGAGGTTTTTGGGCAGTGTGGTGGGTGTGGGGAATTGACTCCCTGCAACCCTCTCCTCGCCTTTATTTTATACTTCACTTTGGGCCAGAGGCCCCCTTGGGTGCCAGGGACAGTGGCCTGGGTACCAGGCAGAGAGCTTGCCACGCTCTGGGTCGGCTCAGCTGAGGCTGCTGCAGGCATCTGGGGAGAGAACCAGCAGATGAGAGCTCCGCTCTGCCTCTCTTTGTCTTTGTTTCTCAAATAAATAATTTTTTAAAGGAAAAGAGCAGTCAAATAGGGCACTGTCGTGGACTTCAACCTAGTAATTTGAAGGTGGAGTGGACAGGGCTGGCTGAGGGACTGGGTTAGGGGTGAGTGACAGAGAAGATTCCAGAATGACCCAAAGAGACTGGCTTCAAAGGGGAGGACCGAGTTGCCATTGGCGAGGCGGGCAGGCTGGCAGGAGGGATGGTCCGGTTTTGGACCTGTTAGCCATGGCATGTCCCGAGGGTGTCCTGGCAAGGACAATAGGGAGGAGCCACGGGGGCACACAGGTGCAGCAGGCGTGGCTGCCTCCAGCAGAGGCTCCGCCCAGGTAGAACAGGCTTATCTGCAGGAGGAGAGCACAGGCCGGCCTCCCTGAGGGCAAAGCAGCCATCCAGCACTCATGCCCACGGGGTCTCTTGGCTGTGGCCACTGTGTAGGTGTCTGTGAAACGGAAACAAGGTCCCCACCATCTGGGGCTCCATCACCGGCTTCCCACCATGTCGCCCTGTTAAAGTCGAGGGCTTTCCTGGGAGGGGAGGCGCCTCGGATGCCCGTGCTACTCCCGTTACCTGCACGCGGAGACTCAGTTCAGCGGCATGAAGGAGCCACCCGTGGTCACAGGGCTCAGAAGGGACAGAGCCCCATTGGGTCCTCTGCATCGGGCCGGGTTCATCTCGTGGCCGTTCCTTGCCTGCCCAGTGCGCAGCAACTCGCATCCTGCCCTCCCCCTTGAGCTCCCGCCCACACCTGCACACCTGGGTCTGTGCCGAGGGCTGGACAGAAGCCCCGGAGCAGGGCACGGGGCCTGCCCTCAAGGCTCTCGTGCTGGAGGGGAGGCTGTGTTCGCCTCTGCAGGTTTAGGCAGCATGGGGTGGGGAGAAACCCCACACCCCTGGGCCGCACCACACTGCCAGGTGTCCTGGAACCTGTAGCCCAAGAAGGCTCAGCTCGCTTTGCCTTCTGTAACTCGAGCCTGATGCTGCCCCGCCCATGTACCCACCTCTGGAAGTTGTTCTGAGATGGTCAGATAAGGACCAGGTGCATGCTGTGACGACCCCTCGCGTTTCTCTGGTGTTCCGGTACAGCACACAGCTAGTGCAGCAGTTCATATCGGTAGATCTTGTCGGGCCAGCCCGGGGCTTTGAATGGCACTGTAAGACGTTTGAACTCTGTCTTCTAGGCAATAGGGAGCCACTAGGGGTTTAGAGGGAGGGTAGAACATCATCGCTTCATTCATTCATTGAAAAATAGTCAACTTCAGTAAACTTTATTGTGAGCGCTCACTTTGGGCTGGGCTGCATTCTAAGCAATGAAATAAAGGAAGTGAAAGTTCTTTCCTTCAAGGGTCTGACCTGTCAGCAGGCAGGGATGAGCGGAAACAGAATAAATGATTATACAGCTATTGGATGACAAGTGCTGTAGACAAGAGAAAGGTGAGCGGATTGGGAATGTGGACGTGATGGCAGGGGCAATGTTATACAGGGGCAGGCCTCACAGAGAAAGAAAGACTTGAGGATGTGTGTGCCAGCAAGCGCAAAGGTCCTGGGGCAGGAATGTGTCTCCTGTGTTCAGGAACAGCAAGGAGGCCAGTGGCTGCCATGAGGCAGGAGAGGCGGTGAGAGCGGTTCTGGCTGGCTGGGCAGGGACACCGCAGGGCAGGTGGAATGGAGACATCAAGGCAGCAGCTGGGGAACCAGGGAGCGGGGGGTGGGGGGCTGCAGAGATTCCCCTTGGAAGCTGCTGGCGTGAGGATGGTGGGGTGTATGAGGCTGGGGAAACTGCCAGGAGCAGGCTGAGAGGAGCAAGGGCCGAGCCCTGGGCCAGGCCCACAGCGAGAGAAGGAGCCAGCAGAGACTGAGGAGCCATGCCCGGGGAGTCTGGACCTCCGGGCGCTGGCAGGGAAGAGACTAGCGTCTGGTGGCTTGCTCTCCAGAGGTGAGGGCCTGGGCTGGTTTAATGGCCCAAGGGGCCAGGTCAGGGGACCAGGTGGGAAATGTTATAGACAATGTTACCATTCCTTTTTAAGTCATGATAAGACTTGGAAATCTTTTTTTTTTTTCTTTTTCAATCAGAAAGGCCTAGTAAGAGAGAGAGAGAGAGAGAGAGAGAGAGAGAGAGAATGAGAATCTATTTCTCTGGTTCACTCCTCAAATGCCCTCAACAGCCAGGGCTGGGCCAGGGCTGGTCCGGTCGAGAGTAGGATGGGAGAGCTGGTTTTGAGAGCTGTTGAAGATGCGTGGTGGAGACCACCTGAGAGGCAGCTGGAAGTGGATCTGAGGCTCAGGAGGTGATCTGAGCTGTGCATGGGGGTCTGGGGCTTCTTGGTACAATCTGGAAGCAACAGTGGGAGACAGAGTCAGGGGCCAAGGTCAGAACCTGGAGGCCAGGGCTGGGCCCACAGGGTCGGACACAGAGAGTAGTTGACTAGGCTGGGGAAGGCGCTGCTGTGGGGGAGACCCTGCACGGGAGCTGAAAGGAGCCTATTGATGTTGCAGCCGGAAAGACTCCGTTGGTTGAGCACGGCCCTTTAGCTGCCGTCCTCCCCGAGTTTCCATTCTAAGGACGGTAGGGAATGAAAGGTGCAGACCTGGGACAGCAGTGGGTTGAGCTGCTGTTTGAGACACCTGTATCCCATAACAGAATGCCTGGGCTGAGTCTCACGTCTATTTCCAGTCCGATTCCCCATTAATGCACCTGGGAAGCAGCAGGTGCTAGCCCAAGTATTTGAGTTCTTGCCACCTATGGGGGAGACCCAGATGGAGATCCTGGCTCCTGGCTACAGCCTGGTCCAGCCCTGGCTGTTGCAGGCATTTGGGGAGTGAACTAGAGGACGGAAGTTCTCTCTATCTCTCTGTGTGTCTCTGCCTTTCAAATAAGTAAATCAATCTTTAAATTAAAAAAAAAAAAAAGATGCAAATCCCAAGGACAGAGAAGAAGTGAGGACAGCGGCAGACAAGACATCAACACCTCCCTGGGAGGTAGAAAGCAGGTGGAAGGGTGATCGCTGGCACAGGAGAGCGGAGAGCTGAAAGGGGTCCATCTGTTGTCTGGAAACGCTCAGGTGCTGGAGGGCTGTAGCAGGGAGGGGATGGGGAGGGCTGAAAGCAGCGGCTGGCTGGGGAGGTGCAGTGTAAAGTGAGGTTAGACACCCAGGCTGCTTCCCACCCCCTCTCAGGGCCCCTCCAAGCCCCGTCCACCACTCCTCCACCCCCACCCCAGACCAGCAGGTCATTGTGGGCAGAGAAGTCAAAGTCTGCCCCCTAAGGGGTGGATCCCCAGCCCCCAGACCTAAATCCAGCCACCAGCTGAGGAGGCTGCCCTAAATGACCCGCTTCCCAGCAGCCCCTACGCCCCGCCTCCTCCCAAACGCTGAGACCTCCCCACCCACTGAAAGAGAGAAATCAAACCAAACTGCCAGAGACCAGACAAAAGGAAAATCAGGCTTCCGTGCTTACGTGATCAGTTCCTGCGCCAGTTACTCTGCCAGTTAGCGGGGCGCAGCCTTGGGTCATGATTGTCTCCAGGGGGATAGGATCGTGGGTGCTTTTCCTTGCTCCTTGTCTCAATTTTCTATGAAAAACATCTAAGGCTTTGCAAGAAGAAATTAAAAAAAACATTAGTTCTTCGGTGGCTTTGGGGGAAGCGATGCTAGTAAAACATGTGCTGATTAATTGAATTAGTCCCTCATCTCTTTCCCAAAAACCTCATCAGTGTAGTTAGGCGTCTGCTCCAAGGCCAGGTGCCAGGTGCCCATCCCCCCCGGGGGTGAGCCATTTCCCCAGCTGCTGGGCTTTGGGGTTTCAGGGGGATGGTTGGTCACCCTCAACCTAGAGATGTGTGACAATCTGGCCACTTCCCCTTGATCGTGGCTGCCCAGTGGGGTGGGTGTAGCGGGATGGGGCTACCCCCTGTTGAAGGAAGAGGCAGCCAAGGCTCAGGGACACTGCTGGCCCCTCCTGGGAGAGGCCTAAGGAGGACCCAGACTTCTCAACTGCGTGCTGGTGTCACCTGGGTAAAATAAAAATTACTAGTTTTTTTCTTAAAAAAAAAAAAAAAGAGTGGGAATCTGAGTGGCACAGAGCAGCCTGAGGGCAGCAAAGGGGCCTGGGGGCACTTGGGGGGGCACAGGGACTTACTCTCCATGTTTATTGTGGCAATGGTTTGCAGACCACTGTCAAGCTCATGGACTTGTGCATTTATTGTGTCTGAATTACCCTTCAATTAGCTGCAGCCTCTGTGGGTGTGTGTGTTGGGGGGGGCTCCCGGGCTCTGAGGATCTCGCCTATCTCCAGCCCTTGCCCCCAGTCTCTGATGGAGCAGCTCCCTGGCCCGGCCCCCTGCTTCATGGAGAGCCCCTCTCTCCAGGAGGCTGCCACAGCCTGCATGGTTCTCTCTGTCCCCAGGACTCCAACCTGTCTGTGCACACGGACAACCCGGACCTCACTCCATGCTTCCAGAACTCCCTGCTGGCCTGGGTCCCCTGCATCTACCTGTGGGCCGCGCTGCCCTGCTACCTGCTCTACCTGCGGCACCACCATCATGGCTACATCGTCCTCTCCCGCCTGTGCAGGCTTAAGACGGTCAGGGGCGCAGGGCTATCCTCCGGGGGGCGGGGGGCCGGGACCGGGGGATCCTGCTTCCGTTGAGTCTCTCGGAGCCTGCCATCCTCCACAGCCAGGTTCCCCAGCCTCACCTGCCCTGCAGCTCCGGCTCATGCTGAGGTAGTACCTCCCAGCCCTCAGGGCCAGGCTGGGACAGGTCTCCCAGCTTCGGGAGCAAAGACCGCTCCCCAGCAGGGGCTGTCCCTGCAACCCATGCCCCATTCACAGGCCCTGGGTGTCCTGCTGTGGTGTGTCTCCTGGGCAGATCTCTTCTACTCCTTCCATGGCCTGGTGCACGGCCAGGCCCCTGCCCCTGTCTTCTTCGTCACCCCCCTCGTGGTGGGGGTCACCATGGTCAGTGTGGGGCCCGGGGAAGCTGGGTAGGGGGAGGTCTCTGGTGAGCAGTGGTGGCGGGGGGCCCTGAGGAGTCAGCTGGACACCTTGAGGGTGGGAAAAGGACACATGCCCAGACACACCTGGGCATGCGCGGGCAGGGCCGCATGGAGGCAGGTCCAGATGTGTGTTCTCTGGCTGGGCCGGGCCCGCCTGCCCTCCCTGCGCAGCTGCTGGCCACCCTGCTGATCCAGTACGAGCGACTGCGGGGTGTGCAGTCCTCAGGGGTCCTCATCATCTTCTGGTTCCTGTGCGTGGTCTGTGCCATCATCCCCTTCCGCTCCAAGATCCTCGCAGCAATGGCAGAGGTAAGGAAAGAAGGAGGGGAACCTGCCAGGCCCAGACCTGTCCAGGGGGCGACTTCAGGGCTCAAGGCCATTGCCTCGTCCCAGACCCCTCCCTTCCGCCCCTGCCTGCTCCCCTCGGTTCAGACCTTTTCTCCTTGTTCCTTGCTTGCTGTATCTCTGGCCGGAAGCAGGTGGCAGATGGGGGACCAATGTGGCACAGGGGATGGGGCAAAGACACTGCCACTGTTGGACACTTGTGGGAGTGCAGGGCTGCTCTGTGCCACCTCCACCAGGTGCACTGTCTGATGTGTGTCAGGTTCGAGTCACGAGCATGTGTGTGCAGACACACATGTACCATTCTGATCAGCTGGATGGCTCACTGTCAGTGTTGTCTGCTTTCTTCCTTCTTCTTGACCTTGGGGCGGGGGTGGGGGCGGGGCGAGGGGGAGGGATGGAGTGCTGGAGGTCAATCTTGGCGCTACCATGCAGAGTAACTTTGAGCCCAGGCTCTGAACCGGGTGCTTATTCTGGCTGTTTGGGGCATTGCTCAGTTGCAGAATGGGCACCATAACCCCCTTGGCACCAGGTTGTGCCTGGGTGAGACACAGTATCAGGGGTGGAATGCTGGCCTCACGCCTGGCACAGGGCAAGTCCTCATCAACCATGACCCCATGCACTGTTCCCGAGATCAGAATCCCCTGGCTGGGGACCTCAGAGGAGTCTGATGCCCGGAGACCCCTAGGACAGGGGCTGCTGGCCAGGCTGGCTTCGCACACTCCCCCCACCCCATCCCCCACAGGGCGCCATCTCAGACACCTTCCGCTTCTCCACCTTCTATATCTACTTCGCGCTGGTCCTGTCGGCGCTCGTCCTGTCCTGCTTCAGGGAGAAGCCGCCCTTCTTCTCCCCCAAGAACTCGGACCCCGTGAGTTTGCTCACTCCCCAGCCCAGCCCTCACCGGCAACCCCCATCCCTTCCAGATCCTTCCAAAGGGCAACACTTGCCATCCCTACAACGGGTAACCTGGGGCTTGAGAAGTGAGGGGGGGGTGGGCGCTTCTGATTCCCCCGTTCCATTCTCTCACCTTCTAGAACCCCTGCCCAGAGGGCAGCGCTGGCTTCCTCTCCCGCCTGTCTTTCTGGTGGTTCACAAAGTGAGTGGGGCTTTTCCTCCAGCCTGGGCCAGAGCGGGAGGGAGGGAGGGGGTGAGAGGGAGGAAGGGAGTGGGCCACAGGATCATTACCTGAGCAGCAGGGCCTGGCTGGCACCTCCCCTGCCCCATACGCCCATCCCAGTGGGCCTGGAGCTGGGAGCTGTGTGTGAGCCGGCGAGCTGGGGCTGGCCCATTCCACTCCCAGGCTGCATCTGGCCCAGGGGCTGCAAGGAGAGATCACAGTGAGCTCTGAACCTTCCATCGGGCTGAGCTCGCTGCTTGTCATCTATCTCCCTGGCTGTCCCTCAGAGCGACTTGAGCAGGATAATTGTGTCTGTGACCTGGGTGACAACTCATTAACCACACTGCCCTGAGCAAGCATCTGAAGCCAGGGCTGAATCCATCCTGCCTGGTCCTGGCCCAGGGCCCGAGTGGCATGGAGTTTCCCTCCAGGGCTTGGGGGGGAGGTGGGACACCTGGGTGGGAGGGGCCAGAGGTAGGAAGTCAGGAGGGAGGAGGCAGGAGTTGAGTTTCGGAATAAGGGAGACAGCTCCATAGATCACAACACCCCAGGGAGAGCCTCCTTTGGGGAGAGCCTGGGGCCCTGCAACACTCACCCCCAGCTCCAGCTGCTGCGCTCTGACCCTCTGTGGGGGCTGTGCCCACCTCCCCGCCCAGGCTGGTCATCCTCGGCTACCGGCGGCCCCTGGAGGAGCAGGATCTCTGGTCCCTGAACGAGGACGACCGCTCCCAGATGGTGGTGCAGCGGCTGCTCCAGGCATGGGAGCAGCAGCAAAAGCAGGCTGCACGGTGAGGCCTTCCCCGTGCCCGGATGCCACTCGCTCCCCCGTGCCCCTAGGCCTGAGGTCTCCTGCAGGTGACACTGCTGGGCCTGGGGTGATCACCTGCAGGGGGGGGGGGAGTAGGTGCAGGATATTTCTTGGTGACCTCGGGGCTCTGCCTGGGAAGCCTGGGTCTGGGCAGGGCCAGGACGCCTCGGCAGCACTTACTCTATGCCAAGCCCAGTCGATCACCTCGTCTAACCCCTCATCAGCCTACAGTGAGGTCCTATTGTTCCTGCATTACAGACAGGGACACCGAGGCACAGAGGTTTAATGGCGCGCCCCATGGCCCTTAGCAGGTAGCAACAGAGCTGGAATCTGCACCCAGCTACCTGGCCCTAGAGGTCCTGTTCTTCCCTCTACACTACCCTGCCTGTTATAAAGGGCAGATTCCAGAAACTTCCCTCAGCCCCCCTCAGTCTTGCCTCTTGTCTGGATGTGGCCAGAGGTGGTGGCTCAGTGATTCTCCTGCCCAGGGACCTTCCCTCTGGCAGCCTCCCCTGGAAAACCCATGCGCCTGGCTCTGGCCAGCTGTCCGGCCCAGAGAGTCAGGCCTGAGTCCCTCTGACCCCAGGACAGAGCCCTCTTCCCTCCCATCCACATGCATAGTCCTAGGAGCTGGAAGCTGGTTCAGCTCAGAGCCCTGATCATGCCCAGCTGTGGGAGGGACCAAGGCTTGGGCATGGGTAGCAAGCAGTACCTTGGCTTCCACGGCTTGCAGGCTCAGGGAAGGCCTGCCACACTATCTCTGTCCCTCCAAGCCACCTCATCCACTCCCTGCCCTGCCCCACACCCCATCTCCCCTCTTCTCACAGCCTCATACCCAGAGCCAACTCCCCGGGGGTGGGGGAGACAGGGAGAGACCAGGGGCTGGGACAGCAGGGGTTTAGACTCCTTGTGGGGGACGCCTGGCCACCTGCAGACAGAGTCACCTGGGAGTTCCGAGAGCCCAGAAATCAGCTCCCTTCTCCCCCTCTCCCACCCCTTCCTCTCTCTCCCCCTCCCCTACTTCCCCCTCCTTGGCTTCCAGTAGGGGCGGGGGGCCCAGGTGCCCATTCCTGCCCGCTGTTTCTCCCTCCCTGGAGCAGACACACGGCGGCGGCATCTGGGAAGAAAGCGGCGGGAGAGGCCGTGGGACTGCTGAGCGGCCGGCCCCAGGCCCGGGAGCCATCCTTCCTGCGGGCCCTGCTGGTCACCTTCGGCCCCACCTTCCTCATCAGCACCTTCTTCAAGCTGATCCAGGACCTGCTGAACTTCACCAACCCGCAGCTGCTCAGGTGTCCACACACTCCTCCCTGGGCGGAGGGCTGGCCTGGACGAGGGGAACATAGAGCGACGAGAAGCCGGCTGGGAGCCACAGAGGCTGTCTCTCCCCTTCACGGGGCCCTTGGCGAGTGGCATGGTCTCTGCACCTCAGTTTCCCCTTTCCCCTGCCGCTCCCATCAGCTGGGAACCAGCCAGTGCTCCAGGCACTGCGGAGGAGGTATCACCAAGCTTTTTCTCTGGAAATCTTGGCAGCAAACCCTTACAAAGTTGCTCCTCCTCCCATTTTACAGATGGGAAAGCAGAAAGCCAGAGGGGACAAGGGCACGCAGCTGGTAGAGCTGGAGTCGGATCTGAGTCCTGGGCTCTGAGCTCCGGCTACGGTGCCCTGGTGGCCACCCACAGGCTGTATCACCTGTCCCTCCATGGCCTGGACATCAAGGAGCCTCTCCAGTGAGAGGGTGGGAAGAACAGCCCGGAATAGAGCTAGACACCAACGACACAGAAATAAGCTTGAGAGAACCAGCATGCAGATCAGTCGGGATCCGTGGGGCAGAGGGGTGCTCAGGTGTCTGGAAAGCCCCAGGAGGGGCGAGGGAACCAGCTGGGGTCAGCAGGGGTCACCGGGCAGCTCAGGAGGTTATCAAGTTTGGAGGCCCAGTAGGCGAAGCAGCAAGGGAAAGTGCAGCCCAAGCCCGGTGACAAAGGCCTGAGACAGCATGACTCAGGACGGCCAGGTGTTGCTCATGCAGAGAAGGGGTGAGGAGGGAGGGGCAGGAAGAGGACGCCAGGGAGGGAGAGCCAAGGATATCCTTGGAACCTGGAAGCCAGGGAGGGGCATCTGGTTTGCTTTTCACGGTCGTCCAGCAGCATGCGGGAGGGCAGCGGAAAGTGGGCAGGGTGGGGAGGGCAGCGGGAAGTGGGCAGGGTGGGGAGGGCAGTGGGAAGTGGGCCAAGCAGGTCAGGTGAAAGTCCGGGAGGGAGGGAGGGAGATGAGGGTTCAGAAGCGACGTGGGTAGTGGCTGCGCATGCCAGGGAGAGGGAGGAGTCAGGGCACCTAGGTGACTGCAGGGAGAGGCGCTCAGGGCGGGGAGGGGCTTGGGCAGGTGGCATGGGGTGAGTTGACCCTGGCTGTGTTGGGCCAGAGGTGCTGGTGGGCTGTCCAAAGAGGGCTCCTGGCTTTCTGGAGGGCACATTCTTAGGGGACCTCGGCTTGGTCCCCCTAGGGAGCCTGTGTAGGAAAGGCTGGGGGCGGTTCCCAGGGACAAGCACTAGGCTGGACTCCGAGGAACCAGAGCTGGGAAAAGAGCCTGGGACTGGGAGCACAGCACAGAGAACGCTTCCCAGGGGGAGAGTGGCCTCCGTGAGGGGACTTGGCACTAACACAGAGCCTGCGGAAGGCACCTTGGGGATGGTTACCCACTTTGCAGGGAAGAGAGGCCTGGACAGAGCGCAAGGGCCCAGAGTGGGGGCTGCAGAGAGCCAGAGACATGGAATACTAGAGACTTGTCCAGAGAGGTGCACCCTTGCCAATGACCATGGACTGGATGGCCTGGAACTGCAGACATTTCTCCCCTCCCAGCTCTGGCGCCGGAAGTCCACAGTCAAGGTGTTAGCAGACCTGGCTCTGGCTGAGGCTCTGCCCACGCCTGTCTCCCAGATCCTGGAAGTGGCTGGCAGGCCTGGGTGTTCCAACTTGCACATGCATCACCCTGACCTCTGCCCCCTGAGTCACAGGGCTTTCTCCTCTGTGTGTGCATCTGTGGGAGAGCCTTTGTGTGCTAATCTCCCTTGGCGCTCTCTCTCTCTCAAAAGATTTATTTATTTATCTGAGAGGCAGAGTTACAGACAGAAGGAGTGACAAAGAGAGAGGACTTTCATCCACAGATCCACCCCCCAAATGGCCACAATAGCCAGAGCTGGATCGATCCAGAGCCAGGAGCCAGGAGCCAGGAGCCAGGAGCTTCTTCCAGGTCTCCCACGTGGGTGCAGGAGCCCAAGTGCTTGGGTCTTCTTCTGTTCTCCCAGTTGATTAGCAGGGAGCTGGAATGGAAGTGGAGCAGCTGGCATCCAAACTGGCACCCATATGGGATGCTGGTGCTGCAGGCAGAGGCTTAACCTACTGTGCCACAGCTTCGGCCGTTCCTTCTTATAGAAGACACCTATCACCAGAGTAGGGCCCATCCTCCCCCAAGGTGACACAGAGTACAACTGCAAGGATCCTATTTCCAAACGAGGTGCCAGGGCTAGAATGTACCTTTTCAGGAGACAACCCCTAACAGAAGGGGGAGGCCTGGCTGTGATGCTGGCTGGGGGCTCCGTGGGGACAGGGGGACAATTGTCCCAATGTGAAGAGATGTGGCCATGCCTATAGATGACAGAGCCGCCAGGGGAGATGAACAACAGGGGCTCACGCTGAGGGAGGAACAGTGAGGGGTGCATTCCTGCTGGAGCAGGTGGGATCTGGGCTGGGGTACAGAGCAGGGCCTGCCTTGGGAAGCAAAGGACACCTTTGCTCCAGGGGCAGATGTTTGGAGGAAAGGATGCGGGTGGCAGGGGGTTCTCAGTGGGTGGCTAAGTGGGAGGACCGGGAGCTGCCGGGAGCAGGCAGTGGGAGCGAGATAGGCCAGAAAGAAAGAAGAGTGTCGGAAGAGGTCATGGTGGAGGAGGCAGACAGGGTCACCACCAACACTGGGGACCACTGATGTGGGAAGGACGGATTCGAGGGGTGACGGGGTCCCCGTAGCCTTGGATGGTAGATCTTGGAGCCCTGGGCAGCTTAGGAAGAGGAGGAGCAGAGAGTCTAGCCAATTTCCTTCTGCCACCTGCTTCATGGAGGTGAGGGAGGTAGGCAGGTGAGGCTGATGGTGGCCAGGTGACAGAAAGGGTGGGCAGCAAGGACTGTGGTGGAGGTGTGGAGGGCCAGCGGCCCCCGCTCAGAGGTTGTAGGAGCCGGGGGTGGGGTGCGCAGCAGAGCTGAGGGTGGAAGCAGGGAGCAGCAGGTGGGGGCGAGGGGAGCTGCCCGCCCTCATGCCTCTCCCCTCCTCCACAGCATCCTGATCAGGTTCATCTCCAACCCCGAGGCCCCCACCTGGTGGGGCTTCCTGGTGGCCGGGCTGATGTTCCTGTGCTCCGTGACGCAGACGCTGATCCTGCACCAGTACTACCACTGCATCTTCGTGACGGCCCTGAGGCTCCGCACCGGCATCATCGGTGTCATCTACAGGAAGGTGGGCTGGAGTTGGCCACAGGGGAGGGGCCGGCCCTGGGCACCTGGGAGAGGCTCTGGGTCCAGTCCATTCCCTGCTGTCTGTCCACCCGTAGGCGCTGGTCATCACCAATTCTGTGAAACGTGAGTCCACGGTGGGAGAAATGGTCAACCTCATGTCAGTGGACGCCCAGCGCTTCATGGACGTTTCACCCTTCCTCAACCTGCTGTGGTCAGCACCCCTGCAGGTCATCCTGGCAATCTACTTCCTCTGGCAGGTGACCCTTGACCCCTGACCTCTGCCCCCTTCCTCCAGCCTTACTGAAAAAGTACAAGAGAGGGTAATTCTGGGTCAGCAGGGGGGCTGTGTAATGGGCACAAGAGCTTCTCAGTCATTGGCAAGGGGAAACAAGACTTGGAGGTTGCTAGGCTGTGCACCTGCGTCTTTCTGCCTCTGCCATCGTCCTTCCCACAGGAGCCCAGGGAAGAGAGGGCCTTGGGGGCAGGGTGGATGTGACGCTGGCTGTCACTGTATTTGCCTCCCTGTGTGTCTGGCCACACTTCTGTGCCTCTTGTTTGTCCTGTTGTCATTATCTGGTGGCTAGGAGCCTCTGCAATGCCATCATTCTGTCTCCATCTATTTGATCAACTGCCATTCTTTGCTTCTGGCCCGCCCCCATGTTTCCACGGGGCTCTGTCTGTTTGGTGGCTTCTGGCTGTGGATGTTGGTTAGCTGTCCACGCATCTCACCATCTACCTGTGCTCCTGCAGATCCTGGGTCCCTCCGTCCTGGCTGGAGTTGCCCTCATGGTCTTGCTGATCCCACTCAATGGAGGTGTGGCCATGAAGATGCGCGCTTTCCAGGTGGGCGCTCTCAGAGGTGCCTGCGTGGGACACAGAACCAGGTGTCTGGGGGAGGGTGTTCACTAGCCTGGGCACCTCTCTACCATGTGGCTCACTCCAAGCCACATGCATTCACCACACTCATCTGGTGGCTGTGGAACGAGGCCCAGAGAGGTTAAGGCCATATAGAGTGAAGCACAGCTGGAACTCAACCCTACATCTTCTGTGCCAAAGAGAACCTTTCCCACTAGGCTTTCCTAAGTGCAAATAGTGAGCCACTCAGTCCATAACTGCACCTAGAACAAATGACAGACTTCCTAAGACCACCACCAGCCCCCTGCTCACCTTGTAGGCCCACATCCCCACAGTATGGCCAAGCATCCACCAGTCTGCCCTTTCTTTTTTCCAAACCACCAAGCTCTGGGTACCTAGAGCCCCCACCCATGTCCTCCCACAGTGTCCTGTTTCCCCTCAGAGCAGGCACAAGGGTTTAACCTGAAGCATTTGCTCGGATAATCACTTCTGATCTGTGCCCCCGGCAGTGGGACAGAGGTGGGGCCCTGGTCTGAACTGCTGTTTACCGCACCCTTCGTGGCCAGCACGTGGCCTAGCCCACAGCAGGTGCTCAATCGCTAGGCATTGAATGAGTGCGTTATCTGCTGCGCCATCCTAGGGGGAGAAAGAGAAATGAACCGGCCAGCCCCTCGGGCAGCTCCCGGTCTCTTTGGGGGGGACATCCCAGTGAAGGGGTGGCTTTGGAAACTAAAGGAAAGTGCCACGTGCTTTAGAAATATAGGGAAGGGGGCTGAGGTTTAGCACAGGCCCTGTCGGGAGGCGTGAAAAAAGCTGGTAAGCAGTGTGGAGGGGCCGCAACCCTGAGATGTGCAGAAGGCCTGAGCCCCCCACCCCGGGAAGGGGAGCAGGTGCACCCTGTGAATGTGCAGAAGGCCTGAGCCCCCCTACCCCAGGCAGAGAGTCTGGGAAGAGGAGCAGGTGCACCAGGGCTGCGCTTTCTGCCGCACAGGTGGAGCAAATGAAGTTCAAGGACTCGCGCATCAAGCTGATGAGCGAGATCCTGGGTGGCATCAAGGTGCTGAAGCTGTATGCCTGGGAGCCCAGCTTCCTGAAGCAAGTAGAAGACATCAGGCAGAACGAGCTCCGGCTGCTGCGCAAGTCGGCCTACCTCCAGGCTGTCTCCAACTTCATCTGGGTCTGCACCCCCTTCCTGGTGAGGCTCTGTGCCGTGGCTGGCCTCCCCTTCTGTGGCTGGCGGCCAGCAGACTGCCCCTGACGCCCACGCCCCCTGCTGCCCAGGTGACCCTGATAACCCTCGGAGTGTACGTGTGCGTGGACGAGAACAACGTGCTGGATGCCGAGAAGGCCTTCGTGTCCGTGTCCTTGTTCAATATCTTAAAGGTGCCCCTCAACATGCTGCCCCAGCTCATCAGCAACCTGACTCAGGTAACCTGGGCCGGGCTGGGCTTCTGCGGGAGTCGGGGCAGCTCGCCAGTCCGGGTGAGGATGACGGAGAACTATCCCGACCTGCGGGGGCCATGTGGCATGACAGAGGGTGGTTCGTGTTTGAATGAGGTCGCTGGGAGTCCCAGGAGGCCCGCTGAGGTCTCAGAGCCTGAGAGCTGGAGACGGCCTCGTCTTACCGACCTGGACCTTATCTTAGGGCAGTGGCAGCCACAAGAGAGTCGGTCATGGGAGGGGACCCCAGCACTGGGGTCTGTGCCCTCTGTGGGGGACCCAGCCAGGGTAAGAGGGTCGGCGGGGCCATGAGACAAGCTGATCTTGGGGCTGACTCACGCCTTTCCTGCAGACCAGCGTGTCTCTGAAACGGATCCAGCATTTCCTGACCCAAGATGAACTTGACCCCCAGTGTGTGGAGAGAAAGATCATCTCCCCAGGTCCACAGACGCTCTCCCTGGGCGGCCCTGGCCCCAGCCCTGCTCCCACGCACCCTCTGGGCTATGCTAAGATCCTTCTCGTGACCTCTCTTCTTCCTCTTTTCACATCCACTTTGGCTCCACGCCTTCCCCTCTCTTCCGGAGCCCATGCACTTCCCCCAGGGCTCCCCCGCCCCCCCAGGCCTGGGCTTCCTGCCCTGACCCCGTGCACCTTGGTCCCCCCAGGTTATGCCATCACCGTCCACAGTGGCACCTTCACCTGGGCCCAGGACCTGCCGCCCATTCTGCACAGGTGCCAGCTTTTCCCCTTCCCATCTCAGCTGCCCCAGCTGGGCTGAAGGCCAGGTTAACCACAGAAAGCCCCTCCCTCACCCCACAACCCCAGTGTCCAACCTGGACTGCAGGTGGACCTCATCGTGCCAGGGTGCTGCTTGCAAGGGAGGGGGCTTGGGTCTCCAGATGGAGCGCAGGGTCTGAACATGATCCTTGGCTCTGACTGGTGCTGCTTGCCCCCAGCTTAGACATCCAGATCCCAAAAGGGGCGCTGGTGGCTGTGGTGGGGCCTGTGGGCTGCGGGAAGTCCTCGCTGGTGTGCGCCCTACTGGGAGAGATGGAGAAGCTGGAAGGCAAGGTGTCTGTGAAGGTGAGAAGGCAGGGGTCCCTGGGGAAGGCGCGGGGCTTGACCAGGCCTTGGGGAAGCCTCAAGGTCAACTTTTCCCATGGCCAGGGCTCCGTGGCCTACGTGCCCCAGCAGGCCTGGATCCAGAACTGCACGCTTCAGGAAAACGTGCTTTTCGGCCGGCCCATGGACCCCAAACGCTACCACCGGGCTCTGGAGGCCTGTGCCCTGCTCGCCGACCTGGAGGTGCTGCCTGGTGGGGACCAGACGGAGATCGGAGAAAAGGTATGAGGGGTCCCTCCCATCCCTGAGGAGCCAGCACACGTGGCCCAGCTTGTAGACTCAGTTATTCATTCAGTCATACATGCACGTAGCATGCGCTTCGCCACCTGCTGGGGAAACAACCATCACTGGGAAAGGCCAACTCAAGGACAGCCAGAGGCTGTGGGGTGCTCTCGGGCCAGAGCATTTTGTGCAGGGAAAAGCGTTATTTAGGACGATGAGTTCATCAGCCAGCCAGCCAGCCAGCCAGCCAGCTTCTCTGCCTCCCGACGAACCAACCGACCAACCATCCATCCATCCACTGATTTTGATTAAGCCTCTGCTCTATGTCAGACAATCTGGAAGAGGGGCAACCGGGACAGAATCGGACACCCCGACCGGGACTAGAACCCGGTGTGCCGGCACCTCAAGGCAGAGGATTAGCCTATTGCGCCGCGCACCTGGCTAAAATCTCTGCTGCCTTCTACCTTAGTAGGGGGAAGAGACCGTTAGCAAGAGAAAGAAGTCAAATAGATGCTGTGTTAGAGAAATGCCTAAGGAGGCCAGGCATGAGGAATGCAGGCCAAGCGGCGTTGTCTGGGTGGCTTGCCAGCCTCACTGAGGTGGGAGACCTGAACAAGAAGAGGGAGAAAGTCCTTTCTTGGAGGAGCCCTGTCTAGGGGCCATGGAGCTCAGGGAGGGGCAGGGCAGCAGAGAGCACGGGGATCCAAAGCCCCTGGGGCAGGAGATGGGCACTGGAGGGCCAGCAAGGACATGTGTATCTGGAGCATGGTGATCAAGGGGCCGGGGGAGGAGATGAGACCAGACAGGTGACCAGGCAGCCAGGTCGGCGAGGGCCTTGCAGCTCACTAGAAGGCTGTGGCTTTCACCAGAGTCACAGAAAGCAGTGGGAGGAGTGAGTCAAGAAGAGCAGGTGCGCCTGCTCTTTGCACTTTGGTGCAATCAGAAGTTACGATACTATGGGAGAGCGGAAGAGCCTTGAAGACTTTGGTTCGAATTTTGGCTTTCATTCTAAAGACGGGGCATTGGTCAAAGCTTCAGTTTTACTTAATTTTTAACTGTGGTAAAATTCATACAACGTGTACCATCTTAGACATTTTTTTATAAAGTTTTTTTTATTTGAAAGGCAGAATTACAGAGAGAGAGAGAGAGAGAGGTCTTCCATCTGCTAGTTCACTCCCCAAATGACTGGAGCTGGGCCAATCTGAAGCCAGGAGCTTCTCCAGGTCTCTCATGCAGGTGCAGGGACCCAAGCACTTGGGCCATCTTTTACTGCTTTCCCAGGCCATAGCAAGAGCTGGATCAGAAGTGGAGCAGCCAAGTCTTGAACTGGTGCCCATATGAGATGCCAGCACTGCAGGCAGTGGCTTTATCTTGCTACATCACAGCGTTGGCCCCCATCTTATTCACTTTTTTTTAAAAAAAAAACATCTATTTATTTAAAAGATAGAGAGGGAGAAATGAAGATCTCTCTCTGCTGGTTCATTCCTCAAGTGGCCACAGTGGCCAGGGATGGGCCAGGCCAGGAGCTTAGAATTCTATCCATATCTCCCACATGGATGGCAGAGGCCCAAGATGGGTTGGGCCATCTGCTGCTTTCCCAGGCAAACTAGCAGGGAGCTGGGTGGTGGCACCCCTATGGGATGCTGACATCACTGATGGTGGCTTAACTTGTACCACAATGCCAGCCACATCTTAGTAATTTTTAGAAAAATATTTATTTATTTGAAAGATAGACTGACACAGATAGATCTTCCATCTCCTGGTTCATGTCCCAAATGCCTGCAACAGCTGGGGCTGGATCAGACTGAAGACAGGAACCTGGAGCTCCCTTCAGTTCTCCCAGGTGCATAGCAGGAACCCGAGTGTTTGAGCCATCACTGCTGCCTTCCCAGACACATGAGCAGGAAGCTGGATCTGCAGTGGAGCAGCGGGGGCTTGTCAAACCAGCACTCTAATAGGGGCTGTGCCACAACCCCAGCCACTTAGTCATTCCTAGGTGTGTTCAGATTGTTGGCGTCACTGGTCTCCTGGACCTTTTCAATCTTGCAAAGCTGAAACTCCACACCCATTGAAGTCCCCAGCCCCCTTGCCACTGGGCCCCGGCGGCCACCTGGGCTACCTCAGCTCTGTTTCTGGGATGGAGCCACTTAGGGGCCTCGTGCGTGCGAGTGGAATCGCGTGAGATCTCTCTTCCAGTGCTGGGCTGCTTTCATTCAGCATGACGCCCTCAGGGCTCTTCCGTGCTGCGGCGTGTGTCAGGATCCCCTGCCTTTCTCAGCCGAATAACAGTCCCTTGGGCAGGGCGGGGGGGGGGGGGGGGTTGGACACACTGAGCTTTACTGACCCGTTCATCCCTGGGTGGACCCTGGGTTGGGCAGGGAAGCAAGGGAGGAAGATGGCCTCACCCACCTGGGTGGACTCTGCACATCCCTTCCTCTGTGGCCTCTCAACCCCACAGGGACACCAGGAGTCCTGCAAACCATGCATTCAGAGGTCTGCCTGGGTGGGTGGGCCCTCGTCTGCCCCAGGCCTGTCTGACCCCCTCCTTCTCCCCCCAGGGCATCAACCTCTCGGGGGGCCAGCGGCAGCGGGTCAGCCTGGCCCGAGCGGTTTACAGTGACTCCGACGTTGTTCTGCTGGATGACCCGCTGTCGGCCGTGGACTCCCACGTGGCCAAGCACATCTTTGACCAAGTCATCGGGCCAGAAGGTGTGCTGGCTGGCAAGGTGAGGCTGGAGGAGGTGTGGGAAGCTGAACCGAGAGAGCAGGCTGAGGGGCTCGGGTGAGACCTGGAGGTGGAGTGGGGGTGGGGGAAACCTTGAGACCCAGGAGTGTGGCGTGGTTGGCAGAGGAGCCCCATGGGACGCAGGCCCCACAGGCTCCGCGCAGGCTGTGCTGAGCAGCAGGTGAGTGCTTGCTGGTGCGCAGGCACCTGTCGCTCACCCCACAGCTCCACGCCTGTGCCTTCTCCGCAGACTCGGGTGCTGGTGACACACGGCATCAGCTTCCTGCCACAGACGGACTTCATCATCGTCCTGGCTGACGGGCAGGTGTCCGAGGTGGGCCCCTACTCGGCCCTGCTACAACAGAACGGCAGCTTCGCCAGCTTCCTTCGCAACTATGCCCCTGACGACGACCAGGAGGAGCAGAGCAGCAGGACCGGTACCCGCCGCCCCGGCCCTCCCGATCCCCGTGCCCTCCCAGCGGGGCCCTGTCGGGGCTCTCTGGGTGTCTCTGGACAGGCTCAGGGCTATAGCAAGAACCTATGTGACAGTCAGACATCGGCAGAGGGAAAGCAAACTGGACGTAGGCAGGTCCCTCCTCTCTCCTCTTCTCTAACTGGGGAGCCCTGGATCAGCAGCTCAGGCCTCGGAGCCTCAGTTTTCCCATCTGTCAAAAGGGGATAAGGTCTCAGGCCCTTATGTATGAGTATGTGCCAAGGCTGTTCTGCAGATAAATTGGCATATGTGCAACTACTTGGTAAAATCATTTGTTATCCTCCAAGCTTTCATGAACAATTACTATGTCCAGGCACTGAGAAAGGGCAGTGACCTATCCCGACGGTGCCTTCTGTGTCTCTGGGCTCACAAGACGCCCCACTCCCCTCCATGTTGCCCACTGCCAGCTCCCCAGCCACACACTCTGGACTGGCTCCCAGACCCCTATGGGCCTTTTGTGCTGCTGCTGTATAAGCGGTCATCCTGTCTCCAGCCAAGGACTTAGCATCCGTTCCTTCCTTTGCTCCTCGAAGTGATGCCACGGGTAGACGCTGTCATCCCCTTTCTCCCTGCCTGCCTTAGGTCTGGGCCAGTCTGAGTGCGGAGCCCAGCTTCCTAACCTTCCGTTTGAGTCCCCTTCTCTACAGTCCCCGAAGGGAAGCCGCTCGTGTTGTCTAACCCATGTCTTTCTTGTGGCCCTTTCCGTCCCTTGCTTCTTCCCTCGTGTCTGTCCGCCCAGGTCCCTTTGTTGGCATGGGGGGTGGAGGGAGGAGGGGCTTGCAGGGGGAGCTGGCTGACCTCCGTCCACTGCCTCCTCAACCCCGCCCCTGCAGCTTTGCAAGGTGCAGATGAGGAGGTACTGCTGATCGAAGACACACTCAGCAACCACACTGACCTGACGGACAACGAGCCTGTCCTGTATGAGGTCCGCAAGCAGTTCATGAGGTGAGCGCCAGCCTGCCCCACTGGGCGGCTGCAGGTGCGTGTTCAGAGGCCTGTTCCTTCCCTCGGCCTGACCCGCTGCCTCCACAGAGAGATGAGCACCATGTCCTCGGAAGGGGAGGGCCAGGGTCGGCCCGTGGCCCGGAGACGCCTGGATTCATCTGAGAAGACGGTGCAGGCGACAGAGGCGAAGGCGACCGGGGCGCTGACCCAGGAAGAGAAGGCGGAGACTGGCACCGTGAGGAGGGTGGACAAGAGGGGCTGGGGAGGGTGAGCAGACCCCCAGCAGCCCCAGAGCTCACGGCTGCCCCCTGCAGGTGAAGCTGAGTGTGTTCTGGGATTATGCCAAGGCCGTGGGGCCCTACACCACACTGGTCATCTGCTTCCTGTACATGGGCCAGAGCGCAGCCGCCATCGGGGCCAGCGTGTGGCTCAGCGCGTGGAGCAACGAGGCCTCGATGGACAGGAGACAGAACACCACTTCCCTGCGGCTGGGCGTCTACGCTACCTTGGGAATTCTGCAAGGTGAGCCTGGGGGTGGGGGGGTGGGTGTGGTAAGGGGACCCAGAAGGGGCTCCAGCATCTCTCCTCCCTCTCCCCCATGCTGCCTGCCCTGTGCCATCATCCTGACTCAGAGCCTCCCTCTGTCCCCCATCTGCCCCCCCCGCCGGCCCTCTGCCTGTGCCAATAGGGCTCCTGGTGATGATGTCGGCGCTCACGATGGCAGTGGGTGGCATGCAGGCTGCGCGCCTACTGCACCACTCCCTGCTGCACAACAAGATGCACTCCCCGCAGTCCTTCTTTGACACGACGCCCTCCGGCCGGATCCTCAACCGCTTCTCCAAGGACATCTACGTCATCGATGAGGTTCTGGCCCCCACCATCCTCATGCTGTTCAATTCCTTGTTCAACTCCCTCTCCACCCTCGTGGTCATCGTGGCCAGCACGCCGCTCTTCGCCGTGGTCATCGTGCCCCTGGCTGTCCTCTACACCTTCGCGCAGGTGCGCTGGCACGTGGGCAGGGGCAGCCCCTGGTGGGGCAGCTGGATTTTGTGAGTCAGCCACTGCACTTTGTTTTATTTTTATTAAATATTTTCTTTATTTGAGAGGTAGAGTTACAGATAGAGAGGAGAGACCGAGAGAAAGGTCTTCCATCCTCTGGTTCACTCCTCAAATGGTCACAGTGGTTGGAACTGGCCCGATTGGAAGCCAGAGCCAGGAGCTTCTTCTGAGTCTCCTGTATGGGTGCAGAGATCCCAGTTCTGGGGCCATCCTCCACTGCTTTCCCAAGGTCATAAGCAGGGAGCTGGATTGGAAGAGGAGTAGCCAGGACTCGAACCGGTGCCCAGATGGGATGCCAGCACTGCAGGAGGTGGCTTTACCCACTATGCCACAGCGCTGGCCTCCTGTTACTGCACTTGAAATTCGTGCTCCTTACCTGTAAAATGGAGAAGCATAGAACCTACCTTGCAGGATTGGTGGGAGAATAAATGCAACGCTCACAAATTGTGGCCAATTTTTAATAAAACATGGTGAACAGTTTAGGACATTGTATCCTTCCCATCTTTTTTTAAATTAATTTATTTGAAAGGCAGAGTTACAGAGGTGGGCAGGGAGAGGGAGAATGAGAGAGAGAGAGAGAGAGAAAGAAGAGAGAGAGAGAGAGATCGATCTTCCATCTGCTGGTTCATTCTCCAAATGGCCACAAAAGCCAAGGCTGGGCCAGACCAGAGCCAGACCGGAGCCAGGAGCCAGGAACTCCATTCAGATCTCCCAAGTATTTGGATCATTTGCTGCCTTCTCAGGCATGTTAGCAGGATCCGGATCATAAGCAGAGTAGCCAGGACTCGAACCAGCACTTGGATGCAGGAGTCACAGGAGGCAGCTTTATCTGCTGCGCCGCAATGCCGGCCCCCTTCCCGTCTTTTTGCACACGTCTAAGCACACGTGTGTGTGTGTGTGTGTAGTTTCAGCATACATGAGTTGACATTCAGATGCAGCTCACTGCAAACGGCTTTTGCACCACTGAGCTGCTCTGCGGTGGAGCCATCCGTCGAGGATGGGACCCAGTGGGGCGGATGGGAGCTTTGCACTGGCTGTGGGGGCTGCGGTGGGGGCGGGCCCATGCTGGTCCAGGGCAGTTACACCATCTTAGGGCCCATGGGGGAGAGGGGATGGAAACTCTGGGACTGAGCTTGAACAACAGGCAGGGAGGGGCTCTTTAAGAAAAAGGATACGGCCGGCGCCGTGGCTCAACAGGCTAATCCTCCGCCTTGCGGCGCCGGCACACCGGGTTCTAGTCCCGGTCGGGGCACCGGATTCTGTCCCGGTTGCCCCTCTTCCAGGCCAGCCCTCTGCTGTGGCCCAGGAGTGCAGTGGAGGATGGCCCAGGTGCTTGGGCCCTGCACCCCATGGGAGACCAGGAAAAAGCGCCTAGCACCTGGCTCCTGCCATCGGATGAGCGCGGTGCACCAGCGCGCCGACCGCGGCAGCCATTGGAGGGTGAACCAACGGCAAAGGAAGACCTTTCTCTCTGTCTCTCTCTCTCACTGTCCACTCTGCCTGTCACAAAAAAAAAAAAAAAAAAAAAAAAAAAGAAAAAGAAAAAGGATACAAAATGATCTTAATATTGCACATTTTGTAAAAGTGTGGGCCTATGAACTCAGTGCAAGGACTGCTAAGCGGAACTGGGCATTTGTTTGACTTAAGAGACCACGCAAGCTGAGTGCTGTGATCCAGGTTCCCCAAGAGAGGGTGAGGGAGCAGGAGCTGAGAGAGAACCAGGAAGGGCTTCATGGAGGAAGTGTCCTGCCCTGCAGAGCAAACTGAACAGAGAAAAGGCAGCGAGTTCTCATCCTGGGAGAGGGGAGGTGGCCCAAGGGTATGCATGAGTTAGGGCATAAGCAGGATGGCGTTGGGGGCTCCGTGGCCCTGACCCAAGCTCTCTCCCCGGCCCCCATCAGCGCTTCTACGTGGCTACGTCACGGCAGCTGAAGCGGCTGGAATCGGTCAGCCGCTCGCCCATCTACTCCCACTTTTCGGAGACGGTGACTGGCACCAGCGTCATCCGGGCCTACTGCCGCAGCCAAGACTTCAAGGTCCTCAGTGACACGAAGGTGGACGCCAACCAGAAGAGCTGCTACCCCTACATTGCCTCCAACAGGTCAGAACAGCCCCGCTGCCCCATCCTCTAGGAGCCCCAGGCCATCTCACTGGTGTGCTGGGTCCTAGGGGGCTCCTTCCTGCCCCTGCCCGTTCCCTCCTTGTCTGCTGCCCCACAGGTGGCTGGGCATCCGAGTGGAGTTCGTGGGGAACTGTGTCGTGCTCTTCGCGGCGCTGTTTGCTGTCATCGGGAGGAGCAATCTGAACCCAGGGCTGGTGGGCCTTTCCGTGTCCTATGCCCTGCAGGTGCGGAGGGGCCTGGGCCCTGGGATCTGGGGGAGCTCCCCGGTGGAGCGCCTCTTCAGGTGTCATAAGCATCTCCTGAGTGTCCCCCCTCTGCTCATAATGGGCGCAAGTCGTAGGCACAATGCGTGAACGTGCTGTGCAGTGTGGAAGGCGCCCCATCAGCTGGCCTGAGTACAGCTGATTTGAGTGGTGGAGGCACAAAGCGCTGTAAGATCCTGGAGGAGTTTTCTTTGGATGCTAGAGCTTGGAGCTCAGCCCCAGTGAACAAACAGAACTTTCCCTGTCTGGGCAAGAAGTAGGGGAACCTAGCAGAGGTGCGGGGACAGAAAATGGTACAGTTGGAAAACACTTGATGCTCATTGCCTGCAGAGAAAGTCTGGTGGGTCCCACATTCAGATGCAGCCAGCTGCAGAGGAAAAATATCCAGAAAAAAAAAATCCCCAGAACGTTCCAAAAAGCAAAACTTGAATTTGCTGTGGGTCAAGTACCATGCAGAATCCGTAGGCTGAAGTGATGTGTAGGCACTGTATTAAGTCTTTTTTTACAAAGATTTATTTACTTATTTGAAAGGCAGAGTTATACACACAGAGAGAGATAGAGACAGAGACAGAGATCTTCCATCCACTGGTTCACTCTCCAAAGACCCACAATGGATGTGGCTGGGTCAGACTGGAGCCAAGAGCCTGGAACTCCATCCAGGTCTCCCACGTGGGTAGCAGGGGCCCAAGCACTTGGCCCATCTTCTGCTGCCTTCCCAAGTGCATTACCATAGATGAACCGCAGATGGAGCAGCTGGGACTCGAACTGGCATTCCAATATGGGATGCTGGCAGCTTAACCCACTGCCCACAGCACTGACCCTGGCAGCTCCAACTTAACAAGCCTGAGAAGTGGGATGTGTTTTAAAGTCTGAGGAACCCTGAACGAGATGGTCCTCGGTTAAGTCTACATTTTCACTGCCTGGGGTCCAGTTGTGGTCAGAGCCCCAGTCAGCATCACCCGTGGGCTTGCCCAGACCCACCTGGGCCATCGATGAGACAGGGCCCCCTCAATGGGGGCATGATCAAGGAGTCCCAAGTCTTTCCAACGCCACTGTCAGGGTTGAAGGGTGGGGAAATCACCTTAACCATAACTCGGTCCCTTTGGCCAGGTGACAATGGCTCTGAACTGGATGGTACGGATGATGTCTGACCTGGAGTCCAACATTGTGGCCGTGGAGAGGGTCAAGGAGTACTCCAAGACAGAGACCGAGGTGGGTACCAGGGGGTGCGGGGGCAGGGAGATCTGGAAGAGCTAAGGCAGGATGTGTGCTGGCTGCCATCACTGCCCCTCAGGGCCAGCTGCTTTAGTGGCTCCTCATTCATTCATTCATTCATTCAACCCCAGTTGAATGGATGAAGTCACCGGGGATCCATGCTAGCAGGTACTGAGTTGAGCAAGAGGGGGTTTTCCCTCGAGCCAACCCTGGTTTGCTTTAGGGCTCTTCGGGGATGGAGAGAGCTCCAGGCTGCCTGAACAAGGCAGGGAGCAGCCGGGCCAGCCGGGGCGATCAGCAAGGCATGCTGACGTTGAAGGCTGTGCAAGTTTTGATAGATTGCGCAGGTGAGGCAGCAGGAAGGGAGCCGAAGAGCAGCCTGGGCACAGGAGCAGAGATGGGGGAGTGTGTCCTTTGTTGGGGAAAGGAGCTCTCCGCTCCTGGGGGGGAGGTCCAGACTTTTCTCTACCCTTCCCCCCAAGGTCACGCCCCAGACCACCTCCCACCCAGAAGCTGGGCCAGCTCTGAGATCTCAGGGTCCTGCATCCCACTCTGGGCCCACCCCTACCCCTCCCAGCTCCTGTGTTGCAAGGCGCACCTACCAGCATGGCACTCTGTCCCCACCCCCCCACCCCACCCCCGTCTCTGTCCATCACTTCCTCTGGCTCCCCCTCCCCCTCCACCTCCATGGAGCCTAGGCTCTCTGCTCCTCCACCACAAATGCTCTCCACTCCCTCGGGCCTGTCTGTGTGTCAGGGGTACTCACCTGCAGAACCCCAGCCCCGTGGAGCCCACCTGTCTGCCGCCTTCACACCTGCCTTGTGCAGCTGAAATATAGCTGGGGAAGAATCTCTGTTTAACTTGAAGTTGGGGACACGGTGCTGGATTAGTTCTATTTTGCTTCCTTGAGAGGCACACATGCTGCCACTTTAAGAAACAGTTCTTTGAAACCTTCTCTGGCCTCAAACCCCCTCCTCTCCTCCCCTGTGCTCATCACAGGCTCCGCGGGGTGAACTCCACTCCTATGCACCTGCCTGTGTGTCCTCTTCCGCTTTTGCTGCTTTTTCAGCAGAATCGGCCCTTCTCATTCCATGCGCAGCCCACCTCGCATCCTTGCCGCCGTGGTGCAGGGACTTTGCTTCCTCAGTGCTGCCCTCTAGTGCCTGCTCCCTCAATGTCTCCCCCTCTGCTGGGTGAATCTCCACGCAACCAACAATCAGCCCTCCATCTGCTCTCCTGGGTGGTGAAACGTGTTTTCAGGCTTGGTCTATGTTGTGTTCCGGATTGCCCAGACAGAAAGAACCAGCGAGACTCACCGAAATGCAAAGAACAAAGGGACTTCATTTGTAGGTCCAGCATGCTGGGGCCCCAGCCTCCCGTGCAATGCAGTGCTGAGAGACCAAGACCCCTTCTCTTTGTTCTCGAGGGTTTTTATAGTTCCCAGGCAAACAAGTATTACATTTGCATTCATTCCTTCCTTCCCCTGGCCCTGCAGGACCAAGGACGGCCCACCTTATTGGTTGCCTCCACCTGGTCCTGCCGGATGGGACCAAGGACTGCCTGGTGTCAGGTTTCATCTTATACCAGGCACATCCTGGGCCTAGCCAGTTTTTTTGTCTTTTGAGAAGCCTGTCATGGTGTGGCTCTGGCCTCTCACAGTCTACACAACCCTTCCCCACCTGGTCGTCACCCTTGATGGCATCTGCCACCTGCTTTCTGCTTTCTGTACCCTTCACTGTCGCCACTCACCCGTGACCTTCCTGGATCTGAAGCTAGGAGACACTTTTCTGTGGTCTCGTTCAGGCTCTTGGCTGCTCCCTTCTGCTGGGGAGCCTCCTGGATTCTGGGACCCGAGCTCAGCCCCTGTCTGTCTGCCTCCACTGAGTCCACAGCCCACCTCAGTGCCCCCAGCCTGGCTGCTAGGCTCCCTTCCCAGCGCAGCAGTCCAGCCTCCCCCAGTTGGTGCAGGGGATCCTGTCTCCATTTCCTGAACAGCTCTGCCCCCAGCCCGCTCTTCTCCTGGATGCCCAAAGACAGCCATCTGTGTTTCCTGCTCTTGTTTTCTGTTTGTTTTGTTAAGATTTATTTTGTTAAGATTTATTTATTTATTTATTTGGGCCGGCGCCACAGTTCACTAGGCTAATCCTCCGCCTGTGGCGCCGGCATCCCAGGTTCTAGTCCCGGTCAGGGCTCCGGATTCTGTCCCGGTTGTCCCTCTTCCAGTCCAGCTCTCTGCTATGGCTCAGGAGTGCAGTGGAGGATGGCCCAAGTGCTTGGGCCCTGCACCCCATGGAAGACCAGGAGGAAGCACCTGGCTCCTGGCTTCGGATCGGCACAGTGCGCCGGCTACAACGCGACAGCTGTAACGGCCACTTAGGGGGTGAACCACCAGAAAAAGGAAGACCTTTGTCTCTGTCTCGCTCTCTCACTGTCTAACTCTGCCTGTCAAAAAAAAAAAAAAAAGATTTATTTATTTGAAAGGCAGAGTTACACAGAGAAGGGGAGGCAGAGGGAGAGAGAGAAAGAGAAGTCTTCCATCCGCTGGTTCACTCCCCAGATGGCTTCAGTGGCCAGGGCTGAGCCAATCCGAAGCCAGGAGCCAGGAGCCAGGAGCTTCTTCTGGGTCTCCCACGCGGGTGCAGAGGCCCAAGGACCTGGGCCATCCTCCACCACTTTCCCAGACCATAGCAGAGAGCCGGATTGGAAGTGGAGCAGTTGGGACCCGAACCAGCGCCCATGTGGGATGCTGGCACCGCTGCCGGCAGCTTAGCCTGCTACACCACAGTGCCAGCCCTATTTATTTGTTTGAAAGAGTTAGAGGGAGAGAGAGGTCTTCCATTTGCTGCTTCACTCCTCAAGTGGCGAGCCATCTTCCCCTGCCTTCCAAGGCCATCAGCAGTGAGATTGGAAGTGGTACAGCCAGCCAGGAGTCAAACCAGCACCATTTGGGATGCCAGCTTCCAGGCAGTGGCTTACCCACTACTCCACAGCGCCGGCCAGTTTTGTCTTGAAACCACCATCAGCTTAAGCCCTCATAGCTGCCAGAGCCCTCCTTTAAAAGCCCATAGAATCACCCATTCCTCTGTGTATAGCCCGCTCAGGGTTTGCATCTTAGGGCAAAAAAAAACAAAAACAAAAACAAAAACATAGTCCTTAGGGCCAGCGCTGTGGCACAGTGCATTAAGCCACCACCTGCAATATTTGGCATACAATATGGACCCCAATTCCAGTCCTGGCTGCTCTGCTTTTGATTCAGCTCTCTGCTAATGCATCTGGGAAAGCAGCAGAGGATGGCCCCCAGCTCCTGGCTTCGCCTGGCCCAGCCCTGGCCATTGCAGCCATTTGGGGAGTGAACCAGCAAATGGAATCAATTAATCAATCTCTCTCTCTCTCTCTCTCTCTCTCTCTAACTCTTCCTTTCAAATAAAAAGTTACACACACACACACACACACACACACACACACACACACACATAGTCCTTCAAATGGCCTTTGAGGCCCTACGTGATGAGCCCACCCACGACCTCGGCCCCCTGCCTCTCTCCTTTGCTACTGTGCTATGTTGTGTTTGCTGTTCCCTCTGCTTGCATGCCCTTCTCCTAGGTTATACTTCGCTTGTGCCTGCATGTCCTTTTGGCCCTCACTAAATATCACCTCCTCCCAGGAAGCCTTCCCTGATTACCCTATGTAGTACAGCAAGACCAGGCACTTCCTGGCCTTGCTAACCCATCATTTCTTATATCATTACACAGATTTGCGTATCTGTTGGTTGTATGCTTTCCTGCACTAGAATGTAAGCCTCATGGGGGCATGGTGTCCCTGCTGCCTTAGCACGGGGCAGCCACCCAACGACAATGAATGGGTAATGGTGACGAGAGGGGCAGCTGGGGCAGGCAGGAAGGCACCTCAGGGGTGGGAGGGGCAGGCTGGGGGCGTCCGAGCGAGGCAGTGTGGGCACGGGAGCCCAGGGGAGCCCCTCCGGGCATCAGGGACCTCAGTGGGTGAGAGCTGAGAGGCCCCCTGCTGATAAGCCCTGTGTCTTCTGGCTCCAGGCCCCCTGGGTGGTGGAAGGCAGCCGGCCTCCCGAGGGCTGGCCCCCGCGTGGGGAGGTGGAGTTCCGGGATTACTCTGTGCGATACCGGCCAGGCCTGGACCTGGTGCTGAAGAAGCTGAGCGTCCACGTGCGCGGGGGTGAGAAGGTAAGTGTGGGATGGATGGGCCTGGGTGTATGTCTGTTCACTTCTAGGGGGGCCTCCCAGTCCCCCCAATCCCTCCCACAGCCCCGCCCCCAACCGTCCCACCTCTGTGCCGCAGGTGGGGATCGTGGGCCGCACGGGTGCCGGCAAATCATCCATGACCCTCTGCCTGTTCCGCATCCTGGAGGCAGCAGAAGGCGAGATCCGCATTGATGGCCTCAATGTGGCCGACATTGGCCTCCACGACCTGCGATCTCAGCTCACCATCATCCCCCAGGTAGAACGACCTGGAGTGGCCCAACCACACTGGCCAGTGATCCAGGGGGCCAGGCCGTACCCCTGTTTGTGTGGTGTGAGGAGTGAGACTTCTACACTGGAGACCGGTGGGGCAGGCTGGTGGGGAGCCACCGAGGAGCCACCTCTGTTACTGATCTGGCAGGGTCAGAAAAGACCCACCCTCTGACCTGACCCAGACATGCCCTGCCCTTTGACCTCCTAGGCCAGTAAATGGGGAAGGATCCCAGGATGCCCTCCACCTCGCCAGCCCCCGGGTCTGACGTCCTGCCCTGGTCTGCGCAGGGCTGCCCCGCTGGGGTGTCTTTCTGCCGGCTGGGCACTGTGGAGTCAGATTAGTGGCCCTGGTTCCTGCTTTCGCACAGGGCTTAACGATGGGCACAGCGGAGTTTATCACTGCCCTGCAGGCAATCCTCTCGCTCCCTGGCTGCTGCCTCCCTCCTGGAGGGCTGGGGACAGTGTGGGAATACTGCCACCTTAATCCCTCTCTTGTCCTTGAACCTGGGGCCCAGGGTTCCTAATGGGGTGCAAGCTGCCTCCGTCTGAGGCCTTCTTGTGTCCCCAGGACCCCATCCTGTTCTCAGGGACCCTGCGTATGAACCTGGACCCCTTCGGCAATTACTCGGAGGAGGACATCTGGCACGCCCTGGAGCTGGCCCACCTGCACATGTTCGTGAGGGCTCAGCCCGCAGGCCTGGACTTCCTGTGCTCAGAGGGCGGGGAGAATCTCAGGTAAGAGCCTGGTGTGGACAGCTCAGGGGCAGCAGCCCTCGCTGCCGGTGCTGGAAAGGCCTCGAAGGATGCAAAGTCTCCTCCCTGCTTGGCCACGGGCGCATGCGGCATGGGTTTGTGTAATGTGTTCTGTGTGCCGGGCACTGTACCTACCTCTCTGACTCCTCCCAGGAGCCCCAGAGGTGGGGGATCTGAGAGGAGTCGAGGGGCTTGGCCAACGTTGCATAGGTGAGAGAAGGGCGTGCTGGGGTTCGAAGCGCTCAGGGAGATAGCCAGACCCTGTGGGGTCACATGTGAGCTTGTCATGCTAAGCAGGGACCGGGGCAGACAGTGCTGCCTGGCACCTATGAAGCAGGTGAGAGGAAGCCCACGCCGCTTCTGGGAAATCCCAGTAGGTTCCCAGGGGGCTGTGGCCTGGTCTGTAACACAGGCATGGGAGAAAGGGGCTCCCTAGGCCCCCTTTTCTTCTGTTCAGAACTGTTATAGCCTAGGTTTTATGTCCCCAGCCATTAGGGATCACCTCTTCCTGAGGCTAACGCTTGAGGTTACCCCTACCTGTGTTAGCTGTGTGGTTTCCCACAAGTTGCTCAACCTTTCTGTGCCTTTTTCTTTCACTCCAAAACAAGGTCAGTACTGTAGTCCATGGTTCTTCCCCACAAAAATATAATGCAAGCCACATCTATGTAACTAAAATCTTTTCTAGTAAGCACCTTTTAAAAATATTTAAAAAGCAGTTAGAGAGACTATATACTTATCTGTGTGTGTGTGTGTGTGTGTGTGTGTGTGTATAGAGAGAGAGAGAGAGAGAAAGAGGGAGGGAGGGAGGGAGGGAGGGAGAAATTGAATCATCTTCCATCCACTGATTCACTCCCCAAATGGCTGCAATAGCTATTGGGCTGGTCCAAAATCAAGGGGCCAGGAGCTGTTTCCAGGTCTCCCATGCAGGTGCAGGGGCCCAAGCACTTGGGCCATCCTCCACTGCTTTCCCAGGCGCATTAGCAGGGAGCTGGATTGGAAGTGGGGCAGCTGGGGCTTGAACTGGTGCCCATATGGGATGCTGGTGCTGCAGGTGGAGGCTTAATCCACTATACCACCCCAGTCCCTAGCCACATTTTTTTTTTATTTGACAGAGTTACAAATAGTGAGAGAGAGAGAGAGAGAGAGAGAGAGAGAGAGAGAGAGAGAGAAAGGTAGCCACATTTTTTTAAAACAAGGAAAAAGAAACAGATGAAATAACTTCGAGTAGCCTGTTTGGTTTAGCCCAAGACACCATGTTACTGATATAAAAGTTATTAGGGATATTTTGCATATTTTCATTCAAGGCAGAAACCCCAAGTGTATTTTATTAACTCACAGCCCATCTCAGTTGGGCCACGTTTCAAGTGCTCGGTGGCAGCATGTGGCTGGTGGCTACCTGGGGTCAGTGGGAGACACGAACAGCACTCGGCTCAGATACGCTTCTGTGAGTCAGCTCTTCTTCCCCTGCCCCCACGGCCATTTTTACGTTCAGCCCGTGGTCACGGGGCCTCCCCAGACCTCAAAAACTTGAACAGAAAACACGTGTTCCGCGCTGACGGTGCTGGAAGCACTCTGGCCTGCCCTCTCTGGTTTCCTGTGCGCTGCAGCCCTGGGGGCCGGAAATGAGGCTCCACAGCATGAACTTGATGGCCCAGCGCTGCTCAGCCGGCGAGGGGGCAGGATGGGGGACTCGGGAAGTGGGGGCGATTGTCCCCAGCCTGGCCTTGCTGCATCAGAGCCACCTTCTTCACTCACACCGCCAGTGCGCTTGCCCCCAGCCCCCACCACCTCCACCAGGCAGCCCTTCACGACTTCGCGGGCGTCTTACCTGTTTGGGGGCTGGCAGGTGCTCAAGCGTGTCCTCTTCCGCCTGCCATCAGAGCATCCTCCACCCTGACACCCATCGGCACCAGAGACAGGAGCCGGCTCCCCTCCTCCAGCACGGAGCTGGTAGCCACTTAAAAGTATAACCTGTGTCCTGTGCCAGTCCCGCCATAAATCCGCTGTGAGTTCTAGCTGGTGGCTGGCGGTTCGTTCTGCTGCCAAAACCGTCATTAGTTGCGGGAAAGGGCCAGAGCGGGAGCCTGGCCATCACTCTGGCCGCAGTGACTCACCCCTTGGGGGAGGGCTGAGGTATTTGTCCTTGGCTGTGGGGGTGCTGTGGCCTCTGTGGCCGGGAACACAGCCTTGCTTTGTCCACTGGCTCTGGCTCCAAGGCAGGGGGTTGAAGACATACACCCTGCCCCTCCCTCACCTTCCCAGCAACCAGACCCGGGGAGTCCCCAGTTCCTCCCCTGCCCTGCCTCTTCATCCTCAAAACACAGCCCTGGCCCATCTTCCCCAGGGGGTGGGAGGTGCCTGCCTGAGCTGTGTTACTTTTGGCTCAGCAAGATGGTTACAATGTGGCTTATGTGCAGCTGTCTGGAAAGAGCAGAGAGCAAGCATGTTCTTACTAAAATGTACCTGACTGACACAGCAGAAGTTAGAAGAGTAGAGACCGAAATGGTGGGAGGGAGGTCTTGGAGGCAGGTCGGGGGCACCCTGCTGCAAATCCCTGCCTTTCCCTCCCCAGCGTGGGCCAGAGGCAGCTCGTGTGCCTGGCCCGAGCCCTGCTCCGCAAGAGCCGTATCCTGGTTTTAGACGAGGCCACGGCTGCCATCGACTTGGAGACTGATGACCTCATCCAGGCGACCATCCGCACCCAGTTCGACCACTGCACCGTGCTCACCATTGCACACCGGCTGAACACGATCATGGATTATACCAGGTAGGGAACGGATACGAGCACGGGGAGCTTGGGGTGCGGTTGCCTGGGGCTGCAGATCAGGGTGAGCCAGGGCAAAGAGGGGCGGAGCTGGTGTTCTCAGGATATGAAGCATAGTAGAACAGAATTACCTGGGCAACGGGGCGGGGGCACAGGGACACTATGGAGTTACGAGGGGCCACTGGCACTCCCCAGGCACTGTGCCCCTGTGGATAAGGTGAGGGGACCTGGATCCTCCAGGCCGAATCACAGCACCTCCTCAGTACCACTCACACAGTGCTTGCGTGTAGTGATACCTGTCAGGGAAGGTGTGTGATGCCGGTCCCGGCCTTGGCAGCTGGCCCGACCGCCCAGGAACAGCACTGTGTGAGCCCCAGGCCCAGCTTGGCACAGACTGCTGTGTGACCTCGGGCCATGAGCAAGACCTTTCTGGGCCTATTTCAAAGGAAAGGTCTTCTCTAGGATTGTTGGAGGCCATTAATGAAATGTGCAGATGGGACTGGGAAACATCAACGCCCACCCCCTTCCCCACCTTGCTGCAATTCTCCCTGCACAGGTCACTCCAAGGACTGGGACTTTGCCCTCAGAATCTTCTGGGAAGGAGGTTGGTGGGGGGAGGGAACAGGCCATTTGGCCAAAGGAAAAAGTGTGACCCATTCCTCACTGCACCAAAGGGAAGAGAGGAGACTGGAACAGACCCTGTGGCAGGAACACAGGGCTGATATATCCCCAGGCCTTCATTCATTCAGTCAACACCTGGAGGGCAAGCGGAGGTGGGAGGGACCCAAAAGGGCCAACAGGGTCCTGGGAGCCTTCCTGGGCCCTGATAGGAGGAGCAGAAGCGCAGGGCCCTGGGACAGGCTGAGCAGAGGATCTCTTCCCAGGACCCCTCCCCCAAAGGGCACATCCAGCAGCAGCCTAGGGCAGGCGGCTCGGGCTGACCTTGGGGGCTGGGAGTTCATTGTGGTGAAGCAGGTAGAAATAATCGGGCTGCCAACCTGAGAAAGCAGGGGTCCGTGGTGTGTACAGGCTGGAGGGACCACCGGGACACTTCCTCTGCTAAGCAAGGGAAGCACAGCCAGGCACAAAATGAGAGCTGAGGGTGGAGTGGGGAGAGGAGAAAGGGAGGGCACAGTTCCAGGCAAAGGACCCAGGGCACACCCGATGCACGCCCGAGAGGTGGTTCAGCCAGGGTGAGCCGGAGACAGCAGGTCTGTGCTGCATGGGGAGATTGGTGGGAAAGCATCCGGTCCCTAACCTCTGACTATTACACGCCAGTGAAGGCTGTGGTGGTGGTGGTGGGGGTAGCGGGAAAGGGGCTGAGCAGTCTCCCAGGCTCCCGTTTGGGCAGTGGCCAGTGATGCCAGTCTGCCCTCGCTCCACTCACAGCAGGGAGTGGCCACGCATGTCTCCTGGCTTGGGGAGCCCTCTCCCTCCTGCCTCCTGCTGGTGGAGCTGACCTGTGGGCCCTGTACCAGGTGCACTTTGTACGACGCTGATGGGCAGCTGGAACCAGGCCTGGCTGAGCGTGGGTGGGGGGAGATCCACCCAGCAGCAGCAGCAGCAGCAGCCAGGTTGGCAGCCCCAGTCCCAGATTTCACGGCAGCCGCTACCCCGCCGTGTGCCTTTGTGAGCTGGCACAAAGCAGACGGACGCACACAGGGCCCGGCGTGCAGGCCCGTGGCTCCCCACGCACAGCCTGCTCAAGTCCTCTGACCCTGGTGAGGAGAAGGGCTCATTAGGGAAGGTTTTCAGAGCCCCGACTAGCACAGATGAATAGGGCCTTGTGTTTGATCCCAGAACCTGCTCCATTTGGCAGGAGAGCTCACAGAATGGCTAAAATAACCAGGCTTCAAGTGCGCACATGCGGCGTAGCGGCTGTGCTGTGTGGCTACGCTGAAGTAGGTGGGCTGGCATGTCACTGTGGGGTTTGTGCAGTACCCGGAGGGCAGCGTTGGACCACGTGGCCAGGAGTGGGCTGTTGGACACCTGCTGCTTTTTTTTCTCGGCTAGGATCCTGGTCCTGGACAAAGGAGCGGTTGCTGAATTTGATTCTCCCACCAACCTCATTGCTGCCAGAGGAATCTTCTACGGGATGGCCAGAGATGCTGGGCTGGCCTAAAACACATTCTTGGGATTTCCCCCTGGCCTTTCCTGGTGTTTGTCAGGAAAGGGAGTGACACCAAGCAGACTGGATGGCAAATGCTGGGGGGCGTTTTTTTGGATTCTGCCTCTGGAGAGAAGTCACAGAATAACCATGCTAGACACCTGAACGTGGAAGTGAGACCCAAGAAGTGAATGACACACCTGCCAGGGCCAGTTACCGAGACAGGGCTCAGACTGGTGTCTGGATGTCTTGATGCCCAGCTGAGTGTTATTTCTATCCTGTACTGTTTTTTAACAATCATTTTGGGGGCTGGCACTGTGGCATAGCAGGTCAAGCCACTGCCTGCAGCACCAGCATCCCATATGGACACTGGTTCGAGTCTCGGCTGCTCCACTTCCAATCCAGCTTTCTGCTACGGCCTGGGAAAGTCGTTGGGCCCCTGCACCCACGTGGGAGACCCAGAAGAAGCTCTTGGCTCTGGATCGATACAGCGCCAGCCATCATGGCCATTTGGGGAGTGAATCAGTGGATGGAAGACCCCTCTCTCTAACTCTGCCTTTCAAGTATAAATCTTTAAAAAACTTTTTTTTGAGGGATGGCCTCCCCCTTCCCCTGATTGTCCATATTTCCTATAGTTTTTTTGGTTTGTTTTTAAATAAAGCATTTTCCCTCTAGAACAGAAGACTGTCGGATCAGGCCACGCCTGGGAACTTAAGTGGTGTCCTCTGGGGCCCTGCCCGAATGCATTCCAAATGGAGCACTGATGAAGTAAAGCTGTGGTCAGCACACAGATGTAGCCTGTTCCTGCCTGTCCATGAGGTTTGGGGACCGCAGGGGAGGCTGGGAGGAAGGGGACGAGGCCAGGGACTTCATGAACGTCCCCTTGGTGGAGCTTATATATATAGCTTTTGCCTATAAGTACCACCTTCCCAGACACTCTGCCGGGCAGCTGCCAGCAGTTCCTGCTCTACCGTGCAGATGCCATTAAGAAGGTGAGAAGAGGCCCTGCCAAGCTGACCCAGGCCCCTGGGGAAAGCTGCTGTGAACACCCCCCCGGGCAAGCCCGTGCCTCTGGGCGCTGAGAAGCAGGAGGCTTTCTCTCCTTGCTCATCTACAAGTCTGTTCTCAGAGCCCGCGAGGCCTCCAGCTTGTTCTCAGTCCCGCAGAGGAACCCTGGGGCAGCCCCTGCCTTGACAGTCCCGGGCTATAGCAGACCGAGGAGGTGACTTACATTAGCTTCTCTGAGCAGGCCAACCAAGAATTCGCCATCCACAGGGCCGAGTCCGCCTGCAGAAGGCTTTCCGAGTGGGATGGCTCCCTTCCCTCGCTGAATTCAATGGGGTTCTGCACTCCTTTGTGTCTCTCCCGGCTGGGCTTCCTCATCCCTGGTCAGCAGCATCCCCACCCTAGAGGGTTTGCAGCAGGTAGAGAGGGCGCCTTTGATGTGGGTTCCTGGCTGCAGCACCATTTGCTAAAGGTTAATGACACTGTTAGGCAGGCTCTGTCTGCCCAGCTTGTTTATGAGTATCTGGAAGACGACTTCCATCCGTGGGAGAAAGCAAGGATGAAGGCACAAATGCCCAAGTTATCCTGCCTCTCCTTGGTGCTAAGAAAGGTCTCTGTTATGCTCTCTGATTATTATGCCAATTTGGCATGACGCGTGCTTTGTGAGGCACCGGCTGGCCTAGCCCGTCAGAAAAGCACATTCATCCAGCATCAGCTCCAGCTAAGAGCTCGAGAGCCGAAGGTGTAAGGCTGGATTTTCTCTCCTGGCTTAGGAGGTGGCTGCAGAGCTCACTGGGGGCCTGACAAGCGCTGACAGCCCGAAGGCGAGGCTCAGTTGCATCACGTAAATAGGATAATCAAGGAATGTGGGTAACGGGCATGACCTCCCTCTAGCAGCTCAGCCACCCCAGGGAAAAGGCCACCACCGTGAGCTGAGAGGAAAGACGCCACACCAAATACATGTCTCCAGGTGCCACTGACAGGCCACGCGCACCGCAGCGGCAGTGAGATGGAGGAGGCTCAGGTGGGGAGCGGACCCTTCTATTCTTCCTGCAGGGCGTCTGGTCCCTGGGTCTGTCCTTCACCTTGAACTCCCTGTGATTAGAAGTACTGTGCTGGTTAGGAGACCAAAATCAAAGAATATGGGCTCAGTCAGTTAATATTTAATTTTAATAACACTTGTCATGTTTGGACAGTCAGCAATGCACAAAGGAAAAACTCTTCAGTGAATTTTACACAATGTGAACACATGCTCTAGATACGCAGTGGAGGAGGAGGGGTGAATCCATGGTTAACAAAGCTAAAAACAAATCCTTGTTATAAATTACACAAAGTATATAAAAATATTTCTCTGAATGCATAGATTAAGACTTTAAACTCACCTACTGGCGACTGTGCAGTCTTATCCCACTGCCCTAGGCAGGAGTCAGCTGGCCAGGGAGGATTTCATAAAGGAGAAGGGACCCATCTCCCACCCGAGACACTGAGACCTTTGCTGCCCTGTTTTTCAGCCTGGGGAGCGCCCTGAGCCCCTCCTCTGTAGGCTGCCTCCCAGCCAGGGCCTCCCTGCTCTCTGACAGTCTCTAACTCTTTTGGGTAGCTGACAGGGTCTTAACCCCAGCAACTTAGACATGAATTAATACTGAATTTATTTCTGCTAGGATAGAACCAGACTTAATTATATTAGTAAATTGCAACTTCTCTCAAAGCAAGGGGAAAAAGAAAGGTGACTACATCCGAGTGGTTGAAACTCAGGGGAAGTTTCTTTAGAGCACTCCAGAAGAGGGGGTGTGGGCATAAGTAACCTTCGCTGGTATGCAAACACAGAACAAGGGTAAGTCAGCAACAGTAACCAGCAGAACAGAACACAATGAAGTCACTCACGGCGACTCCCTGAAAACCCTGCTACCTCGCTTCGGCAGCAGGCAGCAGCGGGAGGCCATTATCTTAGCACAACGTTCTCTTCCACTGCCATCTTCTGCACGCTCTCACTCAATTGTAGTGTTCTAATGAAATTGGGTTCACGCAGTTTGGAAGCCGGGGTTCTTTGGAAACTCTAGGCACTGTGGGGAAAAGCTGCTCCAGACCGCAGGGATGCGCTGCCACAGCTGGCTCAGCCCGCCCCCTGCGTGTCTAAGTGTGCTCCTTCTCATCGCTGAAGTCAAGCTGTTTGTGTCAGCAATAAGGTGGCGTTTCTTTTAACATTAACGACACTGAAGCAAAGGAAAAGAACACACTCTTTAAAAAAACAACTTTGTGTGCCATGCTCAAGAGTTTAATCAGGTGTTTCTGTTTTTGCTTTAAAGAACAAAGTCTGGCAGACTCATAACTGACTCTGTTAAGTGGGTTGGGGGAATCCCTAAGATCAAACAATTTGTTTACAAAAGCAACAGATTTCAGAGTTGTGTAAAAATCCCAATAATTTCAAAATAACCTTTATCTTTGATACAAAAATAAAGATGCTAACTCCTTTAGCTCAGTTTCCCACAACAGCCTTTAAAATAGCAACAGATTCAGTCTCAAAAACTGCTTGTCACTTCTAATGGAAAAGGAAAGGGGCAAACACAGACCGGCAGCTCCTGTGCTCCTCTCGGGGTGCCCACAGCAGGCGCCTCCCAGGCAGAAGGCACTGCTCCCACAGACAGCATTAGTGAGCCCTCTAGTGACCACGAAGGGGACTTGACGCAGAGATGGCCGGCTACACAGAGAAGCAGTCATGAGTGCTTTTACAGAGGAAAAGTGGGGAGGGGAAGCTCTTTTGGTTAACAGCGTATCTACAATTAGGTATCTGTATTCTTAAATACTTTAAACCTGAGTAACATTTATAAATACGTTATATGAAACCTCACAGCCACAAGTCACACAAAAACTCATTTGTCCAGTACCTGTGCTTTCCCAGTCACTTCACAAATTCAGGAGAGTTGTGAGCATGCAACACCAAGGAAAGTGCATCCTGGCCCTTCAGGTGCACGGGCAACAGCAGTGGTGAGAAACAGGCTCTGCGCTCTCTCAGCTTCTGCTAAGACAACTCTCACATTCTGCACAAAAAAACACACTGGATACACAGTCTTCAGCCTCTGCCTCTCCAAACCACTTCTCAGCTGTTCAAAGCTTCAAGCAATAGGTTTATTGTGCACCAAGAGGCTTGGAAGAGTGGCACCACTGCTTGGGGGTCAGGGGCTTCCTACCTTGGCAGAACAATGTTAGTGCCTACTCCCCAGAGACACCAGGGCCCTCCCGGGCAGCCAAGGCATTTGGATCAATGGCCTGTCCTTGGCCCAGGAGTGACACACGCTGTCACAACACTCAGCGACAGAAGTCCCTGCTGTATTAGTAAGTCAGTTTTGAAGCTCTCCTGTTATAGCAAGGCCTTTCAGTCAGAGTGGAGGCAGCATTTCTGAAGAGAAAATTATTTTCACTTATCATTAGAACTAGTTCCAGCTCCTGGAAATCTTGCAGTCGGGCAACATCTTTGTCCTAAAACAAAAACAGGTTACATAGGTTAAGAGGGGACATTTGCCTCCTTGTTTGGTGTGTTCTATCCAGACCAGTATCTTGGTTTATTTTGAAGCAAGAAGCAAAAAAGCAAGACAAATCCAAAAGCAGGCTAAGACAGGGGTAGTGTAGTAGCTCTGTGTGTCTGTCCTATAATTTAAGTTGGTTCTTTTCTTGAAAAACATGAGATAGAGATACATCTAATAGTGCCTAAGGTAATCCTTACAGATCATTACAGAAATAATATGGGATCCTGCAGCTTTCAAAAGTCCGAGTGTCTTCAAATTCAGTAGAGGGAAAGAACGATTAAGAGTTACATTTAGGGGCTGGTGCTGTGGTGTAGTAGGCTAAGCCTTTGCATGTGGCACTGGCATCCCATAGGGGTGCCCGTTCAGGTCCCAGCTGCTCCTCTCTGCTAATAGCATGGGAAAGCAGTAGAAAACCGCCAAGTGCTTGGGCCCGTGCACCTGCGTGGGAGACCCAAAGAAGCTCTCAGCTGCGGATGGGTGCAGCTCTGACTGTTGCGGCCATTTGGGGAGTGAACCAGCGTACAGAAGACCTACCTTTCTGTCTCTCCCTCTGGCTATAACTCTACCTCTCAAGTAAATAAAAAATAATTAAAAAAACTAATTTAGAAAACGATTCCTTGCTCCGTCTCTACTCTCTTTCCATTCCCTCAGCTATTACTGAGAACCAAGGAGCAGCCACAATATTACCCAAATGCCCTTTCCCTTTCTTACCTTTCTTAGCAGGGTGTTGGGTAACTTTCTGATCTTCTCCACTTGATCCGGGTTAACGCCCAGCTCACAGCAACTCACTCTGAGCAATTCTTGGTAGGTGAGCTCCTGTCGGTCTAGTTCAATTTCAATAAAATCATTTTCTCGAAGAGATGGGTTCTGAATTCTCACTTTGAGTACCAGTTCTAGAAAAAAGAGGGAGAAGTGTTTATAAATGGTTCTGATGTAGCAAAGCCCACCTCCTTTAAGATCTTTCCAGGGGCTGGCCTTGTAGCACTGCAAGTTAAGCTGCAACCTGCAGCACTAGGATTCCATATAAGCACCAGTTATAGTCTTGGCTGCTCCACTTCTGATCCAGCTAATGTCCCTTGGAAAGCAGTGGAGGATGGCCCAAATATTTGGGTCCCTGCACCCATGTGGGAGATCCAGATGTTGTTTCAGGTTCCTGGCTCAGCCCCGGCCATTATGGCCATGTGGGGAGTGAAACAACAGATGGGTGACCTCTACCTTTCTGCCTTTCAAATAAGTAAAATAATTTTAAAAATATTTTTATTTATTTGAAAGGCAGAGTTACAGAGAGGCAGAGCAGAGAGAGAGAGGTATTCCATCTGCTGGTTCACTTGGGCCATCCTCTACTGCTTTCCCAGGCCATAACAGAGTTGGAATAGAAGTAGAGCAGCCAGGGCTTGAACTGGCACCCATAAGGGATGTCAGCACTGCAGTCGGCGGCTTTACCCGCTATGCCACGGCACTGGCCCCTTATAAAGCTTTAAAAAGAAAAATAAAACTGATTCACCAAGTAAAACAGGGGTCCATCCCAGCTGTGCAGAAAGATAATTTACTTCTGCCACTGAAGCTAAGAAAGTAAAGACCTCAGAATGGATTTGGGTATCAAACTATACATGAGGGGCCAGTGCTGTGATGTAGAAGGTAAAGCTGCTGCCTGCAGTGCCAGTTCGAGTCCTGGCTGCTCCACTTCCCATCTGGCTCTCTGCTATGACCTGGGAAAGCAGTAGAAGATGGCCCAAGTCCTTGTGCCACTGCATCCCCATAGGAGACCCAGAAGTTCCTGGCTTCTGGCTTCAGATCGGCCCAGCTCCAGCTATTGCAGCCATTTGGGGAGTGAACCAGTGGATGGAAGACCTCTCTGTCTCTCCCTATCACTGAAATAAATAACTAAAAAAAAAAAAAAAAAAAAAAAAAAAAGACAAAATGACATTGCTAACCAAATGCGGTGGTGGGTGGTCCTAGTCAAGAGGCAGGGGTAGGGGCTGAAATAGCTCCAAAACAGACACTGACAAAACTTAAATACAGACTACAGATTATAGGACAATATATCAAAGACATGTTCCTAAATCTGGCAATTGGCAATTGTACTGTAATTATAGAAGATAATACCCTCGTTCTTGGAAAGAAGTAATAGGATCAGCACCTACATATTTCAGGGTAAAAGGGCAAAAGGTAAACAATTTGTAAATCTGAGTAAAGGGAGTTCTTTATCTTAGCCTTGCCACTTTCTGGACATTTGAAATTACAGTCAAAACATACACTCAAGCACATCCCTCCCCCAGCCACCAACTCCCTGTCGCAGAGACAATTTGCAGATGAGGAGTACCTTGCATATTAAACGGAAATGCTCCGGTGAAGAAAAATGGCTGGAATGCTGGCGCCGGTCCTGCATATGTCCCATTTTGAGGCTCCAGAGACACTGGTGGCTTGGATGGGACAGAAGAGAACAAGGAGCGGCTCTGACTCACTGGCGGCTGACAAACAGGACCTGGTTTTGTGCTTTCTGGTGTTCTGAGAATGGCAGAGGGGGCAGGCACATCACCGTTCTGTACCAGTGCCAAAGAGGTGTGGTCCCGTGGAAAGGCCCCTAGCAGGGGGGTTTCCCCAGGGGGAAGCAGTGGAGGCGAGCCATCTGCAGGGGGGGATGCGGGAGGCGTGGAGGAGCCCCCATTCTGCAGCTGGGCTGAATCCTCTGCTGCGGGGCTGTAGATAAAAGGGAAGGCTGGATTGGCCAAGTAGTTGGGCACAAAGGGCAATTCGGACTCCTTCTTCAGCTGGGGAAGGCCGCCGTCGTCATCCTCATCTTCTTCCACTTAAAAAGAAGAGCACAGAGATTTACACAGCCCTCTAATGGTGGCCAGGGAAAAATATGATCTGGAAACTAGTGGCCTTTGATTGACAAACATTTTGGTCAATGTAGACTGCCTCTTCAGGCCAGGGGAAAGAATATTTGTATTAGGTTTATGATTACCATTTTTATCAGTCTTAAAATTTTACAAGTTAAAAAGAGAATCCTTTAATGCCAACCTCCCCACAAGCAACATATGTCTTGGAACAGAAATCAGCTTTCAATTATTATTTGGCTATATGACTGGCATCAAGAACACAGCCATGAGTCTTAAATTAGACAAAATCCAAAGCACCTCCAAAACACAGGCTCACCTCCCATAATCTTCCTGATTTCTCTTCTGGACGTCAACTGCACTGGCATCTCTCCTTTTGTGGTAAGAATCTCCTTGTCAGCTCCCGACTTTAACAGGTAAGAGACCACTTGACCATGGTTCCGTTTACATGCCCAGTGTAAACAGGTCCTGTCCCAACAAAAGAATGATTTTAAAAGGGAAGTCATTGGGATTTCAAATTCTAAACATTAGTAAATAAATATGTGGGAGCCTTTTTGAGTTCAGCTTGAATCAGGAAATCAGGCTGGGCGCTGTGGCGCAGCAAGTTAAAGCCCCAGCTTGCAGTGCCGGCATCTCATGGGCGCCAGTTCGAGTTCTGGGTGCTCCATTTCTGATCCAGCTCTCTGCTGTGGCCTGGGAAAGCAGTAGAAGATGGCCCAAGTCCTTGGGCCCCTGCAACCTAGTGGGAGACCTGGAAGAAGCTCCTGGCTTCAGATCAGATCAGCTCTGGCTGTTGTGGTCATTTGGGGAGTGTAACAGTGGAATGGAAGACCTCTCTCTGGCTCTATTCCTCTCTATCTTTCAAATAAATAAAATAACTCTTAAAAAAATGAAATCAGGCTGGTAATCTCAACTTTTCACAAAGCAAACAATCAAAAAATTTAGGGGTAGACATTTGTCAGAGCAGTTAAGATACTGCTGGGGGGATGCCTGCATTCCATGTTGGAGAGCCTGAATTCGAGTTATACCAATACCAATGGATGCCAGCTTCCTGCCAGTGAGAGGCAGCAAGTGATGGCTCAACTAGTTGAGTCCCTGCCAAACATATAAGAGACCCAGACTGAGTTCCTGGCTGCAGCTTCAAGCTGGCTCAGCTCTGGCCATTGAAGGCATTTGGGGGGGGTGACCTACTGGATAGGAGTCACTCTGTCTCCCACTCTCCGCCTTTCAAATAAATAAAACATTAGGGCCTGTGCTGTGGCACAGGCTCTTGGTTTTGGCTCAGCCCAGTCCTGGCTGTTATAGCTATTTGGGGAATGAACCAGTAGATGGAAGATCTTTCTCCCTGTCTCTAAATCTACCTCTCAGGGGCTGTCACTGAGATGTAGCAGATGAAGCCAGCACCACAGGCCATACAGGTACCGATTTTAATGCTGGCTATTCCACTTCAGATCTAGCTCCCTGCTAACATGCCTGGGAAAGCAGAAGATGGCCCAAGTGTTTGGGCCCCTGCATCCACATGGGAGACTGGGAAGAAGCTCCTGGATCCTGGCTTTGGCCTGGCCCAGCCCTGACCACTGCAGCCATTTGGGGAGTGAACCATTAGATCGATTCTCTCTCTCCCTCTTTCTTTCCCTATCTCTGTGTAACTCAAATAAATCTTTAAAATAAGCAAAAATTCAATGTGTTTAAATCTTATTTTTATATACATTTCTGATCCCTAGTAAAACTAATTTATCCTAACAGCCTTAACTTCAATGGCTTCCAAACAGCTGGCCAGCTGACTGGCTTACTCCAATGGTACTGTAGAAGGTTAGTTATCACTACTGCTTATGAGATCATCTCAGTCTCTTCAAAACACATTTTTCTATGACGTTACTTCCAGGGATTATGGAAATTCGCTTCATATGCATCAAAGGCCGCTTGAAGATGAAATACTATCAGGCTATCACCATCTCTTATCTGCACTTTGCTCTCTTAAATTATTATTGTTACAGCAGATATCCCCGGAGTGAATCTCAGCTGCTTGTTCCCTTCTCTTTACCTCTTTTTCCTTCCCCCACACACAAAGGATTTCCAAATTTCCATTTTAAAAATGGCTGGCATCTCTGACTCCCTCCAGAAGGCTACAAACATATCTTCATCTGCCAAATGTAAGAAACTAAACACACTTCAGCTCCTAACACACTTTAAAGATATTCATCAACAACCATGATTCTCTGAGAACAAACTCTTCCAACATTTCAGACTCATCTAGGTAAAACTAATTATTTAATACTGTCCACATAGGAAGTGATTCTGCACACTCCAAAGGGCTATTTTAATACTATATAGACATATAATTACCATGCCAGCAAAAAACTCCATCTTAACAGAAATTAAAGTATTTGGAGCTACTAAATTCATCCCTGGTGCCAAAGCTGAATGCATATTATGGAAGGAAAAAATATTTCCCCGTCTGTTTTGAAATGTCCTTGTTCACCAACTCTCCGAAGAACTGAGAGCTTACACCCAAATGCAGAAGTGAAGAACAGAACACGTGACTAGAGTCCTCCACAGGGAGGGTGAGGGCAGCAGCCCGAGATGGAAATTTACCTGAAAAGCCTATGTAATTCCAGGAAAAGCTGCTTCGCCCTGGGCGCCCTGCCATCAGTGGCTTGCAGAGAACTAGCTCACCTAGCTGGTTGAGGGCCACACCACTAATGCTTCAGCGTGGCACTCTCCACTGTTACTCAACAGATGGCGCAGGAGCCTTTACGGTGTGCTTCTATGATGAAATAACTATAATTTGAGACACAAAGGGAAGAATCTTGATCTGGACTTCACGCTCCATGAAGATCAGTATCTGCTTGGCCCAGACCAGGTGTTTCATTAAGATCGGTTAAGTGAGTGAACTAAGGATGAGGCAGCCATTGCTTGAGGAGGAGGACCCAGTATATCTTAGATTCTGGGCCAGCTACAGCTCAGAGTGTGTTCCTGTGTGGATGCCTGTGGCATGGCCTGAAAAGCAAACAATCATAATGATAAGTGAGCAACCAAAAATGAATGGAGCACGATGAGAAAAATATGCTCCCTTTTGGACATAAAGTACTCACTTGCTAGTAGTAAATCACTCGTTCATAGCAAGCCTGAGAGCGTGAAGGAGGCAATTTACTGCGAGTGGGTCTGAGAGACGCCGGGACAAAGCAAGCAGCTAAAGCGTGACCACGTGGAGTAGGGCTAGGGCAATACCAGCATTCCTACCCCTGGGCCCAAGGGGATCACCGCTCACAGTGCAGAGCTGTGTGGCTCTGGGCACCCAGAACTCAGAGCCACCGCACCAGGCATTATTTTCAACTTCTTCAGGGGCCACCGTATCTGTTCCTGGAAGCCAACAGTGTGCATTACCCTTGAGCCACGACCGAAGTGAGAACTTTATGTTTGAACTTCAGCTCCTGAAGCTTCATATCTGCAGTCAGAATACCTTAGGAGTACTGCAAATACCTCAGCCCAGAGGCACCGGGCATCGTTCATCAGTGCAGAAACCAGGGGCACCAAGCAACCAAGAACTGGAACAGCCACCATCTGCTCTTCTATACTAGAGAGATTTGAGGGCAACCTGACATTCCATTACCCAGCACATTGCTTAATAAGAAAATACGGCAAAAGTTAACACAGACACAATGTTTTATATGTTGGGCTTTACAGATACTAACTCAGTATTCAATCTTTGGAGTGTTCATGAGGTAAGTTCTATTATCAACAGTCTCCCATTTTACAGATGAAGAAACTGAGGCAATCAGCAAACAAATGGGCAAAGTATGCAAATGCCAGGTGGTGACTGTTATCGAGCAATAAAGCAGCACATGGGATTAGGGGATGTCAGGTTGGGGAGGGGCACTGTGCAATTTTAAATTGAGAGCCAAGGAAAGGTGTCACTGTGAAGGTGAAATATAGGCTGTGAAACAGAGAGCAAACTATGTGGTCTCTGGGGGAAAGCATTTTAAATACAGAGAAGACAAAACACAGCAGTCTTGAATCAGGACTGTGCCTGGGATCCCAGGAAAAGCAGAGGCCAATCTGGAGATGAGGCATGGGGAATGGGGGAGAGAAAGGAGGAGGGCACAGGGCGTAGAGACTGCAGGGCCCTTGGGGCGTTTACTCAGCAAGATGGCAGTTATCTGAGGGTTGAGCAGAGTGTGAAATGAGTCCCTTGTTTTAGGCCAACATCCCCAGACTGCAGGGCAGAGGGGAGAGGCAAGGAGACTACCTGGCTGCCGCAAGAATCCAGGGGAGCTCTCTGCACTCAAGGAGGTGATGAGAGTGCTAGTGTTACGGGGTCAGACTCCAATTGTATCTGGAGCCAGCAGAAGTGGCTGATGGAGGCCGGCACTGCGGCTCACCTGGCTAATCCTCCACCTGTGGCGCTGGTACCCCGGATTCTAATCCCGGTTGCTCCTCTTCCAGTCCAGCTCTCTGCTGTGGCCTGGGAAGGCAGTGGAGGATGGCCCAAGTGCTTGGGCCCTGCACCCGCATGGGAGACCAGGAGGAAGCACCTGTCTCCTGGCTTCAGATCGGCACAGCACGCCGGCCACAGCGGCCATTTGGGGGTGAACCAACGGAAGGAAGACCTTTCTGTCTCTCTCTCAATGTCTAACTCTGCCAGTCCAAAAAAAAAAAAAAAAAAAAAGTGGCTGATGGATTAGCTATGAGGTACTAGGGAAGACAAGAGGCATGGGGTGGGGGGGTGCCAAGTCAGAGAAGCTGAGAGGAGGACTCAGAACAGCAGGCTTGGAGGGACAGGAGGCTGAGGGGAGGCCAGGAATTCAGTCCTAGTGGCACAGAGTTGGAGGTGTCTGACATCTTCCCCAAAGGAATCAATAAGGAGTCCTTCGATTCAGCTTCCCGAGACGCGGCAGGCATGATGCGTAGGGAGCGTCTACAGTCCGGTGCTGGGCTCATTTTCCAGTTCCACTATGGACTGTAAACTGCATGACCTTAGGGTGAGGCGCTGTGCAAACTGGAGAAACTATTTACTCTCTCTGGGCCTCAGTTCCTTCGCCTATAAAATGAAGAGACTACCAATAGCTACGTTGCCAAGCAGTAGTGAATGAGGTAATAGACACGAAGCACTTGGAACCACATCTGGGTCACAGAGCAAGCTCAGCAAAGGGTAGCTCTTTACACTGTGCTTTATTCATTAACCATGCCCCACCTTCTTCTGCAATCACTGGAGAATGAAATGAGTCAGGCAAGGCGGCAGAAGCTACAGAAAACTGCAGGAAAGACCAGGTTGCTTCTACACAATACTGCCTCCCAGTGCCAAAACAGTAATTCACAGCTCTGAACCACAGAGCAATGCTCAGACACACACACACACAGAGCAAGTCTGTTTGCAAATACTTTTACACAAAACCAAATGGGAGTATCTACAGTTTCCCAACTTTCTGGACACACATTCAACCTGCTTTCTTTAGGAGAAGGAAATATACAGATTTGTGAGGAAGTCAGGAAACCGCAGTTCTGGTCCTGGCACATTAATAGTCACGTGACCCAGGGCAAGATCCTCTGGAGTTGAACTCATCTGTGTTGTCCTCTCCAGTTCAAAAACGTGGAACTCCACTTCAAAAAACAAAACAACAACAACAAAACTTTTGTGGGCCTGGCGCTGTAGCTTAGGTTAAGCCTCTTCCTGTGGTGCCAGCATCTCATACGGGTGCTGGTTCGAGTCCCCCTGCAGGGTCCAGCTCTCTGCTAATGCACCTGGGAAAGCAGTGGAAGATGGCCCAAGTCCCTGAGCCCCTGCACCCATGTGGGAAACCCAGAAGCAGTTTCTAACTCCTGGCTTTGGATCAGCCCAGTTTCGGCCATTGGAGCCATCTGGGGAATGAACCAGTGCTTGGAAGACATCTCTCTCTCCTACTCTTTCTCTGTATCTCTGCCTTTCAAATAAATCTATTTAAAAATCTGGGAGCAGGAGCTGTGGCACAGCAGGTTAAAGCTCTGGCCTGCAGTGCCAGCATCCTAAACGGGTGCCAGTTCGAGTCTAGCTCCTTGCATTACTAATGGGCCTGGGAAAGCAGCAGAGGATAGGCCAAGTGTTTGGACACCCAGGTGGGAGATCAGCAAGAAACTCCTACGTCCTGGCTTCAGATCTGCTCAGCTCTGCAGTTGTGGCCATTTAGGGGGTAAACCAGTGGATGGAAGACCTCCTTGACTCTACTTCTCTGTGTAACTCTTTCAAATAAAGTTAATCTTAAAAAAAAAATAAAATTTGCAAGTGGCTGGCATTGTGGCATAGTGGACTAAGCCTCTGCCTACAGAGCCAGCATCCCATGTGGGCTCTGGTTCTAGTCCTGGCTGCTCCTCTTCTGATCCAGCTCTCAGCTATGGCCTGGGAAAGCAGCAGAGGAAGGCCCAAATCCTTGGGCCTCTGCAACCACTTGGGAGACCTGGAAGACACTCCTGGCTCCTGGCTTTGGATTGGCCCAGCTCTGGCCATTGCGGCCATCTAGGGAGTGAACCAGTAGATGGAAGACCTTTCCTTCTCTCCCTAACTCTGCCTCTCAAATAAGTAAATAAAGTTCTTAAAAAAAAAAAAAATATATATATATATATACACACACACACACACACACACACACACCATGGATTAAAAAAAAAAAAGTCTGCATATGCACTTTAATTCTAAGCTAACAAATGGGCTGATTAAACATCATCATCCCATCCGAATAAAAAAGATTTGAGAATTTTGGGGCTGGTGTTAGGGCATACTAGGTTAAGCTGTTGCCTGCAACACCAGCATCCCAAATGGGCCCCCAATGGGGTTCCGACTGCTCCATTTCCAATCTAGCTGCCTGCTAATACTCCTGGGAAGGCAGCAGACTTGGGCCTAAACACTTGGGCTCCCGCACCCAGTGGGAGAGCTGGAGGAAGTTCTAGGCTCCTGCTTTCAGCTTGACCTAGCCCTTTTGGGGAGTGAACCAATGGGTGGAAAATTGGTTTCTCTGTCTCTCTAACTCTGCCTTTCAAAATACAAGTAAATGTTAAAAAAAAAAAAAAAAAAAGGCTAGAGAGTTTTAAGTGTAAAGAGGGCAGCATACTACATTCAGTAACTTAACACTAGACTCGACCACCAGCAACAGCTCACAGTAAGACTCCTTATTTAACTGGGAAGGATGCAATCTACAGGCAGATACCCAAAGCCCTGGATGAAATTCTGTAAGTGAAACTGCAGTTAAGAAAACAAAGTAAAACACTCTACAGGATAAACAAATGCGCCTCCCCTCAACACGCAAGGGTGTGGAAACTTTTTTCCGGCCAGGTCCATCTGGATACCTATATCATCATTCGGGTGCCATACAAAGTTAGCCTGGATCTCAAGTCCCGCCTGCGGTTGCCTTAGCAGGGCCAGACATTCCCCACCCCAGGCGGCAGCTGTGGGTAGCAGCAAATCCCTGCTGCAGTAAGACAGTAACAGATGCAATAGTGACGCAAGTGCTGGTGTTTCGCCCCCCCCCCCCTTTCTGCTTGGCTAAAGAAATTGTGCTTGGGGCCATCGCTGTGGCACAGAGGGTTAAAGCCCTGGCCTGAAGCGCCAGCATCCCGTATGGGCGCTGGTTCGAGACCCAGCTGCTCCTCTCCCGATCCAGCTCTCTGCTATGGACTGGGAAAGCAGAGGATGGCCCTAGTGCTTGGGCCTCTGCACCCACATGGGAGACCTGGAAGAAGCTCCCCACTCCTGGCTTTGGATCGGCACAGCTCCGGCCTTTGCAGCCATCTGGGGAGTGAACCAGCGGATGGAAGACCTCTCTCTCTGTCTCTACCTCTCTCTGTAACTCTTTCAAATAAATAAATCTTAAAAAAAAAAAAAGACAGAAATCATGCTAGTTTTAAGATGCATATTTGCTCAGTTGCTAAGCTTTTAGCTCTGCACTGCCTTCTTCAGAAACACTCTGGAGTGAGCCTCAGGGCGCACACCGGCTAAAATGACCTATTCCAGTATGTTCCAGCCAAGTTAGCCAGGGGCCACAGGGGACCGGGTGGGCGCTGCCCAGGGTGGACCACGTGGGCTGGGATTTGATTGCACGAGGCGCGGGGCGGGGGAGGGGGGTTGGCTAAAGCCGGCCTCAGGAAGGCACAACCTTGGAGGCCCGAGGCGCCAGGCCTCACCTTAGCCCGGCGCCCTGGCCGACTGCTCCACCCCCAGGCCGGCTGCCCTGACCTAGGCCTCCCCCGCTCCCCACTTACCAGCCGTTGACCTCATTTTGGGAGTTCACATCCACCCCGCTCTCCACCAGTTTCTGCACCTCCCGAATGTCCCCCAAGGCCGCGGCCTCCCGCAGCCTCTCCTGCTGCTCTTTCTGCTCTAGGAGGGCGCTCATCTTCCCCGCGGCCCCTAGGCCCCCGCCCGGGCCCGCCCTCCCCGCCCCGGGCCTGTCAGCGCCGCCGCCGCCGCCGTCCGCTCCCGGCCATGGGGAGGGAGCGCGGAGCTCGCCCAGCCTTGCTCGTGCCGCCACCCGCGCCCGGCCCGGGGCTTTCTGCTCGCTCCCCGCGGCTCCCCGCTGCTCCCGGCCCGCAGGCCCCGGCCTCCTCCCCGGCCGCGCCTCCCGAAGGCCGGCTCCGGGGGACCCTTTTCAGTGTGACAACGCTGACCCAGATACTTTCCGTTCCGACCCACGGCCCCGGCGGCCGGGCTGCCTGTTTATGTAACTTACTGCACAATGTTATCTGTTGTGATTCATTGACTATTTTTAGACCTCCCCACCCACCGCTTCAAGGGAGGAGGACAGACACAAGAAACGAGAAAAAAAGCATAATTGAGAGCCAGAAAGGCCTTATCCTCTGGCACAGGCTGTTTACCAGGCAAGAAAAATAATTAGTGGGCTGATTTTTGCTGTTTTATTTTCCAATGTGGTTGGCTCTTTTTTCCTTATCTGAGCCAATTGTTGCCCAGCAGGGTGGGGAAATGGACTGAAAACGATCGTGCTATAATATGCCGGCTACCGCAGAGGTAGATTACGCAGTGCTTTCTTCTTTTTGACAGTGTTTGGGGCCATTCAGTTTTAGAATATGTATTTCAGCTGTTGTTACTCCAGACCTCCTTTTTAAACAGGGACTTAAATTGCTTTGCAGGAGAAATATTTATATGGTGCTTACAGTTTATAAACTGTAATTTGTTACTGCTCATAAATCATAATGAATTATTCTGCATGAAGGCCATGTAAGGAGGAAAGCAGAGCGCCGGATAAGCTTTGGAATTCTCTGGGTCCTGGTCCCAGGCATTGGGGAAAGAAGGCTCCTGCGTGTATAAACAGCACCTGGCCCGATTCCTGGTCTAATCTATCTAATGAGGCCCAGAGCCTCCTTCCTACCCAGTGGGAGGAAAAGAAAATGCTATTCTGCTGAGCCCAGGTGCCTGGGAGAAATCCTCCATGTGGCACCGGCCGCAGCTCTGCAGATGGGGTCAGAAGGATTAAGGAAACAGCCCTGGGGACAAAGAGAGGAGAGGAAATAGGAAGGGACGAATTTAGGCATGCAGTTTTCATTTCCATCTCTTGGGGCTGCCTGGGGCTGCTCAGCCAGCATTTTGCTGGCTACTATTTAGGAAAAGCCAAAGTCTGTTTATTATGATACAGCAAATCACAGAGAACACAAGACACAGCGGGTGGTAGGGTGGTGCAGAATGCAAACAGACCACACACCACCGACCCCCCTGGCAAACTGGAACTCTGCTTGAGGTTACTTTTTTTTTATTTTTTCCACAATTGAAATTTTTTTCTAAAGATTTATTTATTCATTTAAAAGTCAGAGTTACACAGAGAGAAAAGGAGAGGCAGAGACAAAGAGAAGTCTTCCAAGTAGCTTGGGCCCCTGCACCCATGTGGGAGACCTTGAAGAAGCTCCTGGCTTGGGCCTGGCCCAGTCCTAACCATTGTAGCCATTTGGGGAGTGAACCAGCAGACTGAAAATCTCTGTTTCTCTTCTCTTTCTTTGTAACTCTGCCTTTCAAATAAATAAATCTTTAAAAAAATTAAGTGGAAGGCCGGCGCCGCGGCTCAACAGGCTAATCCTCCGCCTTGAGGCGCCGGCATACCGGGTTCTAGTCCCGGTCGGGGCGCCGGATTCTGTCCCAGTTGCCCCTCTTCCAGGCCAGCTCTCTGCTTTGGCCCGGGAGTGCAGTGGAGGATGGCCCAAGTGCTTGGGCCCTGCACCCCATGGGAGACCAGGAGAAGCACCTGGCTCCCGCCATTGGATCAGCGCGCAGTGTGCCGGCCGTGGCGGCCATTGGAGGGTGAACCAACGGAAAAGGAAGACCTTTCTCTCTGTCTCTCTCTCTCACTGTCCACTCTGCCTGTCAAAAAAAAAAAAAAAATTAAGTGGAAAATTCCAGGAAAAAGCAATGTATAAGTTTTAAGTAACTTTTATTACAATACATTGTTGTACTTGTTCTATTTTATCATTGGTTATTGTTAAAATGTTACTATAAATTAATGTATGTACAACGGCAAAAGGAAGACCTTTCTGCTCTTGTCTCTCTGTCCACTCTGCCTATCAAAAAAAACATAGTATATAAATACAGGGCTCACTGCTTAGTACCTGGGGATCTTTGAGCCCCACAGATAAGGTGTTAACTACTGTGTCTGAACTTGGCCTTGTCGCTAGGGAATTACCTAGCTCTTGGTGTGTGTATTAAGCACTTACTGTTTGCTAGGCACTGTTCTTTTTACTGAGAATGCGACTGTAAACAAATCAGAATTCCTGACACAGTCTGCTTGGTGACCAAACAATAAGACTGTCACAGGCCTTGAGATGGAAGCAGGGGCACAGGGGTTGTGAACAGGAGGATGAAAGGCAGAATGCCTCGGTTTGCGACCAGCTTTGCCTCTCAACTCATTGTGGGTGAGTTACCGAAACCTCCAGAGCCTCAAATTCTGCAAAATAGGGATGACAATAATAGCACTTGCTTTGCAGGCACGTTCTGTGGTTTGAATGAAGGAATATGTGTAATGTCTGGCCATTAAAAACACTCAGTCAATCATAGATATGTTACAACATGGTTAAACCAAGGAGAGCTCCTGATAGAACAGGAGGGCAGTGGTGGTCAGCAAAGATAATGTCCAGGCCTCTGACTGATTCGATAGTGGTGCCATTCGCTGAGATTTGGGTCAATGGAGGAAGAGTAGGTTTGAGGTTCGATCATTAATAAATTTGGAGGACATTTAATGACTATTACGATATTCTGTCTGCTACCGTCAACTCACACCCAGGCACTGTGCTAAGTACTGTACATGAATGATCTCATTTAATCCTCATGACGACCCTGTGTTAGGACACTGGCTTGGTTTTATCTATGGCGCGATGTACACCCTGATTTACATCCTAGGCTCTAGCCCTGGCTGCCATTGCTGAAAGCCAGGTGGCCACATGGCCCAACCTCTGTTGTCCAGCTCCACCCCCATCCTAATGGGATTCGCTGCTGCTGCTGCTTCCCTGCCTGCCCTGGGGCAAAGTTTTAAAAGGGCCTGTTCCGGAACAGGGCTCTCTTGGCTCCTCTAGTCTGCTCTCCTCTCCTCCTCTTGTCTCTCTTCCTTCTGCTCTATCTTCTCTCCTCACCAGCTCCTCTCTGTCTCTCTTATACTCTCTTTCTCTCTCTTATCCTTCTTCGTCCCTTCCCTCCAGTCTGCTGGGTTTTCCCCAATAAACCCTTTCCCTTACTCTGGTGTTTGGTGTGCTTTGTGATGGCTAACACCCTGTAAGATGGGATCGGCATCGTTGGCATGGAGAGGTAACTTGCCCAATGCCATACAACTGAGCAATAAAGCTTTGAAGTTGTGTGTGGCTCCAGAGCCTGTGTTTTCTGATTTTCATTGAAATGGAGATGCCCAGTAAACACCAGTAAACAGTTGAGGGAGGAGACGGGGGGGGGGGGGGGGGGGGGGCAGGTGATTAGATTTGGTGCTCATCAGTAAAAGGTGCTAGCTGAAGTCATAGGAGTAGAGGAGATCTCCCTAAGAGAGTTTCTGAGTGATGAGAGAAGACAGTGACAGAAGCCTGGAACACTCAATATTCTAATGAGGGACAGAAGAGGAGAAATCCTCAGGTGAGACTGAAAAGGAGTCTTTGGAATAGTAGAAGGAAGACCAAAGGGGTGGATGGGTTTAAAGACGTGGGGGGAAAAATAGACGGTAGAAAGAACCACAGCACCAAACGCTGTAGAAAGGGCAAGAAAGAAAGGACAGAAAAGTAAAATATAGACTTAAGCAGGAGGAGATTGCCGGTGCAGAGGCATTGGGGATGGCAGCCAGACTGCCCTAGCCCATTAGGGCTCCTATCACAAACAACACAAAACAAGTGCTTGGGGTAGGCATTTAGCTAAGATGCCCACATCCCGCAGTGAAACGCCTGGGTCTGATTCCTGGTTCCCACTCCTGATTCTAGCTTCATACTGCTGGGAACTCAGGGATGCAGCAATGATGGCTCAAGTGTTCGGGTTCTTGTGCCCCACGTGGGTGGGATACCTGAACTGAGTTTCTGGCCCCTCACTTGGATAGCATTGCCTAGTTCTTGGCACTTCATTCATTCATTTGAGGAATGAACTATAGATGGGAGCTCTCCAATAAAAAAAAAAAAAAAAGCAAGAGGCTATGTGAATAGGAATGTATTTTTCATGGTTCTGGGGGCTGGAAGCCCAAGATCAAATTGTTAGCATGATTGAGTTCTTGCAAGGGCCCTCTTCTGCACTGCAGACAGTTGATTTCTCACTGTGTCTGCCCATGGCCTGGCAGAAGGGACAAAGGAGCTCTCTTGGGCCCCTTTTATATGGATACTAATACAGTTTCTGAGGACTCTGTCCTCATGACCTCATCATACCCCCAAAAACTCCACCTCTAAATACCAATTCCTGGGGTTAGGTTTTCAACATATGAAATTTTAGGGGACACATTCAACCCATGGCACAGATTTTGATGGGATAAGGGGTGGACAGCAGCTAAACTCCACCTCTTATATGCTGTGCTAGAATCTGGGAATACAAATACGCATAAGAAATGGCACCTGACCTAAATAAAAGAACTTTTATTATAAAGGGAAGAGACTGGTGTTTACACTATTGTGGGAGAAGCCCAAAAGTGTTCAAGGCTGTTCAGATTGTCAATCAGATTTTGTTCACACAAAGAAAAGGGTGATCCATTATGTGTGCCTGGTTGGCATCCCCAAGTGGGTGAAGCCTGGGCTGTGAACTGAAAGGGAGGGGGGGTGGCTGGGGTGGGGGAAGAACATTCTGTGCCCGGAGCAAGGTAAATGGTATGATGTAGGAGGCAAGAGGGCTCAGCATGCAGGCAGCAGTCACAGATGAGGTTGGAGAAGTCGGTCAGATCCTGGGCCACCCTGTCATACTTGAACCTTAGGGTGGCGATGACATCATTGAAGGACTGTCACAGGAAAGAGCCTTGACAGCTTCCAGTGAGGAGAAATGACTGAAAGGGGTGAGGGCAGGCTGGAGCTGGGAAGCACCTAGAAGACCTGTGGTAACTGTGGCTTCCTTTACACACTAGCTCTCTAGGCCTGCCACCGGCCATGTGGCTTGAGCAAAGAAGGTGCATTTTCTAACGGTTCTGGACATTCAGGAGATCAGGGTCAGCAGGTTTAGCTGCTCCTGAGGCTTCTGTCCTCGGCCTACAGATGGCCACCTTCTTCCCGTGGCGGCTCACGGCCTTTCCTCTGTGCAAGGAACACCCGGGTGTCTCTTAGTGTGTCCAAATGTCTTCCTTTGATTTAATTGCCTCATTGCAACTGAATTATCCCTTCAAAGGCCCTGTCTCCAAATGCAGTCACATTCTGAGGCACTGGGGATTAGTGCTTAAACATTTTGGGGTGTGGAGGACACAGTCCAGCCAATAACATTTAAAAAAAAAATGTTTATTTATTTGATAGGTAAAGTGAAGAGAGAGGGAGAGGGAAAAAGGAAGGGGAGAGAGGGAGAGGGAGAGAGAGAGAGAGAGAATCTTTCATGCCCTGGTTCACTGCCCAAATGCCTGCAATAGCCAGGACGAAGCCAGGCTGAAGGTAGGAACCACAAACTCCATCTAGGTCTCCTATGTGGACGGTGGGGGCCCAAGTATGTGGACCATTATCCACTGCCTCCCAGGTGCTTAGCAAGGAAGTGGATCGGAAGCGGAGCAGCTGGGACTTGAATCAACACTCCCATATGGAATGCATGCCCAGCCACTGGCCCAGTTCCTGGCACGGAACACATGGACCATGAAAGTTTGTGGAATTATGAGAGAGTTCCCTCACAAAGTTTTAGGGGGCAGAAGCTGTATCTTTGCAAGCAGGTGGTAGAGGTCCTGTTTGTGATTAACAATATACGCTCCCCCTCCCCCACATACACACACTTTTTTTTTTTTTTTTCTGGCAGTAGTGAAAATCAGGGAAATGAGAAAACAGTAGCCGACAACCCCGAAGTCCCCCACCTTAGGGTCAGCACTGTGGCAAAATTGGTGATGCCGCAACCTGCAATGCCAGCGTCCCATTTGGGCACCAGTTCATGTCCTAGCTACTCCACTTTCCATCCAGCTCCCTGTTGATGTCCTGGGAAAGCACCAGAGGATGGCTTAAGTGCTTGGCCCCTGCCCCCACATGGGAGACCTGGAAGAAGCACCTGGCTCCTGGCTTCCGCCTGGCCCAGCCCTAGCCATTACAGCCATTTGGGGAGTGGACCAGCGGATGAAGATCTCTCTATTTCTTTCTGTAAGTCTGACTTTTAATTAAATAAATTAATTAAAAAAATTCCAAACTCCCCTTTACCCCCATCTCACTGCTAAATCTAGAGATTTGTACCCTTTCCTGTTGCAATGCACAAAGATTTTTTTCTCCTTGCAAAAAAATGCCCTGACCTCACCTTGGCAAGAACTTAGGTCTTCACCCCCTTTATCTTCCTCCTCCATAATGGGTTATTCCAAACATTAAACATATTCCAATTTCCCATCTTTAAGAAGCCTCCCACCATTGTACTGTCTTTCACTTCTCAGGTTTGCAGCTTTTCAAGAAGAATTACCCAATCACCCTTTGGCTTTACTTCCCCTTCACACTTCATCCTGTTCCTCTGTGGTTCCCAACTGCAAGACTCACCCGACACGGCCAGGCCTCGCTTGTCAGACCCTCAGCCATGTTCTCCAATGTTCCTCACTCTCCTTTGAGCTTTGCCTTCCTCCACTCTGAATCCTTCCGACCTCCCTGGGACTTCTCTGGCTTCTTCTGCCCAGGTCTTCAGCAGCATGTCTCAAATGCTATGTAACAGGCATCTGGTGTACCCAGGCCCACCAGGTTCAGGCTTGTTTCAAATAACGATGCACACTGCTTCATGTCATGAGATGGTCTTGCTATATGCCATCTTCTCTGCTCTGATTTTTTTCCGCTTTTACTCTGGCTGGAGCCTTATTATTGTGGAGGTCTTAAATCACTTCCAGAGACCTCTGTTACTCTTTGACAGCTCTCAGCTTTTTCCTATTCATAGTAGCTAATGACTAGATGAATGTGAACGTCTTGGGCTTGTTGCATCAATGCATAGTGTTTTCTATTTTATTAATTCATTTAATCTTCACAATAACACCCTGTTGTAAGTGGGTGTTAAAATGGGACTATAAACCCCATTTTATAGATGAGAAGACAAAGGCACAGAGTGGCACAGCTAGGCTTATGAACCCAGATGATTTGGGTGTAAAGTGCATATTCCTAACTGTGCTGCCGGATCCCAATTTGTATCGGTGTCTTTGTAATTTCATTTCCTCAGCAAGTCTCCCCTCACCAATAGAGCAAGGATGTCTTTGAAAGGTTCTCAGAGTGTGGAGGGGGGAAGGCATTGTAATTCATAAGCTGTACTTTGGAAATTTATATTCATTAGAAAAAGGTAAAAAAAAAAAAAGGTTCTCAGAGTAGAGGCTGATATGTGGCATACAGAGTAAAGCCCCATCCAGCGCCCTGCTAATGGTCTGAGGAAAGCAGCCAGAGGATGGCCCCAGAGCTTGGGCCCCTGCCACCCACTCAGCCCTGGCCATTGCTGCGCCATTTGGGGAGAGAACCAGCGGATGGAAGACCGTTCTCTCGACCTGGTGCCCATATGGGATACTGGCACTGCAGGCAGCACCTTTAACCGCTGTGCCACAGTGCTGACCCCAGGAAGACGTCTCTCTCTCCGTCCTTCCTTCTCTGTAACTTTCAAATAAAGGAGTCTTTAAATTAAAAAAAAAAAAAAAAAAGATTTTCAAAGTAGCTTCAAGCTCAGTGTCTGGTATAGGCTAATATTCAGCTACTTGTTTAGCAAATGACTGTATAATAATAAGTCCAGACTGGGTGGCATCAGGTGTAGGACTCACTCCTCATGACCTTGTAGAAACCGCCTTGTCACTTCCCGCCTAGACTTCCGTCCCCGTCCACCTGGAGGCCCAGGGCGGGAGCACAAAGCCAGGTAAAGCAGGCAGACTGGGAAAATGGAGTCGGGACCCGGAGTCAGGGTGCGCAGTTTCAGTCTCTCCCACTGGAAGATGGCACCGTGCGCTTTTCCCCCATGTCGGAGCGGCGGCCAAGCGGCCACACGTGGGTTCGCACCGCTCACTGTGGAAAAGCGCGGAAACTGGGGTAGGGAGGCTGCCGCGGTGACTCAACCGCGCAGCTCGGACAGGGGCGGAGCTCCGGGCGGCCTCGGCAGGTCCCGCCCCCGGCGGGCCCCGCCCCCGGCCCGCGGAAGCCGGCTTGCCCTCGCCGCCCGGGCCTGGGCGTGGCCCCGCGGGCGCACGGCATGCTGGGAAAGCGCCCGCGCGGCGGCCATTTTGTCTTATCGGTTCCTCCGAGGAGGAGGCTTGTTCGGCCTGAGAGCGGGCCGAGGAGCTTGGCGACCGTGTCGCCGGCGTTTCGGTGTGCGGGTGCGAGGGCTGCTGGGAGGAGCCGCCCGAAAAAAGCACCATGATTTCGGCCGCGCAATTGTTGGATGAGTTAATGGGCCGGGACCGGAACCTCGCCCCGGACGAGAAGCGCAGCAACGTGCGGTGGGACCACGAGAACGTAAGTCCCGCGGGCCTTGGGCCTGTGCCCGGGCGCCGTGGGGGAGGGGAACGGCGCGGGCCGGGGCCCGGCGTCCGGGGGTGAGGGGCGGTTTGTTTTTGTTGTTCTAGTGTCGCGGGAGCCGGGGAGCGCCTTGTGCGGAATTGGAAAGCGCCGGGGTGAGGCGGGGAGACGCGGGAAAGGGAGGATGGGAGAATTTATTACATCTAGCGGCTTCGAATTTTCACCTCCTGAAAAGGGAGAAGGGCAAATCCTTCCGTTATTTGGGCTGAGCGTCGTGTTTAGACTGAAATATCGCACCCAGGTTAGTGGTCGTGGCGGTATCTTTATTCGGGAATTGTTTCAGTGTCGGCGCATATGTGGAAAAATAGAGGCAGAAACTTAGTAGTTTTTTTTAACCGTGACGACTTACAGCTTGTTCTAATACATCGCTCCTGTGGATGGTTGTCAAAGCTTTTTCTTTCGCCCAAAACTCACTTCATCCTCGTAACTGTGAATAGGGGTAAATACAATTTCGGTTTCGCAGGTGGGACTTGAGAGGCTAGCCCTAGGTCTTTGGCAGAAAAGTGGCGAAGCTAAACCTAATCTTTGCAGTCCTGTTCACTTTCCCGGTCTATGAAATAGGCTGTCTGCAAATGCTGTAGTGTATTTCACATGTTTGGGGCCCGTTTTGAACGATGTAATCGAACGTGATAATTCTAAAGCAATTGCTTAATCAGAACATGAAGAAACAATTCAGTGGATAATGTTTTATAAAGAAAATTAGCTGCCTAGTCTTTTTAAACATAGACTTAAACATAGTGTACATTTTTTCTTTTGCAGTGCAGGAAAACAAGGTGATGCGTGCGTGTAGTAGTGTGTTTTGATGAAGTTGTCTTGGGGTGCTACATGCTTCCAGAGTAGTAAGAAATGTTCTTGTGATAGAACTCGGGGGGGGGGTGTTTGTGAAATTACACGTTTGTCAGTAATTGGGAAATGTGAGTCTTTTTAAAGAGCTCATTTTTTTGGACGTTTGTGCAGAAGGAGACTGAGTAACTTTGTTGCTTAACTAGATGCCTTTTTCCTTTCTAGACATCTCTCACAGAGAAGTAACTTTTTCAAATTTTGTCTTCCGACTCAGTAACCTTTCAGTCTAAGCTTGCAATGGCTTACAATATTGCGGTTCAACCTATATGCAAATAGTACTCTTATGTATTTTGTATTAAAGAGTAAAATGTTTAATTTCACTCATCAACTGGTGCCCCCTTGTTTTGAACACGTGTTGTGAAGGAACATGTTGTGGTGGTAATTGATCACATTGGATTTGAAGGATTTATAAACCCAGAGGCACTCAGAATAGCAATTTAGCTTTTATATCGTATCCGGCATAATCTGCTTTCCTTTCAGTTTCAGTGCTTTGCACTGATTTTAACTTTTTAGTGTTTATCACCATAATATTTCATGCTTTTAATGACAGATTGCATTTCATTTTAGATTTAAGGACTTCAAGTCAGTTACTAGCTTTTCAGTTTCATGTCTTCAGGGAAAAGGTAGGTGGTGGTGACCAAGAACAAGCTGCCTCTTCTAATGATGAGTTTCTGGAGAGGTATAGTAAAGCTAGGGAAGCTCCTGATCACTTCCGGGTCATTTGCACACTCTTGTGTTGTTGACTGTTAGTGCTAATCCTGGAGGGATGGACAGACCCAACATATGCCTCTGAGTATTCATTAGTGTCATGTTAGCCTGACATTTCAAAATATTTTTGCATACCTGTTTGGAAATTTTTCTTTGCCACATTTGCACTAGATGGAAGAGACATTTCACCTGGGTGGGGTTCTTTGTTTTCATTTGGAACAGAGACATCTAAAATATCAAAAGGAAGTAACAGTGTATTAAAACTCCAGTTGAGGCATCTATAGATATTTGAATCAAAGTGAAGACTACCTTAGTGTATTTGATTGACATGTGTGGAATTTGTTTTGAATGTGGATTTTCATAGCCCAGCACCCCTTACCCCCACCGATGCCTGATTGTGTAGGTCTATGGAAGATGTGCACAGCTGAATTTAATCAGCATTAATTTGGTAATAGCTTCTAAGATTGTAATTTTAACTAATTTCTCATAGCAGTTTTGTTTTCCTTTAACTATGTGTGATCAAGCTGGATTTTGGAGAGGCTGCATTTTAAGTGTAGGATGCATCTGTGAGGCCATTTTTAATGATGTATATGGAATCTTGGAAAGTGCTTTACCAAGTTGGTGTTTTACAGGCATTTGTGACTTTGTGGATTGCTGCAGTTTGTCTGCTTTGCTTGATTAATCCTAAATAACCTCATTCCATGTGGGAAGATTTCACAGCTTCTCTGGAAGGCACTAGGGACCATATTATTAGAAAATTCTAGGAAATGGCAAAGTCTAGTTTGAACCTTTTATTTTTTTTATGTAATATAGAAATTTTGTAGCTTATTGAGGTTTTTGCATTCTAGATCTCAACCCAAAAGTGAAATAGCTTAACTGTTAACTGTGATTCTAATATCTGAAAATGAAGTTTCTTTCATCATTTATCAAGTTCAGGCATACCTTCTGTTCAGTGGTTTAATGATTTGTGAAGGGAATTGAACCAGATGCCCTCTTCTAAAATCTTTGGAATATTAGCAAATGTTGTATCGTTACTGATACCACAAAGTTTTAAAGAAACAGTAGGTAGTTGCCGGCATTTTGGCATAGTGGATTAAGTCACTGCTTGTTGTGCCACTATCCCTTATGGGAGCTCGGGTTGGAGTCCCAGCTGCCTTGCTCTCTGTCCAGCTTTCTTCTAGTGTGCATGGGAGGGCAGCAGAGGATGGTCCAGGTGCTTGGGCCCCATCACCTGAATGGAGCTCCTGGCTCTGGCCTGGCCCAAATCTGCTATTGTGGCCTTTTGGAGAGTGAACCAGTGGGTGAAGGTACTCCCACCCTTTTCTCTGTGTGTCAGCCTTTCAACTTTTAATTTTTTTTTTTTTTTTTAATTTAAGGTATTTGAAAGGCAGAGTTAGGGAGCTGGAGCGAGGCTGAAACCAGGAGTGTCTTCCAGGTCTCCCACATGGATGCAGGGGCCCAAGCACCTAGGCCATCCTGTTCTGCTTTCCTTGGCTATAAGCAGAGATTGAGATCAGAAGTGGAGTAGCCAAGATACGAACTGGCACCATATGAGATGCCAGTGTTGCAGGCAGCAGCTTTACCTGTTGTGCCACAACACTGGCCTCAATAAACTAAATCTTTAAAAAAAAAAAAAAAAGGTAGGTAAAGCTCTGTTTACATGTTGAAAATAAATTCTAGGGGCCAGCACTGTGGCACAGTGGGTTAAGCCATGGCCTGCAGTGCTGGCATCCCCTTGCTAGGTGCCTTGGAAAGCAGTGGAAGATGGCCCAAGTCTCTGGGCCCCTGCACCAATTTGTGCGACCGGGAAGAACCTCCTGGCATTTGCCTGGCCCAGCCCTGGCTGTTGTGGCCTTTGGGGGGGGTGAATCAGCAGATGGACGATCTCTCTCTAATGCTACCTTTCAAATAAGTAAATTTTTAAAAAATAAATTTTATTTATTATTTGAGTGGCAGAGAGAGGCTCCCATGTACTGGTTCATTTCCTGCATGTCTAGGCTTGGGCCAAAGGCAGCCTAAGATAGGGAGTGCAATCCAGGTCTCTTACTTGGGCAGCAGAAACCCAACTACTTGACCCTTCACTGGTGCAGTCTTAGGGTTTGCATTAACAGGAAGCCAGGAGTCAAGAGCAGAGCCAGGACTTCAATGTAGGCACTCTGATCTGGGATGTGGGCATCTTAACTACTAGGCCAAATACCTGCACTTTTGATAACATTTTTACATGTGCATTTTGAGAGGGAAAATTCAAAGCAGAAAATTAATAATTATAATGACATGTATTATAAATGTTTTACCAATAATTGTAATTTAGAGTTACTAAAATACCGTCAGAAACGTAGGCGTTTTTTGCCTTTTCTATTGTACATGGTAAATATTAATGTCTCAATTACCAGCAGTTCATGTGTTACACGTACAAACTGCTGTTTGCTTTTTCTCCCCAAAATACACAGAATTAGAATGAATATAATAAGTTTTCCATATACCATACTCAATTCAGTGTTATCAGGAAGTGGGCAATATTCTATATTTTCTACATTTTTTCCCTTGATTTATTGATGTAGGCAGGGAGCGAGAGAACCACACAGTTATTTTAAAGCAGTTCTTTTATTTCAACCGCAAAGTCATTATGTATCTCTAAGATAACATATTTTTAAAAAACATACCCAGGGGCAGACATTTGCCTAGTGGTTAAGGTGTTAGTTGGGACACCCGCATCTCATGTCACAGTGCCTAGTTTCAAGTCTGAGCTGTTTCTGATTCCAGCAGGTCCAGTTTGAGTTCTAGTCCTTTGACCTGGCCCAGTCTTGGCTGTTGCGGGCTTTTTCGAGGTAAACTAGCAGATGGGAGTTCTCTGCCTTTCAAATAAATAAAAAATTAAAAATGTAAGCACAATTTTTTTAAAAGATTTGTTTATTTGAAAGGCAGTTAGGAAGAGACTGAGAGGTCTTCCATCCATTGGTTCACTCTTCAAATGGCTGCAATGGCCAGGAGCAAGGAGCTTCTTTCAGGTCTCCCACGTGGGTGCAGGGGCCCAAGCACTTGAGCTGTCCTCTGCTGCTTTCCCAAGCACATTAGTGGGGAGCTGAGTCCAAAGTGGAGCAGCCTAGACATGAATAGGTGGTGGCTTACCACTCTAAGCCATAATGTTGGCCCCAAGCACAATACTATTATCATACTTAAAATGCTAAAGTATTTCCTATATATTTGGTTTTTTATTTTTATTTATTTATTTATTTATTTTGACAGGCAGAGTGGACAGTGAGAGAGAGACAGAGAGAAAGGTCTTCCTTTTTGCCGTTGGTTCACCCTCCAATGGCCGCCGCGGCTGGCGCTCTGCGGCCAGCGCACCGCACTGATCCGATGGCAGGAGCCAGGTGCTTCTCCTGGTCTCCCATGGGGTGCAGGGCCCAAGCACTTGGGCCATCCTCCACTGCACTCCCGAGCCACAGCAGAGAGCTGGCCTGGAAGAGGGGCAACTGGGACAGAATCCGACACCCAGACCGGGACTAGAACCCGGTGTGCTGGCGCCGCAAGGCGGAGGATTAGCCTGTTGAACCATGGCACCGGCCTATTTTTATTTTTATTTTTAAGATCCACCTATTTATTTGACAGGCAGAGTTACAGAGAGAGGGAGAGACAGAGGTCTTCCAAATGCTGATCCTCTCCCCCAGATGGCCACAAAGGCTGGAGCTGGGCCAATCTGAAGCCAAGAACTTCCTCCGGGTCTTCCACATGGGTGCTCGGGTCCAAGCACCTGGGCCATCCTCTATTACTTTCCCAGGCCATCAGCACGGAGTTGGATCAGAAGTGGAGTGGCCGGGACCCAAACCTGTGCCCACATGAGATGCCAGCACCTCAGGAGGATGCTCAGCCCCCACACCCCTATGCCCCCTAATTTGTATTTCTGACCTAGGGATAGTGTGTGTATGTTGCTATGCATGTGTCAATAGACTTGATTTTCTCACAGTGCAAGAAGGCAGGTTAAGTTCATAGCTGCTTTTTTTTTTAACTAACACAGTACTTCATTGTTTTATGAAATGTTTTTTTTTCCTCATTTATTTTTTAAAAGATTTACTTGTTTGAAAGGGAGAGTGAGAGATAGATAATCTGTCTGCTGGCTAAAAGCCAGGCAGAAGCCAGGAGACAGGAATTCCATCCTAGTCTCCCATATGTGTTACAGACCCAAGTATTTGGGCCATCTGCTGTTGCCTTCCCAGGCATATTAGCAGGAAGCTGTCCCTGGAGTAGAGTAGCTGGAATTCAAGCTGGCATTGTAATATGGGATTACAGTCTTGGGAGTGGCAGCTTAATCCACTGCTCCATTGCAGTGGCCGCTAATTTTCTTAAGTTTTTGCATTCATTTCTTGAACAAAAATGTAACAGTAGTATAAATACAGCAGTTTAGCAGGCCATCAGTGTGATGACCACAGATTTGAAAGAGTAAGCACTTTCATAACAACATAAGTATTGCCCATAATGGGGGAAAATAAGGTACAGAGGCTACATAGGAGAGATGCATCTAACCCCAACTGGGATAGATGTTCATGAAAGACCTCTTAGACATATTGGCCTTTGAGCTACTGGACTAAAAGATTGGACAGGAGTAGCCTGAGGAAGGGGAGAGGGAGGAAAGACAAATGTTACTAGGCTGGAGAAAATCAGTCCATTTGGGAAATTGTATATAATGTTATAGCTGGGCCGGCGCCGTGGCTCAACAGGCTAATCCTCCGCCTTGCGGCGCCGGCACACCGGGTTCTAGTCCCGGTCGGGGCGCCGGATTCTGTCCCGGTTGCCCCTCTTCCAGGCCAGCCCTCTGCTGTGGCCCAGGAGTGCAGTGGAGGATGGCCCAAGTGCTTGGGCCCTGCACCCCATGGGAGACCAGGAAAAAGCACCTAGCACCTGGCTCCTGCCATCGGATGAGCGCGGTGCGCCGGCTGCAGCGCGCCATCAGCGGCAGCCATTGGAGGGTGAACCAACGGCAAAGGAAGACCTTTCTCTCTCTCTCTCTCTCTCTCTCACACTGTCCACTCTGCCTGTCCAAAAAAAAAAAAATGTTATAGCTGGAGCCTTTGTTTGCTTTTATTGGGTGACTGTGGCTAGATAGGTAGGAACTTGGTTTTGAGTGGTTTTTACAAGCCTTGTTAAAAATTTGGACTAAATTACATTGGGAAACAATAGAAAGTTTCTAAACAGTAGAGAAGTTTGCTGTCTGGCCACTGTGTGTAGAAAATTAATAGAAATTTTACCAAAATTTTAATTTATTTAAAGTGGATGAACCATGGCTGCAAAATGCGTAATAAAATTAGAGACAATCTTTTTAAAGATTTATTTATTTGAAAGAGTTAGAGAGAAGTAGAGTTAGAGAGAGGTCTTCCATCCACTAGTTCACTCCCCATATGGCTGCAGTGGCTGTAGTTGGGCCAGGCTTAAGTCACAAGTGTCATCCATTTCTCCCACGTGGGTTCATTAGCACCTGCATTAGCAGGGAGCTGGATCAGATGTCGAGCAGCTGGGACTCATGGGATGCTGTTGCTGCAGGGTGGGATTTTAACCTGCTGCGCCACAGAACTGGCCCCTACATCTTCTTTTTAAAAAATACTTATATTAAAAGTTTTCTTTAGGCTGGTGCCATGGCTCACTAGGCTAATCCTCCGCCTGGGGCGCCGGCACTCTGGGTTCTAGTCCCAGCTGGGGCACTGGTTCTGTCCCGGTTGCTCCTCTTCCAGTCCAGCTCTCTGCTGTGGCCCGGAAAGGCAGTGAAGGATGGCCCATAGTGCTTGGGCCCTGCACCCACAGAGGAGACCAGGAGGAATCCCCTGGCTCCTGGCTTCGGATCAGTGCAGCGCCATGGCGGCCATTTTGGGGGGTGAACCAACGGAAGGAAGACCTTTCTGTCTCTCACTGTCTATAACTCTGCCTGTCAAAAAATTTTTTTTTCTTTGTAGGTGTTTATCCATTTTAAAAATTTTTCAAAAAAGATTTATTGTTTATTTGAAAGAGTTACAGAGAAAGGAAGGGACAGAAAGATCTTCCATCCACTGGGTCACTTCCCAGATGGCTACAATGACCAGCACTGGGTCAGGCTGAAGCCAAGAGCTTCTTCTGGGTCTCCCACATTTGTGGCAGGGGCCCAGACACTTGGGCCATCTTGTGCTGCTTTTCCTGGGCCATTAGTAACTGGATTGGAAGTGGATCAACTGGGACATGAACTAGCGCCCATATGGGATGCCAGAGTTGTAGGCAGTGGCTTTACCCGCTATGCCACAATGCCAGTCTTCACACCAGTCTTTTTTCCATGGCTGGAGAGCTAGCATCAAAGCTCAGTTTTATGGAGCCATGTGCCTAACACTGAGCTAAGAGTTTTACCAAAGGAGAAACTGAAGGGAATGGGGTGGGTGTGGTGTGGTGCTGGTTTAAGAACTTTCCCAAGTTCACACAGGTCAAATGAGAAGAGCAGCAACTTGACTCCAGGCGGCTGTCACCCTGCTCTCCTGTGACCTAGTGAAGACAGACAGTAAACCAGTCAACACGTGATCATGTCTGCTATTACAATGAACACTGGAAGGGGAAGAACAGGCTGGGTGGAGAAGGAATAACGGAGAAGGAATAACAGAGAAGGGTAGGTGGGAGGGGATTTTGGGAAAGTGGAAGTACTTTTTAAAGTTTTTTTGAAAAAGATTTTATTTATTTGAGAAAGAGCTTCCATCCACTGGTTCATGCTCCACTTGGCTGCAACAGCCAGGGTTGAGCCAGACTGAAGCCAGGAGCCAGGAACCCCACCCTGGTCTCCCTTGCAATTGACAGGGGCCTAAATACTTGAGCCATCTTCTGCTGCTTTCCCAGGCCCATTAGCAGGATGATTTGATCTTGTTTAAGCTTAGGGAAACTTGTGATCAAAACTTTTTTTCCCCAAAGATTTATTTATTTATTTGAAAGTCAGAGTTACACACAGAGAGAAAGAGAGGCAGAGAGAGAGAGGTCTTCCATCTGCTGGTTCATTCTGCAAATGGCTGCAATGGCCAGAGCTGTGCCAATCTGAAGCCAGGAGCTTTTTCCAGGTCTTCCACATTGGTTCAGAGGCCCAAGGACTTGGGCCATCTTCTACTGCTTTCCCAGGCCATAGCAGAGAGCTGGATGGGAAGTGGAGCAGCTGGGACTCGAACCGGCACCCATGTAGGATGCCGGCACTGCAGGTAGCTGCTTTACCTGCTACGCCACAGCGCTGGCCCCGATCAAAACTTTCTAGTAATATTTACAATATATCTGCACTCTTTTAACTGGTAGTTAAAACTGTTGATGAGATTGAACTCTTCAAATACTGCTGGTTATTACTTTAATTTTTTTTTTTTTTTTTGGACACAGTTACAGAGAGAGAGAGACAGAAAGGTCTTTTTTCCTATGGTCTCCCCCCCCCCCCCCCAATGGTTGCTGCGGCCGGCGCGCAGCGCTGATCCGAAGCCAGGATCCAGGTGCTTCCTCTTGGTCTCCCATGCGGGTGCAGGGCCCAAGCCCTTGGGCCATCCTCCACTGCCTTTCCGGGCCGCAGCAGAGAGCTGGACTGGAAGAGCAACCGGGACAGAATCTGGTGCCCCAACCGGGACTAGAACCCGGGGTGCCGGTGCCACAGGCAGAGGATTAGCCAAATGAGCTGTGGCGCCGGCCTATTACTTTAAATTTATTAATTTAAGAGTATAGATCACAGGTTCACAGAATTATAGTGTTGGCCTCTTCCCCCCACTGCTCACCCCCCACCCCATGTTATCAGTGCTTCCCACTTGGTTATCAGTTATCTAGGTCCATGGTGGACATTTAGTAAAGACTTGTCTGAAAGTGTTTCTTTCAGGGATTACCATTAAATACAGAGTGCTGGGATTCAAAGATGTTAGCAGTTAACTTGATTAAGTCTACAAGTAAATGAATTCTGTGTTTTAAAGATTTATTTGTAAGGGAGAGAGATCTTTCACCCACTGGTTCACACCCCAAATGATTCCAGCAGCTGGAGTCTGGAACTCTTTCTTGGTCTTCCATGTGGGTGGCAGGGCACTTGGGCCATCTTTCCCAGGTGCTTTAGCAGGGAGCTAGATTGGAAGTAGAGCAGCTGGGACTTGAACTGGCACTCTATGAGATACCGGCATTGCAGGCAGCAGCTTAATTTGCTACAGGGTTTGTTTTTTTTTTTTTTAATCACTGACAGCTTCATTTGAAGCATCCACATATGTACTACCAGTTTTTCTTGTATTTCTTTTTTGCATTTTTTAGTTAAGCATCTTCAATCCCTCAGGAGAGTTAAGCAAAAAGTTTAGTTATAGAAATAATTAAATAGAGTAACAGATAATTTTGATGTATCAATTAAAAGGTGAAATAGTAATCAGTGAAGAGTGTAAAGAGCATACTGGATTGGCAAAATGGGATGTAGTCTGGATTTATTAAAGTAGCTGCATGTTCAGGGTAAGTCAAGTTGGTTGATCTCAGTTTTCTCCTCTCAGATGGAGTCAGACTAAATAAGATATTCCTGATTAGTCCACATATAGATGTGTCTCATCAGTAGTTAAAATTCAGGGTAATTTGCCCTTTTCTTCCAGGTTAATAAACTACATAGTTTAATGTTCACTAGACTAGTATGAGATACCATCTCTATCTTTTTAAATTATTTATTTGAAAGGCAGAGTCACAGAAAGATTTTCCATCCACTGTTTATTCCGCAAATGGCCACAACGGCCAAAGCTGAGCTCATCAGAAACCAGGAGCTTCTTCTGGGTCTTACACATGGGTACAGAGATCCAAACAGTTGGGCCATCTTCTACTGCTTTCCCAGGCCATAGCAGAGAGCCGGATCTGAAGTGGAGCAGCTGGGACTAGAACTGACACCCATATAGGATGCCGACACTGCAGGCGTGGCTTTACCTGCTGCACCACAGCGCTGGCCCCACTGTCTCCTTTTTTAAAAGATCTATTGATTTGAAAGGTAGAAAACGAGAACTTCCATCTGCTGGTTCACTACCCAAATTGCCGCAGTGGCTGGGCCAGGCAAAAGCCAGGAGCTTCTACGGGGTCTCACATATGGGTGCAGGGGCCCAAGGACTTGGGCCATTTTCCCCTCTCTCCCAGGTCATTAACAGGGAGCTGGATTGGAAGTGGAGAGGAACGAGCACTGCAGGTGGAGGCTTAACCCTACTGTATCCTTATTGAATATGAGGAAACTAGGTTCTGTAGTAGATAATAGGCACCAGTTTAACTTGAGCTATCTGAAGTGATAGTATGTATCTCTTTCATATGCTTAGTATTCTTTTTTGTATGCTAGTGTTTGGCTGGTTGGTAGCAGCTGGATTGCTTTGGGATGGTGCTGGTCAAAGACAAGACCAAGACAAGCGAGTTGGGACTTTCAGCCCCAACCTCAGGGGAAGGTATGAGATCTGTGTTTAAAAATGGGTATAGTTTGAGTCAAGCTCCCTCTTGGTGAAATTGGAGAAGACCCCCCCCCCCCCCAATTTAAAGTGAAATGTGGCCCCTTAAAGTTCCATAGAAATGCTGTCCCGGGTGCCACATGTGCTACTGGAATTTGGGGTGCCTTATGATTTCACCACAGGCTTATTACTAAATTCTCGATATTAGTAAGCCCAAGAGGGTTCTTGCCTAATATTTAGAGAAGAATTCTTTTTTTTTTTTTTTACAGGCAGAGTGGACAGTGAGAGAGAGAGACAGAGAGAAAGGTCTTCCTTTGCCGTTGGTTCACCCTCCAATGGCTGCCGCGGTCGGCGCGCTGCGGCCGGCGCACCGCGCTTGTCCGATGGCAGGAGCCAGGAGCCAGGTGCTTTTCCTGGTCTCCCCATGGGGTGCAGGGCCCAAGCACCTGGGCCATCCTCCACTGCACTCCTGGGCCACAGCAGAGGGCTGGCCTGGAAGAGGGGCAACCGGAACAGAATCCGGTGCCCCGACCGGGACTAGAACCCAGTGTGCCGGCGCCGCAAGGCGGAGGATTAGCCTGTTGAGCCACGGCGCCGGCCCTAGAGAAGAATTCTAAATATCGGCACAGATAAACGAGGCAGCATGGTACGTTTTAAGCTTTTATTTAGTGAGAAAGATGCATAGGAGAGTGAGAGCTTTATTTAAGAGGGAGGTGAATAGAGGTTCATACCAAGCACCAGGAACCAGCCATGTGGATGAGCATTGTGGATGAGCATGAGCATCGTGGATGAGCGTTGAGGCCTGTAACTGGGCCAGGAAGCCTAGAGCACAATGCCCAAAGGCCAATTGCCCTGGAGGCACGGGGCTACAGCAGGCCCCCTCCTGACAAGAGGCCTGGGAAGTGTGGCCTGGCTTTTAACCCATTTACAAAGGGGAGTCGTTAATTAACCCGATTGGCTGGTGGGCACCCAGGTGTGGCCAGGTAGGGGAATGAGGTCACACAGGGGCGTAGCAAAGGCGTGGTTGTCCAGTTCACAAATCTAATTAATTTTAGCCTGTATGCCTGCCTACTTCATTGGGATGCCCACCTCTGCTTCTGATTCGTCATTCCTGCTAATGCGCCAGACGATGGCTCAAATACTTAGGCCTCTGCCACCCATTTGGGAGACCCAGATGGAGCTCTTGGATCCTGGCTTTGGCCTGACTTTTGGAGCCATTTGGGGAGTAGACCAGCAGATGTAAGGTCTCTCTCTTTTCTCTCCTCCTCTCTGCTACTCTGCCTTCAAATAAATGGAAATTTTTTTTTTAAAGATGGGGCCGTTGTTGTGGCATAGTGGATTAAGCTGCTACCTGTGATGCCAGCGTCCCATAAGAGTGCCAATTCAAGTCCCAGCTTCTTCTCTTCCGATCCAGCGCCCTTGCTAATGCACCTAGGAAAACAGCCTAAAGTGACTAAAGTACTTGGACCCCTGTACTCAGGTGGGAGACCAGGAAGAAGCTTCTGGCTTCAGTGTGGCCCAGCCCCAGCTGTTGTAACCATTTTGGGAAGTGAACCAGTGCATGAAAGATCTGTCTGTCTCTAACTCCGCCTTTCAGATAAATCTTTTTTTAAAAAGTTGATAGTAGAAAATACTGTTAACTGTGTCAGACCCACACATCTTTCCTTATATTAAAATATAGGAGTGTGAAAGTCACTAATTTACCTAATTAGGATGAGTGTAGTTCAACAAATGAAATTGTCTTTATATTTAATTTGGTTGAAAGATGGATATTTCAAGAAGTGAGAAAATAATTACTTGGGCATCTTTTTACAATATGAAGTTAAGTATGTCTTTTTTTTTTTTTCCTTTCTAGGTTTGTAAATATTACCTCTGTGGTTTTTGTCCTGCGGAATTGTTCACAAACACTCGTTCTGATCTTGGTAAGTAAATTTTCCTTGTAATTGTCATCATTTTTGTGATTTGTTTTTAAGAAAATGGTTCTTTATAATTCTGAAAAGCTCTTAAAGATTGCTAAGTAATTTCTTACTGGCTTGCTTACTTGAATTTTAATGTTAGTCTGGTTATATGGTTTAATTAAACATACATGTCTATTTCCACTCCCTCTCAAAACCCCACTAAAATGAAAAAAATTTTAAATGATGTAAATGGAAGAGGCGATAATGTTAGAGATGTCAGCAAATTTTTGGAAGATGACAAGTGGATGGAGAAGTAGCAGCAAACTCAACAGAGCAGAGAAACCTGTATCCTAAAAGCCTGCAGAAGGGGATGTTTAACAGAAGCAAGTGTTTGATCAGCAGAACCTTGGACAGGCTCAGGATTTGGAAGCACCAGGTACCACAAAAGGCAGGGTTGAGTAATGGGGCTGAGAATGAGTGTCGGCGTTGACACTGTTGACCTTTTTGAAACTGTTTTTGGGGAGGCTGTCCTATAATATTATAGGATGTTAAGCAGCATCCCTGGCCTCTGCCTGTTAGATGGATGCCAGTAGCACCTTCTAGTTGGGACAAAAATGTCTTCAGGCATTGCCAAGTGTCCTCTGGGAAACAAAATTGCCCCTGGTAGAGAGTCATTAGTTTAGGTGGTCCTGTGCATCTTTGTTCCTGCCTTTCCTTCCCTATGCCCCAGGAGAACAGAGGGTTATTTTCTGGAGAAATCAACCCTGAGACACTCTGGTTATATGAACCATGAAATACAACAAATAATTGAGGATTTTTCTCAATTCTTTCAAGGATGATACAGAACTAGTATCATAGATACATAAGCGTATCATTAATTTATTATACACAGTGCCTGCCTTAAAGCATTAAGACACATTAGGGCTGAAAGAGTTTAGATTTGGAGATCCCAGATAGAGTACAGGGCAGTAGCAAGTATAAGTGAGATTGTAAAAAAGATTAAATGAATCTGTATTCTTAATAGTGGGGTTTTCCTCTGCCCTATTCCTAGAAGGATACAGCCAGATGTTTTTCCCCAGGTAGAAGAGGATTCTTCCCTAGACAAAGAGAACAGTTCCAGAGAAGTGATCTCTACAGGTACTGATCCTTGAGATATCTCCTTAAAGAATTATTGCCTAACTTTCCTGTGCTAAAGCCCGTTAGTTGACAAACACTGCCTATGCATTACAGGTCAGTCAGATTTTGGAAGTATCTATTAAAAATCAATTGCCTGCCAAGGAACAGCAGCCAGATACTGAAAAAAAAAAAAAAAAAAAAAAAAACCTTCCACATGAAGTAGAGGCAAGGGATGGAGAATTTAAAGGAATTAGAGATTATGAGAGAAGCAGAATTTTTTCCTTCAAATCTTAACTAAATGTAGTATCTTTAGAGAAATAAGAAAAAAATAGAGAAATCTGCTGGAATGTTGGACAGACATTAAAAATTTTAAAAAGTTGTAAATCAGTCCAGTACTTGAGTAATAGTTTCATAAAATGGGGAGGAGATTCACAAAGGAATAACATTTAAAAAAATTTGGAGTACTGAATGACATCAATCTCTAAATTGAGTGAGTCCTTCAAATGATTGGCACATAGATGAAAAAGGTTTACCCTCTGAGACACATCTTTGTGAACTTTCAGAAGGCACGAGAAATATGTAGACCGTAGGATTGTGAATCAGAATGGCCTGTCAGTGACAACCTAGGAGGCGTGAAGACATCGGAGAAATACCTCAGGTTCTGAGTGAAAGTACATTTTTGGGGAGGTGTTGTAGCATAGCAGGTAAAGCCACTGCCTGCATTGCCAGCATTCCATATGGGCGTCAGTTCCCAGCTGTTCCACTTCAGATCCAGCACCTGCTAATGGCCTGGGAAAAGCAGGGCATGATGGCCCAATTGGTTAAATTCTTGCCACACACGGGAGACTCGGTTGAAGCTCTTGGCTCATGTGGCCCAGCCCTGAACGTTGTGGCCATTTGGCGAGTGAACCAGCAAATGGAACATTTCTGTCTGTCCCTCTTTCTCTGTAACTCTGGCTTTCAAATAAATCTTTAAAAAAGAAATTACATTTTTGTTACTAGCTAAACATCAAAATGTAAAGGTAAAAAGTATCTCCCTTAGACCTTTTCTCAGTAAACTTCCCCAAAACATTTGTGTAAACAAAGAAGAATTAGAGCAAAACTAGAGTTAGTGAACTGTATCCAGTACAGAACAGAAAAGGAATTCTTCCAGATGATTTTAGTGAGCTTAGAAAATTGAGGTAGTCAAAGATAAGCATCCCAGACTGAAGTGAAACAGATGGAAGAAAATGAAATGATTATCTGATGTATTTTGAAGCTTAAGAGAAACTTAAAGATAGTTTTATCACTGAGCTAAAGTGTTTGAGGAGAATTTGGAAGTAGATACATAGAAAACTAAGCTACTAAAAAAATTCCAAGAAAAATATAATGCATCTTTTGTTTAGACTGACAGTGAACAACATTGACATAGTCAAAATACAAACCTGAAATTTTGTTGAATAGATTGATAAACCAAGAAAAGAAAGCATACAAATTATATTATAAATATGGAAGTAAATTCCAGAAATAGCTGAAAGAGTCAAAATTGGTTGCTTTTTAGAGATGAGAAGGAGTAGGACTACTAGGGTGCTAGTCGTGCCTTGTTTGACTTTATGTGCAAGTATTTGAAAATAATAAAATGGCTGTGGTGGTTTGAACCAGAGATCTACTCCCTCAGAGTTTTCTTTGATAGCAGGAAGAAGCAGTTTCTTTTCTTCTCATTTTTGCCATCCCTTCCTTTCTTCTATTCCTATTACTGAACTTGGAGACCAATTTCCATGTGGTATTTGGGCATAATGCTTCATGGTTTAGTAGGGTCAACTTAGGTATCTACAGACCACTCAGTGATAAAAGGAGCATTTTTCCTTTTTAAAAATATTTTGGTCAAGAGAAAAGGTTAATATTAAATAATTGATACATTCACATATATATACCATATTTTTTCCAGGTCCTTGTGAAAAAATTCATGATGAAAATCTACGAAAACAGTAAGTTGTTGAATTATTTGTTTTCCTAATCATTATTTAGTTTAAAGGAAATATGGATTAAAGACATAATTTAATATGAATATCTAATAGAGGTCTGAACACTGGGAGTAGGAATAAAGCTATGTGACTTTAATAATGATACTAGCCATCATCTGAGTGCATATCATATGCCAAGCTTTTTTTTTTTCCCCTCCCCTTTCACACATTTGGTTTTTATAGAGGAGACTGGTCCAGAGTCACAAATCCAGTATGGTGGCAGAGGTGGCTGTCACCTCTGTGTAAAGCCTGTGCTCTTAGCCAAACAATGAAGTACACTGCCTTCCCTTCACTACAATGAAAGTCAATCAGCAGTTCATTCCATATGCACCAGTTTTTGTTCATCAGCCAAAAAACAAGTCCTCACGACTAGCTAGAATATGTGAGTTACAACGGGTGAATTCTTGGAAAGTTGTGTGTGTTTGTTTTCTTTTTATCAGGTATGAGAAGAGTTCTCGTTTTATGAAAGTTGGCTATGAGAGAGATTTTTTGCGATATTTACAGAGTTTACTTGCAGAAGTAGAACGAAGAATTCGACGAGGCCATGCTCGTTTGGCCTTATCTCAAAACCAGCAGTCTTCTGGGGTAAGTAAGTGTAAAATGGATTTAGTCTCTGTAAGCAATCTGTGTTCTCTGGAGGCCCAGTGACCTCCCTTGTTCATTACTTTACTCTTTTACAATGATATCAAATTTCTTTTAGCTTTTATTAGGATGTTTGGTATCATCAGGCTTTTTCTCTTTAAAAAGCAGTAACTGGTGATATGACTAGCAGGATTTGAAGATAATTGAGTTACTATCCTTGGGATTAAACATTTGAATTATTAAATGTAAATGTTATGCATGGTATATGAGAAGTTGGATATTTAATTTTGGTTTTTCGTGTTTTTTGTTGTTGTTGATAGTATGTTTATTATCTTCAACAGGCAGCTGGCCCAACAGGTAAAAATGAAGAAAAAATTCAAGTTCTAACAGACAAAATTGATGTGCTCCTGCAACAGGTGAGAATGGTGCACATTGATGTCTGAAAATACTTGGAATAGAGACTTACCACTGAATACATGGATGGCAAAAAAAAAGCATGAAAAGATGCTCACTACTATTAATTCATAATGCCCCCTCTGAAAAACCCTACATGGAAACAACACAAATGTTCATTCACAGGGGAATGAGTCATTAAATTATGTATCTATAAGATGGAGTATTACTCAGTAATAAAAAGTATGAATGAAAATTTGAGAAAATTAAAACTAATCTATAGTGACAGAAAGCAGATGGGTGGTTCCTTAGGAATATGTACGACAATGAGGGTGGAGTAGATACTTAAAGCCAGGCAGGAGAGAGACCTCTTTGGATGGTGAAAATGTTCATTATCTAGATGGCTGTGATGATTTTATTATGGTCGTATCCATTGGTACAGAGTTGAATTATGCACCCTAAAAATGCTCATTTTATTGTGTGTCAGTTATACGTAGAATTATTTAAAAATCTTAAAGGATTCAATAAATGAAACAAAACCAAACCTAAATCATGAAGCTTGGGGAATAAAGAAAATACTAGAGTACTTCAGAAAGTTGATGGGAAAATTGAATTAAAAGATGGTGTGGGCCAGCACCGTGGCTCACTTGGTTAATCCTCCGCTTGTGGCGCCAGCATCCCATGTGGGCACCGGGTTCTAGTCCCAGCTGCTCCTCTTCCAGTCTAGCTCTCTGCTGTGGCCCGGGAGGGCAGTGGAGGATGGCCCAAGTGCTTCGGGCCCCTGCGCCCACATGGGAGACCAGGAGGAAGCACCTGGCTCCTGGCTTTGGATTGGCGCAGCGCCGGCCATGGCGGCCATCGGGTGTGAACCAATGGAAGGAAGACCTTTCTCTCTCTGTCTATAACTCTACCTGTCAGGTAAATTAAAAAAAAAAAATGTGTATTTTCCATGAAATTTTTTAAAAGATTATTTATTTGAATGAGTTAAAAAGGGAAGGGGAAAGAAAGTTCTTCCATCCACTGGTTCACTCTCAAATGGTTGCAGTCGCCAGGGCTAGGTCAGGCCAAAGCCAGGAGTTTCATCTGGGCCTCCGCATGGGTGGCAGGGGTCCCAACATTTGGGCCATCTTCTGCTTTCCCAGACCATTAACAGGAAGCTGGACTGGAAGTGGAGCAGTTGGGACATGAACCAGCATCTGTGTGGGATGCCAGTATTGCAGGCAGTGCTTTACCCAGCACAATTTTTTTTTTTTTTTTTTAAATTTTAAAGGCAGTTACAGAGAGGCAGAGAAAGAAAGGAAGGTCTTCTATCTGCTGGTCCACTCTCCAAATGGCTACAATGGCCAGAGCTGGGCCAATCCAAAACCAGAAGCCTGGAGCTTCGTCTGGGTCTCCATGGATGCAGGAGTCCAAGGATTTGGACCATCCTTCCCTGCTTTCCTAGGCACATTAGCAGGGAGCTGGATTGAAAGTAAGCAGCCAGGCTTATACCGGTGCCCATGTGGGACACCAGCATTGTGGGTGGTGACTTTATCCACTGTACCACAGTGCTGGCCCCAAAAAGAAGTCTTGACTATTTTTCCCCCCTGCATTCTCTAGATTGAAGAATTAGGATCTGAAGGAAAGGTAGAAGAAGCCCAGGGAATGATGAAATTGGTTGAACAGCTAAAAGAAGAGAGAGAATTGCTTAGATCTACAACCTCGGTGAGTGATAGCCTCCTTATACATTACTCAGGTGTTTGCTGTGAATCACTTAGGACCTATTCATATTTCAAAACTTTAGAAAACAATTTTACGATGTCCCAAATTCAGATCCAGCCAACTTTTTCTTAAGGGCCTTATAGTGGATAGTTCAGGTTTGCAGGCCACACAGTCTCTGGAGGCTACTAAACCCATCCATGTCTTTATGTCATGAAAGTAACCTCAGACAACATATGGACAAATAGATGTGACTGTATTCCAGTGAAATTTTATTTACAAAAATAGGCTCTGGATACTGACTTAAGAACCTGTGCCTTAATCAAGCTTGTTCGAGTCTTGAGTTTTATTTTACAGTTATTGAAAATTTTATTTTCATTAAATGGCAGTGCAACACATAAAGATCTCCCATCTGCTCCTTCACTCCGCAGTACCTGCAATAGCCAGTACTTGAGCCCAGAATTCCATCCACTTCCATGTGAGTGGCAGGAACACAATTACTTGGGCCATCACCTGCTGCCAGGTACTTGAGCAGGAAGTTCAGTTGGAAGTTGAGGAGTCAGAGCTTGAACCAGTGCTCTCAGAGAATGCAGATATCCATCCTGAGTTGTGTTATAACCTCTATGCCACAATGCCTACCCTGTATTTTCATTTTTGTTAAAAATGCTCAGTGCATATATTTACCTTGGTTAAAATTAGACACTCTTTAAAAATATCTTCTACCTTCTTTCTTTTAATTCAGGAATTAAAAATATTAAAAAAAATACATATTTTAGATTTCTTATTGGTACAGTGTAATTGGTCATTGGTTTCCAAGTACTGAGTAAGGGTTCAGATTATACTCAGTGAATTCAGTTCCTTAATGATTTTTGAATATGGATACCATACCTGTTGAATATAAGTGAGAAATGAATTTAGACTAAAATAGATAACTTTCTGAAAGGCAGTAAGTTTTCAAGGTGATGTGGGCAGTCAGTAAAGTTGAGCAATGGGTCTCATCACTGGATGATATGTCAAGTTGGCTGTTCTTGCTGTATTTACCTCTCCAAAAACTGACCAGTTGCTGACCAGTATTGTGGCTTTAGAGAATGGAAAATGGTGATCACACACACTAGAAATCTGTTCTGAGTGTTAAGGTTTTTGGGGGTTTGTTCTTTTTTCCTCAGATACCCTTATAAACTGACTTATCATTTCAGACAATTGAAAGCTTTGCTGCCCAAGAAAAACAAATGGAAGTTTGTGAAGTGTGTGGAGCTTTTTTGATAGTAGGAGATGCCCAGTCCCGAGTAGATGACCATTTGATGGGAAAACAGCACATGGGCTATGCCAAAATAAAAGCTACTGTAGAAGAATTAAAAGTAAGTTTTTAAATAACTATATTTTGGTAAAACGTGGAGATGTAAGCTTCTTGGTATTTTGCCAATGTATATAATTACTTGAAGTAGTGATAATCCCCATGAAATTCTGCTACTCACCAAGCTATCAAAGTGCTTTCTTCAAAATATTTGAAATTTGGGGAGAAGATTCTTGAGGATTTAGTTAAGTAATGATATCATATTTGTATAGTTGGTATCAGATTTTCTATATTTCCCTTAAGCAAGGGTGGGGAAAGTCCCACCAGTGTAAGGCCCACAAAACCATTTGCTCTGGCCCTGCCAGGGCAGCTACAGGTAGGATTTGAAATTCAGTAAATCCATTGCAGGTTAATTTTTTTGAAGCAATACTGTGGCTTCAGAGCTGCACTTTTTTTTTTTTTTTTAATTATTTGAGAGGCGGGGGGTGGGGGTGGTCTTCTATCCACTGGGTCACTCAGCTGCAATGGCCAGAGCTGCACTGATCAGGAGCCAGGAGTTTCTGGGTCTCCCACAAGGTGCAGGGTCCTAGCACTTGGGCCATCTTTTGCTTTCTAGGCCATATCAAGAGCTGGATCAGAAGTGGAGCAGCTGAGACTCAAACCTGGCGCCCATATGGGATGCTGATGCTGCAGGTGGTAGCTTTACCCATGACAGCACAGTGCTGGCCCCAGCAAGCTAATTTGCAGTTAATATGTTGTATGGCCTGCAAATGGTGTGATAAAAATATCCAAATGGCCCTTTGCAGCAAAAGCTTTCCCCACCCCTGCCTTAAAGGCACCGAATTTCATAAATTGGCATACACATTGCTTCATTATGTCATGGTTTGACGGTGTCCTTGAAGTTATAGTTACAAGAATCCAACTCAATTTACTTAGGAAAAGTTAAGAAAAAGAACTGAAGAACCTGATCGTGATGAACGCCTTAAAAAGGAGAAACAAGAAAGAGAAGAGAGAGAGAAAGAGCGGGAGAGAGAAAGAGAAGAAAGAGAAAGAAAAAGACGAAGAGAAGAGGAAGAGAGAGAGAAAGAAAGGGCTCGTGACAGAGAAAGAAGAAAGAGAAGTCGTTCAAGAAGTAGGCACTCAAGCCGCACTTCTGACCGAAGATGTAGCAGGTCTCGGGACCACAAAAGATCACGAAGTCGAGAAAGAAGGCGAAGCAGGTACATGTAACACATGCGACGATGTCCTGCGTGTCATAAATAGGCAATAAACCCTTAGAATGGTGTACTTGGGAAGCTCTAAGTCTAGGAATTCCTCCACTTTTAATGGTGTCATATCTTGATAAACTCATCTTAAGTTGAAAATACTGTACGTTGATAATGCATTTAATTACTGTAACCTGCTGGACATCATAGTTTAGCAACACAGTTCACTATAGAGTGTTGGCTGATTTTGGTGAGTCTTGTGCCACGTATCACTGACTTGGGAAAAGATCAGAATTCAAAACAGGGTTTCTGCTAACTAAGCACAAAGCACTTTCGTGCCAGTGTAAAATTTATTTATAATAAGTTGAGGACGGTATCCTTAAGTGCTAGGATAGATTTTGAGAGGTAAGTCAGTGAATGGTTCCATCTTCAGGGAAGTTGCCATTTGTACTTAAGAGGTTTGACACAAATTTTTTTAGGATGTCATCATACCAGATGGCCTCTTAAAATGCTTCTTTTCGGCTGGCGCCGTGGCTCAACAGGCTAATCCTCCGCCTTGCGGCGCCGGCACACCGGGTTCTAGTCCCGGTCGGGGCGCCGGATTCTGTCCCGGTTGCCCCTCTTCCAGGCCAGCCCTCTGCTGTGGCCCAGGAGTGCAGTGGAGGATGGCCCAAGTGCTTGGGCCCTGCACCCCATGGGAGACCAGGAGAAGCACCTAGCACCTGGCTCCTGCCATCGGATGAGCGCGGTGCGCCGGCCGCAGCGCGCTGTCCGCGGCAGCCATTGGAGGGTGAACCAACGGCAAAGGAAGACCTTTCTCTCTGTCTCTCTCTCTCACTGTCCACTCTGCCTGTCAAAAAAAAAAAAAAAATCAAAAAAAAAAATGCTTCTTTTCTCACTGATTATAAGAAGACTTAAAAAGAAGTCAGTTTTACTGTTTTAAGTTTTGCTTAATCTTGTTAATTGTTGAACAGTCCTTCTGCAAGGACTTTCCGTGTCGTAATACCTGTTGAAGTTGTTTTCCTTTTTGGTTAAATTATTAAGAAGTAGAGATCGACGAAGAAGCAGAAGCCATGACAGATCAGAAAGAAAACATAGATCTCGCAGCCGGGATCGAAGGAGGTCAAAAAGCCGGGATCGAAAGTCATATAAGCACAGGAGCAAAAGTCGGGACAGAGAACAAGATACAAAATCCAAGGATAAAGGTAAGTTTATAGAGAATTCAGTTCATTAAGACACTGTTTCCATACCTTATCTCCTCACCCACTTTTTCTTTTTCCAAGATAATTTATTTGAAAGGCACAGTTACAGAGAAGCAGAGGCAGAGACATCTTCATCTACTGGTTCACTCCCCAGATGGCCACAATGGCTGGAGCTGAGCCAGGTTGGAGCCAGGAGCTCCAGGGACCCAAGTTCTTAGGCCATCTTCCCCTGTTTTCCCAGGCACATTAGCAGGGAGCTGGATGGGAAGTGGAGCAGCCAGGACACAAATCAGTGCCCATATGTAATGCCAGCATCACAGGGAATGGCTTTATCTGTCATGCCACAGCACTGGTCCCCCCCCCCCCCCCCCCCCCCGTTTTCTCCAGACTGAGCCAGAGTTTGGTTTCCAGCTGTACTTTTCCTCTTCAAAGGACCATCCACCATTTAGTAGGAGACTAGTGTACTTTTCCACCATTCCTGCTTTGATGTCTGAGAATGAGAGTTGACCTAGTGTTCCCTTAGAACATGTTAAAAACCACATCCTTCAGTTGGTAATCAAAGATTTTTCCATCTAAATTCTTCCAGGCATTCTGTTTCCTTTCAGGGTTAATAGATTGTGGAATTTTTACCTTAGTAATTGGCTAATTTTTTTTTTTAATTCTTGGTGATGTTTTGTAATATGTCATGCAAAGTAAATGTACATTGTTCGTTGCATTGATCTTTATCTACAACATTCACTTAGTAACTTCTGAGTTCTTCGAAGTTAAATACTTTACATGCATGTGTAAGGTATTACCATACCCTTTTCCTTTGGTTTTACTGTGCTATTAGCACAATAAATACGACTTTGTTCTTGACATGTTTTCACAATAGTAGCTTCATCTTTCAGCTTTGCCTTTATTGAACAATAATTATTCCTCATCAGGGCTTTCTGTCTGTCTGTCTTTTCTTTGGATTCTTTAAGCATCTTCCATTTTATACTGACCAGACTTGCGCTTTGCATGGTTTTAAGAATTCAAGAAAGGACCTGCTTGTAATGTTCTCAGCTTTTTTGCTTGTTCCATCCCATCCTGCCTACCTGTGTTTGTGTTTGATCTCCAACATTAAACACACATTGCCATTTTAGTTTATTATACTGGTTTTATATTTTTTTATAGCTGTCCTGTTTTGTTAAATTTAAAGTTTATGCTACACTGAGTAGGAGAACCAGCAGCAGAAACAATGGATATGTTTTTTGGCTTCTGCTTTTCTTTTCCCTTTCTAGGTACAAGCCTTTTTTTTTTTTTTAAAGATTTATTTATTTGAGAGGCAGAGAGAGGTCTTCATCTGAGGTTCACTCCCCAAATGGCCACAACGGCTGAAACTGGGCAGGTCTGAAGCCAGGAGCTTCTTGTGGGTCTCTAATTTGGGTGCAGGGGCCCAAAGACTTGGACTGTCTTCCACTGCTTTCCCAGGCACAATACCAGGGAACTGAATCATAAGTGGAGCAGTCAGGACTTGAACCAGTGCCCATGTGGCACTATGCCACAGCACTGGCCTGGCAACCTCTGTTTTTAAAGTATTTATTTAACATATATTGCCCTTTTCTATAAGATGAAACAAACATTAAAATAAGAATGAAGACAATATTTTTAAGCTTCTGTTAGGAGATGTAGAGATTGCTTCTGTGGACCAGTGCTGTGGCATAGGGGCCTATGCCTCTGCCTGTGGCGCTGACATCCCATGTGGGCCCCAGTTTGTGTCCAGGCTGCTCCTCTTCCCATCCAGCTCTCTGCTATGGCCTGGTAGAAGATGGCCCAGCTGCTTTGGCCCTTGTACCCACATGGGAGACCCAGAAGAGGCTCCTGGCTTTGGATTGGCTCAGCTCCGTTCCAACTGTTGTGGCCATTTTGGGAGTGAACCAGTGGATGGGAGACCTGTCTTTGTCTATCCCTCCCTCTCTAACTATCTGTTAAGTAAATAAATCTTTTAAAAAAATTGCTTCTGTGATTCCAAACGTAATTGCTTCAAAAGGTTAACTGACGTTACATTAGTTTTCAGAAAGTTTCATCAAGTTTTTGTAAGACTTTCTGCATAATGTATTTTTGGGGTGAGGTGCCAACTCTTAGAGCTAGGTAAAGGATATCAGAGATCAAATTAATCACTTCTGTTTTGAGAAGTTTCTTAATCCTGTATTCCTTTCGCTCTCTTTTGGATCCTCATTTGTGCCACTTAAAATAGTTTAGTTGCTTCTTTAGGAACAAAAGTAGTTAGACTTCATCAGGGTTGTCTTGAATGCCAGTAAGGAGTTGAGTTAAATTTTAGGATCTCTTTTAGAAGTGGTAAGATTTGTTGGCATTTGAAAATGACATGTAGTATCTGTGCATTCCTAAATACATAAATGACTGAAGTTTGGTTTTGGGAGCCCGGGTCTGAGTAGTAGCAGGTATCTGATAATAGCAATTTTAAGAGCAAGGCACTATAGGTACTGTGATAGAAGCAGTTTTTCTAATTCAACAAATTAAAAATGGTTTCTCACACAAAACTATCTTGACTGCCAGTGTAGTTTGCTTTCTTTGTTGAGAAAGTTTCCTTTCTCATTCCATAGTACTTAAATCCTCCACACGTTTTGGATAGCCTTAG